>CM061554.1:104135483-104735382 GCA_030864225.1 Capsicum baccatum var. pendulum | reverse complement strand
TTCTAGCCAAAGAGACAACACAAGTATCACTCTACTTGTGAGAAGCTATGGACGGCTTCTTGGAGAAGAAGAGAGAGGAAATGTTTTAGTGTTTTAGGTTACAAATTTCAGATTTCAAAAACTAGTGGATATCTCACTATCACCTTCTATTTATACTACAACAAAATGAGTAAAAAGGACCCATCCGCCCTTGCTTTGTTGTGGCCTCCTTGGGGAATTAATTTATTACACTTTACGCCCCTCCTCACACATAAGGACGTTGAGGACCTTGGTTGGTTCGGCCAACAACTCACACACGGCCATTTGCACGAACAAGGCTTGGAGTGTTTGTAATTCCCGCACTTGGCTTCGTGTGAAAGGCCGTGTACCTGTGGGGGTAGCCATAACCATATCATCCTCTCCATCTTGAGAGGAATTTGACCTCAAATTCGGCATTTGATCATCTTCAACCGCATCCACGAGGGAGAGATCTCCGACGTTGAAGGTGTTGTGCACTTGATATTCCGGTGGTAGGTCAATCTTGTAGGCGTTGTCATTGATCCTCTCAAGTACTTGGAAAGGACCATCACCCCTCGGCAGCAATTTGGACTTCCTTTGAGCTGGAAACCGATCCTTTCGAAGATGCACCCACACCCAATCTCCGGGTTCAAGCACTAGCTTCCTTCTCCCTTTGTTTGCCCGTTTTGCAACCTCTTGGTTCTTCTTTTCAAGCTTGATCCGCACCGTCTCATGCATTTTTTTCATGGCCTCGGCTCTTTTATTTCCATCTAAGCTGGTCATGAGATCACTAGACAAAGGAGTGAGATCTAAAGGGGTAAGGGGATTGAGGCCGTAAACACATTCAAAGGGAGTCATTCCCGTACTCGAATGTATTACCCGATTGTATGCAAATTCCACCAAGGGTAGGTGTTCTTCCCATGAAGTCAATTTACCTTTAACCATGGAGCGTAGCATAGACCCTAAGGTTCTATTTACTACCTCCGTTTGGCCATCGGTTTGTGGGTGGCAAGACGTGGAGAAAAGTAACTTCGTGCCAAGCCTACCCCACATGGACTTCCAAAAGAGGCTTAGGAACTTGGAGTCCCTATCACTCACAGTGGTCCTTGGTACTCCGTGAATCTTTACAACGTGTTCAACAAATAATGAAGCTACACTAGGAGCGTCCTCGTTTTTTACACATGGAATAAAATGAGCCATTTTAGAGAATCTATCAACAACGATAAAAATGCTATCTCGGCCCTTTCTAGTCCTTGGCAGCCCCAAAACGAAATCCATCGATATGTCCAGCCAAGTTCTAAGGGGAGTAGGGAGTGGGGTGTATAACCCTTGCGGTTGGAGGCGAGATTTCGCACTCCGGCAGGCCACGCATTGACTACAAATTTTAGAGACGTCCTTGCGCATTTTGGGCCAATAGAAATTCTCCTCTAGGATGCCGAGGGTCTTGTCTACTCCAAAGTGACCCATGAGGCCTCCGTCATGGGCCTCTCTCACAAATAATTCCCTCCAAGAGCTGGAAGGAACGCACAGCCTCCTCCCTTTGAACAAATAACCATCAAACAGAGAGTAGGAGGAGTGGTTATTTTCCTTGAGCCAACGGTCCCTTCCCCATTCTTTGCATTCCCTAAAAATAGGAGCAAAGATAGGATCCTCGGGATATAACATCCGCAAGCTCTCAAATCCCATCAACTTCGAAGACAAGGTAGCAACAAGCACATGCTTCCGAGACAAGGCATCGGCCACAACATTTTCTTTCCCCCTTTTGTAATGAATTACATAAGGGAAGGTTTCGATGAATTCAATCCACTTAGCATGACGCCTATTCAGCTTGTCTTGGCTCTTAAGGTGTTTCAACGACTCATGATCCGTTCGTATCACAAACTCCTTAGGCCACAAATAATGTTGCCAATTTCCCAAGGATCTAACAAGGGCGTACAACTCCAAATCATAAGTCGAGTAATTAAGAGTTGCCCCTTTGAGCTTTTCACTGAAATAGGCAACGGGCTTACCTTCTTGCATCAAAACAGCCCCGATGCCAACCTTACTAGCATCACACTCGACTTCAAACATCTTATCAAAATCGGGCAATTGCAATAAAGGCGCCGAGATGAGCGTAGCTTTCAAGGCCTCAAAAGCCCTAGCTTGCTCTTCACCCCATCTAAAGGGTCCGTCCTTTCTAATTACCTCGGTCAAGGGGGCTGCTATGGAACTAAATCCTTTGACAAACCTCCTATAAAAGCTTGCCAGCCCGTGGAAACTTCGGATTTCTCCAATAGTTTTAGGGGTCGGCCAACTTCGTATAGAGTCTATCTTGGAATCGTCCACTTCCACTCCCCTTGAGATCACGACAAAACCCAAGAATATGACTTTATCAACACCAAAAGAACACTTCTCCATGTTGGCATACAGCTTCTCCTTTCGGAGCACATCAAATACACATTTCAAATGCATTACATGTTCATTAATAGACTTACTATACACCAACACATCATCAAAGTAAACTACCACAAACTTTCCAATATAAGGCTTCATTACATGATTCATTATCCTCATAAAAGTGCTAGGAGCATTAGTAAGGCCGAATGGCATGACCAGCCACTCATATAGACCGAATTTGGTCTTGAATGCGGTCTTCCACTCATCACCGGGTTGCATGCGAATTTGGTGATAGCCGCTCCTAAGGTCCACTTTAGAAAACACACAAGATCCGTGGAGCTCATCTAACATATCATCTAACCTAGGGATTGGATGACGATACCTTATAGTGATTTTGTTGATGGCTCGGCAATTGACACACATGCGCCACGTTCCGTCCTTCTTTGGTACCAAAAGTACTGGAACAGCACATGGACTCATACTTTCCTTGATGTATCCCTTGTTGAGTAGTTCCTCCACTTGTCTTTCAAGCTCCTTCGTGTCCATAGGATTGCTCCTATAGGCCGGTTTGTTTGGAAGCTGTGAACCCGGCACCAAATCAATTTGGTGCTCAATTCCCCGAAGCGGGGGCAATCCTTGCGGAAGTTCTTGCGGAAATACATCTTCATACTCCTGCAATACACAAGAAATCAAAGGGGACATGGAAGGATTAGTGGGGTTAGTATTAAAGCAATGTGCCAAAAGTAGCATCGGTTTGTTTTCATCATGGTCCACGAAAAGTTCCTTTCTCCTAGCCAACATCACTACGTTTTCCCTTTCCTTTGGCGTTAGGATAGCCTCGGATGTCCCTACCTCCTCACCTATGGCCTCCCTTCCCTTTTCTCCCCTCTCGGGTTCCCCCCCCTTCCCTTTTAATTCTCTCATTTTTGTATACCACTCATTTACTTGGGAGGGTGAAAGAGGGTGAAGTGTGACCTTTCGGCCATCCTTCTCAAGCGTGTACCGGTTGGACCTCCCATCGTGTTTGGTAGACCTATCATATTGCCAAGGCCTACCTAACAAAAAGTGACATGCTTGCATTGGAATCACGTCACAAAGTACTTCATTGTGGTAGTTGCCCACCTTAAACCGAATCACACATTGCCGTGTGACCTTCAATTCACCACAATCATTCAACCATTGTAGTTTGTAAGGGCTAGTGTGGGGTGTAGTCGGTAGCTTCAAGAAATTCACCATAGCATGGCTCGCAACATTGGTACAACTACCACTATCAATTACCAAGGTGCACACACTCCCCTTTACAAGGCACTTAGTATGGAATAGATTTTCCCTTTGGCTCGGGTCATCTACCGCCTTACTAATCATAACGCGCCTAACCACAAAGTTCGGAACCACACATTCCCCTTCTTGTGGATAGACATCTTCACCATCATCTACTCCTTCCTCATTCGGTTCATTCTCGGCCTCCTCTCCATCTTGAGGCTCGGCCTCAACCTCCCCCCTTTCGGATTCCACCTCCTCACCAAGGTAGTATACCTTCCCTTCTCGTAGGATCACATTACGCCGGTTCGGACATTCATTTGCCTTATGCCCCCAACCTTGGCACTTGAAACATTGGAACCCCTTTGGGTTGGGGTATTTGTGAGCCTCCGGCTTCGGGGGAAACTTAGAAACCATTTTGGATTCGGGCCGCTTCGGAGGACCGGTTTGGTCCTTGTTTTTGGCCCAACCCGAGGGGTTTTGGACCCTTGCCTTGAAGGTTGATCTCTCCTTAAGTTCCCTTTCAATCTCTAGGGCCGCTTGGAATATACCGTCAATAGTTTCGAACCGGTGGAGAGTCAAGTGAGTGGAGATCTCCTTGTTCAATCCACACTTGAACCGGATGATGTCGTGGCTGATTTGCTCCCCACGGTGATCAAGTTTCAACATGAGTTGTTGGAACTCGTCAAAATAGGCCATCACACTCTTGCCTCCTTGCCGCAAGCCATATAACCTAGCAAGCAATCCATGTCGGTACCTCTCGGGAAGGTATCGTTGTCTCATCAAATACCTCAACCGATACCAAGGGGGTGGCTGCCCGTCGACCAATTCGTTACCAAATCGTTTAACATACTCCCACCAAGTGTTAGCATAGCCCTCGAGGTGAGCTATAGCATAGCAACTCTTCTTTTCCTCCGAGATGTCATTAACTTGGAAAACTTTATCACAAGCCGATTCCCAAGTTAAGTAAGCCTCGGGGTCACTTTCACCCTTAAAGATAGGTAGGCTCAACTTGATGGTGTTGATGCCTACGTCTCTCTCTTGGTGTCGGTTTCCCCTATCTCCATACCCTCGGAATCTCCTAGGTTCTCCCCGACCCCCTCTTAACTCCTCCTCCCTCATATAAGCATCATCATAGGCCCCCTCTCCATCATACTCTTCTCTACCGTATCCGTCAAAGTGGGCTGGTCGGCCTTGGCCATTTTGATTCGTAGGAATTGGAATTTGTGGTCTTTGGTTTAGTGGAGCTTGGAAGGGAGGGTTCGGATTTAGTGGTGGTGCTTGGCGTCCAAATCCTTCTTGTGGAATTGGAGGAGTTTGGAAATGTAGTGGTCTAGTGGAGTCTCGGGTTGGAGGGAAGTTGGTAGATTGGTTGGCGGTATTTGGTGGAGCTTGAGGTGCATTTAACATTTGGTGGACCATTTCGGGAGTGATGGTTGCGGAGGATGTCCGATCATGACCATTGGTAGAGACATGTAGAGGAGTCGATGGCCGAGAGTTCCTTTGACTCTCCACTTGATCTAGTCTCCCACTAATAGTCGATACTTCCCCCCTTATTGCTGCCAAGTCCCCTCTCACGGCCCCAAACTCCGAGTTCATCCTTTCAAGTATCCGAGTAACGGCCTCGAGAGTGGCCCTTATTGAGTCAAGGGCATTAGTATCCGCTTTATGAGACGTTGTTCCTTCCATCGTCAAGGTATTAGCCGCTTTAGTTCCCACAAGTTCGTGTCCCACAAGTGTTGTATAATTGGCTAGTAACCGTGAGATTTACAAGGTTTGAGTAAGCTCTTGTCCGGAATGGATTCTTGTTTGAAGACTCAAAGAATTCTTGCCGGACTAGAATCAAAATCAGCAACTCATTCAAACGAATAAAAGCACACAAGCAACCGTAGACACGAACAAACGGCTCAAGGAACTAGTTAACAACCTAGTGGGAAGATAATAGTTTGTTAATTAGTTCTAAGACCAAGTAAGGGAAACCAAGAATCAACAATTAGCAACCATAGATTATCCTAAGTTGAGCTTATGGTGACATAGTAACATGCATCGGCCCCACACGTTCTCCTTCCCTTCGGATTTATATACTTTTTTTTTTGTCTTGAATTAATATTCACACAACTTGTGGTAAATGGAAAAGTGTTTTGGTGGGAAAACTTAAAATTTTGAGGTCTTAACTCTTTTTCAAACTCAAGAAAGTGGGTTAGGTTGACAATTTCCACAAAACAAGGTTCCTTGATTTAGGGGAAGTGATTGACAAAGCTACAAAGTGATGGGTGCAAGTCTTTCACAATCAACTTTATAAGTTTACCACTTGAGCACACAACAAGATGAACACTCAACAAGATGAACAATATGCACAAGTTCAAGATATGAACACTCCACAAACTTCAACACTTCCTTAGCACAAAATCACACAACCACCGATTTTTCTTTGGTCTTCAACAACATTCAACTTTCGGCCACTTTAAGTCACTACACAACATTCAATATTTCAAGCTCAACCTTGGATCTAGACACCTTAGTGTTGGTGAGAAAGAAACCAACACTAGAAACTCACTAAACAAGCAAAATAACACCTAGATCTAGGCATACAACATCATCCTCGGTTTTCAACTCTTAGTGGACAGATTTCAAATTTTTTTTTTTTTTTTGTAGTTTGTTTAATCCGAGAACTTGCCCAAGATGGGTTATGTTGGAACACAACCGGTCTTGCTTTGATACCAAATGATGCAATATCAAACCAACAACACAAGAGTTTTCGGATTTCAGTCCAACAACACAAGAGTAACAAGTTTTAGTTTCCGGTTTTAAGCTTACAACACAAGAGATAGTTTCGGTTTTTAAGCCACAATCCGAGAACAACAAGATGGAAATCAAATGCTAGTGAATCGAAAGAGCCCCACACGGCTTCACTAGACTTTCAAGGATAACAAAATCAACAACAACACAAGATAAAGAAAGATAGATAACTTGACATATAATATTCAAGAAACTAAGAACCCTAACATCAAGAGAGGACCCTAAGCCTAATGAATATAAACACCAAGTTCTTACGAGGACCAAGAGGCACTCAACGACCTCAAAACCCTTGTTTCTAGCCAAAGAGACAACACAAGTATCACTCTACTTGTGAGAAGCTATGGACGGCTTCTTGGAGAAGAAGAGAGAGGAAATGTTTTAGTGTTTTAGGTTACAAATTTCAGATTTCAAAAACTAGTGGATATCTCACTATCACCTTCTATTTATACTACAACAAAATGAGTAAAAAGGACCCATCCGCCCTTGCTTTGTTGTGGCCTCCTTGGGGAATTAATTTATTACACTTTAGGCCCCTCCTCACACATAAGGACGTTGAGGCCCTTGGTTGGTTCGGCCAACAACTCACACACGGCCATTTGCATGAACAAGGCTTGGAGTGTTTGTAATTCCCGCGCTTGGCTTCGTGTGAAAGGCCGTGTACCTGTGGGGGTAGCCATAACCATATCAGGTAGGCTTGGGATGAAGTTACTTTTCTCCACGTCTTCCCACCCACAAACCGACGGCCAAACGGAGGTAGTAAATAGAACCTTAGGGTCTATGCTACGTTCTATGGTTAAGGGTAAACTGACTTCATGGGAAGAACACCTACCCTTGGTGGAATTTGCATACAACCGGGTAATACATTCGAGCACGGGAATGACTCCCTTTGAATGTGTTTACGGCCTAAATCCCCTTACCCCTTTAGATCTCACTCCTTTGTCTAGTGATCTCATGACCAGCTTAGATGGAAATAAAAGAGCGGAGGCCATGAATAAAATGCATGAGACGGTGCGGATCAAGCTTGAAAAGAAGAATCAAGAGATTGCAAAAAGGGCAAACAAAGGGAGAAGGAAGCTTGTGCTTGAACCCGGAGATTGGGTGTGGGTGCATCTTCGAAAGGATCGGTTTCCAGCTTAAAGAAAGTCCAAATTGCTGCCGAGGGGTGATGGTCCCTTCCAAGTACTTGAGATAATCAATGACAACGCCTACAAGATTGATCTGCCACCGGAATATCAAGTGCACAACACCTTCAACGTTGGAGATCTCTCCCTCGTGGATGCGGTTGAAGATGACCAAATGCCGAATTTGAGGTCAAATTCCTCTCAAGATGGAGAGGATGATACGGTTAAGGCAGCCTCCACAGGTACACGGCCTTTCACACGAAGCCAAGCTCGGGAATTACAAACACTCCAAGCTTTGTTCATGCAAATGGCCGTGTGTGAGTTGTTGGTCGAACCAACCAAGGACCTAAACGTTTTTATGTGTGAAGAGGGGTCCTAAAGTGTAATAAACTAATCCCCAAGGTTGCCACAAGAAAGCAAGGGCGGATGGGTCTTTTTACTCCTTTTTGTTGTAGTATAAATAGAACATCATAGTGAGTTAGACTTAGTTTTTGAAAAGCTGAAAAGTTGTAACCTAAAATGACAAACACTTTCTCTCTATTTCACTCATAGGAGCCGCCACTATCTCCTCACAAGTAGAGGGATACTTGGGTTGTATCTTTGGCTAGAAACAAGGGTTTTGAGGTCGTTGAGTGCCTCTTGGTCCTCGTAAGAACTTGGTGTTTATATTCATTAGACTTAGGGTCCTCTCTTGATGTTAGGGTTCTTAGTTTCTTGAATGTTATATGTCAAGTTATCTATCTTTCTTTATCTTGTGTTGTTGTTGATTTTGTTATCTTGAAAGTCTAGTGAAGCCGTGTGGGGCTCTTTCGATTCACTAGCATTTGTTTTCTATCTTGTTGTTCTCGGATTGTGGATTGAAAACCGAAACTAGTTCTTGTTGTAAGCTGAAAAACCAAAACTTAAAACTTGTTGTTCTTGTGTTGTTGGACTGAAATCCGAAGCTCTTGGTGTTGTTGGTTTGATCTTGTATCAAGTTGACAACCTAGTAGGAAGGTACTAGTTTGTTAATTTGTTCTAGGACCAAGTAAGGGAAACCAAGGATCAGCAATTAGCAACCAAAGAATATCCTAAGTTGAGCTTATAGCGACGTGGTAGCATGCAAGGGTTCCACACGTTCTTCTACTCTCTTTTTTTTTTTGTTTTGTGTTAATATTCACACAACTTGTTATAGTTTGCAAAGTGTTTTGGTGGGAAAAATAAAATCTTGTAGTATTTCACCCTTTTCAAACTCAAGAAAGTGGGGTTTGGTTGACTAATCCCACAAAACAAGGCTCCTTGAATTAGGGAAAAGTGATTGACAAGACTAAAAGGTGATGGGTGCAAGTCTTTCACAACAACCTTATAGCTTGTCTTACCACTTGAGCTGATACGGTTAGGGCAGCCTCCACAGGTACATGGCCTTTCACGCGAAGCCAAGCTCGGGAATTACAAGCACTCCAAGCTTTGTTCATGCAAATGGCCGTGTGTGAGTTGGTGATCGAACCAACCAAGGACCTAAACGTTTTTATGTGTGAAGAGAGGTCCTAATATGTAATAAACTACTCTCCAAAGTTGGCACAAGAAGCAAGGGCGTTAGGGTCATTTTACCTTTTTTGTTTGTAGTATAAATAGAACATGTAGAGAGAGTTAGACTTAGTTTTTTGAAATCTGAAAGTTGTAAACTAAAAACACCAAATATTTCCTCTCTCTTCTCTCATTGAAGCCGCCATTACTATCTCACAAGTAGAGGGATACTTGTGTTGTCTCTTTGGCTAGAAACAAGGGTTTTGAGGTTGTGAGTGCCTCTTGGTCCTCGTAAGAACTTGGTGTTTATATTCATTAGACTTAGGGTCCTCTCTTGATGTTAGGGTTCTTAGTTTCTTGAATATTATATGTCAAGTTATCTATCTTTCTTTATCTTGTTGTTGTTGTTGATTTTGTTATCTTAAAGTCTAGTGAAGCCGTGTGGGGCTCTTTTCAATTCACTAGCATTGTTGTTTATCTTGTTGCTCTTCTTGTTGTGTGCTGAAAAACCGAAACTTCAACTTGTTGTTCTCGGGTTGTGGATTGAAAAACCGAAACTTAAAACTTGTTGTCTTGTGTTGTTGGACTGAAATCCGAAGCTCTTGGTGTTGTTGGTTTGATCTTGCATCATTGAGCACACAACAAGATGAACAAGTTCAAAAGATGAACACCTCAACAAACTTCATCAACTTCTTTAGCACATAAACACACAACCACCGATTTATTTTTTTTTGGTTATCAACAACATACAACTTTCGGCCACTTCAAGTCACTACACAATGTTCAAGTTTTCAAGCTCAACTTTTGGATCTAGACACTTTAGTGTTGGTGAGAAAGAAACCAACACTAGAAACTCACTAAACAAGCAAAATAACACCTAGATCTAAACATACAACATCATTCTTGGTTTTCAACTTTTAATGGACAGATTTCAGAATTTCTTTTTGGTGTAGTTTGTTTAAGCCGTGAACTAGCCCAAGATGGGTTATGTTGGAACACAACCGGTCTTGCTCTGATACCAAATGATACAAAATCAAACCAACAACACCAAGAGCTTCAAGTAGGCTCGGATTTCAGTCCAACAACACAAGAACAACAAGTTTAAGTTTCGGTTTTTCAGCCCACAACACAAGAACAACAAGATAGATAACAATGCTAGTGAATCGAAAAGAGCCCCACACGGCTTCACTAGACTTTAAGATAACAAAATCAACAACAACAACAAGATAAAGAAAGATAGATAACTTGACATATAACATTCAAGAAACTAAGAACCCTAACATCAAGAGAGGACCCTAAGTCTAATGAATATAAACACCAAGTTCTTAGAAGGACCAAGAGGCACTCAACGACCTCAAAACCCTTGTTTCTAGCCAAAGAGACAACACAAGTATCCCTCTACTTGTGAGATAATAGGGGCGGCTTCTATGAGTGCAAGAGAGAGGAAATATTTAGTGTTTTTAGGTTACAAAAATCAGCATTCAAAAACTAAGGGATGACTCTCTAACATGTTCTATTTATACTACAAACAAAAGGGGTAAAATGACCCATCCGCCCTTGCTTCTTGTGCCAACCTTGGAGAGTAGTTTATTACACATTAGGACCTCTCTTCACACATAAAAACGTTTAGGTCCTTGGTTGGTTCAATCACCAACTCACACACGGCCATTTGCATGAACAAAGCTTGGAGTTTTTGTAATTCCCGAGCTTGGCTTCGTGTGAAAGGCCGTGTACCTGTGGAGGCTGCCCTAACCGTATCATCCTTCAACTCCCTCATCTTTTGATGTAATTCGTTCACTTGTGACGGCAAAAGAGTAACGTTTCGACCATCCTTCTCAAGTGAATATCAGTTGGACCTTCCATCATGTTTGGTAGACCTATCACATTGCCAAGGTCTACCTAACAAAAAATGACATGCTTGCATTGGTATCACATCACAAAGCACTTAGTCTTGGTAGTTTCCTACCTTAAACCATATCACACATTGCCTCATGACCTTCAATTCACCGCATTCATTCAAGCATTGCAACTTGTAAGGGCTAGTATGAAGCGTACTTGGTAATTTTAGAAAGTTCACCATACCAACATTAACGACATTCGCACAACTACCACTATCAATCACCAAAGTGCACACATTCCCCTTTACAAGGCATTTATAATATGGAATAAATTTTCCCTTTGGCTTGGGTCGTCTATTGCCTTACTAATCATAGCGCGTCTAACTACAAATTTTGAAACCTCACACTCCTTTTCTTGTGGGTAAATAACTTCACCATCATCATCATCATCATCATCATCATCAAGTGGCCGATTTTCAGTTTCTTTTCTATCTTGAGGCTCGTTCTCATCCTCCTCTTTTTCAAGACCCACCTCTTCACTAAGGTAATACAATCTCCCTTCCCGTAGGATCACGTTGCATCGATTTGGACATTCATTGGATTAATGTCCCCAACCTTAGCACTTGAAACATTAGAATCCTTTTGGGTTAGGATAGTTGTGAACTTCTTATTTTGGAGGAATTTTGTGGACTGTTTTGGGCTCAAGCAGCCTTTTAGTGGCAGGTTGGTCCTTGGTTTTGGTCCAACCCAAAGAGGATTGAACCATATCCTTGCTTCTTGGCCAACCCGAGGTGGATTGTCCCCTTGCCTTGAACGACGACCTCTCTTTAAGTTCCCTTTCAATCTCAAGAGCCGTTTGGAAAATACCTTCAACGGTATCAAACTTGTGAATTGTTAATGAGTGGAGATCTCTTTGTTCAACCCACACTTGAATCGGATAATGTCATGACTGATTTGTTCCCCTCAATGATCAAGTTTCAACATGAGTTGTTGAAACTCATCATAATATGCCATCACACTTTTATTTCCTTGATCAAGTTGTACAATCTAGCAAGCAATTTATGACGATAGCTCTCAGGAAGGTAGCGTTGCCTTATCAAGTACCTTAACCAAAACTAAGGTGGTGGCTGCCCACCAACTAATTCATCACCAAAACGCTTGACGTACTCCCACCAAGTGTTGGCATAACCCTCAAAATGAGCTATGGCATAACAACTTTTCTTTTCTTCTGAGATATCATTAACTTGGAAAACTTTGTCACAAGCTGATTCCCATGCTAAGTAGGACTCGGGGTCACTTTCACCCTTAAATATAGGTAAGCTCAATTTGATGGTATTGAGGCCTACGTCTCTTTCTTGGTGTCGATTTCCCCTTTCTCCATACCCTCGGTACCTTCTTGGATCAACACGACCCCCTCTCAGCTCTGTCTCCCTCATGTAAGCATCATCAAAGGATCCATATCTATCATACTCCTCTTTACCATGTTCCTCAAAGTGAGCTGGTTTGTTTTGGTGATTTGGAGGAATTGGGATTTGTGGAGGAGGTGGTCTTTGATTTGATGGAGTTTGGTAAGGTAGGTTCAGATTTTGTGGGGGTAATGGATGACCAAATCCTTCTTGTGGGACTGGAGGAATTTGGGAATGGCGAGGCCTATTCGCTTCTTGGTTTGGAGGGAAAGTAGTGGTATGATTTGTGGCATTTAGTGGGGCTAGAGGCGAATTCATTATTTGGTGCAATGTTTCGGGTGAGATAGTGGTGGATGAAGTTCTTTCATGCCCACTTGAAGAAATATGATGAGGAGTAGATGGATGACAGTTTCTTTGACTCTCTACTTGCTCCAATCTCCCACTTATCGTAGTCAAATCTTCCCTCATTGCCCCAACTTTCGTGTTCAACTTCTCTAAGCTTCTGATAATGGCCTCAAGTATGGCCTTCATAGTTTCTTGTTCAGTAGTACCCCCACTTTGGGATGTGCTTCCTTCCATGTCAAGGTGTCACCTACACAATCAGCAAACAAGTTAGCGTTAACCTCTCCTCACTCACACTCTCTCGGTTCACTCACACTTGAGCTCCACAAGTGTTGTAGATTGGCTAGTAACTGTGAATCCTTAAGATATGACTAAATCTCTTGTCCGGAGTAGATTCTTGTTTGAAACTCAAAGAATTCTCGATGGAAAGGAGTTAAGAAGTTACAACGTATTCAAACGAATAAAGCACCCAAGTAAACGTGGACACGAACAAAGGAACTCAAAAGGAGTAATTGACAACCTAGTTGGAGTGTACTAGCTTGTTAATTAGTTCTAGAACCAAGTAATGAAACTAAGAATCAACAATTAGAAACTAGAAAAACCTAAATTTGAGCTTATTAATGACGTGAACAGTAGCAAAAGGATGACGTGAACAGTAGAAAATGGGTGATGTGGCAGCATGCAATTGGTCTTGGTACCACACAATTTAAGCACCAATTTTGAAATTTAATTCTTTACACAATTTGGAAAGGATGACAATTGGTTTTGGAGGGAAAACATGTCTTGAAATAACAAAAGTATCTTGTCCCACAACACAAGGTTCTTGAAATAAGAAAAAGTATCCTGTCCCACCACACAAGTGATACAATATTAAGTCCACAATGCAAGAATTCCGCAAGAACAACAAGATGAACAAACTAACATCAAAAACAACAAGTTGAACAACAAGTGCCAGTGAATCGAAATAGGCCACACACGGCTTCACTAGGCTTTAAGAATCACATTTTTAGAACAAGATGATGAAGTTTTCAACAATAACCTGAAGTCAACAAGGTGATAGTGAATCGAAAGAGCCCCACATGGCTTCACTAGACTTCAAGATTACAAAACACAATCTTAACAAGATTACAAGAAGATAGTAACTTGACATGTAATATTCAAGAGTCTAAGAACCCTAACAACGAAAGAGGACCCTAAGACTAAATAATATTAACTCCAAGTTCTTACTTGGACCTAGAGGAACTCTATGACCTCAAGATCCTTGTTTCTAGCCAAGATACAACACAAGTATTACTCTACTTGTGAGTTTTCAGTTTTGGGGCTTCTCCAATGGAAGAGTGAGAAGTTCCTCAATATTACAAGTGTTTATGTCTCAAAATATTATGAAAGAACTAGCTGCCAAATAACCCTAATATTGTCTATTTATATTACACCATAAATGAAGGAGAAAATGACAAGATTTCCCTTTCTATGGGGTGGCCTTGGAGTGTAAGTTTATTACACTTCAAGGCCCCTCTTCACACTTAAAAACATTTAGACCATTAGGTGGATCAATCACCAACTCACAAACGGCCATTTGCATGAACAAGTCTTGGAGTTTTTATAACTCCCGAGCTTGGCTACGTGTGAGTGGTCATGAACTTGTTGGATAGCTTGATACACCCGTATCATCCTCTCCATCTTGAGAGGAATTTGACCTCAAATTTGACATTTGGTCATCTTCAACCGTATCCACGAGAGAAAGATCACACACGTTGAAAGTGTTGTGCACTTGATATTCCGGTGGAAGGTCAATTTTGTAAGCATTGTCATTGATTTTCTCAAGTAATTGGACCCCTCGGCATCAATTTGGACTTTCTTTGAGATGAAAACCGATTTTTTTGAAGATGCACCCACACCCAATCTCCCAGTTCAAGAATGTTTTCTTGGTTTTTCTTCTCAAGTCGAAGCCGCACCTTCTAATGTAACTTCTTCATAGAATTTGCCTACTTGCTTCCATCTAAGCTAATCATGAGATCACTTGGCAAAGGTGTTAAATCTGAAGGGGTAAGGGGGTTGAGGCCATATACACACTAAAAGGGAGTCATTCCCGTACTTGAGTGTATGACAAGGTTATAGGCAAACTCAATCAATGGTAAGTGCTCCTCCCAAGAAGTCATTTTTCCCTTAACCATGGAACGTAGCATAGCACCTAAAGTCCTATTTACTACTTCCGTTTGGCCATCGATTTGAGGATAGCAAGACGTAGACAACAACAACTTGGTACCAAGCCTACCCCACATGGACTTCTAAAAGTGACTTAGTAACTTAGAGTCCCTATCACTCACAATGGTCCTCGGAACGCCATGAAATTTGACACCATTATCAACAAATAAAGAGGCCACGCTAGGTGCGTCATCACATCTAGAGCAAGGAATAAAGTGCTCTATCTTAGAAAATCGATCAACTACAACAAAGAAACTATCTCGGCCTCGTCTAGTCCTTGGCAGCCCCAACACGAAATTCATAGATATATCAAACCAAGGACGTAGAGGCGTGGGCAGTGGGTGTACAACTGATACGGTTAGGGCAGCCTCCACAGGTACACGGCCTTTCACACGAAGCCAAGCTCGGGAATTACAAGCACTCCAAGCTTTGTTCATGCAAATGGCCGTGTGTGAGTTGGTGATCAAACCAACCAAGGACCTAAACGTTTTTATGTGTGAAGAGGGGTCCTAATGTGTAATTAACTAATCTTCAAAGTTGGCACAAGAAGCAAGGGCGTTAGGGTCATTTTACCTTTTTATTTGTAGTATAAATAGAACATGTAGAGAGAGTTAGACTTAGTTTTTGGAAATCTGAAATTGTAACCTAAAAACACAAACCTTTTCCTCTCTCTTCTTCTCCAAGAAGACGTCCCTAGATCTCACAAGTAGAGGGATACTTGGGTTGTCTCTTTGGCTAGAAACAAGGGTTTTGAGGTTGTTGAGTGCCTCTTGGTCCTCGTAAGAACTTGGTGTTTATATTCATTAGACTTAGGGTCCTCTCTTGATGTGAGGGTTCTTAGTTTCTTGAATGTTATATGTCAAGTTATCTATCTTTCTTTATTTTGTTGTTGTTGTGTTGATTTTGTTACCTTGAAAGTCTAGTGAAGCCGGGTGGGGCTCTTTTCGATTCACTAGCATTTGTTATCTATCTTGTTGTTCTTGTGTTGTAAGTTGAAAACCGAAACTAGTTCTTGTGTTGTAATCTGAAAACCGAAACTTGAAAGCTTGTTGTCTTGTGTTGTTGGACTGAAATCCGAAGCTCTTGGTGTTGTTGGTTGGATCTTGTATCATTTGGTATCAAAGCAAGACCGGTTGTGTTCCAACATAACCCATCTTGGGCTAGTTCACAGCTTAAACAACAAAAAAAAAAAAAAAAATTTCTGAAATCTGTCCACTAAAAGTTGAAACCGAGAATGGTGTTATATGTTTAGATCTAGGTGTTATTTTGCTTGTTTAGTGAGTTTCTAGTGTTGGTTTCTTTCTCACCAACACTAAGGTGTCTAGATTCGAAAGTTGAGCTTGAAAATTTGGACATTGTGTGGTGACTTGAAGTGGCCGAAAGTTGTATGTTGTTAAAAACCAAAAGAAAATCGGTGGTTGTGTTTATGTGCTAAAGAAGTTGTTGAAGTTTGTTGAAGTGTTCATCTTTTGAACTTGTCATCTTGTTCATCTTGTTGAAGTGTTCATCTTGTTGTGTGCTCAAGTGGTAAAGTTATAAAGTTGTTGTGAAAGACTTGCACCCATCACTTTGTAGTCTTGTCAATCACTTTCCCTAAATCAAGGAACCTTGTTTTGTGGAATTTGTCAACCAAACCCACTTTCTTGAGTTTGAAAAAGAGTGAAGGACTTCAAGATTTTAGTTTTTCCCACCAAAACCACTTTTCAAATTATCACAAGTTGTGTGAATAATAACTCAAAAAAAAAAAAAAAAAATCCGAGAGAAGAAGAACGTGTGGGACCATTGCATGCTACCATGTCACTATAAGCTCAACTTAGGATATTCTTTGGTTGCTAATTGTTGATTCTTGGTTTCCCTTACTTGGTCTTAGAACTAATTAACAAACTAGTACCTTCCTACTAGGTTGTTAACTAGTTCCTTGAACCGTTTGGTCGTGTCAACGCTTATTTGTGTGCTTTTATTCGTTTGAACGAATTGCTGATTTTGACTCTAGTCCGGCAAGAATTCTTTGAGTCTTCAAACAAGAATCCATTCCGGATAAAAGCTTACTCATACCTTGAAAATCTCACGGTTACTAGCCAATTATACAACACCTGTGGAACACGAACTTGTGGTGATTAAAGCGGCTAATACCTTGACGATGGAAGGAACAACATCTCTTAATGCGGATACTAATGCCCTTGACTCAATGAGGGCCACACTTGAGGCCGTTACTCGGACACTTGATAGGATGAATTCGGAATTTGGGGCCGTGAGAGGGGACTTGGCAGCAATAAGGGGGGAAGTAACGACTATTAGTGGGAGATTAGATCAAGTGGAGAGTCAAAGGAACTCACGTCCATCTACTCCTCTACATGTATCTACCAATGGTCATGATAGGACCTCCTCCGCAACCATCACCCCCGAAACAGTCCACCAAATGCTCAATGCACTCCAAGCTCCACTAAATACCGCAAGCCAAACTACCTATTTTCCTCCAAACCGAGAATCCACTAGACCACTACATTTCCAAGCCCCTCCAATTCCACAAGAAGGATTTGGACGTCAAGTACCTCCACTAAATCCGAACCCTACATTCCAAGATCCATTAAACCAAAGACCGCAAATTCCAAACCCTCCGAACCAAAACGGCCAAGGCCGGCCAGCCCACTTTGAGGGATACGGTAGAGAGGAGTATGAAGGAGGTGGAGCCTTTGATGATGCTTATATGAGGGAGGAGGAGTTAAGAGGGGGTTGGGGAGAACCTAGGGGATACCGGGGGTATGGAGATAGGGGAAACCGACACCAAGAGAGAGACGTAGGCATCAGCACCATCAAGTTGAGCCTACCTATCTTTAAGGGTGAAAGTGACCCCGAGACCTACTTGACTTGGGAATCGGCTTGTCACAAAGTTTTCCAAGTTAATGACATCTCGGAAGAAAAGAAGAGTTTCTACGCAATAGCTCACCTCGAGGGCTATGCTAACACTTGGTGGGAGTATGTTAAACGGTTTGGTAATGAAGTAGTTGATGGGAAGCCACCACCTTGGTATCGGTTGAGGTACTTGATGAGACAACGATACCTTCCCGAGAGGTATCGTCATGAATTGCTTGCTAGATTATATGGCTTGTGGCAAGGAGGCAAGATTGTGATGGCCTATTTTGACGAGTTCCAACAACTCATGTTGAAACTTGATCACCGTGGGGAGCAAATCAGCCACGACATCATCCCGTTAAAGTGTGGATTGAACAAAGAGATCTCCACTCACTTGACCCTTCATCGGTTCGAAACTATTGACGGTATATTCCAAGTGGCCCTAGAGATTGAGAGGGAACTTAAGGAGAGATCAACCTTCAAGGCGAGGGTACAAACACCCTCGGGTTGGCCCAAAAACAAGGACCAACCCGGTCCTACGAAGCTTCCCGAATCCAAAACAGTCCCTAAGTTTCCTCCGAAACCGGAGGCTCATAAATATCCCAACCCAAAGGGGTTCCAATGCTTCAAGTGCCAAGGTTGGGGGCATAAGGACAATGAATGTCCGAACCGGCGTAATGTGATCCTACGAGAAGGGAAAGTGTACTACCTTGGTGAGGAGGTGGTTTCCGAAAGGGGGGAGGTTGAGGCCGAGCCTCAAGATGGAGAGGAAGCCGAAAATGAACCGAATGAGGAAGGATTAGATGATAGTGAAGATGTCTATCCACAAGAAGGGGAGTGTGTGGTTCCAAACTTTGTGGTTAGACGTGTCATGATTAGTAAGGCGGTAGATGACCCGAGTCAAAGGGAAAGTCTATTCCATACTAAGTGCCTTGTAAAGGGGAGTGTGTGCACCTTGGTAATTGATAGTGGTAGTTGTACAAATGTTGCGAGCCATGCTATGGTAAATTTCTTGAAGCTACCAACTACACCACACACTAGTCCTTACAAGCTACAATGGTTGAACGATTGTGGTGAATTGAAGGTCACACGGCAATGTGTGATTCGGTTTAAGGTGGGCAACTACCACGATGAGGTGCTTTGTGACGTGATCCCAATGCAAGCATGTCACTTGTTGTTAGGTAGGCCATGGCAATATGATAGGTCTACTAAACACGATGGGAGGTCCAACCGGTATACGCTTGAGAGGGATGGCCGAAAGGTCACACTTCACCCTCTTTCACCTTCACAAGTAAATAAGTAACATCAAAAGATGAGGGAGTTAAAGGGAAGGGGGAAGGAAGCCGAAAAGGGAGAAAAGGGGGGAGATGCCGTCGGTGAGGAAGTAGGGACATCCGAGGCTGTCCCAAAGCCAAGGGAGATGGAAAACGTAGTGATGTTGGCTAGGAGGAAAGAACTCTTCGTGGACCATGATGAAAACAAGCCGATGCTACTATTGGCCCATTGTTTTAATACTAACCCCACTAATTCTTCCATTTCTCCTTTGATTTCTTGTGTGTTGCAGGAGTATGACGATGTATTTCCTCAAGAACTTCCGCAAGGATTGCCCCCACTTCGGGGAATTGAGCACCAAATTGATTTGGTGCCGGGATCACAACTTCCAAACAAACCGGCCTATAGGAGCAATCCCATGGACACTAAGGAGCTTGAAAGACAAGTTGAGGAGCTTCTCAACAAGGGATACATTAAGGAAAGCATGAGTCCGTGTGCTGTTCCGGTACTTTTGGTACCAAAGAAGGACGGAACTTGGCGCATGTGCGTCGATTGCCGAGCTATCAACAAAGTCACTATAAGGTATCGTCATCCGATCCCTAGACTAGATGATATGTTAGATGAGCTCCACGGATCTTGTTTGTTTTCTAAAGTGGACCTTAGGAGCGGCTATCACCAAATTCGCATGCAACCCGGTGATGAATGGAAGACCGCATTCAAGACCAAATTCGGTCTATATGAGTGGCTGGTCATGCCCTTCGGCCATACCAATGCTCCTAGCACATTTATGAGGCTAATGAATCATGTAATGAAGCCTTATATTGGAAAGTTTGTGGTGGTTTACTTTGATGATGTGTTGGTGTATAGTAAGTCTATTGAGGATCATGTAATGCATTTGAGATGTGTGTTTGATGTGCTCCGAAAGGAGAAGTATGCCAACATGGAGAAGTGTTCTTTTGGTGTTGATAAAGTTGTATTCTTGGGTTTTGTCGTGAGCTCAAGGGGTGTGGAAGTGGACGATTCCAAGATAGACTCTATACGAAGTTGGCCGACCCCTAAAACTATTGGAGAAATCCGAAGTTTCCACGGGTTGGCAAGCTTTTATAGGAGGTTTGTCAAAGGATTTAGTTCCATAGCAGCCCCCTTGACCGAGGTAATTAGAAAGGACGGACCCTTTAAATGGGGTGATGAGCAAGCTAGGGCTTTTGAGGCCTTGAAAGCTACGCTCATCTCGGCGCCTTTATTGCAATTGCCCAACTTTGATAAGATGTTTGAAATAGAGTGTGATGCTAGTAAGGTTGGCATCGGGGCTTTTTTGATGCAAGAAGGTAAGCCCGTTGCTTATTTCAGTGAAAAGCTCAAAGGGGCAACTCTTAATTACTCGACTTATGATTTGGAGTTGTACGCCCTTGTTAGAGCCTTGGGAAATTGGCAACATTATTTGTGGCCTAAGGAGTTTGTGATACGAACGGATCATGAGTCGTTGAAACACCTTAAGAGCCAAGACAAGCTGAATAGGCGTCATGCTAAGTGGATTGAGTTCATCGAGACTTTCCCTTATGTAATTCATCACAAAAGGGGGAAGGAAAATGTTGTTGCCGATGCCTTGTCTCGGAAGCATGTGCTTGTTGCTACCTTGTCTTCGAAGTTGATTGGTTTTGAGAGCTTGCGGGTGTTGTATCCCGAGGATCCTATCTTTGCTCCTATTTTTAGGGAATGCGAAGAGTGGGGAAGGGACCGTTGGCTTAAGGAGAATAACCATTCCTCCTACTCTCGGTTCGATGGGTATTTGTTCAAAGGGAGGAGGTTGTGTGTTCCTTCTAGCTCTTGGAGGGAATTATTTGTGAGGGAGGCCCATGACGGAGGCCTCATGGGTCACTTTGGGGTAGACAAGACCCTCGGCATCCTAGAGGAGAACTTCTATTGGCCCAAAATGCGCAAAGACGTCACTAAAATTTGTAGTCAATGCGTGGCCTGCCGGAGTGCGAAATCTCGTCTCCAACCTCAAGGGTTATACACCCCACTCCCTACTCCCCTTAGACCTTGGCTAGACATCTCGATGGATTTCATTTTGGGGCTGCCAAGGACTAGAAAGGGCCGAGATAGTATTTTTGTTGTTGTTGATAGATTCTCTAAAATGGCTCATTTTATTCCATGTGCTAAAACCGAGGACGCTCCTAGTGTAGCTTCATTATTTGTTGAAAATGTTGTAAAGCTTCACGGGGTACCGAGGACCATTGTGAGTGATAGGGACTCCAAGTTCCTAAGTCTCTTTTGGAAGTCCATGTGGGGTAGGCTTGGCACGAAGTTACTTTTCTCCACGTCTTGCCACCCACAAACCGATGGCCAAACGGAGGTAGTAAATAGAACCTTAGGGTCTATGCTACGCTCTATGGTTAAAGGTAAACTGACTTCAAGGGAAGAACACCTACCCTTGGTGGAATTTGAATACAACCGGGTAATACATTCGAGCACGGGAATGACTCCCTTTGAATGTGTCTACGGCCTAAATCCCCTTACCCCTTTAGATCTCACCCCTTTGTCTAGTGATCTCATGACCAGCTTAGATGGAAATAAAAGAGCCGAGGCCATGAAGAAAATGCATGAGACGGTGCGGATCAAGCTTGAAAAGAAGAACCAAGAGATTGCAAAAAGGGTAAACAAAGGGAGAAGGAGGCTTGTGCTTGAACCCGGAGATTGGGTGTGGGTGCATCTTCGAAAGGATCGGTTTCCAGCTCAAAGGAAGTCCAAATTGCTGCCGAGGGGTGATGGTCCTTTCCAAGTACTTGAGAGAATCAATGATAACGCCTACAAGATTGACCTTCCACCGGAATATCAAGTGCACAACACTTTCAACGTTGGTGATCTCTCCCTCGTGGATGCGGTTGAAGATGACCAAATGCCGAATTTGAGGTCAAATTCCTCTCAAGATGGAGAGGATGATACGGTTAGGGCAGCCTCCACAGGTACACGGCCTTTCACACGAAGCCAAGCTCGGGAATTACAAGCACTCCAAGCTTTGTTCATGCAAATGGCCGTGTGTGAGTTGGTGATCAAACCAACCAAGGACCTAAACGTTTTTATGTGTGAAGAGGGGTCCTAATGTGTAATTAACTAATCTCCAAAGTTGGCACAAGAAGCAAGGGTGTTAGGGTCATTTTACCTTTTTGTTTGTAGTATAAATAGAACATGTAGAGAGAGTTAGACTTAGTTTTTGGAAATCTGAAATTGTAACCTAAAAACACAAACCTTTTCCTCTCTCTTCTTCTCCAAGAAGACGTCCCTAGATCTCACAAGTAGAGGGATACTTGTGTTGTCTCTTTGGCTAGAAACAAGGGTTTTGAGGTTGTTGAGTGCCTCTTGGTCCTCGTAAGAACTTGGTGTTTATATTCATTAGACTTAGGGTCCTCTCTTGATGTTAGGGTTCTTAGTTTCTTGAATGTTATATGTCAAGTTATCTATCTTTCTTTATCTTGTTGTTGTTGTGTTGATTTTGTTACCTTGAAAGTCTAGTGAAGCCGTGTGTGGCTCTTTTCGATTCAGTAGCATTTGTTATCTATCTTGTTGTTCTTGTGTTGTAAGTTGAAAACCGAAACTAGTTCTTGTGTTGTAATCTGAAAACCGAAACTTGAAAGCTTGTTGGCTTGTGTTGTTGGACTGAAATCCGAAGCTCTTGGTGTTGTTGGTTGGATCTTGTATCAACAACCCATGAGGTAGGAGCCGAGATTTGGCTCCTCTGTATTCTACACGTTGGGCATAAATCCTAACCATATCCTTGTTCATTCTTGGCTAATAGAATTGCTCCTCCAACATTCCGAGGGTCTTTTCAACCTCAAAATGACCCATTAGACCGCCATCATGTGCTTCCCTCACAAATAACTCTCTCCAAGAGCTAGAGGGTACATATAATCGTCTACCTTTAAATAAGTAACCATTAAACTTGGCATAGGGATTTGAACCCCTAGCCGAATCCCACTTGTCCCTACTCAATTCTTCGCATTCCCTAAAGATAGGAGCAAAGTGAGGGTCCTCGGGATACAATCCTCTTAAGCTCTCAAAACCCATCAATTTTGATGACAATGTGGACACAAGAACATGTTTTCTAGACAAATCATCGGCTACTACATTGTCCTTACCCTTTTTGTATTGAATAACATAAGGGAAGGTCTCAAGAAACTCAATCCATTTGGCATGCCGTTTGTTAATTGGCTACTAATACTAGACTTATGCTATTGTAGATTAGTAATCTAAAAGGAAAGACGTTAAGTGAAAGTGTGATCAGTTGTGCAGCAAGGTATGTATGGTTCATCGATCCTACTCTTTGGCATGAATCTAACTCCTTTGTTGCAAAGTAAGCTTCCTAAGTGTTCTTCCTTTCAAGTTATACATACTACAGTATACAACCCCCAAGGTGGTTAACAACCTTATTCTAACTTGTCAAGTTGTTAAAGTACCTAAAGATGTGTTTGTTACTAGATCTGTCCATTTCCTTTCTAAATACTAGTATGATATGGGTGCTTTCAGAAATATGCCTTACGAGTTGTTCTCTTAGTTAACATGACCCACGATGTTAGCTAAGCTCCTATGTGTTATATTTCTATTATTGTTGTATTTGACCTCATTGTTACTGCATCTAGTGCATATTTGCACACCTTTTGCTACTGGTCCAAAGTTCCAATCTAATACATGACCACCAAAACAACTTTAAAGATGAAAAGAATGATCTGAAGAGAGTCTATATCTTTTGGGTGGTATCCCAGAGGTGGAAGAAAAACCTAGCATGGGTTGATCCCAATATTACGAGTGGTATCCTAGGGGAAAAAGAAAAGCCTAGCATGGGTCGATCTCGATTTGTGTACTTACGAGAAACGTATCCCAGGGGTTAAAATGCCTAGCATGGGTCATTCTTTTTTACCACTGATCAGTTGATCATTTGTATTATGCCTTATAATCTTATAAAGTAAAGAAGAATACAGCAAAGTAAAGGATGTAATGTATATGATCCCATAAGCATAAGCAAAGTTGGTATTCTATCCTTTGGTATTCTATCCTTATCTTTATAGTTATATATTGATAACTGATTTTGTTGAGATCTTGCTTATTTTTAGTCATTTCATGCTGTACATACTCAATACACTCTTTGTATTGACACCCTTCGCGGGGGACACTATGTTTTATGCCACAGGTACTCTAGCTAGTAGACCAGCCCGGTAGGAGCACAAGACATCCAGCTGCTATTGGTGAGCTCCAAGTTGATTCAGAGCTTTCCGAGTCTGTTATATATTTTGGTATTGTGTAGTAGTTATGAGCAATGCGGGGGTTTATAAGGACCTTAACTAAGTGTCCATGTGTCTTTTAGAGGCTTTGCAGACTATGTGAAGTTAAGTGTGGTAGTATTGTGTTCTTTTAACGTTGTGGCCCCAACGACAAAGTCTTGTATATGTCAGTTTGGACTTACTTACGTGGTTTGTTTTATCAATGCATCATATCCATACTAGCAGAAGCTTTGAATGCTATAATTACATGCATGGAAAGTACATGGTTAAGAGTTGGTTCTCCCAAAATGGGTGCCTGTCCGCCCCAATGGAATTTGAGGCGTGACAAAAAATTGGTATCATAGCAGGTCATCCTAGGGAGTTGTCTACAAAGTCGTGTCTATTTAGAGTCTTGCTTATGGGTGTATTGTGCACCACATCTCTAAGTAGGAGGCTATGAGGCATTTAGGATTTATTTCTTTTTCTTCATTTCTTAGATCGTACGATAGAGCCAATAATGTAGGTTGACTTGTATTTAACCTTAAATATGTTTTTCTTTCAATATAGTAATGATGCCGATTACAAGAAAGAGTAAGATAAGAAGAGTAAACAAGTAGCTATGGCTGCCGGAGAAGGGACAAGTAAATAACCACCTAGATATCTGATCAAAGTGAGGCCCAAGATGAGTTTGCATCACGGACGGACTTCTTCTACTCCTCTATCTCCAGAAGAGCTAAGAGGGAGGGGAGTACCCCCAGAGTCACCTATTAATGCTACTGAGCAAGATTTGAGGAATGCGGTGCAATTACTAACACGTATAGTTGCTGGACAAGGTCAAGGACAAGCTGGTCCAACTATGGGTTCTATTGGTGTGGATAAGGCAGCCAGTCTATGGACCCAAGATTTCCTTAAATTGGACCCTCCTCAATTTACTGGGTTAGATCCTAATAAAGATCCACAAGGCTTTATTGATCAGATTCAAAGGGCTTTAGATGTTATGCATGTATCTAGTAAAGAGATAGTGGAGTTAGCAGCATATCGATTAAAGGGGGTGGCTATATTATGGTATGAAGCTTGGAAAAAATCAAGGGGTATAGGTGCACCTTTAGCTGGTTAGGAAGAATTCAAAACAACATTTCTTGATCATTATCTTCCATTTGAGATTCGGGAGACCCGTGCAGATCAGCTTTTAAATCTTTGCCAAGGAAATATGAGCGTGAGGGAGTACAGTCTTCAATTTAATTCTTTGGCCAGGTATGCTCCTAACGTAGTGGCAACTATGGAGGATAGATTTCATCGATATGTGGATAGATTGGACCCATATTTGGTTAGAGATTGTACTATTGCTGCCTTGAATAAAGACATGGATATAGGAAGAATACAAGCATTTGCTCAAAAAATGGAGGATCAAAGGCAAAGGACACAAGAGCTGGAAAGAGGGCACTCCAAGAGGGCTAGATCTATGGGATAATTTTCTCCATTTTAGAGTGAATTCAGGCCTCGATTTTTGAATAGACCCCCTAGACCATCACCTTCCTACTCCACATCAGGTGCTCCTCCTCGATTCCAGGGGTTTAAGGGAAATTAAATCGGGCAAAAAAGTGAGAGTAAAGGTTCACAAGTAGTGGGGTATCGAGAGCAAGGAGGTGCAAGCTAATCAAGACCTCCTAGACAGCTTTGTAAGCATTGTGGAAGAAATCATCTAGGTGCATGTCAGTTTGGGACAAATTCTTGTTATTGGTGTGGCACAACGGGACACATAATGAGAGAATTCCCAAAAAGGGGCATGGCTGATATGGCACGACCTACTGGATCTACTGTTGCATCATCATCCTCGGT
This sequence comes from Capsicum baccatum var. pendulum, assembly GCA_030864225.1. NCBI lineage: Eukaryota > Viridiplantae > Streptophyta > Magnoliopsida > Solanales > Solanaceae > Capsicum > Capsicum baccatum. The sequence continues at coordinate 104,709,313 of CM061554.1, read as the reverse complement.
TCCTTCTTTTGGTAGGGGTCATCAGATACCTACTGGTCATTGTAGGGGTGTTAAGAGAGCTAGTTCTAGTGGTGTTCAGAATCGTACATATGCTCTAGCAGGTCGACAAAATTTGGAGGCTTCTCCTGACATGGTTATAGGTACATTATCTATCTTTTTACATAAGGTATATGCATTAATTGATCCAGGCTCTACATTATCATATTTCACTCCATTAATTGCTGGAAAGTTCAAAAGAACACCAGAAGTGCTAGCTAAGCCATATAAAGTGTCTACACCAATTGGCAAATCTATTATAGCTAGAAGAGTTTACCGTAATTGTATAGTAAATGTTTGAAATCATGATACATTGGCTGACCTTTTGGAGCTTGAAATGGTGGATTTTGATGTTATAATGGGTATAGATTAGCTGTCTTCTTGTTATGCCACAGTGGATTGCCGAGCTAAAAGGGTGCATTTCCATTTTCCAAAGGAAGCAATCCTTGAGTGGAGGGGTAATATTGGGGCACCAAGGGGTAAGTTTATTTCTTATATTAAGGCAAGGAAGATGATGTACAAAGGATACATATACCATCTAGTAAGGGTGAAAGATATAGAGGCGGAGTCACCAACTCTTCAATCCATCTCAGTGGCAAATGAATTTTTTGACGTATTTCCTGAAGAGCTTGCGGGTTTACCTTCGAAAAGAGAAGTAGAGTTCGGTAGATATGATACCAGGTACACAATTGATTTCTATTCCTCCTTATAGAATGGCCCCTGCAGAATTACGTGAATTAAATGAACAATTAAAAGATTTGTTGGAAAAAGGTTTCATAGGGCCTAGTATATCTCCTTAGCGCACCCATGTTATTTGTACATAAGAAAGAAGGCACGTTGAGAATGTGTATTGATTATCGCCAATTGAATAAGGTGACAATTAAGAACAAATATCCCCTTCCTAGAATTGATGATTTGTTTGATCAGTTACAAGGTGCTAAGTGTTTCTCAAATATCGACTTAAGGTCAGGTTATCATCAACTGAGAGTAAAGGAGAAAGACATACCTAAAATGGCTTTTCGAACGCGATATGGTCATTTTGAGTTTTTAGTTATGTCATTTGGGCTAACTATGCACCAGCAGCTTTCATGGATTTGATGAATAGAGTGTTTAAGCCATTCTTTCATGTATTTGTTATCGTATTTATAGATGATATTCTGGTGTATTCAAGATCAGAAGAAGACCATGCTAATCATTTGCGACAGGCGTTACAAATCCTTCGCGATCGTAAGTTGTATGCAAAGTTCTCCAAATGTGAGTTTTGGTTAAAATCGGTAGCATTCTTGGGTCATATTCTATCCAATGAAGGAATAAGAGTTGATTCTCAAAAGATAGAGGCAGTGAAGAACTGGCCAAGACCCATACGCCTATGGAGGTTCGTAGTTTCCTAGGCTTGGCAGGTTATTATAGAAAGTTCGTTGAGGAGTTTTCTTCTATTTCTGAACCTTTAACAAAGTTAACACATAAAGAATCTAAGTTTCAATGGGATGAAATATGTGAAATTTGTTTTCAAGATTTGAAGAATAAGTTGACTTCTACACCCATATTGGTACTTCCAGATGGCACGGAAGGCTATGCGGTATATTGTGATGCTTCAGGAGTTGGCTTAGGATGTGTTTTGATGCAACATAGTAAAGTAATAGCTTATGCCTCAAGACAATTGCGGCCACATGAGAAGAATTATGCAACACATGATCTTAAGCTAGCAGCAGTTATATTTGCCTTAAAAATATGGCGCCACTGTTTGTATGGGGTACATGTTGATATATATACTGACCACAAGAGTTTGCAGTACCTCTTTAATCAGAGGGGCCTAAACTTGAGGCAGCGAAGATGGCTTGAGTTGTTAAAAGACTATGATGTCGATATCTTATATCATCCGGGCAAAAAAATGTGGTAGCCGATGCACTAAGTCGTAAGGCGATGGCAAGTAATTATAGGCAGCCCATGGAAAGGCAAGGGATAGGTAGGGATCTACACCAATTAGCTAGCTTAGGGGTTCACCTTATTGAATCTTCATATAAAGGCGTTATTGTGCAAAATGTAGTAGAATCCTCATTAGTAGACGAAGTTAAAGTGAAATAATACATAGATCCTATTCTCTTACAGCTTAATGAAAATGTACAACAAGGTGTAACAAAGGCATTTGAGCTTACAGAAGAGGGAATACTTCGATGCCAAAACAGATTATGTGTACCTGATACAAGATCCAACCAACAACAATAAGAGTTTCGGGTTCAGTCCAACAACACAAGAACAACAAGTTTTAAGTTTTGGTTTTTCAGCTTACAACCAGAACTAGTTTCGGTTTTCAATCCACAATCCGAGAACAACAAGATAGAAAACAAATGCTAGTGAATCGAAAGAGCCCCACACGGCTTCACTAGACTTTCAAGATAACAAAATCAACAACAACACAAGATAAAGAAAGATAGATAACTTGACATATAACATTCAAGAAACTAAGAACCCTAACATCAAGAGAGGACCCTAAGTCTAATGAATATAAACACCAAGTTCTTACGAGGACTAAGAGGCACTCAACGACCTCAAAACCCTTGTTTCTAGCCAAAGATACAACCCAAGTATCCCTCTACTTGTGAGGAGATAGTGGCGGCTCCTATGAGTGAAATAGAGAGGAAGTGTTTGTGATTTTAGGTTACAACTTTTCAGATTTCAAAAACTGAGTCTAGCTCACTATGATGTTCTATTTATACTACAACAAAAAGGAGTAAAAAGACCCATCCGCCCTTGCTTTCTTGTGGCACCCTTGGGGATTAGTTTATTACACTTTAGGACCCCTCTTCACACATAAAAACGTTTAGGTCCTTGGTTGGTTCGATCAACAACTCACACACGGCCATTTGCATGAACAAAGCTTGGAGTGTTTGTAATTCCCGAGCTTGGCTTCGTGTGAAAGGCCGTGTACCTGTGGAGGCTGCCTTAACCGTATCATCCTCTCCATCTTGAGAGGAATTTGACCTCAAATTCGGCATTTGGTCATCTTCAACCGCATCCACGAGGGAGAGATCTCCAACGTTGAAGGTGTTGTGCACTTGATATTCCGGTGGCAGGTCAATCTTGTAGGCGTTGTCATTGATTCTCTCAAGTACTTGGAAAGGGCCATCACCCCTCGGCAGCAATTTGGACTTCCTTTGAGCTGGAAACCGATCCTTTCGAAGATGCACCCACACCCAATCTCCGGGTTCAAGCACAAGCTTCCTTCTCCCTTTGTTTGCCCTTTTTGCAATCTCTTGATTCTTCTTATCAAGCTTGATCCGCACCGTCTCATGCATTTTCTTCATGGCCTCGGCTCTTTTATTTCCATCTAAGCTGGTCATGAGATCACTAGACAAAGGAGTGAGATCTAAAGGGGTAAGGGGATTTAGGTCGTAAACACATTCAAAGGGAGTCATTCCCGTGCTCGAATGTATTACCCGGTTGTATGCAAATTCCACCAAGGGTAGGTGTTCTTCCCATGAAGTCAGTTTACCTTTAACCATAGAACGTAGCATAGACCCTAAGGTTCTATTTACTACCTCCGTTTGGCCGTCGGTTCGTGGGTGGCAAGACGTGGAGAAAAGTAACTTCGTCCCAAGCCTACCCCACATGGACTTCCAAAAGAGACTTAGGAACTTGGAGTCCCTATCACTCACAATGGTCCTTGGTACCCCGTGAAGCTTTACAACATGTTCAACAAATAATGAAGCTACACTAGGAGCGTCCTCGGTTTTAGCACATGGAATAAAGTGAGCCATTTTAGAGAATCTATCAACAACCACAAAAATGCTATCTCGGCCCTTTCTAGTCCTTGGCAGCCCCAAAACGAAATCCATCGAGATGTCCAGCCAAGGTCAAAGGGGAGTAGGGAGTGGGGTGTATAATCCTTGAGGTTGGAGGCGAGATTTAGCACTCCGGCAGGCCGCACATTGATTACAAATTTTTGTGACATCTTTGCGCATTTTGGGCCAATAGAAGTTCTCCTCTAGGATTCCGAGGGTCTTGTCTACCCCAAAGTGACCCATCAGGCCTCCGTCATGGGCCTCCCTCACAAGTAATTCCCTCCAAGAACTAGAAGGAACACACAACCTCCTCCCTTTGAACAAATACCCCTCGAACCGAGAGTAGGAGGAATGGTTATTTTCCTTAAGCCAACGGTCCCTTCCCCACTCTTCGCATTCCCTAAAAATAGGAGCAAAGGTAGGATCCTCGGGATACAACATCCGCAAGCTCTCAAAACCCATTAACTGCGAAGACAAGGTAGCAACAAGCACATGCTTCCGAGACAAGGCATCGGCAACAACATTTTCCTTTCCCCTTTTGTAATGAATTACATAAGGGAAAGTCTCGATGAACTCAATCCACTTAGCATGACGCCTATTCAGCTTGTCTTGGATCTTAAGGTGTTTCAACAACTCATGATCCGTTCGTATCACAAACTCCTTAGGCCACAAATAGTGTTGCCAATTTCCCAAGGCTCTAACAAGGGCGTACAACTCCAAATCATAAGTCGAGTAATTAAGAGTTGCCCCTTTGAGCTTTTCACTGAAATAGGCAATGGGCTTACCTTCTTGCATCAAAACAGCCCCGATGCCAACCTTACTAGCATCACACTCTACTTCAAACATCTTATCAAAATCGGGCAATTGCAATAAAGGCGCCGAGATGAGCGTAGCTTTCAAGGCCTCAAAAGCCCTAGCTTGCTCTTCACCCCATTTAAAGGGTCCATCCTTCCTAATTACCTCGGTCAAGGGGGCTGCTATGGAGCTAAATTCATTGACAAACCTCCTATAAAAGCTTGCCAACCCGTGGAAACTTCGGATTTCTCCAATAGTTTTAGGGGTCGGCCAACTTTGTATAGAGTCTATCTTGGAGTCGTCCACTTCCACACCCCTTGAGCTCACGACAAAACCCAAGAATACAACTTTATCAACACCAAAAGAACACTTCTCCATGTTGGCATACAACTTCTCCTTTCGGAGTACATCAAACACACATCTCAAATGCATTACATGATCATCAATAGACTTACTATACACCAACACATCATCAAAGTAAACCACCACAAACTTTCCAATATAAGGCTTCATTACATGATTCATTAGCCTCATAAATGTGCTAGGAGCATTGGTAAGGCCGAAGGGCATGACCAGCCACTCATATAGACCAAATTTGGTCTTGAATGCGGTCTTCCACTCATCACCGGGTTGCATGCGAATTTGGTGATAGCCGCTCCTAAGGTCCACTTTAGAAAACACACAAGATCCGTGGAGCTCATCTAACATATCATCTAGTCTAGGGATCGGATGACGATACCTTATAGTGATTTTGTTGATGGCTCTACAATCGATGCACATGCGCCAAGTTCCGTCCTTTGGCACCAAAAGCACCGGGACAGCACACGGACTCAAGCTTTCCTTGATATATCCCTTGTTGAGAAGCTCCTCAACTTGCCTTTCAAGCTCCTTAGTGTCCACGGGATTGCTCCTATAGGCCGGTTTGTTCGGAAGTTGTGATCCCGGCACCAAATCAATTTGGTGTTCAATGCCCCGAAGTGGGGGCAATCCTTGCGGAAGTTCTTAAGGAAACACATCTTTATACTCCTGCAACACACAAGAAATCAAAGGGGAAATGGAAGGATTAGTGGGGTTAGTATTAAAGCAGTGGGCCAAAAGTAGCATCGGCTTGTTTTCATCATGGTCCACGAAGAGTTCTTTCCTCCTAGCCAACATCACTACATTTTCCATCTCCCTTGGTGTGGGGACAGCCTCGGATGCCCCTACCTCCTCACCTACGGCATCCCCCCCCTTCTCTCCCTTCTCGGGTTCCTTCCCCTTTCCCTTTAACTCTCGCATCTTTTGATGCCACTCATTTACTTGGGAGGGTGAAAGAGGTTGAAGTGTGACCTTTCGGCCATCCTTCTCAAGCGTATACCGGTTGGTCCTCCCATCGTGTTTAGTAGACCTATCATATTGCCATGGTCTACCTAACAACAAGTGACACGCTTGCATTGGAATCACGTCACAAAGCACTTCGTCGTAGTATTTTCCCACCTTGAACCGAATCACACATTGCCTTGTGACCCTTAATTCACCACAATCGTTCAACCATTGTAGCTTGTAAGGACTAGTGTGTGGAGTAGTCGGTAGTTTCAAGAAATTGACCATAGCATGACTCGCGACATTTGTACAACTTCCACTATCAATTACCATGGTGCACACACTCCCCTTTACAAGACACTTAGTCTGGAATAGATTTTCCCTTTGACTCGGATCATCTATCGCCTTACTAATCATGACACCTCTAACCACAAAGTTTGGAACCACACACTCCCCTTCTTGTGGATAGACATCTTCACTATCATCCAATCCATCATCATTCGGTCCATTTTCAGCTTTCTCTCCATCTTGAGGCTCGGCCTCGTCTTCCCCCCTTTCAGAAACCACCTCCTCACCAAGGTAGTACACTTTCCCTTCTCGTAGGATCACATTACGCCGGTTCGGACATTCATTGGCCTTATGCCCCCAACCTTGGCACTTGAAGCATTGGAACCCCTTTGGATTGGGATATTTGTGAGCCTCCGGTCTTGGAGGAAACTTAGGGACCGTTTTGGGCTCGGGCAGCTTAGTAGGACCGGTTTGGTCCTTGTTTTTGGGCCAACCCGAGGGGGTTTGTACCCTTGCCTTGAAGGTTGATCTCTCCTTAAGTTCCCGTTCAATCTCTAGGGCCACGTGGAATATACGACATGGTTTCAAACCGGTGAAGGGTCAAGTGAGTGGAGATCTCTTTGTTCAATCCACACTTGAACCGGATGATGTCGTGACTGATTTGCTCCCCACGGTGATCAAGTTTCAACATGAGTTGTTGGAACTCGTCAAAATAGGCCATCACACTCTTGCCTCCCTGCCGCAAGCCATATAGTCTAGCAAGTAACTCATGACGATATCTCTCGGGAAGGTATCGTTGCCTCATCAAGTACCTCAATTGATACCAAGGGGGTGGCTGCCCATCAATTACTTCATTACCAAACCATTTAACATACTCCCACCAAGTGTTAGCATAGCCCTCGAGGTGAGCTATAGCGTAGCAACTCTTCTTTTCTTCCGAGATGTCATTAACTTGGAAAACCTTGTCACAAGCCGATTCCCAATTCAAGTAGGCCTCGGGGTCACTTTCACCCTTAAAGATAGGTAGGCTCAACTTGATGGTGTTGATGCCTACGTCTCTCTCTTGGTGTCGGTTTCCCCTATCTCCATACCCCCGGTATCCCCTAGGTTCTCCGTGACCCCCTCTTAACTCCTCCTCCCTCATATAAGCATCATCAAAGGCTCCCTCTCCATCATACTCCTCTCTACCGTATCCGTCAAAGTGGGCTGGTCGGCCTTGGCCATTTTGATTCGTAGGAATTGGAATTTGTGGTCTTTGGTTTAATGGAGCTTGGAAGGGAGGGTTCGGATTTAGTGGAGGTACTTGGCGCCCAAATCCCTCTTGTGGAATTGGAGGAGCTTGGAAATGTAGTGGTCTAGTGGAGTCTCGATTTGGAGGAAAGTTGGTAGATTGGTTTGCGGTATTTAGTGGAGCTTGGGGTGCATTTAGCATTTGGTGGACCATTTCGGGGGTGATGGTTGCGGAGGAGGTCCTATCATGACCATTGGTAGATACATGTAGAGGAGTAGATGGACGAGAGTTCCTTTGACTCTCCACTTGATCTAATCTCCCGCTAATAGTCGATACTTCCCCCCTTATTGCTGCCAAGTCCCCTCTTACGGCCCCAAATTCCGAATTCATCCTTTCAAGTGTCCGAGTAACGGCCTCAAGAGTGGCCCTCATTGAGTCAAGGGCATTAGTATCCGCATTATGAGATGTTGTTCCTTCCATCGTCAAGGTATTAGCCGCTTTAGTTCACCACAAGTTCGTGTTCCACAAGTGTTGTATAATTGGCTAGTAACCGTGAGATTTACAAGGTTTGAGTAAGCTCTTATCCGGAATGGATTCTTGTTTGAAGACTCCAAGAATGCTTGTCGGACTAGAGTCAAAATCAGCAACTCGTTCAAACGAATAAAAGCACACAAATAATCGTTGACACGAACAAACGGTTCAAGGAACTAGTTAACAACCTAGTAGGAAGGTACTAGTTTGTTAATTAGTTCTAAGACCAAGTAAGGGAAACCAAGAATCAACAATTAGCAACCAAAGAGTATCCTAAGTTGAGCTTATAGTGACATGGTAGCATGCAATGGTCCCACACGGTTTTTTTCTTCTCTCGGATTTTTTTTTTTTGTCTTGAGTTATTAGTCACACAACTTGTGATAATTTGAAAAGTGGTTTTGGTGGGAAAAACTAAATTCTTGAAGTCTTTCACTCTTTTTCAAACTCAAGCAAGTGGGTTTGGTTGACAAATTCCACAAAACAAGGCTCCTTGATTTAGGGAAAGTGATTGACAAGACTACAAAGTGATGGGTGCAAGTCTTTCACAACAACTTTATAACTTTACCACTTGAGCACACAACAAGATGAACACTTCAACAAGATGAACAAGATGACAAATTCAAAAGATGAACACTTCAACAAACTTCAACAACTTCTTTAGCACATAAACACAACCACCGATTTTCTTTTGGTTTTTAACAACATGCAACTTTCGGCCACTTCAAGTCACCACACAATGCCCAAATTTTCAAGATCAACTTTCGGATCTAGACGCCTTAGTGTTGGTGAGAAAGAAACCAACACTAGAAACTCACTAAACAAGCAAAATAACACCTAGATCTAAGCATACAACATCATTCTCGGTTTCAACTTTTAGTGGACAGATTTCAGAATTTTTTTTTTTGTAGTTTTTTTGATCCGTGAACTAGCCCAAGATGGGTTATGTTGGAACACAACCGGTCTTGCTTTGATACCAAATGATACAAGATCCAACCAACAACACCAAGAGTTTCGGGTTCAGTCCAACAAGACAAGAACAACAAGTTTTAAGTTTTGGTTTTTCAGCTTACAACAAGAACTAGTTTCGGTTTTCAATCCACAATCCGAGAACAACAAGATAGAAAACAAATGCTAGTGAATCGAAAGAGCCCCACACGGCTTCACTAGACTTTCAAGATAACAAAATCAACAACAACACAAGATAAAGAAAGATAGATAACTTGACATATAACATTCAAGAAACTAAGAACCCTAACATCAAGAGAGGACCCTAAGTCTAATGAATATAAACACCAAGTTCTTACGAGGACCAAGAGGCACTCAACGACCTCAAAACCCTTGTTTCTAGCCAAAGATACAACCCAAGTATCCCTCTACTTGTGAGGAGATAGTGGCGGCTCCTATGAGTGAAATAGAGAGGAAGTGTTTGTGATTTTAGGTTACAACTTTTCAGATTTCAAAAACTGAGTCTAGCTCACTATGATGTTCTATTTATACTACAACAAAAAGGAGTAAAAAGACCCATCCGCCCTTGCTTTCTTGTGGCACCCTTGGGGATTAGTTTATTACACTTTAGGACCCCTCTTCACACATAAAAACGTTTAGGTCCTTGGTTGGTTTGATCAACAACTCACACACGGCCATTTGCATGAACAAATCTTGGAGTGTTTGTAATTCCCGAGCTTGGCTTCGTGTGAAAGGCCGTGTACCTGTGGAGGCTGCCTGAACCGTATCAGTACCTAATGTAGATGAGCTAAGAAAGGAAATTATGATGGAGGCACATCATTCAAGATATTCTATCGATCCTGGTTCAAGTAAAATGTATCATGACTTGAAAGAGGTGTATTGGTGGGCAACATGAAGAAGAAAATTATATAATTTGTAGTTGAATGTCCAAATTGTCAACAAGTCAAAGTGGAGAACCAAAGCCAGAAGGTTATATGCAGCTTATGGAGCTCCCAACTTGGAAGTGGGATATGATTAACATGGATTTCATCACTGGTCAACCTCTCTCATCTCAAAAGTTTGATTCTATATGGGTAATAGTTGATAGAATCACCAAATCAGCACACTTTCTACCGGTTAAGACTACGTACACAACTGAAGAGTATGGAAAATTATATATTAAAGAGATAGTTCAGTTGCATGGAGTCCCAATCTATATTATATTTGATAGGGGAGCTCAATTTACCGCACATTTTTGGAGGTCATTCCAGAAGAGTTTGGGAACGCAAATGAGTTTAAGCACAGCTTTTCACCCTCAAACGGATGGCCAGGCGGAACGTACAATCCAAACATTAGAGGATATGTTGCGTGCTTGTTTATTGGAATTCAAAGGTAGTTGGGATGATCATTTGCCACTAATTGAGTTTGCATACAACAATAGTTATCACTTGAGTATCAAAATGGCGCCTTATGAAGCTTTATATGGCAGAAAATGTAGATCACCAGTTGGGTGGTTTGAAGTAGGTGAAACTTACCTTATTTGGGCTAGATCTTGTTCATCAATCTATAGAAAAAGTTAAGGTGATACAATAACGATTAGAAATAGCTCAAATCCGACATAAATCATATGTGGATACTAGAAGAAGAGGGTTAGAGTTTGCTATAGGAGATTGGGTGTTCTTGAAGGTATCTCCAATGAAAGGGGTAATGAGGTTTGGTAAAAAGGGAAAACTAAGTTCCCGCTACATAGGGCCATATAAAATTATTCAAAGATTTGGCCAAGTGGCATATGAGTTAGACCTACCCCAAGAGCTTTCAATGGTGCATCCAGTGTTTCATGTCTCAATGCTCTGCAAGTGCATAGGAAATCCATCCCATATTACTCCTACTAAAGATGTGCAGGTTACGAAAGAACTCACGTATGAAGAAGTGCCTACTGCTATACTAGATCAGCAAGTTAAGAAGTTAAGAAATAAAGAAGTAGCTTCAGTAAAAGTGCTTTGGAGGAGCCCACAAGTAGAAGAAATCACATGGGAAGCCGAAGAAGCAATAAAGTCAAAGTACCCTCATTTATTTGAATCTAAAGACTTGGTCCAAGGATGCTGATTTAGAGCATAAACAAGTAAGTATAAATACACAAGTGTTATATGGATAACAATGAGTTTAAACTTAGTCTTATATTCGTTTACGCTAGCTAGTTATGCTAGCATTCGAGGATGGATGTTTCTAAGGGGGGTAGGATGTAACACTCTGTATTCCATGTGTACTAGTTCTACTTATGTGGCACTTCATATGGACTTATGGGGTAGGTAATGGGCTCGGATATCCTATGTGATTGGTGAGGGTAAGATAGGTTTGGAGGAGTTCCCACAAGTACTGAAACATGGTATGATTAAGTTACCTTCGATGAGAGAATATAAACTTGGGCCCTTAAATAGGTATTTGAATCTAAAGGATGAAGTGACCAAGTTTTAATTTTAACTATTAGCATTTTGATCTTAAAATGGAACAAAATATTGAGGTGCTTGCTTGACTTATTTTAAGCTAGTAGGTGAATCACCTACTTTGACCTTTTGACCAACTTAAAAACTAAGTAGGTGCATCACCTATTAAGGATCCCTTGACCAGATTATTGGGCCAAATACACTACCACCTACTTAAGTTAATTCTGGCTCAAATTAAATAAGAGAAAAGGAAGAGAATAGGCAGCCAAGGCCCAATAGTTTTTAATCCACAAAGGCCCAATATAATGGGAAAGTAGGTGCATCACCTACTTGATAAATTATGGCCAAAAAATGACCAAGAAAGTCGGCCTAGAGCAGCTCTTTTTAAAGGGATTAAAACCAGCCCTTATAGCTCATTTTAACTAACAAAAAAAAAACAGCTTTCAAGATTTTCTCTCTTGTTCTCTCTTAGCTATGCAGCAGCCCTAAAATTCTACTAGGGTTCTTTGGAAACCTTCCTTCCAAGTTAAAGGTAAGTGAAAAAATCATGAGCACATCTTAAGAATACTATAAGGATTATGTTCTGCATGATTAAACTAGAAGATATCCCTTTTTATGTTTGGCAGTCCCTTTATCCTTGATTATTAAGAGATTTTTCTCTTCACTTTTGGTTTGTGAGTAAAGGGATCAAGCTATTGATACATTAAGGGAATAAACTACCACCGAAATTAAGGTATGGCTACTGTCCATTTTTTCCCTTTTCCTATATACGTGTGTTGGTTGAGGATTGTGTATATGTTGTTGTTAAGAACTCAAGGGATGGCGAGTTCAATTTATGGTTGCCATATTAAGGGGTATTTGGGGCTGTTTTGTATCTGTTTTATGTATGTATGTTGGGGGCTTCTTGGTTGACGTTGGGGGAATGGTGTGAATAATTTCCATTGAAAGGTAGAAGAAGAGTATCGGTACACCACCAAATTGAATGTCGCATAAGTTTACTGCCCACATCACTTGATATACTGTTTTGAGAGTACAATAATGATGAAACTGTTCAGGGGATCTTATAAAAAGTTACATCACGTGTGAATGTAATTGGAGAAGAACGAGGTTAAGAGAACACCCTTGGATTAGTTGATTGTGGATACTGCCCAGTCACTGTTTTAGTAAGTTTAAATAGCGTGAATATGTTAATTAGCTACTAATACTAGTCTTATGCTATTGTAGATTAGTAATCTAAAAGGAAAGACGTTAAGTGAAACTGTGATCAGTTGTGCAGCAAGGTATGTATGGTTCATCGATCCTACTCTTTGGCATGAATCTAACTCCTTTGTTACAAAGTAAGCTTCCTAAGAGTTCTTCCTTTCAAGTTATACATACTACAGTGTACAACCCCAAGGTGGTTAACAACCTTATTCTAACTAGTCAAGTTGTTAAAGTACCTAAAGATGTGTTTGTTACTAGATCTGTCCATTTCCTTTCTAAATACTTGTATATGATATGGGTGCTTTTAGAAATATGCCTTACGAGTTGTTCTCTTAGTTAACATGACCCACGATGTTAGCTAAGCTCCTATGTGGTATATTTCTATTATTGTTGTATTTGACCTCATTGCTACTGTATCTAGTGCATATTTGCACACCTTTTGCTACTGGTCCAAAGTTTCAAATCTAATACATGACCACCAAAACAACTTTAAAGATGAAAAGAATGATCTGAAGTGAGTATATCTTTTGGGTGGTATCCCAGGGGTGGAAGAAAAACCTAGCATAGGTCGATCCCAATATTACGGGTGGTATCCTAAGGACAAAAGGAAAGCCTAGCATGGGTCGATCTCAATTTGTGTACTTATGAGGAACGTATCCCAGGGTTTAAAATGCCTAGCATGGGTCATTCATTCTCTTTTACCACTAATCAGCTGGTCATTTGTATTATGCCTTATAATCTTATAAAGTGAAGAATAATACAGCAAAGTAAATGATGTAATGTACATGATCCCATAAGCATAAGCAAAGTTGGTATTCTATCCTTATCTTTATAGTTATATATTGATAACTGATTTTGTTGAGATCTTGCTTATTTTTAGTCATTTCATGTCGTACATACTCAGTACACTCTTTGTATTGACACCCTTCGCGGGGGACACTATGTTTCATGCCGCAGGTACAAGTACTCTAGCTAGTAGACCACCCCAGTAGGAGCACAGGACATCCAGCTGCTATTGGTGAGCTCCAAGTTGATCCGGAGCTTTTCGAGTCTGTTATATATTTTGGTATTGTGTAGTAGTTATGAGCAATGCGGGGGTTTGTAAGGACCTTAACTAAGTGTCCATGTGTCTTTTAGAGGCTTTGCAGACTATGTGAAGTTAAGTGTGGTAGTTTTGTGTTCTTTTAACATTGTGGTGCCAATGGCAAAGTCTTGTATATGTCAGTTTGGACTTACTTACGTAGTTTGTTTTAACAATGCATCATATCCATACTAGCAGAAGCTTTGAATGCCATAATTACATGCATGAAAAGTACATGGTTAAGAGTTGGTTCTCCCAAAATGGGTGCCTATCCACCCTAACGAAATTTGAGGCGTGACATTTTTTCTAACCAACATCACCATGTTTTCCTTCCCCTTTGATGTTGAGGCAGCGTCGGATACCCCTACTGCCCCACCTATGGGTTCTCCTTTTTTTTCTTCCTTTTCAGATTTTTTCCCTTTTCCTTCAATTCTCTCATCTTTTGATGCCACTCATTTACTTGGGAAGGCAAAAGAGGATGAAGTGTGACCTTTTGGCCATCCTTCTCAAGTGTATATCGATTGGACCTCCCATCGTATTTGGTAGACCTATCATATTGCCAAGGTCTACCTAAAAACAAGTGACACGCTTGCATTGGTATTACGTCACAAAGAACTTCATCATGGTAGTTTCCCACCTTAAACCGTATCACACATTGCCTTGTGACCTTTAATTCACCACATTCATTCAACCATTGTAACTTGTAAGGACTAGTGTGCGGTTTAGTTGGCAACTTCAAAAAGTCTAACAACATTTGCACAACTACCACTATCGATCACCAAAGTGTACACACTCCTCTTTACAAGACATTTAGTATGGAACAGATTTTCCCTTTGACTTGGGTCATCTATTGCCTTACTAATCATGACGCGCCTAACTACAAAGTTTGGAACCACACACTCCTCTTCTTGCGGATAAACATCTTCACCAACATCGTCATCATCATCATGTGGTCCATTCTGGGGTTCCTCTCCATATTAGGGTTCGGCCTCATCCTTCCCTTTTTCAAGACCCACCTTTTCACCAAGGTAATACAATTCCCTTCTTATAGAATCACGTTGCATCAGTTTGGATATTCATTGGCTTTTTGTCCCCAACCTTGGCACTTGAAACATTGGAATCCCTTTGGGTTAGGTACTTATGAACTTCTTGCTTTGGAGGTATTTTGTGGACTCTTTTAGGCTTGAGCAGCCTTGTAGTGGCGGTTTGGTCCTTGTTTTTGGGACAACCCTAAGAGCATTGAGCCATCTCCTTGCTTTTAGGCCAAATCGAGATGGATTGTCCCCTTGCCTTGAACGACGACCTCTCTTTAAGTTCCCTTTCAATCTCAAGAGCCGCTTGAAAAATACCTTCAACGGTATGAAAATTGTGAAGTGTTAAATGAGTAGAGATCTCTTTGTTTACCCACACTTGAACCGGATGATTTCATGACTGCTTTGTTCCCCATGATGATTAAGCTTCAATATGAGTTATTGAAAATCATCATAATATGCCATTACACTTTTGTTACCTTGACTCAAGTTGTACAATCTAGCAAGCAACTCATGGCGATAACTCTCGGGAAGGTACCATTGTCTCATGAAGTACCTTAATCGAAACCAAGGTGGTGGCTTCCCATCAACTAATTCATTACCAAACTGCTTGACGTACTCCCACCAAGTGTTAGCATAACCCTCAAAATGAGCTATGGCATAACAACTTTTCTTTTCTTCCGAGATATCATTAACCTGGAAAACTTTATCACAAGCCGATTCCCAAGCTTAGACCTCGGGGTCACTTTCACCTTTAAATATTGGTAGGCTCAACTTGATGGTGTTAATGCCTACATCTCTCTCTTGGTGTCGGTTTCCCCTTTCTCCATACCCTCGATATCTCCTTTGATCTCTATGACCCCCTCTCATCTTCTCCTCCCTCATGTAAGCATCCTCAAAGGCTCCATATTCCTCAAAGAGGGCTGGACGGTTTTGGACATTTTGAACTTGATTTGGAGGAATTGGATTTTATGAAGGTCTAATAGAGCTTGGAAGGGAGGGTTCGGATTTAGCGAAGGTACTTGACGTCCACGTCCCTCTTATGAAACTTGAGGAGTTTGGAAATGTAATGTCTAGTGGGGTCATGGTTTGGAGGGAAAGAAGTGGTTTGGCTTGCGGCATTTAGTGGAGCTTGGGGTGGATTTAGCATTTGGTGCACTGTTTCGGGAGTGATGGTTGCGGATGAAGTTCTATCATGCCTACTTGAAGAAACATGTAGAGGAGTAGAAGGACGATAGTTCCTTTGACTCTCCACTTGTTCTAATCTCCCACTAATAGCTGACACATCTCCCTTTATTGTTGTCAAATCCCCTCTCACAGCTCCAACTTCCGTATTCAACCTTTTAAGTATTCGGGTAACGGCTTCA
Organism: Capsicum baccatum var. pendulum; assembly: GCA_030864225.1. Classification (NCBI taxonomy): domain Eukaryota; kingdom Viridiplantae; phylum Streptophyta; class Magnoliopsida; order Solanales; family Solanaceae; genus Capsicum; species Capsicum baccatum. The sequence continues at coordinate 104,693,277 of CM061554.1, read as the reverse complement.
AGAGTGGCCCTCATAGAGTCAAGATCATTAGTATCCATATTTTGGGATGTAGTCCCCTCCATTGTCAAGTTATTAGCTACAAAATCAGCAAACAAGTTAGTGAAAAAAATCCTCTCCTCACTTACACTCTTTGGATCACCTCACACTTTAGTTCCACAAGTGTTGTAGATTGGCTAGTAACCCATGAATCCTTATGGTATGAGTAACCTCTTATCTAGAGTGGATTCATTTTTGAAGACTCAAAGAATTCTCGTTGGACTAGAACCAAGAAGTATTCAAAAGATAAAAGCACCCAAGTAATCGTTGACACGAACAAACAGATTCACAGGACTAATTGACTACCTAGTAGGAATGTACTAGTTTGTTAATTAGTTCTAGAACCAAGTAAGGAAACCAAGAATCAACAATTAGAAACTAGAAAATATCCAAATTTGAGCTTATTAGTGACGTGGCAGCATGTAATTGGTCTTGGTCCCGCACAACAATTTTTTGTCATAAATCTGAAATTTCAATATTCACACAACTTGTATTGGATGACAATTGGTTTTGGAGGAAAAGTAAAAGTCTTGTACTTTTTTTAAATTTTTAAACTCAAAAAGGTGAGATTTGACTATACTAATCCTACAAAACAAGGTCCCTTGATTTAAGGAAAAGTGGTTGTCAAGTCTAGGAGGTGATGTGTGCAAGTCTTCTCACCAACAACTTTATAACTCTTGTCTTACAACCTTTTGGATCTATTTTACACCTTTGTTGTCTTAAGTTGTAAGAATAGATGAAGAACAAGATGAACACCTGATACGGGTATGACAAGAGAAACACGAAACACATTCCAAATCAGTCCCCAATCTTAAGGATCTGATACCAAAACTCCCCAAGAACAGACGAAACAAACACCAATAAGTCCACTAGTTCAAGAACTATGGACCCTTTTGATGACCTATCTCAGATTCACAAGAAGAACAAGAAAGGAAGTTCTATCAAGAGTAAACACACTAAAAAAACAGCAAAAACACGTGATGAACAAGATGAACACAAGAACACAACTTTCGGATTCAACAAGGTACAAAAACAGTCCACTACAAACATACAAAATGCAATAAGATAAAGATAGATAGATAGATAGATAGATAGACAAATGAAGATGTAATATTAACAACCCAAAAGTTTATTCCACTTTTGGACCTTTAATATCACACACAACCTAAACCTATCACTTACGTGATACAAAATCAAACCAACAACACCAAGAGCTTCAAGTAGGCTCGGATTTCAGTCCAACAACACAAGAACAACAAGTTTAGGTTTCGGTTTTTTCAGCCCACAACACAAGAACAACAAGATAGATAACAATGCTAGTGAATCGAAAAGAGCCCCACACGGCTTCACTAGACTTTAAGATAACAAAATCAACAACAACAACAAGATAAAGAAAGATAGATAACTTGACATATAACATTCAAGAAACTAAGAACCCTAACATCAAGAGAGGACCCTAAGTCTAATGAATATAAACACCAAGTTCTTACGAGGACCAAGAGGCACTCAACGACCTCAAAACCCTTGTTTCTAGCTAAAGAGACAACACAAGTATCCCTCTACTTGTGAGATAATAGGGGCGGCTTCTATGAGTGGAAGAGAGAGGAAATGTTTAGTGTTTTTAGGACACAAAAATCAGCATTCAAAAACTAAGGGATGACTCTCTAACATGTTCTATTTATACTACAAACAAAAGGGGTAAAATGACCCATCCGCCCTTGCTTCTTGTGCCAACCTTGGAGAGTAGTTTATTACACATTAGGACCTCTCTTCACACATAAAAACTTTTAGGTCCTTGGTTGGTTCAATCACCAACTCACACACGGCCATTTGCATGAACAAAGCTTGGAGTTTTTGTAATTCCCGAGCTTGGCTTCGTGTGAAAGGCCGTGTACCTATGGAGGCTGCCCTAACCGTATCATCCTCTCCATCTTGAGAGGAATTTGACCTCAAATTCAGCATTTGGTCATCTTCAACCGCATCCACGAGGGAGAGATCACCAACGTTGAAAGTGTTGTGCACTTGATATTCCGGTGGAAGGTCAATCTTGTAGGCGTTGTCATTGATTCTCTCAAGTACTTGGAAAGGACCATCACCCATTGGCAGCAATTTGGACTTCCTTTGAGCTGGAAACCGATCCTTTCGAAGATGCACCCACACCCAATCTCCGGGTTCAAGCACAAGCCTTCTTCTCTCTTTGTTTACCCTTTTTGCAATCTCTTGGTTCTTCTTTTCAAGCTTGATCCGCACCGTCTCATGCATTTTCTTCATTGCCTCGGCTCTTTTATTTCCATCTAAGCTGGTCATGAGATCACTAGACAAAGGAGTGAGATCTAAAGGGGTAAGGGGATTCAGGCCGTAAACACATTCAAAGGGAGTCATTCCCGTGCTCGAATGTATTACCCGGTTGTATGCAAATTCCACCAAGGGTAGGTGATCTTCCCATGAAGTCAGTTTACCTTTAACCATAGAACGTAGCATAGACCCCAAGGTTCTATTTACTACCTCCGTTTGGCCATCGGTTTGTGGGTGACAAGAAGTGGAGAAAAGTAACTTCGTTCCAAGCCTACCTGATATGGTTATGGCTACCCCCACAGGTACACGGCCTTTCACACGAAGCCAAGCGCGGGAATTACAAACACTCCAAGCCTTGTTCATGCAAATGGCCGTGTGTGAGTTGTTGGCCGAACCAACCAAGGGCCTCAACGTCCTTATGTGTGAGGAGGGGCCTAAAGTGTAATAAATTAATTCCCCAAGGAGGCCACAACAAAGCAAGGGCGGATGAGACAATGATACCTTCCCGAGAGATATCGTCATGAGTCTCTCGGGAAGGTATCATTGTCCCATCCGCCCTTGCTTTGTTGTGGCCTCCTTGGGGAATTAATTTATTACACTTTAGGCCCCTCCTCACACATAAGGACGTTGAGGCCCTTGGTTGGTTCGGCCAACAACTCACACACGGCCATTTGCATGAACAAGGCTTGGAGTGTTTGTAATTCCCGCGCTTGGCTTCGTGTGAAAGGCCGTGTACCTGTGGGGGTAGCCATAACCATATCAGGTAGGCTTGGGATGAAGTTACTTTTCTCCACGTCTTCCCACCCACAAACCGACGGCCAAACGGAGGTAGTAAATAGAACCTTAGGGTCTATGCTACGTTCTATGGTTAAGGGTAAACTGACTTCATGGGAAGAACACCTACCCTTGGTGGAATTTGCATACAACCGGGTAATACATTCGAGCACGGGAATGACTCCCTTTGAATGTGTTTACGGCCTAAATCCCCTTACCCCTTTAGATCTCACTCCTTTGTCTAGTGATCTCATGACCAGCTTAGATGGAAATAAAAGAGCGGAGGCCATGAATAAAATGCATGAGACGGTGCGGATCAAGCTTGAAAAGAAGAATCAAGAGATTGCAAAAAGGGCAAACAAAGGGAGAAGGAAGCTTGTGCTTGAACCCGGAGATTGGGTGTGGGTGCATCTTCGAAAGGATCGGTTTCCAGCTTAAAGAAAGTCCAAATTGCTGCCGAGGGGTGATGGTCCCTTCCAAGTACTTGAGATAATCAATGACAACGCCTACAAGATTGATCTGCCACCGGAATATCAAGTGCACAACACCTTCAACGTTGGAGATCTCTCCCTCGTGGATGCGGTTGAAGATGACCAAATGCCGAATTTGAGGTCAAATTCCTCTCAAGATGGAGAGGATGATACGGTTAAGGCAGCCTCCACAGGTACACGGCCTTTCACACGAAGCCAAGCTCGGGAATTACAAACACTCCAAGCTTTGTTCATGCAAATGGCCGTGTGTGAGTTGTTGGTCGAACCAACCAAGGACCTAAACGTTTTTATGTGTGAAGAGGGGTCCTAAAGTGTAATAAACTAATCCCCAAGGTTGCCACAAGAAAGCAAGGGCGGATGGGTCTTTTTACTCCTTTTTGTTGTAGTATAAATAGAACATCATAGTGAGTTAGACTTAGTTTTTGAAAAGCTGAAAAGTTGTAACCTAAAATGACAAACACTTTCTCTCTATTTCACTCATAGGAGCCGCCACTATCTCCTCACAAGTAGAGGGATACTTGGGTTGTATCTTTGGCTAGAAACAAGGGTTTTGAGGTCGTTGAGTGCCTCTTGGTCCTCGTAAGAACTTGGTGTTTATATTCATTAGACTTAGGGTCCTCTCTTGATGTTAGGGTTCTTAGTTTCTTGAATGTTATATGTCAAGTTATCTATCTTTCTTTATCTTGTGTTGTTGTTGATTTTGTTATCTTGAAAGTCTAGTGAAGCCGTGTGGGGCTCTTTCGATTCACTAGCATTTGTTTTCTATCTTGTTGTTCTCGGATTGTGGATTGAAAACCGAAACTAGTTCTTGTTGTAAGCTGAAAAACCAAAACTTAAATCTTGTTGTTCTTGTGTTGTTGGACTGAAATCCGAAGCTCTTGGTGTTGTTGGTTTGATCTTGTATCAAACACACACTTACATATTTGGATGGAAGTATTACAAGTAGAAAATAAGACACGTGTTATTCATCTCTGCAGTGAGGAAAAAATGAGGTAGTTAAAAGATGGTTGAAAAGGTTACTCAACTTTTTCGACTGTAGTTTCATCGTCTCAACACAAAATATGTTATTCTTTTTGGGGGGGCATTAAGGTTATCTAATAGATAACTTTTAACAGCAAGGTAGGATGACAGAAAATCTCACATTACTGAAAGAAGACAGGAGCTGAAGTTATGTTTCTGATGCTACCAAGAGTACAAAAACAACATACACGCAAAATAGGGTCTGGGAAGGATAGAGTGTCCGCAAACCTTACCCCTATCTCAGAGGTAGAGAGGTGGTTTCAGATAGACCCCCGACTTAAGAAAACAGATAGTCATGGAAGTACAAGAATCAACAGATAGTTAAAAAAAACAACAGATAGTAGTACTATAAGAAAATAATACATAGTCGAAGCACAAGAAACAACAGATAGTAACAGAATGATGCTACCAGGAGAGTAGTACAAGAAAAAAAAAAGAGAAATCAGCAGCGCTCCAAAAAGAAGATGAGAAATAACTTAGCCTCAAAAGGAAACAAACAAAAGGACTTAAAACGTCCAAATACTTGAGAACCTGAAGTAAAATAGATTACTTCCATGGACTTTAATCATATATAAGACCAAGTTATGACATGTAAGTGTCTAAAAAAGGAAAATTCAAGACAAATGAAAAAGATATGTGTACACACCAAAAGAATTGAAGACAAGACAAGATTAAAAGAGGTAGGCATAGTTGTCCATATTGATTTCCATAAAGAAGATAAGAGGAAAAATAAACAAAACCAGAACATCCCCAACATCCCCATTTTCATCCATGGAATACTGCTGGTTATTCCTTCCTTTGTTTTCTTCTCCAACAAAGGCTCAGTTTCATCACAACTTTAATTTTTCATCAACCCATTTTCCAATTCTTGATTCTTATTTTCCAATTCTGATTCCAATTTCCAATAAAAGAACCCTAATTTACATGTCCTAAAAGTGCAAAAAACAAGAAACACAGCAAACAGTATAGTGATAAGCCATTCTGGCAGGACCTTAGTGCATATAACACCAATACTCACACCCAACAACATGCATGGCTTCGAGAGAAATGCTATATCAAAATCAATCAAAATTTTGCCACCATTTTTGGGACTAGTAACGCATATGTTACAAACAACATTTCCAATAGAGCCACCCGTGACCATAAATGCAGAAAAACTTGAAGCTGTTTTGAGGTCTACACCAGCAATTATAGTAAGAATGGGTACATACAATCCTCCACCTCCAATTCCACCATCACTTGATAGAGAAGCTGCCAAAAATTAAACAATGCAACATCAGTTAAATCAAAACCCTAAGGCTTTCGCATCCAAATATTAGTGAATGTCAAAATTTAAATCCATCCCCAGATATTAGGTCAACAATCAAACTGAAGGAGAAAAACCCCCAAAATAGAAACTCAAAAAATTAGGTCAAAATTATCCTTAAAATCACCAAATTAAAGAAGAAAATCCCAAATTTAATTGGAAATTGAAGTGCAATCGAAGTGTAAATTTGAGAGTTGAAATGAAATAAAAATTACCAGCTATTGTAAATCAACACAGGCTACTGTACAAGATAGCTGCAAGAATTCAGGGCACAAGATTACTAATCAACACCGGCTATTGTAAATCAACACAACGAAAGCTGAACTAATCAGCACAACGATAGTCAGGCTTTATGCTTTGGTAGTGACTTCCATAAATTGGGCTATTGTAACTCGGATTGGAGAGATACTCAGCGGTAGTCGGAGTCGGCAGTGGGTTGAGAGTGAGAGTGAGTGTGAGAGTGAGAGTAATACTGGATGTCGACTTGAGACTTTGAGAGTGAAACATTTTTTTATATATTATTTTAATTTTTATTATATATTTTTAAAAATTTTGATGGATTTTCTAAAAAATTAAGGAGGGAAAAAATGAAAACCAATGCAATAGCTTATTTTTTCCAATTAAGTGTTGCCATAGGTGACTTTATGGCAACGGTTCAACTAACCATTGCTATAGGACACCTTATTGCAATGGTTATCCATCAATAGCAACAGTTATAGAACTACTTGAACAATTTTTTTTGCAACAGTTGCAATAGACCATGTATAGCAATGCTTTTGGAACCGTTGCCAAAAAGTTCATTACAATAGGGGTAATTTCTAGTAATGGAATGCAAAGAAGGGCTTTCCGAGTTAGACTCTTTAACTCGAACCAAATGATAGAGACACCTTTTAGAGATTAACCTCCGAGATCTAAGATATGATATAAACTTCCCCTTAGGAGTAAGGGAACCACCTTCCCATTCAATAATCGGTTCACCAGGGAACTTAAAGACAACCTTACGGGTCCGACAATCTAAGGATGCATGGCACGAGTGTAACCTATCCAATTCAAAATCCACCATATCTAATTAAAATAAATCCACCAAAGTCTCCTTACTACCAACAGATACCACACCCCCCTATAGATTCTTTTAGCAACCATTGAGTCACCTACCGGGGTAGAAATAGAAAAATAATTTGAAATTACCACGAGATTAAAACAAAAATACACAGCTACAAATAGGGTCACATAAGAAAGAGTGGACCTCAGATCAAGTAAACAATATACGTCACGAGAAAAGAGTTGTAATGTACCAGTCACGACATCAAGCGATGCCTCAGACTCCTGTCGGGATACGAGAGCATATAACCTATCTCATCATGTACCAGTACCAGAAGTAGAAACAGATGTAGAAGCAACACCCCTGGGTGCAGGAGCAAATGAAAAGGCAACCAAAACCTTGTTTTCCCCCAAAGAAACCTTACCAACCAGATAATTTCTAAGTATATGGAATGGCTAACCACATTTGAAACACTTGACCCTCCCCTCATCATAGAAGACCCAATGTAACCAACCACAGAACCTATAAAGAGGACATGATGACGCCGACTATGCCCCACTAGCTTGAGATTAGGCACCCTGTGCCCTGAAGTTATCGTCACCCTATTGACGGCTATCTACCAACTACTTCGGGTAGGGAGTACTAGCTATGGAGAAAGAACCAAAACTCCCCTACTTCTTCTTTGGCCATTTACCACCATCTAGACCACCTTGTTGTTGACCACCACTCTACTCAGAGAATCTAAACTTCTTACCCTGTATTCCACCTACCTCAGTCTGCTTTCTCTTTTTATCCTCCTCTTGTTGCATATGAACAAAAAACCTAGAGATATCACTTCCTCGATCAGCAATGCAGTCTTGATTTTAAGGATCAATTCATGAGATAGTCTTAAAGTAAACTTTCTCATCCTGGCCCTCATATCCAACACTATTTTCGGAGCATACCTAGACAACTGGTGAAATTTCAAGGCATACTCCTTGACCGACATCTTTCCCTATTTCAGATTAACAAATTCCTCTGCTTTTGATCCCCTTAACTCCTGCGGAAAAAAGCGATCCAATAAAGAAATAGTGAAAGTCTCCCACAGAGATGACTCTTCAACCTTACCCCTTGCCTGATCCCATTCCTCCTACCATTGGTACGCCATATTTTTAGCTGATAGGCAGCAAAATTCACCCCTTCCATATTCATAGCCTGGATGACCCTGAAGATATTTTCCATCTTATCCAGAAAACACTGAGAATCCTCCTCTACCATAACATCAGTAAAAGTTAGAGAATTCAACCTGAAAAACTGGACAACCCTTGAGTGCCTAGAATATGTAATGCCAGATACACGACACTCAGCCTGAGAAGCTACCAATAGAGCAATCACATGGATCGACTAACAAAACTCTACATTTATCACATCTTCCTGAGGAACCTAATGAGGACTAGAAAGAACTGGTGAAACTCCTAAGAAATTACGGATTATAACCTTAGATCGAGTATGGATCTCATGAGTAGAGCGTGTCCCATCAATATTGTCCCTAGTTAGGATAAAAGAGTTTTGGTGCGTATCAAATCTTCGAGTCATGATCTGAAAGGTGAACAAATAGGAATTAGAGAAGATTCTAGGACTTAGACTCAAAGCTTGAAAATAGAACAAAAAGAAACTGAAATATTCCTAAATGTCTTGTAGCCTCTCTTATGAGTGTGACAAGCTGCATACCCTTAAAAGAGACTCAACTCGACACAACTTTATGGACTCCCAATTGACTATAATCTAAAGCTATGATACCAACTTGACACAACCCAAACTGGGGCCTTGTCGTAATAGGCATCCAAAGTCCAACCAGGACCAAGGACCATCCCCGTTACCCAACCCAACCTCCTAATATGTACCCTGATTCAGGATGAATTCTGAACATATAAAAAGATAGTGTTTTGAACAATTCTAGACTCTGGGATAGGTCCATAGTCATGACCAATCCAAGAAAGTCCAACCATCCAATACTAACCAATAACTATACCAAAACCAAAACAATAACTGAGTAAGATTCCATAACATAATAGGATGGAACAATCGGAAATACAATTAAATGGTATCATCCATAATACCAATACTATTACCAAGGCTAACACCACTACCGACACCACCCATACCAACCTATAGTAGTCCTACAAAGTCTCTAACTGAAAGTAAAATAACATTTGGATGCCCCTAACCATAGCCAAAACCAATGTCTATAAAGTAACAAAAGTATGTAAAAACATCCATGATATAAAATGGAGCCTTTCAGAATATGAAATCTCACTACATGCCAATGACGGTGAAGGAAAGATGATCTGATAAGATAAGTGTTGATTAGGATGATTTTTGAATGTGCTTTGCGCTCTCTTCAATAAAGGCAATGAACGAAGATTTTGTAGCGCGCCTTCCCTCCTTCTCTCACTTTGGAAAGATTTTTCAGTATTTTTTTATGATGACCTGGTCGAGAGAGTATGATACATTGGTGTAAAAGCTTCAATCCAATCGAGCTGATCCCAAATTCGATCACTAAGCAGGAGGAGTAGAATGGCTGATTCCTGCATCGTTGGGGATACAACCGCCCAAAGATAGGTTAACAAGTGAATGCTAGCTTGCACCCAAGATAATGATAAAATAATGCCAACCTTTAAAAATAAGTAAACTAACCATATGCATTCACAACCATACATACATATATATAACCATGCTAGGAAAGAAAACCGAGTTTAGCATGCCTCTAAACCTATTAACCTGGGTATGTGTAGCTTAACAGTTGCTCACTGTCCTAGAATCACCCACAGGCTATATGGGTTTGGCGTAACCCCCTGATGGGCCTTCATGCGTGTAGCCACACGAACCGGAGATACCATAGGAGTACGGGATTCCCAAGCACCCTTCATTCTCTAGGATACATATGTACAAGTGTACTTAAGGGATTCTCGTGTACCTTATAAGTATCAGATATAGTGGCCATGACTAATCCTTATGTCAAAAAATATGAGTTTCTAGTATCCGTCCATGGGACAGACACCTTCACGGTTAGCTATCACACCCCGCTATTATATCCCAATTAAAATTATTACACACAACAAAACCATCATTTTATTTATTATTAACCAAGGCTATAAGTAGTGGTGTCTTCATACCAACTATAGCTTGCAAACAATGACCTTAGTCATCCCTCTTAAGAAGAAGGGACTCACATGTACCCATAGATTACATTATTAAGTTAACTTGGGGGAATCCCATGCACCCCACAAGTAATCATTATTATGTTTTCTTAGGGGATTCCTTTGTACTCCACAAGGCTTTCAATTAGACTAACCATAACCACCAAGACCTTACCATTTAACCATTCTAATCCATTTAAACCATTTATACCATTTAGGGATCTGTTACCAAGTTTACCATGCATAGTTCAATGAAAGTCCAACAATTTAATCAAAAACATTCTTTTAGGCATTTTATCAAACAAGTTGGGGGCATACTATTTACAAAGCCAAAACTATGTATCAATTAACCATTCCCATAAAACCAAATGTTCAAACCTCCATAATAATATGAAAACCCTAAATAAAAGACATGGGAAAGCCATAACCAACCATTGTAACCAAAACCCACAACATGTATTTGAAAATCTAAAACCATACAACATTTATGCCATGAAAATAATTCATGAAATATGCCATTAGTTGGAACTAAAAATGAGGGAGGATTAACATGCCTTATATTATGAAGATGACGAAGAGAAATCACCCTTGTAAGCCCCAAATTGATCCTATTGATAAAACCCTCGCCTTTCTTGACCCAAGAGACTTGAGAGAATTTGAGAGTGTTTTAGAGATTTTGAGTGATTGCAAATGGGTTAAATAATGTCCCAAGGGTATTATAAGCCATGGTAATAGGTTAAGGGGGGAAATTTCCTGACTACCTCCAACTTAAACTGCTTAAAATTTCCACAGGATGGTACAACGACCCATACCAATCATACCCTAGGGTACGAGTGGTACCCTTAACCCATACCCATAACAGAATCATAAAGGGTTGAACACTGTCCAATATAGGAGTTGGGCTATACAACTCGTTACCCTATTGATAACGCTCAATCTACAGCTCTCGTAGGAGTATAAAGCGGTCGTTGTCAAATATATAACCCAACTGGGTTAGGTATCGATCCCACAGAGAATAGTCGGTCAATAAGTAAGCAAAGAATACTAGATTTTTGGTGCAAGTCTCGTAAAAGGGGGGATTTTGATGTGCGAATAATGTAAACAAAATAATAAAGTAAAAGCAGAAAATAGAAGAGTAAAAACGGTTTGCTTGGTAGGTTGTTGATCAATGAGAATTGAGAGTTAGGGTTATGTCCACCTTATGAGTTATACGTCTCTATTGGCTATGAGTTATGCGGAATTCAGACATGCATGTGCTTATAGAGAATTGTATTCTATGGTAAATCCAAGCGTCTTTCGACCTTAACAAGGACTATTTCACTTTAACTCTTTCGAGCTTAAAGCCTGTCTAACGGTACAAATTCTCCAAGAGGTTAATCCAGTTACGGCACTAACTTTTTAATAGGGGTTGGTGCCCTATTACCTTGACATTATCTCTTTTCCAGACATATAACTTTTCTTTCGAACAAGTTAATGTTATACTGGTGTATTCTATGCGTCTGCAGCCACAAAGAATTTAGATTAAGATGAAGAGAATAATGATATAAGCGGCATACGTGTCACTAATTCACAAACTCATAGCCTTAGATAGTATCTCATAAGGCTTCCATAACCCCAACAGAGAAGTTTAGTTATTCATGAGTTCGATGGAAATCACAGTAGACATTATCATTATACCATAATAAAGATCTCACGTGTAGTATGGTGTGGTATGGCGTTAGGCGTGAATTCCTTGCAAAATAGCAATTCTCTTGTTGTAAAATTGATACGGTTAAGGCAGCCTCCACAGGTACACGGCCTTTCACACGAAGCCAAGCTCGGGAATTACAAACACTCCAAGCTTTGTTCATGCAAATGGCCGTGTGTGAGTTGTTGATCGAACTAACCAAGGACCTAAGCGTTCTTATGTGTGAAGAGGGGTCCTAAAGTGTAATAAACTAATCCCCAAGGGTGCCACAAGAAAGCAAGGGCGGATGGGTCTTTTTGCTCCTTTTTGTTGTAGTATAAATAGAACCTAATAGTGAGATATCCTTTAGTTTATGGAAAGCTGAAATTTGTAACCTAAAAACACTAACACTTTCCTCTCTCATCTTCTCCAAGAAGCCGCCCCTAGATCTCACAAGTAGAGGAATACTTGTGTTGTCTCTTTGGCTAGAAACAAGGGTTTTGAGGTTGTTGAGTGCCTCTTGGTCCTCGTAAGAACTTGGTGTTTATATTCATTAGACTTAGGGTCCTCTCTTGATGTTAGGGTTCTTAGTTTCTTGAATGTTATATGTCAAGTTATCTATCTTTCTTTATCTTGTGTTGTTGTTGATTTTGTTATCTTGAAAGTCTAGTGAAGCCGTGTGGGGCTCTTTCGATTCACTAGCATTTGTGTTCTATCTTGTTGTTCTCGGATTGTGGACTGAAAACCGAAACTAGTTCTTGTTGTAAGTTGAAAAACCGAAAACTAAAACTTGTTGTTCTTGTGTTGTTGGACTGAAATCCGAAAACTCTTGGTGTTGTTGGCTTGATCTTGTATCATTTGGTATCAAAGAAAGATCAGTTGTGTTCCAACATAACCCATCTTGGGCAAGTTCTCGGCTTAAACAAAAAAAAAATTCTGAAATCTGCCCACAAGAAGTTGAAAACCGAGAATGATGTTATATGTTTAGATCTAGGTGTTATTTTGCTTGTTTAGTGAGTTTCTAGTGTTGGTTTCTTTCTCACCAACACTAAGGAGTCTAGATCCGAAGGTTGAGCTTGAAAAACTTGAATATTGTGTAGTGACTTGAAGTGGCCGAAAGTTGTATGTTGTTGATAACCAAAAGAAAAATCGGTGGTTGTGTGTTATGTGCTAAGGAAGTGTTGAAGTTTGTTGAAGTGTTCATCTTTGAAACTTGATCATCTTGTTCATCTTGTTGAAGTGTTCATCTTGTTGTGTTCTCAAGTGGTAAAGCTATAAAGTGGTTGTGAAAGACTTGCACCCATCACTTTGTAATCTTGTCAATCAAGTCCCCTAAATCAAGGAGCCTTGTTTTGTGGAATTTATCAACCAAACCCACTTGTCTTGAGTTTGAAAAAGAGTTAAGACTTCAAATTTTAGTTTTTCCCACCAAAACACTTTCCAAATTAGCACAAGTTGTGTGAATATTAAATCAAGGCAAAAAAAAAATATATATATATATAAATCCGATGGGAAGAAGAACGTGTGGGGCCAATGCATGCTACCTTGTCACTATAAGCTCAACTTAGGATATTCTTTGGTTGCTAATTGTTGATTCTTGGTTTCCCTTACTTGGTCTTAGAACTAATTAACAAACTAGTATTTTCCCACTAGGTTGTTAACTAGTTCCTTGAGCTGTTTGTTCGTGTTAACGGTTGTTTCTGTGCTTTTATTCGTTTGAATGAGTTGCTGATTTTGATTCTAGTCCGACAAGAATTCTTTGAGTCTTCAAACAAGAATCCATTCCAGATAAGAGCTTACTCAAACCTTGTAAATCTCACGGTTACTAGCCAATTATACAACACTTGTGGAACACGAACTTGTGGGGACTAAAGCGGCTAATACCTTGACGATGGAAGGAACGACATCTCATAATGCGGATACTAATGCCCTTGACTCAATGAGGGCCACTCTTGAGGCCGTCACTCGGACACTTGAAAGGATGAATTTGGAATTTGGGGCCGTGAGAGGGGACTTGGCAGCAATAAGGGGGGAAGTATCGACTATTAGCGGGAGATTAGATCAAGTGGAGAGTCAAAGAAACTCTCGTCCATCTACTCCTCTACACGTATCTACCAATGGTCATGATAGGACCTCCTCCGCAACCATCACCCCCGAAATGATCCACCAAATGCTAAATGCACCCCAAGCTCCACCAAATACCGCAAACCAATCTACCAATTTTCCTCCAAACCGAGACTCCACTAGACCACTACATTTCCAAGCTCCTCCCATTCCACAAGAGGGATTTGGGCGCCAAGTACCTCCACTAAATCCGAACCCTCCATTCCAAGCTCCATTAAACCAAAGACCGCACATTCCAAATCCTCCGAATCAAAATGTCCAAGGCCGACCAGCCCACTTTGAGGGGTACGGAAGAGAGGAGTATGATGGAGAGGGAGCCTTTGATGATGCTTATATGAGGGAGGAGGAGTTAAGAGGGGGCCGGGGAGAACCTAGGAGATACCGGGGGTATGGAGAAAGGGGAAACCGACACCAAGAGAGAGACGTAGGCATCAACACCATCAAGTTGAGCCTACCTATCTTTAAAGGTGAAAGTGACCCCGAGGCCTACTTAACTTGGGAATCGGCTTGTGACAAAGTTTTCCAAGTTAATGACATCTCGGAAGAAAAGAAGAGTTGCTATGCTATTGCTCACCTCGAGGGCTATGATAACCCTTGGTGGGAGTATGTTAAACGATTTGGTAATGAATTGGTTGACGGGCAGCCACCACCTTGGTATCGGTTGAGGTATTTGATGAGACAACGATACCTTCCCGAGAGATACCGACATGAATTGCTTGCTAGATTATATGGCTTGCGGCAAGGAGGCAAGAGTGTGATGGCCTATTTTGACGAGTTCCAACAACTCATGTTGAAACTTGATCACCGCGGGGAGCAAATCAGCCACAACATCATCCGGTTCAAGTGTTGATTGAACAAGGAGATCTCCACTCACTTGACCCTTCATCGGTTCGAAACTATTGACGGTATATTCCAAGCGGCCCTAGAGGTTGAAAGGGAACTTAAGGAGAGATCAACCTTCAAGTCAAGGGCCCAAACCCCCTCGGGTTGGGCCAAAAACAAGGACCAACCCGGTCCTACGAAGCTGCCCGATTCCAAAACGGTTCCTAAGTTTCCTCCGAAGCCGGAGGCTCACAAATACCCCAACCCAAAGGGGTTCCAATGTTTCAAGTGCCAAGGTTGGGGGCATAAGGCAAATGAATGTCCGAACCGGCGTAATGTGATCCTACGAGAAGGGAAAGTATACTACCTTGGTGAGGAGGTGATTTCCGAAAGGGGGGAGGTTGAGGCCGAGCCTCAAGATGGAGAGGAAGCTGAAAATGAACCGAGTGATGATGGATTGGGTGATGGTGAAGATGTCTACCCACAAGAAGTGGAGTGTGTGGTACCAAACTTTGTGGTTAGACGCGTCATGATTAGTAAGGCGGTAGATGACCCGAGTCAAAGGGAAAATCTATTCCATACTAAGTGTCTTGTAAAGGGGAGTGTGTGCACTTTGGTAATTGATAGTGGTAGTTGTACAAATGTTGCAGCCATGCTATGGTAAATTTCTTAAAGCTACCGACTACACCACACACTAGTCCTTACAAGCTACAATGGTTGAACGATTGTGGTGAATTGAAGGTCACACGGCAATGTGTGATTCGGTTTAAGGTGGGCAACTACCACGATGAAGTGCTTTGTGACGTAATTCCAATGCAAGCATGTCACTTGTTGTTAGGTAGACCATGGCAATATGATAGGTCTACTAAACACGAAGGGAGGACCAACCGGTACACGCTTGAGAAGGATGGCCGAAAGGTCACACTTCACCCTCTTTCACCCTCCCAAGTAAATGAGTGGTATCAAAAAATGAGAGAGTTAAAGGGAAAGGGGAAGGAACCCGAGAAGGGAGAAAAGGGAAGGGAGGCCGTAGGTGAGGAGGTAGGGACATCCGAGGCTGTCCCAACGCCAAGGGAAAGGGAAATCGTAGTGATGTTGGCTAGGAGAAAGGAACTTTTCGTGGACCATGATGAAAACAAGACGATGCTACTTTTGGCCCATTGTTTTAATACTAACCCCACTAATTCTTCCATTTCCCCTTTGATTTCTTGTGTGTTGCAGGAGTATGAAGATGTATTTCCTCAAGAACTTCCGCAAGGATTGCCCCCGCTTCGGGGAATTGAGCACCAAATTGATTTGGTGCCGGGTTCACAGCTTCCAAACAAGCCGGCCTATAGGAGCAATCCTATGGACACTAAGGAGCTTGAAAGACAAGTGTAGGAACTACTCAACAAGGGATACATCAAGGAAAGCATGAGTCCGTGTGCTGTTCCGGTACTTTTGGGACCAAAGAAGGACGGAACGTGGCGCATGTGCGTCGACTGTCGAGCCATCAACAAAATCACTATAAGGTATCGTCATCCAATCCCTAGACTAGATGATATGTTAGATGAGCTCCACGGATCTTGTTTGTTTTCTAAAGTGAACCTTAGGAGCGGCTATCACCAAATTCGCATGCAACCCGGTGATGAGTGGAAGACCGCATTCAAGACCAAATTCGGTCTATATGAGTGGCTGGTCATGCCATTCGGTCTTACCAATGCTCCTAGCAATTTATGAGGCTAATGAATCATGTAATGAAGCCTTATATTGGAAAGTTTGTGGTGGTTTACTTTGATGATGTGTTGGTGTATAGTAACTCTATTGATGATCATGTAATGCATTTGAAATGTGTGTTTGATGTGCTCCGAAAGGAGAAGCTGTATGCCAACATGGAGAAGTGTTCTTTTGGTGTTTATAAAGTCATATTCTTGGGTTTTGTCGTGAGCTCAAGGGGAGTGGAAGTGGACGATTCCAAGATAGACTCTATACGAAGTTGGCCGACCCCTAAAACTATTGGAGAAATCCGAAGTTTCCACGGGTTGGCAAGCTTTTATAGGAGGTTTGTCAAAGGATTTAGTTCCATATCAGCCCCCTTGACCGAGGTAATTAGAAAGGACGGACCCTTTAAATGGGGTGAAGAGCAAGCTAGGGCTTTTGAGGCCTTGAAAGCTACGCTCATCTCGGCGCCTTTATTGCAATTGCCCGATTTTGATAAGATGTTTGAAGTAGAGTGTGATGCTAGTAAGGTTGGCATCGGGGCTGTTTTGATGCAAGAAGGTAAGCCCGTTGCCTATTTCAGTGAAAATCTCAAAGGGGCAACTCTTAATTACTCGACTTATGATTTGGAGTTGTACGCCCTTGTTAGAGCATTGGGAAATTGGCAACACTATTTGTGGCCTAAGGAGTTTGTGATACGCACGGATCATGAGTCGTTGAAACACCTTAAGAGCCAAGACAAGCTGAATAGGCGTCATGCTAAGTGGATTGAGTTCATCGAGACTTTCCCTTATGTAATTCATTACAAAAGGGGAAAGGAAAATGTTGTTGCCGATGCCTTGTCTCGGAAGCATGTGCTTGTTGCTACCTTGTCTTCGAAGTTAATGGGTTTTGAGAGCTTGCGGATGTTGTATCCCGAGGATCCTACCTTTGCTCCTATTTTTAGGGAATGCGAAGAGTGGGGAAGGGACCGTTGGCTTAAGGAAAATAACCATTCCTCCTACTCTCGGTTCGAGGGGTATTTGTTCAAAGGGAGGAGGTTGTGTGTTCCTTCTAGCTCGTGGAGGGAATTACTTGTGAGGGAGGCCCATGACGGAGGCCTCATGGGTCACTTTGGGGTAGACAAGACCCTCGGAATCCTAGAGGAGAACTTCTATTGGCCCAAAATGCGCAAAGATGTCACAAAAATTTGTAATCAATGTGCGGCCTGCCGGAGTGCTAAATCTCGCCTCCGACCTCAAGGATTATACACCCCACTCCCTACTCCCCTTAGACCTTGGCTGGACATCTCGATGGATTTCGTTTTGGGACTGCCAAGGACTAGAAAGGGCCGAGATAGCATTTTTGTGGTTGTTGATAGATTCTCTAAAATGGCTCACTTCATTCCATGTGCTAAAACCGAGGACGCTCCTAGTGTAGCTTCATTATTTGTTGAACATGTTGTAAAGCTTCACGGAGTACCAAGGACCATTGTGAGTGATAGGGACTCCAAGTTCCTAAGTCTCTTTTGGAAGTCCATGTGGGGTAGGCTTGGGACGAAGTTACTTTTCTCCACGTCTTGCCACCCACAAATCGACGGCCAAACGGAGGTAGTAAATAGAACCTTAGGGTCTATGCTACGCTCTATGGTTAAAGGTAAACTGACTTCATGGGAAGAACACCTACCCTTGGTGGAATTTGCATACAACCGGGTAATACATTCGAGCACGGGAATGACTCCCTTTGAATGTGTTTACGGCCTAAATCCCCTTACCCCTTTAGATCTGACCCCTTTGTCTAGTGATCTCATGACCAGCTTAGATGGAAATAAAAGAGCCGAGGCCATGAAGAAAATGCATGAGACGGTGCGGATCAAGCTTGAAAAGAGGAATCAAGAGATTGCAAAAAGGGCAAACAAAGGGAGGCGGAAGCTTGTGCTTGAACCCGGAGATTGGGTGTGGGTGCATCTTCGAAAGGATCGGTTTCCAGCTCAAAGGAAGTCCAAATTGTTGCCGAGGGGTGATGGTCCTTTCCAAGTACTTGAGAGAATCAATGACAACGCCTACAAGATTGACCTGCCACCGGAATATCAAGTGCACAACACCTTCAACGTTGGAGATCTCTCCCTCGTGGATGCGGTTGAAGATGACCAAATGCCGAATTTGAGGTCAAATTCCTCTCAAGATGGAGAGGATGATACGGTTAAGGCAGCCTCCACAGGTACACGGCCTTTCACACGAAGCCAAGCTCGGGAATTACAAACACTCCAAGCTTTGTTCATGCAAATGGTCGTGTGTGAGTTGTTGATCGAACAAACCAAGGACCTAAGCGTTCTTATGTGTGAAGAGGGGTCCTAAAGTGTAATAAACTAATCCCCAAGGGTGCCACAAGAAAGCAAGGGCGGATGGGTCTTTTTGCTCCTTTTTGTTGTAGTATAAATAGAACCTAATAGTGAGATATCCTTTAGTTTTTGGAAAGCTGAAATTTGTAACCTAAAAACACTAACACTTTCCTCTCTCATCTTCTCCAAGAAGCCGCCCCTAGATCTCACAAGTAGAGGAATACTTGTGTTGTCTCTTTGGCTAGAAACAAGGGTTTTGAGGTTGTTGAGTGCCTCTTGGTCCTCGTAAGAACTTGGTGTTTATATTCATTAGACTTAGGGTCCTCTCTTGATGTTAGGGTTCTTAGTTTCTTGAATGTTATATGTCAAGTTATCTATCTTTCTTTATCTTGTGTTGTTGTTGATTTTGTTATCTTAAAAGTCTAGTGAAGCCGTGTGGGGCTCTTTCGATTCACTAGCATTTGTGTTCTATCTTGTTGTTCTCGGATTGTGGACTGAAAACCGAAACTAGTTCTTGTTGTAAGTTGAAAAACCGAAAACTAAAACTTGTTGTTCTTGTGTTGTTGGACTGAAATCCGAAAACTCTTGGTGTTGTTGGCTTGATCTTGTATCGAGCAGGCTGCTAACCAACTACTCTAAAAGCTATAGCTGGTAGAGCGAGGCAGCAACCCACACTTTATAGACCCAGGTACACACACGGGGTGCACGAATCCCTCCGCGACCACACAAGGTCATCACCACCACCAAGGCCAACACGAGGCCCCATCCACACCCCCACCAAGGCCAATACGGAACGTATCATCCCCTCTTCCTTTGAAGAGGTATGTCCTCGTACCTGCACATGGCGTAAGCGAGATACAACTGACCTCGTACCTGCGCATGGTGTCAGCGGGATTCGAACCCGTGACCTCCGCTCTGATACCAAACCTTAAGAGCAGGCTGCTAACCAACTGCTCTAAAAGCTATAGCTGGTAGAGCGAGGCAGCAACCCACACTTTATAGACCCAGGTACACACACGGGGTGCACGAATCCCTCCGCGACCACACAAGGTCATCACCACCACCAAGGCCAACACGAGGCCCCATCCACACCCCCACCAAGGCCAATACGGAACGTATCAAAAATTAAAAGTCGAATAGATGAAAAATAATGTCAACAATGAATTAATAAAGAAAGGGGAAAGATGGAATAGGGATGAGGGTGGTGGAGAATTGTTTTGATGGATGGATGGATGGTGGATGGATGAATGGGTGAATTAAACTCTCTAGCAAAATAGGGTATTTATAACACCCATATCCTATTCCTACTAAGCTACTGCATTACTTAACCCAATCCTACTGGGTTAATGTATCATTATCCTAATCCTAATAAGTTACTGCCAGTCTCCAAAGTCTTTAGAATTGTTGTTTTTGCCCGGGACAGATTTTCCATGCGCCACTTTTGGTCCTTGGCGTCCAAGCTTTCCCTTCCTTCTTTCGTGAAGCTTTCTTTGGCGTCAAGTTATCCAAAAAATGCTGAATTCTGCATCATTTATACTTGAAAACTTGCTAATCATGTTCATTAGCTCACTTACAGGAAAAAGGACTAAAAGTGCATGAATTATATATTTTGTCCTCAAAACTTAGCTAAAATATGAGTAAAATATAGTACTTTAGGCGTGTAAATTCGCCTATCATCACCTATCCTCACGACTCATGGTGAGCTACTCGTACTTAAATCCAAGTTAAGTTACTAAATTTTAGATTAAGTAAAGGAAAACCCAAACTAATGACCCGTAACCAACCATACGAATCATACCCACCTAGTCGTACCCAATATAGAAACTCAACCACCCAACCCCACCAAACACTGAACAACGATTGGGTCACCTGATCCATACCCTATCATATGACTTAATTATTCTAACCGTACCTTGTACTTAACCCATTTGACCCACATCGATCACTATTTAATCATGTCCCTCCAAACCATACCACATTATACGACTAGTACCCCAAGTCATATGATGTCCAGAACCCAAAATTAGAGAAATTTTCTAAGGGTCAAAACCCAGGGTATTTTAATTAGAGGCATCCTAAATGACAAATTCTAGTGTGTCACCATGATAAAGATGTGCCATGTACCCTAGGCACCATGATAAGGGGCATTGCACGAACCTAAGTTCAAATCGGCAACTTGTGTCCTCCTATAAACATGACCCTTAAAGATTATGTTATACACCCCGAATGACCTTAAAAATTTGAGGGAGGCTGGAGAACACTTCAATTAGGGGTTTTTATCAATTAATTCTGTTTGTTTATGGATTTTAACACGTATTCTATCATTGCAATTATGATTATGTCCATGAGCAGCTAAACACCCTTTTTTGGGGTTAAGGCCAAGAACATGATTACTCTTGTTATGAATTGACTTGGTTTTGATTATTTATCATATTTGGTTGTTTTTTAATTTTTTTTATTATTGTAAGGATTAGCTACCCTTAGAATACATCTATTTTCATCTTATGATCCTAGAAGGAGGAACAAAAGGATAGAACGTAGGGTAAATAGAATAGAATTGTAATCTTCTACTGAATGAAGTTATAATTTACATTTAGGATAGGAATATACCTAAGTGATCTATTTGGTTCAGTTACGGAATGAAATATAAATGCATTTAACTTAGTTTCCACATCTCTGCTCAACGATGTAGTTGTGGGGCTAAGCTAGATAGGTGATTAGAGGCTCAGAAGACCATAGTAATAATATCAACCTCGTGAATCAACAACCAAGATAAGTAACATAACAAATGAAGTTCAATAGCATAGTATGATTGTTCGCAGAGACTTAACCCTGGTTTTCTCCCCATTGACTGTCTAAGACCTTTAATATACAACATTGTTTAGTTACTTCAGTTTTAAACTTCCAACTCTTTTGCTTGCCTTTGCACCAATTTAATCTTAACTGTTAAACTTGAATCAGATAGTTATTAATACAAGTCCCTGTGGGATTGATACTTGGCTTGTAAAAGGCCACTTTACTACTTGGTGGAATCTCATACACTTATGTGTGCACTTGGGCACAACATAAGTTTAGTTTTAAAGCTCATAAGTCATTAATGAAGGTGGTACAACTTTCGTCAGTTTTAAAGTTAAAAAGTAAGAACAAATTCCTTCTTAGAAAACAGTAGTGAAACCAAGGTTTTAGTTGAAATCATGCCACTAATAAGCATAAATGCATCTAAATGTATGCATGCCATCACCGATATCCAAACAAGACAATTGTAAGCATCTATAAACTAGAACTATCTCCTTTCAAATGATAGAGTACTAACTTGATGTCCGATTGGTCTTGTAACTATGACCTCAGGCCCAACAATGTACACTATACCAGGATAACATTATTATAACTCAAAAATAGCCTTAAATCTATCATATAACCCTTATCTAGCATGCAATTTATACAATACAAAATCACACAGAGAAAAGTAGAACACAACCTACCTTAGTTTGAACCGCAGTCTCAAACCATCCACAAACTACTTATCTTCATTCTATGATCTATGACTGTCAAATTAAAATCTATACATTAATACAAGTAAAATGAGACCCATATTGTAATATAAAAGTTTGGGCCAAAAATTAGGTTAAAAATAAATCCATAGGGACCATAATTAAAATTCCAATAGTGAATCAGTCACGAGGTCTCTCAAATGATAAGGAATGCATGCTCAAAATTTGAGCACAATGGGAACTCGAATCAAGGCTCAAATCAACCCAAAAGTTAAGAAATTCAAAAAATAATTTATAGGATTTACAAGGAAAAGGGCAGAATTTGATGGGAAAAACAATGAAAATGATCAAGAAGTGTTAAATTCATTTACCATACCTCAGTAGATGATTTCACATAATTTTCCATACTCTAAGCTCTTACAATGATGGAAAAGGGTTAAAAGTAAAGATAAATCAGAGGAGAGGGCCTAATATACTGCCAGGGAATTGCCATTCCCATTTATAAGGGTCCAAATTCCCAACATGTTAAAAAAAGTTGTTATTCACAAATGCGGGAAAGGATCTGAAAACTCAAAGGCTAGCGAGATGGGTAATTGCAAACATGACACCATGGGTTGGGAATGCAAAGAATAGATTGGACCAAATCGGATCGACCCTTCATCACAAATATAAGAGAAGGATAATGAACACAATGGTCAAGGACTTGACTTTTTGTGAATGCAGACTTCTCCTCAAGAGCGTGAAGAGAAAGGGTGGCCTGCACTAGATGTTATTTTACCAGCAAAAACCGAAGTCCTAACAGACTCCGATTGAGTGTTCAAGATTCATTCAAAACCTCATGTGCACAAATAATGATACTATACCAAATTAGATATTCCAAACTCAACAAAACCATTAAAGTTTCCCTCCGAGGTCATTTTGATTAAATATGGGTCCGACACCCATTATTGCATTATTACCAAAATCTACCTAGTAGCCCAAAATGAGTTTTGAAGCCTCAAACCCAAACCAAAGGTCCCCTTAGCCTAAAATCTATGTTCTAGAGCTAACAAATCTATCAAAATTTTTATTTGAGGTCGTTTACTAGAAGTATTAGTCTGAGACTAATTTCTTAACTTCAAAAGCACAAAAATCAAAAAACAAGATGAAAACCCAAACAAACTATTCGGGAACCAAAATAACTATCCTAGTAGGTCACAAATGACCTATAGCCACTAAAGAAAGGCACAAAATGCCAAAAACAAGCATAAATCAAGAAATAACTTGAAAAATCATTACAATATCCACTATTAAAAAGACTTTCATCCTTAAAAGTTAATGGATAGAAAGAGTCCAAAAGCTCAAGAGGACCAGGTATAGGGCCCTCATGCCCTGTGCAAGCCTACCCAGATAACCTCTAGGGCCAACCAATGCTTCCAAGGGATTTCACTAAAGGTATCCCTTTTTGATTCACTTCCCTACTTCACTTTCTAAATAACTACAAACTCACCTCAACATCCAACTAGCCTCCAACTAAATAAAATATGATTGAATCACACAAACCCAATCCACAACATACTGATATCACACCAATATAACACAACCAAGTGGATACTCAACCAGACTAAAGACAACTCAAGGCATAAATTATACAACCAGCTCCAAACTTCAAATCTAGCATTTTCTTGTCTTTCCAAACCTGTTGTCTACTCTGAGCTACACAGAAGCTCTTCAGCATTATTCGAGTTTTATCCATGTAATCACATCACATTAACCTCAAAATCTAAACCTAACCTATAAAAATCCATAGGAACTAGCATAAGAATAAAGCCCATAAGGTTCTTTCTAAATACTCAAATAGTGGTGATCAATGCCTGCGATCTTTGCTAAAACAACTAACTGTTATAGATGACCCTCAATACTTATATGAGATCGAAGCACAATCTCTCAAAATTGAATGATCCATTCCAGAATGCCCTACTGACTGTGGGTGAAACCATAATAAACCCAACTTGAGTACACTTATTCTGATAAAAAATTAATATCCAAAGTCAGAAGTAGTAGAACAACCACTATATGCCAATGGACCATCCTTCAAACATCAGTCAAGCATAATTTACTTGGTCTAAAGAAACTAAACCAAGAGGATAATTATTTTTGGTTGTGACCTTGTTAAGCTGACGATTGTCAATGCACATACGCAAATAACCATCTTTCTTTCGCACGAATAGAACAGGTGCGCCCTAAGAAGAAATACTCGGTCTTATGAAACCTTTGTCTAAAAGATCTTTGAGTTGCTCTTTCAACTCCTTAAGCTCAGCAGGTTCCATACGGTATGGTGGAATAGAAATGGGATGAGTTTCTGGAAGAAGGTCAATCCCGAACTCTATCTCTCTATTAGGAGGTACCGCTGGGATATCTTCTGAAAAAATATCTGGAAACTCATTAACAATATCAACGGACTAAATAGTTGGAGCCTCAGACTTAGTATCTTTGACTCTAACTAGGTGATAGATAAAACCCTTGGATATTACTCTTTTGGCTTTGAGATAGGAGATAAAATAACTCTTGGGAGATACCGAACTCCTGGACCACTCAAAAATTAGCTCATTAGGAAACTGAAACTTGACCATACGGGTATGAGAGTCTATAGATGGATAACAAGAATGAAGCCAATCCATACCTAGAATAAGGTCAAAAGCCACCATGCCTAACTCTATCAAATCATCAAGTATGACTCTATAAATAATAGTAATAGGACAATCTCTATACACTTATTTATAAACAACTGACTCCCCTACTGATGTGGATACTAGGAAAGGCTTAGGAATCTTTTCGGGACTTATTTTGAAATTCACAGCCACAAGTGGGGTCACATAAGAGAGACTTGACCCGGGGTCCAACAATAGATAAACATCAAGAAAAAAGACACGGAGCATACCAGTAACAACATCGGGAGAGTCCTCCTACTCCTGATGGGATGGTAAGGCATAGAATCTGTTCTGGCGTTGACCACCAGCAGTGCTAGATGAAGCGTCCTGAGTAGGGGCAGGATGGGGTACAGAAGCTGGGGTACTAGTAGTCTGTGCCTGAGGTCGGGCATCTCTATTCCCCTGTCTAGCATATGGACAATCTTTAAGTCTGTCTCCCTACTTTCCATAACCAAAAAAACCCCTCAAATCTATGAAACACTCACCGAGATGATCCCTACCACACTTAGCATAAGGAGGATAACGGGGCCTATTACTAACACTGTTCTGCGACCTAGACATAAAATACCTGCTTCCTTACTTCTGCCTACCTCTAGGTGTAGGAGCACTAGCTTATAAAGGCACTAGAATAGACGAACATCTCTAAAACTGAGGGCGGTTCCCTCCATGGGACATAAGCTGACTATAATCATGCTGCTCAGATCTAGCCCTCTTATTACCCCTCACTCTATCTCTCTCCCTTATCTTATCTACCTCTATTTATTGTATATATGTCATCAACCTAGATAGATCTATATCTCTATGCAACATCGCAGTCCTACACTCTTTCAGCACCAAACCAGAAATATCTGTCACAAACTTGCTCATACTAGCTCAGGTGTTAGAAATCAAATCAGGATCATACTTGGCCAACTGGTTAAACTTCAAGCAGTACTCCTTAACAGTCATGGAGCCCTACTCCAAGTTCATAAACTCCTCAATATTTGCTTTCCTCATCTCAACTGGAAAGAACTTGTCCAAGAATGCATCTTAGAATACCTGCCAAGTCATAAGAGCAGCATCCTCACCTTTACCCTTCCTCCATGATACAACCCAGTCATAAGCTATGCCCTTCAACCTGCAAGACACCAACTTAACACTTTCTTACTCAGAAACATAAATCACTTATGTGATCTTTCTCGCCTCCTTAAGGTACAATTGTGGGTCCTCACCTACCTTGGACCCATAAAACTTTGGAGGATTCATTCATATGAAATCATAGATCCTAGAAGTAGTTATATCACCTCCCTATTGATTTGCAACTGTGGCCTAGTTATTAGCCCGAACATTAGCGGAAATTACTTGGGCGAACGCTTGAAAGGCTGCCTAAAACTCAGCATGAGACAGAGTCTCATTCAAAGAATCAATAGGTGGGGGTTTCTCATCATCATTTCCATAGGAATTCACTCTTCCGAGAGGCATTTTTTGAAATAGGAGATTATAAATTATTAGATGAGAGGGACAAATGAAGGCATGATGGAATCTGAAAGAAAGAAACAACTTTTTCCTAAATGTCTTATAGCCTCTTACTCATAGATGTAGCGCGCTACACACCGATGATCAAGACTTTACTCAATACGGCTTGTCAGACTCCCTAGGACTCCTTTAAAACCTTAGGATTTGATACCAAGTTTGTAACAACCCAAAATTACCTCTCAGGATGTCACCTCTCGAGATGTCACACAGTGATTTTGAACTCAAGCACTTGGAACTCGAATTCATATAACTTTGGTTTGAAAACCAGTGATCAACTCGTATTAGTAGAGAAAACTACTTCCTTCTTTGGAAAATACTCAAAAATAATTCGTTCACTTTAGCAAATATCTTATCTCAAAGCTTTTGGGAAAATATGCTATCTCAATGGAAAATACTTTAGTTTAGGGAGGTTCTCTTAACCGACATAAACCATGTGAGCTATATGGTGTCAAACGTCTTGTCCTTCTAAGGAAGAAACCTCACGTTGGGGGGAGGTGTCATACTTTTGCCAAGAATTATAACCTCAACTCAGTGATCACTTATCTCAGCCTCGAGCCCAATCATCTAGGCCTCAGGCCCAAAATCTCAAACCTATAGTGGCACGTAGTTCTAGGGTAAGAAACCGTGGTAACTTACCTAACTAGGTGCTAAACACTACTCTTTTTAGTTTATCTCACTCATCTCATGGAAATCCACTTTCAAAAAATCTCATGGTTCATAAGAACCCAACAATCAAATCTGCAATCTCATGTGGTAGAGTGGATTTCAAAACTCTATGAACATTAGGTCAAAACATTTCTTAATAATCTCAAAATACTCAAATCATTGGTGCTTATAGCACAATAGTTTATAAAATTGCAAGTCTCAAGTAGGGCTTAATGACCCATAATTCAATCTCAAGTTAAAACTCATCATAATGCATAATAGATAGCATATAGATTCATAATTCACGTAGAAATCTGGAAGTTACAGCAATTTGTCTCAAAATATCAACATACTCATATACTTCAATTTCTAGAACATTGAAACTCTCAAATTCTCAAGGAGTAACAACATAAGGTATAAACCCAGCTTCAATTTCTTAAGAAAACATGTAAAAATAATGTTATTTGACTTTCAATTCATGGGAAACATCAAGATATTTGCAATCAATAACAATGGGTGAACAACCCTAATTTAATATCATGTAAAATCTCATATATTGCAGAAAATTATAGTTTAAATAAGCCTTTGGACACAAGGGTGAAAGGATTGCCCTTGTTCAAAACCCCATATACCTTCGATTATGAAATTGGATGAACAAGCTTACCTCAAACTCTTGTTATTACCCTTGAGAGAGGGTTATTGCAACCCTTGAACTTGGGGAATTTAAATCTCAACTCAATTTGTAGAATCTATGGTGAGTTCTTGGATTTCTTGGAGAAGAGTTTTAGATTTGATCTTGAGGCAGAAAACCTAGATTTCTTGTGTTTTGGATAATGAATGACGTCATTTGATTCATTTGGAATATATTTGGTTCACAAAAGAATGGAAAGACAAAAGATTCCCTTTAAAAATGACTTAAAGTACTAAATGGGGCTGCCATGGTCGGAGCGACGGTCCGTCGCAAGCCTGACGGTCCGTTGGATTATCCTTCGCACACCAGTTGGAAAAAAATACATTGCATTGACGTGATGATCGAAGTGACACTCCATCATAGTCTTGATGGTCTATTGGGTCATTCATTGCACGTTGACCAGGATGAGACCACGCTGCCTCAGTGGCAATAGTCTCAGCGACGGCCCGTCGCAGCCTTAACGGTCCATAGTCCTGGCCATCACACTTGGGATAGAAAAGGGAGTCACTGCCTTAGTTGTGATGGGACGAGCGACGGTTCATCACAGACTCGACGGTCTGTCTGATCGTCTTCGCACTTGGGTTGTTTTGACAACTCTCAGTAAAATAGCTATAACTTCTCTCACCCCGATGCTGGATTTGGATGAAATTGGTATCGTTGGAAAGATAATTAAATTCTCTACATGAAAAAAGTCAAATTTAAGAAAATCTATATGTTTTAAACACCAATCACTTGGGAAGTCTCTTCTCAATCTTTTAGATACGAAACTATACTTCACTTGACACGCTCAAGGCTCAAACTACAAGGAAACGTTGTGGGGTCTTATAGTAGTGCAGTTGCTTCCCAATCATTGACTGAGAAAAAGGACCTGAGAGCATTTACTAGTCCATGTACCATTGGGTCCTTCAACTTTGCTCTAACTTTATGTGATTTAGGAGCTAGTATCAATCTGATGCTATTGCTAGTGTACAAGTAGTTAGGGTTGGGGACACCTAAACCTACATCAATAAGGTTATTGATGGCTGACCAAACTGTGAACAAATCGGTTGGTATAATGTATGATGTCTTAGAGAAGGTTACATCCTTTATATTTCCTACTAACTTTGTGATCCTTGACTGTATGGTGGACATTGAAGTCCCTATTATCTTGGGAATGTCATTCCTAGATATGGGTCGATCCTTGGATAACATAAAAATGGCACAAATAGAGTTTAAACTCAATGACGAGCAAGTTACTTTTAATGTGTTCAGTATATATGGTAGCTAAAGGATATGACAGTGGTGTTTGTGATTGATACTATTAATGATGATGCAATTATTGTGCCCATTAAAGAGAGACATGGGGTTGAGGTATTAGCAGCAGTTATCATACACTTTAACAGCGATAGTATTAATGAGTATGATAAGATGGTAAGTGAATTATACGGTAGGGGTTCTTATACTTATGCTTTGAAGAAGCTAGATCTTTATT
Source organism: Capsicum baccatum var. pendulum (assembly GCA_030864225.1). NCBI lineage: Eukaryota > Viridiplantae > Streptophyta > Magnoliopsida > Solanales > Solanaceae > Capsicum > Capsicum baccatum. Next base: position 104,664,001 of record CM061554.1, on the reverse strand, counting down.
TGAAGTATAGAACTACTCCTCCAGCTTGACCATCTATTAAGGAGCCACCAGTTTTAGAATTGAAAGCCCTTCTATCTCACTTGCATTATGCATTTTTAGGGGCCAATAATACCTTGCCGGTCATTATTATTGTTGATTTATTGGAGACATAAGTTGAAGCATTCAACATTGTAGAGGTTCAAGAGGGCCAACATATAGACTATTGCATATATTGTGGGGATTCCACTCGGTATTTACACTCATAAGATACAACTTAAACTAGATTGTGTACCCAACATCGATCACTAACATCAGTTAAATCCTCTTTTGTAGGTGGTAGTGAAGAAAAAGATCATTAAGTGGTTAGATGTTGTAGTTGTTTAACCCACTATGGATAATAAGTAGGTCAGCTCAGTTCAATATATACCTAAGAAAGGTGGGATCACTGTGGTCCCAAATAAAAAGAATGAATTGATGCTCATGAGGCGGGTTACTGGATGGAGAGTATGCATGTATTATAGAAATTTAAACACATGGACTCAAAAGGAACCATTACTGGATGGAGAGTAGGCATGTATTACAAAAATTTGAATACTTGGACTCAAAAGAAACCATTTTTCTATGTCATTTATGGATCAAATAATAGAAAAAATTGAAGGCAGGGGTTGGTACTATTTTCTTAATGGGTACACGTAATACATTCAGATTCCTGTTGCTCCCAAATACCAAGAAATGATTACTTTCACTTGCCCATATAGTACTTTTGCATTCAAGAGGATGTTGCTCGGACTATGTAATGCTCTTGCCACCTTTTTAATGGTGTATGATGTTAATGTTTTTGACATAGTAGTGGAATCTATAGAGGTTTTCATGGAGGAGTTTTTAGTAGCTAGAGACTCCTTTGATGATTGTTTGGACCATTTGGCCTACGCACTTAAAAGATATGAGGAATGTTATCTGGTGTTGAATTAGGAAAAGTTCCATTATATAGTGAAGGAAGGTATTATTATCGATCACAAAATCCCAAAGTGAGGTATTGTGGTGGATAGAGTAAAGATAGAGGTGATTGAAAAATTACCTTCTTCTGTCTCAGTTAAAGGTATCCAAAGTTTTTTGAGCCATGCTGGCTTTTGTAAGAGGTTCATCAAGGACTTCTCATAAATTGATAATCCTCTATGCAAGCTTTTAGAGAAGGAGGTGAAATTTTTATTTATTTATGTGTCTCAAGGCCTTTGAGTGACTTAAGGAGCAGTTGATCTCGACTCTTATTATTGTGTACCCTAATTGGTCTTTACTATTTAAGGTTATATGTGATGTTAGCGGAGTGGCCTTAGGAGCTGACCTAGAACAAAAACATGAGAAAATCCTTCACCCAATCTACTATGCCAGGAAGGCATTGCACCCTGCACATTCACTTATAAAGAGTCACTTGCGTTGGTTTTTTCCTTTGAGAAATTTTGTTCCTATTTGATAGGGACCAAATTCATAGTTCATATAGATCATGTATCTTTGAGGTATCTTATTTCAAAAAAAAAGGGTTCTAAAACAAGATTAGTACGTTGGGTCCTCTTATTGTAAGAATTTGATTTTGAGGTGAAATATTAGAAGGGCATTGAGAACAAGGTTGCTGATCATTTATCTTGCCTTGGGGAGGAGGCAATGCAGAATTTAGGGGATAAGCTTAATATAGATGATACTTTTCCAGATGAGCGGGTCTTGACATCATCTCAAGACTTAATCCCCTGGTTTGTTGATTGTGCCAAGTTTTAGGCAAGTGATCTTGTTTTAGAAGATTTGTCATTCCAGCGGTGTAAGCGATTCATGAATGAGGTGAGAAATTTTTTTTGGGATGAGCCTTGTATTTTTTGGATTTATATGGATGGAGTTATTCAGAGATGTATTCCTGAGGTGGTGATGATGAGCATTCTTGAGGCTTTTCATTTATCACTAGTTGGGGTCACTATGGTGGTACCCGTGCAGCCCACATTATTTTGTAGTATGGGTATTATTGGACAACTATATACAAGGATGCTCATGATTTTGCTCAAGCCTATGATAAGTGTCAGCGCAAGGTAATATTTCATGGAAATATGCACTCCCCATGAAACCTATCTTAGAGTTGGAGTTGTTTAATGTATGGGGAATTAATTTCATGGGTCTGTTTGTGAGCTCCTATGGGATGAAGTATATTCTAGTGATAGTCGACTATGTTTCAAAGTGGGTGGAAGAGGTTGCGCTTTGCAACAATGAGGGTCAAAGTGTTATTACATTTTTGAAAAAATAGTTTTATGATTTTGCACTCCATATGCGATTACTAGTGATGGTGGGTCTTACTTATACAATCGTCTTTTTAGGGCCCTGCAAAAAAAATATAGTGTAAAGCATAAGGTGGAAATACCTTACCATCCTTAGATGAATGGGCAGGTTGAGGTCTCCAATAGATATATCAAGTCCATATTGGCAAAGACTATGAATGGAAACAAGACTGATTGGTTAAGAGAGTTTGATGTTGCTTTATAGGCCTATCAGAAAACTTTTAGGATGACCATATTGGCTTGTGTATGGAAATATATGTCATTTGATGGTCATACTTGAGCACAAGGAACTATGGTCATTGAAAAAGCTCAATTTGGAGTGGCGTGATGTAGGTAAGTTGATAATGAGCAAGGTGAATGAGTTGGATGAATTTTAGCTTCGTGCTTATGAGAGTTCTGCTCTATACAATGAAATGATAAAGTTGTATCATGATAAGAAGATCGAGGAGAGAGTGTTTGAGCCTAGTGATATGGTCTTTTCATATAATTTAAGACCACTTATTTCCTGGCAAGTTAAAGTCTAGGGGGTATGGACCATTAATCATGGTTAGTGTGTTCCCACATGGTGTTATTGAGCTGAAATAAGATGGTAAAGCCTCGTTCAAGGTGAACAGGCAATGTGTCAAGCACTATTTGGGTAATATTGATGAGGTTAAAATGTTTGTTGATGTAAGCCTTGGAGAAGTCTGAGTAGCCAAGGCAACCGAGTCATGCCACGACGTTAAATCAGGTGCTTCATGGGAGGCTACCGATGGGTTTTTTGGTGAAGTCTGAGTAACCAATATAACGTAGTATCGTGACATTAAATTAAGCGTTGGTTGGAGGAAACACACTATTTTAGTGTTCACGTTGTTTTTTTTGTAGGTGTAAGGAACTACCCCGAACATGGTAAAACATTGCAAAATTCATTAAATTCCAGGTAACGGGACTTATCACCCACTTATGAGGGTCATAATTCCCACTTGAACTAGGTAACTGATGCAATAGATGTTAGAGGGAAAATATGAGAATTTTAGGTCTCTGAACTTTTACTTACAAACCCACTTACGGGGGTCGTAAGTACCGATTATGATCTCATAAGTGGTGTCATAAGAATCAAAAAAATGTTTCGAGGGGAAGAAGAAAATTCTTTCACCTACCCGTAAGTGGAAAAAAAATTTAGGGTCAAATTTTTAAAATTTGGGTCCATCCCAAGTGATTCGACCCGATCCAACCCAACCACCCACCTTATAAATTCGAAACTCGATCCCAATGCCCCACTACTCTCATATTTCATTACTCACTCTAAATTTCAAACTCTCTAACTCTCTATAAACTATATAAAAGGCAATAAATCTTCCCATTCTCAGTACCAATTAGTCCATTTACATGCATAAAGCATTCAGGATAGGATTTCATTGATCTTCTTTGATTTTCTACTTCCATCACTGAAATTAAGGTATATTTCTTGGCTCCTACTAGCATTACATTGTGATATTAACAAAGAGAAGTGAGTTGGTCTTTGAATATTCCTTAAAATTGTGTAAAACTCAAAAATCTTATTTGTAGAAGCCTAGTAAAATTACTGTATTTTTCTTGAACAAAAATATGCGATCATGCCCTAAATAGAAGTAGAAATCTAAAAGATAGATGCAAATATAAAACTTTATGTTCAATACCTATGCTGGTGAACTTGATAAAAGATGTTGTGTACAAAGTTGGACTTAAATATGCCACACATATTGTGTGGGGATGTAAAATTTGGAAAAATTTGAAGTACCCTCAGAAGGGAACGTACGATGGCACCTATGAGCCACATAAGTAGCACTTACAGACCATAAGTGCCTTCGTGGGTGTCAGACCTAAAGCCTGAAGATTCAAGGCTTTGTCTGGCACTTATGAAGGGTACTTATGGGCTGTAGTGGCACTTAAGGCCCATAAGTGACGTAGTAAGTACCCTTGAGAGATTTGATTTTTTTAAAATTTTTTATTCCCCTCTTCTATTTCAAGTACTAATAACTGATTTCCCAGGTACTATGGCCCCAAAGAAAGGAGAGCATCCAATACTTTAAGACAAATTCCCTAAGTACAGTAGTTCAGCGAGAAGTACCCAGTTTCCCTGAATAGACCAGAGGTTCGACGGGCTAGGGGTCAGAGACATGATGCAGCTGCAGCCGTTGTTACAACTACTTTGGATATTCAGGGTACCTAGTCTGCTCCCACATAGACCCAGTTGGGCATTCAGCCTATATCTACATAGGTTGAGACCCATATAGCCATATCTAGACCAGTTTCTAGGTCAAAGATAAAGGCGGCTAGGACCTCACCACTGTACTCTCCCCAGTCTAAGGAGGGAGAGCATGTTTTTTAGGATGAGGCTGATGTGAAAGAAGAGTCTGTATTTAGAGATAAGGTTGAGTCTGGATCTATTTCTAGTTTGAGTGAGCAAGAGGACACTTAGTACAGGAGGGGTCAAAGGGTAAGTTAGGTTCCACGAGTGAGTTAGCATTAGCAGTACCCCAGTATGAGGAGGGTAAAACTCGTTTGCCATAGCAAGTCTCATCATCTTCAGTATCCGACATACAACCACCTACATCGGATACTAATCCTTCTATTCTACCACTGAATGACCCCATTTCTGACTCTATACACATCTTGGTTGTGCCTATAGCTGAGATCAAATTGAGATGGTATGTTGAAAGGATGGAGCATATTTACCAGAAGGATATCTTTATTACTGAGGTAGGTCATATTAAGATACTATTACAACTGATAGGAGGTTTGAGTTGTCAAGGCTAGCAGGGGAACTAGACCTATGAGCTTTTTTTGAGCTATTCTAGTTGGGGTGGATAACTTGGCCCTATGGATCTTAAAGTCAGGCCATGGTCAGTGAGTTCTATGCTTTGTATAGTGCCATGGTCTATTTTGTCACATCTTAATGGGTAGAGGTGTAGATCAGATCCAATTAGAGCATAAATTAGTGAGAAAAGTTCAAGCTGACATTTCAGTGGTGACCATCCATCGAGTTATATTTGGGATAGAGTATGTGGCTCCGACATCGACTGTAGAGTGTGACTTCAAGTTGATATTTGCATGGGATAGATGCACTATGAGAGATCCTGAGTATAGAGATAGAAGTTGTATTTGGCGAGGTGGATTTCTAACTAGAATTCAAATTTGGGTGATAGTGTCCCCTAGATTAAGGGAAAGAGGAAGATTAAGAAGGCGATACTTTATTTTGTTGCAAAGTTTTGGTGGATAGTCATGTGCTTTAGATTATATTCGGTTGCATAGCAAAACCTTTTGACATGGGATAGAGCTACACTAGTTGCTAGTTTGTTTGTAGGGTATGATATCGACTTTGCAATAGTGATCGGTTATGCGATACATGAGCAGACATTTGGGGACATGACTACTCTTCCCACTCCTTGCCTTATGTAGAGGCTATGTGACAAGGTAGGTGTGATTGAGATTTTACCTATTGATAGGAGGGTAGAGGCAACGAGCATCATATATACTAGTATAATTAAGGATTCAGTAAACTCCATCCTTGCACAGAGAGCTCAGCCGCCTCCAACAGTAATTCCAACCTATTTTAAAGGGCCTTTGGTTTCGATAGAGCATGTTGATAGGTTGGACTTTGATGTTGATATGGGTGATCATATAGATAAACTCGAGGTTTCTATGGAGGGAGAGAGGCCCCAGCTATATCTACTTCAGCCTCGCCTCTACCTTTGAGCTAGTTGGAGCATCTTCTATGCCCCCTCACCCCACTGCCACTACAATAGCTATATCTATAGGTTTTAATACAATGCCTAGTATAGAGGCAAGATAAGATTACGACATGCCTGGCTGATGTAGAGTCTAGGCTTGCTTCATTGTACGGATAAATTCGGCCATGGGTTCGAACGATCTTAGAGAATGCTGAGACTCGGATATGGGCTGCGATTTAGGATGAGATGTTAGAGATCACTTGTAAGTTGTATTCTAAATTGATGCTTTTGAGGGTTGGGTTAGTGCATAGTTTCGAGATATACAAGCTCTATATTTGCCTGAGATTAGAGAAGAGGTGGCCACACTACGGATAGAGTTGGTCTCTCTTGCTGAGAGCCAATTCTGGTAGTCCATCTTATTGTCCCTTCATTCACTCAACCTATGCCTACATACTTCCCTAGGCAATTAACTTGTTTATTGGGGAGGATACTATCCCGATGGTTGGGACCAAGATAGGTAGAGAGGAGGATCTACAGGACCCCACCATTCCATATGATCAGACCATCAAAAAGTTCACTCTTGATTCTAGGAATTCCGCAATAGTAGATGCAATGAGACATCATGAGATTACAGTGGGTGCATCTTTTAGTCACGCCCTTCCACCACCACCACCTTCACCAGTTGAGATACCAGATGCCCCTGATGGGGGCGAACATTAGCCGAATGCCTAGAGTATCCCAGGTATGTCTTCATTCCCTTAATTTGTGTAGTAATAACACACTGAGGGAAGTTTATAATCTTTTAGTTGGGGATGGGTATAATACCCTAGTAGATCCTAGATAAGTTTCTGACTATTCGTCGCATGTTGTAAGGCGCCAAAGTGATTATTCCATACTATAGATAAGTGCCTTAACCATTGAGACACCCTAAAAAATTTCAATCATTTTATTTTTGGCCTTACCATGTTCGAAACATCAATTTTTGACTTAAAATATATTTAGGAATGTTAAAGGGGTCATCCAGTAGAGTTTTGGAATTTTCAAAAGTGATTTTGGGTGATTTTGGACCGTTGAGGAAGTGAGCCTCCGTGTTTTCGTTGTGTCGTGGAGGTTACCCTCTGCGATACTGGCGTGGCATGGAGGCAAAGTGCCTCCGTGGTATCTGTGTATCACGAAGGCTAGTCTCTAAGATACTGGCATGACAGAAAGTCTCGACTCTATGATAGACAGTGTGCCACGCTGCTGCATAAAAGTCGTACAGTCACTTAAGGGTAAAAAGGGATTTTTGGTCTTTTTCTCCTCTTTAAACCCCCAATCCACGACTTAAAACACAAAAGAGGTATTATTTGCCCACTTCTCAGTTAGTTAGCAACATCAATTCCTCTCCTACTCTCAAAAACAAAAGCAAAGGGTCTCTTTCAACAATTTACCCTCTCAAGGTCTCAAATCCAAGTTCCCTTTAAGAAGTCAAGAAATTCAGTTATATGGGTATTAAAATAGGATCTCCTTTCATCCTCATGCCCAAAATTATGATTCCTATTCATCAATTTTATGAGTTCCATGAAAATCATAAATTCCATGATTTCTCCATGTAATTATTGAATTCAACCATGAACAAGTCTTTTCTCATAATTTCAAGTATTCTTCCGTACCCTAATCATGATAACTTGTTATATTGATGAAATTGTTGGATTCTTGAGTTTAAGTCATGTAATTTCTTATTATGTGACTACTTTAAAAATTTATCGTATTCAATTGTATTTTTCAATATTGGTGGGTTATTAACACGCGATACCTAGATGATCATGTGTGTTACATGATAATACCCAAAATACACCTCCAATTGAAGGATAAAGCGATCGCTGTCAAATATAGTAACCCAACTAGTTTGGGGTCAATCCCATAGAGAATAGACCTAAAATCCTTCTCAAACTTATTACAATCACCAGGCAATACAGGAAAGTAAAAAGGGGGGATTTGCTGAAATAGAAAAGGAAAAGAATTGGCTGCTCTTTGTTGTAAACAATCTAAGACAACCACTAGGCTTGTGTTCTCGTGCACTGTCGAACTTTTCCAATATCTTGCATGCAGAATTGAAAAGTTATGTACCATCAATAGTGTTTTGGATGAGCTGACAGATTTCACCCTTTACCTTTTACGTTTCAGGATGTTGCCTTACTAACCCTTATCTTGATCTCAGTTAAATATTACTTTTTGGGTCTCTAGTTATTAGATGAAATTTAACGATCTTACTTAGATAATACCAAGTAGCATGGATCAACCATTAATCTTCAAATTACTGTTGTAATCATCATTTTCTAGTCACTACTTCTCTTTTGGAGTAAGTAGTAATAATCTAGGTGGGATCTTAACGTTGGCCACCACTTAGAAATCAATAAGAACGAAGAAAATCCAATACATACAAGAATCTTTATCTAGAACGACTTGTCACTTCCTTTATTTTGTTAATCTTCCAGGGTTCCCACAACCATAGTTAAGGGAATTAGTCACTCACAATTATGAGATCAATCATGGAATTCAGAAACAAAATTATAAAATCAATCTTACAATAATGAAAGAAGAAATCCCAAAGTATTAAATTGGATAACAAACCAAAAACAATAAGATGTTTGAGAACTTAGCCCCAAATGCTCAATCAATCAATATGTGTATGTCTTTTCTGAATGAATTTCTGAATTAATGAATAAATAAATACAAATCCTAAAGGGTATTTATAGATGACAAGAAACCCTAGAGATCAAATCCTAACTAAAATAGAAAAACTTAATTACCCATACATAGTAGTACTTAAAAACATCATAGGCGTGTAATTGGAATACATGGAAACCCTAGGAAATAATTTTGAAACGATTAGAAAAAGATGAGTCGGTGGCCACTTGCACCCTGCATCTGATTTCTAACCCTGGGCACAAGTATTACCTGCGGTCAGTAAGGTGGGTGATACGGGACAAATGGCCATCTTATCTTTCGATGACATCTTTGGAGGCCAACACATAGAGGCTCAAGAATTGGTCACCTCGATAATACAAGAACATGCATGGAGGACCCGTTTTGAGCGTAACTTAAAGCAATCTCGCGTATGGAAGATTGCTTGGAGCATTTAAGAGTGAGGACTCACGGTTTTTGACACGGATAGGGCAGCCTCCACGGGTACATGGCCTTTCACACGGAGCCAAGCTCGGGAATTACAAAAACTCCAAGCTTTGTTCATGCAATTGGCCGCGTGTGAGTTGGTGATTGAACCGACCAAGGACCTAAACGTTATTATGTATGAAGAGAGGTCCTAAAGTGTAATAAACTACTCTCCAAGGATGGCACAAGAAAGCAAGGGCGGATGGGTCATTTTACTCCTTTTGTTTGTAGTATAAATAGACCATGTTAGAGAGTTATTCCTTAGTTTTTGAAATCTGAAATTTGTAACCTAAAAACACAAACATTTTCCTCTCTCTCTTCTTCTCCAAGAAGCCGCCCCTAGATCTCACAAGTAGAGGGATACTTGTGTTGTCTCTTTGGCTAGAAACAAGGGTTTTGAGGTTGTTGAGTGCCTCTTGGTCCTCCTAAGAACTTGGTGTTTATATTCATTAGACTTAGGGTCCTCTCTTGATGTTAGGGTTCATAGTTTCTTGAATGTTATATGTCAAGTTATCTATCTTTCTTTATCTTGTTGTTGTTGTGTTGATTTTGATATCTTGAAAGTCTAGTGAAGCCGTGTGGGGATCCTTTCGATTCACTAGCATTTGTTCTCTATCTTGTTGTTCTTGTGTTGCAAGTGGAAAACCGAAACTAGTTCTTGTGTTGAAAGCTGAAAAACCGAAAACTAAAACTTGTTGTTCTTGTGTTGTTGGACTGAAATCCGAAGCTCTTGGTGTTGTTGGTTTGATCTTGCATCATTTGGTATCAAAGCAAGACCGGTTGTGTTCCAACATAACCCATCTTGGGCAAGTTCTCGGCTTAAACAACAACAAAAAAAAAATTCTGAAATCTGCCCACAAGAAGTTGAAAACCGAGAATGATGTTATATGTTTAGATCTAGGTGTTATTTTGCTTGTTTAGTGAGTTTCTAGTGTTGGTTTCTTTCTCAGCAACACTAAGGAGTCTAGATCCGAAAGTTGAGCTTGAAAAAACTAGAATATTGTGTAGTGACTTGAAGTGGCCGAAAGTTGTATGTTGTTGCTAACCAAAAGAAAATTGGTGGTTGTATGTTATGTGCTAAAGAAGTTGATGAAGTTTATGGAAGTGTTCATCTTTTGAACTTGTTCATATGGTTCATCTTGTTGTGTGATCAAGTGGAAGACAAGCTATAAAGTGTTGTGAAAGACTTGCACCCATCACTTTGTAGTCTTGTCAATCACTTTCCCTAATTCAAGGAGCCTTGTTTTGTGGGATTTGTCTACCAAACCCCACTTTCTTGAGATTGAAAAGGGGTGAAAGACTACAAGATTTTAGTTTTCCCACCAAAACACTTTTCAAACTATAACAAGTTGTGTGAATCTTAACACAAAACCGAACAAAAAAAAAAAAGGAGAAAGAAAGAGAAAAACCAAGAGTAGAACAACGTGTGGGACCATTGCATGCTACCACGTCGCTATAAGCTCAACTTAGGATAGTCTTGGTTGTTAATTATTGATTCTTGGTCTCCCTTACTTGGTCCTATAACTAATTAACAAACTAGTACTTTCCTACTAGGTTGTCAACTAGTTCCTTGAACCGTTTGTTCGTGTCAACGATTATTTGAGTGCTTTTATTCGTTTGAACGAATTGCTGATTTTTGACTCTAGTCCGGCAAGAATTCTTTGAGTCTTCAAACAAGAATCCCTTCCGGGCAAGAGCTTACTCATACCTTAACATCTCACGGTTACTAGCCAATTATACAATACTTGTGGAACACGAACTTGTGGTGAACTAAAGCGGATAATACCTTGACAATGGAAGGAGCTTTACTACTAATATTGTTTGTTCTTTTTGTAGGTTTAAAGGGTGATATAAGAGGAACATGACTTTGATAGCCGGGGATTATTGTGACTACAATATGGGAGGCTATGATTGTAGTGAGGGTTTTTATGGCTACGAAGTTGAGGAAGATTGCGGAGGCTATGAAAATGGCCATGGTCAAAACATAGGCAGATTTGAAAATTACTGTTTTGCGGGAGAAAATGAGGTGAATGAAGTGCCTAGTGCTTATGGTGACCTTGGAGATGATGTAGGACCTCGTGATGGATCTTATGGTGAAGTTGGGACATGTGAGGAATCTTGCACTCCCCACTCCGAACCTAGATTTGGTGTTAGATATGACCCTATCATTCGTAAACCTTATGAGAGCTATGATGAGAGTACACGTGAGGAGTGTGAAGATTCATATTCGCCACCTTGTAGTACTTCTTATCAAGGTCGATATAGTGTGAATGGTTATACTAGCTATAGTGTAGGTTGTCCAATGGGAAGAAGAGGATATACATCTCCAAAATCGAGGGGTACTCATGTGCTTTACAATGTTGATCCGAGAAGGAGTGTACACTCCGGAAAGGTGACCATTTGTGGGATACCGGGCTGCCTCATTGTGTTAAATGATAGGTACTATAGAAACTACATTGTTCCGTCCATGGTTGATTACTTGGGGTTATTTTGTGAGCCTTTACTTGTTCCATACTTCTTGGACAGGTTTAAGGTTACCGAGAGGGTAAAGGTTGTCTTCTCCTAATTTAATTACCATGAGGAGGTGTGGTGTGATCTTTTTCCCATAACCTATGGTCATGTGAGTTTAGGCGCCGATTGGTTTGCACAACATAAAGTTCCAAATATGCAAAATTGGCCTAATATTGTAAGAGACCGATGGGGAAATTGCCTCGAGACGTACATTCTGCCCAGGCCGCAAAAAGAAGTTCCTACCTACTCCAATCCGAATTATTATGAGAGACAAAAGATTGAGAGGAGTAAGGAAGTGAAAGGTGGTAATCCGAGAGTGGAAAAAGGAGAGGTTGTGTGGAGCAAAGTAAGAGGATTACCACCAAACCATGCTAACATTGTTTGTCCTTCTATTTCTAAGGACATTTGTGTAGGTAGCAACATGGAAAGCGAAGATGAACAATGCCAAAAGAAAGTTGCTGCCCAAACTTTTGGAGGACCTTCACACCATGACAAAGAAGAATCTACTCAAGGACTTCAAGGTAAAATGGCAAACTCTTACACTCTTGTACGTGTGAATGATAATTGTGTGGCTAGTAGCCCATTGAGTGTGAGTTGTAGCTTGCCTATATGTGAGTGTACTATTTCTTTGCCACTTGATGATGATGTACATGTTGTGATTGTGGATACACTAGTTGACCCTATTGATGGCCGAATAGATTCTTCTTGTAAGATCGATTTATGTCCACCTAGTGTTGAAACCATTATGTTGAATGAAAGTACATTATCTTCTGAAATTTGTGTTGATCAACTTATGTGTGAAAATTACCCACCACTTGAGGATGTGTATGATGTAATTAATGAACCTCAAGTGTGTGATGATGTTGAAAATGTTGATCAAGGTGAGAATGAACCCGAGAGCTCTTCTTGGGGTACTATTGTGTTTGAAACATCCTTGAAACTTGATACTGATCCTTTAGAGAGTGAGGAACTTGCTTGTTCCAAATCTGTCCGTGAGGTAGATCACACTCTTTTTAGGTACAATGTCTTGTTTGAAGATGATTTAAACACTCCTAATGAACCTAGTGGTGAAAATGATGGTATAGCTTGCCTTGGGAGCTATAGCCTATATGCTAACCCACTATGGTGTGACAATATTCCTCCTAAAGAGGGAAATCTCTTCTTGGAAGATGAGAGTCCTCTTAAGGGTAAGGAATGTGTAGTTGCGAAAGCTACTTCTTCTTCTACTTTGTGCGATTTCATTGTTGAGAGTACTCATGGTGATTATTGGGAAACTAGTAGTGAGTACACACATGAGAGCACCTTAGTAGAAGTCGATTTGAGTGATACTTTTCTCTACTCTCTATTCGCTTTGGATCATATGTATGTTATTGTAGAGAGTACGTCATTTAGTTTGGATGTAGACCACGGGAAAGGGAAGTGTTGTCGAGACCCGTGTCTATGGCTACTTTTCCCATTTGAACCCGGTGCCAAATTTAGAAATGGTGATGTTGGTGCACCAAACTTGTTGCTTGGTCTACATGACAAGCAAAGTGTCACCCTTAATGTATCCAATAACCAAATCCTTTGTACACCTTTTGTTGAGCTTTTAATATTCCTTGCAAAGGATTCTTGGTTATATTGCAAATATGTGCAACCTTGGCATGTTGAGATGATTTGTTATGCTAACTCTAACCCTCATGCCATGAGGAGTTTGTATTTGTTTGTCCTCTCTTCGGTTTTGCAAGGTTTGGATTCGAGGTCGAATCCTTTTCAAGAAGGGGAGGATGATACGGGACAAATGGCCATCTTATCTTTCGATAACATCTTTGGAGGCCAACACATAGAGGCTCAAGAATTGGTCACCTCGATAATACAAGAACATGCATGGAGGACCCGTTTTGAGCGTAACTTAAAGCAATCTCGCGTATGGAAGATTGCTTGGAGCATTTAAGAGTGAGGACTCACGGTTTTTGACACGGATAGGGCAGCCTCCACGGGTACACGGCCTTTCACACGGAGCCAAGCTCGGGAATTACAAAAACTCCAAGCTTTATTCATGCAATTGGCCACGTGTGAGTTGGTGATTGAACCGACCAAGGACCTAAACGTTTTTATGTGTGAAGAGAGGTCCTAAAGTGTAATAAACTACTCTCCAAGGATGGCACAAGAAAGCAAGGGCGGATGGGTCATTTTACTCCTTTTGTTTGTAGTATAAATAGACCATGTTAGAGAGTTATTCCTTAGTTTTTGAAATCTGAAATTTGTAACCTAAAAACACAAACATTTTCCTCTCTCTCTTCTTCTCCAAGAAGCCGCCCCTAGATCTCACAAGTAGAGGGATACTTGTGTTGTCTCTTTGGCTAGAAACAAGGGTTTTGAGGTTGTTGAGTGCCTCTTGGTCTTCGTAAGAACTTGGTGTTTATATTCATTAGACTTAGGGTCCTCTCTTGATGTTAGGGTTCTTAGTTTCTTGAATGTTATATGTCAAGTTATCTATCTTTCTTTATCTTGTTGTTGTTGTGTTGATTTTGTTATCTTGAAAGTCTAGTGAAGCCGTGTGGGGCTCCTTTCGATTCACTAGCATTTGTTCTCTATCTTGTTGTTCTTGTGTAGCAAGTGGAAAACCGAAACTAGTTCTTCTGTTGAAAGCTGAAAAACCAAAAACTAAAACTTGTTGTTCTTGTGTTGTTGGACTGAAATCCGAAGCTCTTGGTGTTGTTGGTTTGATCTTGCATCAGTGGGTGCATACCGCAAGTACAAGTCCTGCAGCCTATCTCTCAGAATTTAGACCTTCGGTACTTGCTTTGCCTACATAACAACCATATGTGCAACTTGCGGTCCACAAGTTGACTTAGCAAGTTTAAAAGTCCCTACCATTAGATAGATAATTTAATTAGCTTAACAACAAACCAATTTGGCCTCAATTTGATATCGGGGTGAAAAGTTATGGCCAAATTACTGAAGCACTGTCAACTCTCAGGATCTTCAACTCTGCCACTTGCAACCAAGCTTCAAATCTTCAACCTTCATCACATGCTTTGCTCACGAACATCCAAAATTGCCCATAATTGCTCCCATAAGTATCCAAAATCACTTTTTTTCACCCTTTTCATGAAATTAGCATCCAAAATACGATTTCCTGCAAAACACTCCAAAAACACCTCAAATCCAACAAATAGACTTAAGTACATGCATATTCTCATAGTTTTAAGAATCATAAGTGCTATATTCCTATAGCATATCAAGACCCTCAACGTAAAATATTGCATGTCCTCAGGCGACAAAATATCACAAAATACCTACTTTAAACTATACACCCCTATGCTAGCCACCCTCAATTTAGGCATTTTGCCTGCCTTGAGGTGCACAATGTCCAAGGAGGACCAATGCCAAAACAGGTTCATTATAATATAAATGGGAAGGTGAATAGGTGAAATAAGAAAAATTGGCTATCAAGCTCAAAACAGGGATCAAGGGATATACTT
This sequence comes from Capsicum baccatum var. pendulum, assembly GCA_030864225.1. Taxonomy (NCBI): domain Eukaryota; kingdom Viridiplantae; phylum Streptophyta; class Magnoliopsida; order Solanales; family Solanaceae; genus Capsicum; species Capsicum baccatum. Next base: position 104,648,884 of record CM061554.1, on the reverse strand, counting down.
AACACATGGAAAATCATTTAGGCTAAAATTGGACTAAAATAAAAAAAAACTATGATCCTTTCCTAATCGACTATCCTTTAGCCTAGGCTAGACTAACCAGATAAGTTCTAAATTCAACACACAAAGGGAACTGGGTAGTATCTCTCACACACATGGCACGGAGTCAAAATTGCAAGCTACTACCTATCCAATTCATGAAATTATTAGTGAGTGATTATCATATTGCTAATCCTAATGCCATAACAAGATTCACAATAGTACATATATATATATATATGCACACAGTCGAAGAATGAGCTATTGAAGGGGTACCATTAACAAAAATATGCTAACTACCCTAGATACTCATTTTTCTCCTAGTTAAACACAAAACAAGATAAAATAAAACACAATGCACCTAAACATGCTGGCTCTACTAAGGACAAGAATCTGGGAAAAAGAGGCATGATAAAAAAACCCCAAGAAGACATCAAGACCCACAAGAAGTCCCACCCCTAGCTTAAAATCATGCCTTATCCCTAATTCATCAAACCTCTACAAAATAAGAGGGTTAGGAACATACCTGTGGCACCATAGGTGTAGAGATCTAATGTTAATCACGCAACATAAATACAAATAATAAAATACCTTGGGTTGCCTCCCAAGCAATGCCTAATTTCATGTCATGGCATAACGGGATTTTGTTGGGTACTCAACTATCCCTAAAAAGTCCATGGGTACCTTGATTACTCAAACTTCATCAAGGTAGCCCAATACTTGGCCTCCAATTTTTCTCTCTCCACTTTAAACTTATGAATTGCACCCTTAATTATTTTTCTGATTCCCCATTATGCTCATGGGGCGGGGGGTAGAAAAATAAAGAACCCAAGAAATAGATGTGGCATGTTGTACTTCTTGTCCCTTATGTGAAGAATGTAGTTCTTTGATTCTAGCTCAGCAAATTCAAGAATATAGACATATGTTTCCTCCTCATTGCACTCTTCCTTAGGGCTGGATGGCTTGATCAAGATCTGACTATCCAAACACAATATGAAAAAATTCTTTGCATAAGGTCCAGTAGATCCTAACTCAGGATTTGCAATCTACTTTACATCCCCACATAACTCTAGTATGCTCTTCTTAAGCTTGACACTATCCAAAATAGCATGAATAATTTCAAAATCCTCCAATTTCAGCTCCTTACATTGGATTTTTAGAACTCTTTCAATCTCACATTACCCATAAATAAGTTGTTGGGCATTCCACGTAGCAGCATTTGCATTCAACTCCACTTTTAGGTAGTAAATATCCAAGACAAACATGTCAACCTCATCAATAAGCTTATGATAGTTATGGACAAGGTGTATTACTATTTCTAATAGGCTATCCTTGTGCTCACACACTATATTTGCCACACTCCTGCAATAATGCACTATATCAAAAAGAAGATGATCAATAAATAAGGAGTCATCATAACTCCATACTTCCTCTGGCCAAGGTGTCATCTCAAGAAGAGTAAGAAACAAAACAAACAAAACAAAAGAAAATAAATCCCAATAACTCCAACAATTTCAATTAAGAATTTTGAAACCCTATTCCTCAACAGTGGTGTCAAAATTTGATAATGCCCAAAATACGCCTCCAATTAAAGGAAAAAATGATCACTATCAAATATAGTAACCCAACTAGGTTGGGGTTGATCCCACAGGTAATAGGATGGAAATACTTCTCGAACTTGTTACAATCACCAAGCAGTGTGGGAAAGTAAAAAGAGCAGATTTATTGAAATAAAAAAAAGAATTGATTAATCTTGTTTGTAAACAATCTAAGTCAAACACTAGGCTTGTGTTCCCCTTGGATTCTCAACTCAGTAGGCTTATTGTGCACTGTCGAACTATTCCAATATCTTGCATGCAGAATCAAAAGTTAGGTACAATTAATAGTCCTTTAGATAAGTCAATAGATTTCATCCATTACCTTTTGAGTCTCAGGATGTTGCTTTACTCACTATTATCTTAATACCAGTTAACTATTACCTTTTGGGTCTCTAGTTATTAGATGACAGTTAACGATCTTACTTAAATAATTCTAAGTAACCTGGATTGGCAGTTAATCTTCAAATTGTTGTTTTGACCTTCTTTTTCTAGTCACTATTTTTTTTTTGGAGTAAGTAGAAATAATTTAGGTGGGATCTTAATGTTGTCCACTGCAAAGAAATCAATAAGAATGAAAAAAAACAATACATGGAAGAATCTTTATCTAGAACGACTTGGCATTTCCTCTACTTTGTTAATCCGTTAGGGTTCCTACAACCCTAGCTAAGGGAATTAGTCACTCACAGTTATGAGATCAACCATGGAATCCACAAAAAAAATTACAAAATCAATCTCACTATAATCAAAGAAGAAATTCCAAAGTCTTGAGTTAAATAACAAGCCAAAAACAATAAGTTGTTTGAGAACTTGGCCCCAAAGGGGCCTCCTTCTCAATTAATTAATATGTATATGTCTTTTCTGAATGAATTTTTGAATTAATAAATGAATTGATATAAAGCCTAAAAGGTATTTATAGATTACAAGAAATCCTAGAGATCAAATCTTAACTAAAATAGGAAAACTTAATTACCCATACATAATAGGACTTAAAAACATCATAGGAGTGTAATTAGGATACATGGAAACCCTAGAAAATAATTTCAAAACAATCTAAAAAAGCTGAGTCGGTGGCCAGTTGCACCTTGCACTTGCTCCCTAACCCTGGGCATAGGTAGTACCTACAGTTAGCAGGGTAGGCATAGGTACAGACTATAAGTATAGGTCCTGCAGCCTATCTCTCAGGATTTTAACTTCCAGCACTTCCTTTGCCTACATGTGGATTGTATGTTCTACTTATGGTCCGCAAGTTGACTTAGGAAGTACCAAAGTCCCTACCATCAGATATATAATTGAATTAGATTTCCAATGATACCAATTTTGTCTTAATCTAATATCAGAGTGAAAAGTTATGGCCAAATTACTGAACCACTAGTAACTCTTGGGATCTTCAACTCTGGCACGTGCAACCAAGCTTCAATCTTCAATTTTCATCACATGCTTTGGTTAGGAACATCCAAAATTTCCCATAATTGCTTCCATTGGTAAAAAAAATCACCTTTCAACCCTTTTCACAAAATAGCATCCAAAACATGATTTCTTGCAAAACACTCCAAAAATACCTCAAATCCACAACAATTACCATAAGTACATACATATTCTCATAGTTTTAAGCATCATAAGTGCTATATTTCTATAGCACATCACTAAAGCTTTTGATATTTCAAGTTATTCATACTATATTTTTATCATAAAATTTATAACATATTTATAATAACCACTCACCAGTATTATATCATGCTAAATGCATAAATTAACATGTTCATAATTACTATAGATTTTGCATACACTGTTATTTTTAGAATACCATATTTGAGCGTATCATTTATTCTTGTATGTACCAGTTTACGCTTTAATGTCTTTCAGTTGTGAGTAGGACTTAGCACCGAACGAACCTAGGGATGAAGGCTCACCTGCCAGTAGAGAATTGAGACCTTTACTAGAAGTCCCTATGGTCCAGAATTACGTATCTAGCATAGGCTATGAGATGTCGCCCAAAAATAGAGGACTCATACACTAGTCCTTTGAGATATTAGCTTAGTGGATCCACACAGCCACTGTTAGTACCAATGGCAAGGTACAGACACCCTTCCAACTAGGGTTACATATGAACCCCGATTAGCTTGGATTGGGGAATGTTGGTTAAATGATAGCTTCCACATTCTCAGTTCAGTATTCAGACCATATCAGCTCATATTTGCATGGCCAAGTGTTCAGTTTATCAGTTATTTAGTTATCTAGTTTTACAAATTATTTCAACACATGATTACTTAGTCTTGCATTTTGTTTACATGTTCATGCATTAATATTCAGTATCGTATACATATACATGTCAGCTAGTCCTTATCTCTTATACCAGTACATTCAAAGTACTGAGCGTATACTCTCTTTTGCGCTATGTTGTCTTATAATATAGGTTTGGACACTTAGTTCCCAGATCATACTTAGTCCATTCCTGTACCACCCATCTGCAGTATTGGTGAATCCTCATCAATCAAGGGCTAGACATATTATTAGTCATGCTTTCTAGTACCTTATTTCATTTTATTTTAGTAGTCATAGTTAGTTGGGGTTCGTTCCTAATAACTCATCATGTTTAGAGGCTTTCAGACAGTCAGACAGATAGTTATGTTTTCATTAAAGATTTTGGTACACTTGGCATTATTTTATTATTCAGAGGTTTTAATAAATGAATTTAGCACATTATTTTGTTATCTTGTTTTAGTGTTTACAGCTTGTGCCAGTTCATTGGTTAGCTTGGGACCACTTGTGGTCATAAGCATGGTGTTATGACTTGGGAGTAGTCTCGGGTCATGGCAAACATGGTATCATAGCCTAAGGTTTTGAAGTGTCCTATGGTTTCTGAAAGCTATGTTAAGTAGAGTGTTGTACATGGGTGTAAAGCACGCCACACTTATGGGCGAAAGGCTACAAGGCATTTAAGGAATATTTTCCTTCTTCTAGTATTTATGTTGTGCGATGAAGCGTGAACTCTATTTTTAATTTTCTTTTATAACTTGTCCTTCATCCATATATATAAAATGCCTCCCAAAAGGAATAACGGAAGAAGAAATGGGGATTAGCTCGCACCACTGCCTATTCAATAAGACCCTCTGAACGAACATGTCTCCTATTTCATATTTAGGACCGCTTTCATAGTTTTGGCCCAGACTATGGATGCCTAAAATAACCAGAAGGCTATTTCTCTAGCCAATCTAGTAGTGAACATAATAATAACTAGGATTCTAGACTTTACTCGAATGAATCCTCTAGTGTTCTTTGGATCCAAATCTGAGGATGACACTTCAGAGTTTCTTAATTATGTACAAAAGGTGATTGATATCATAGGTGTCACTCCTGGTGATAATGCTGATTTAGCTGCTTACCAATTGCAAAAAGTGGATCATTCTTGGGCTAAATAGTGAAAGAAGGATAGAGGTGCTGATGTAGAGCCTGTAAAGTGGGATAAATTTGCTTCTAGTTTCCCAGATAGGTTCTTTCCACTCGAGTTGAGAAGGTCTAAAGTGCAAAAATTTATTAACTTGGAGTAGGGTAACATGTGTGAAAGAGTACTCACTCAAGCTTACATAGTTGGTAAGGTATGCTCTAACTATGGTGGATGATTCTATGGCCAGAATGAGTAAGTTTGTGTTTAGAGTTTCAGAGGATGTGCTCAAGGAATGCAGAATTGCTACGTTGATTAAGGAGATGGATCTTTCTAGACTAATGGTTTATGTTCAGCAGAATAAGAAAGAGAAGCTGAAAGAAAAAAAGAGAATAAAAGGGCCAGTATTAGTAGCTTCAACTTTTCTCAGCTGAGGACAGAAGGCATTTATCATTCCTAATTCCACAAAAAATCTTCAGCCCCAACCCTGATTTCTGTCAGTACACCAGTGGCTAAGTTCAGGCAGGACAATTGGGATAGAGGGCCAGGCTCTAAATCTTAGGGTAACATGAGCAATAGCCACACAAATCCAGTTTGTAAGCAGTATGGTAAGAACCACCAGGGTGAGTGTAAGGTAGGTAGTGATGCATATTTTAGGTATGCCAAGTCAGGATACAAGATAAGGGTTTGCCCAGTGGTTGCCCATAAAGGAAAGGATTTTCGTCAATAGGGTCAGTATAACTTCTCATCAACTCTAGTAAATTGTGCTACTTAGTAGGATGCCACTTCTAGTTCCACCAGTGGGCAATGTCAGAATTAACTTTATGCCCTCCAGACTTAATAGGGATAGAAAAGTTCACCTGATGTAGTTACTGGTATGTTACAAGTCTTCCTCTTTCATGTTTATACATTATTAGATCTCGAAGCTTTACTTTCTTTTATGACTCCCTATATAGATATAGACTTTGGTGTCAGTCCCAATATATTAGCAAAACCCTTCTCAGTATCTGCTCTAGTTAGTAGTTCTATCATAGCCAGACGGGTATACAAAAATTACCTGGTCACAGTGTCTTAGAAAGTCACCTCAATAGACCTTATAGAGCTTGAGATGATTGATTTTGATGTCATTCTTGGAATGGATTGACTCCACTCCTTTTATACCTCAATTGACTGTAGAAACAGGATAGTTCAGTTTTAGTTTCCTAATAAATTAATTCCAGAATGGAAGGGTAGTACCTCTATCCTAATAGATCGGTTTATTTCATTCCTCAAGGTGAAAAAAATAATTTCCAAGGGATGTATCATCACCTCATCAGAGTGAAGGACTCGAGTTCTAAAACTCCAAGTCTTAAATTAGTTCTAGTAATAAATGAATTCCCAGAAGTATTTCTTGAAGATCTTCCAAGAGTTCCTCCTAGGAGGGAAATCAACTTTGAAATAGATCTCCTCCCAAATACTAGCCTATCTTAATTCTACCTTACAGAATGGATCTAGCTAAGCTTAAGGAATTAAATGAACAGTTGAAAGACCTTCTAGATAAAGGTTTCATCAGGCTAGGATTTCTCTGTGGGGCACTCCAATTCTCTTCGTGTGTAAGAAAGATGGTTCTCTCAGAATGTGCATTGACTACTGTCAGTTAAACAAAGTCATAATAAAGAATAAGTATCCTTTCTCTAGGATTAATAAATTGTTTGAAAAAATTTAGGCTGCCTAGTATTTGTCTAAGATAGACCTCAGATTCGTCTATCATCAGCTCAGAGTCCAAGAATATGACATTATAAAGACATTCTTCAAAACTCGATATACTCACTTTAAATTTATAGTTATGTCTTTAGGACTAACGAATTTCCCTATAGTTTTCATGGACTTGATGAACAGGGTGTTCAAGTAGGACTTTGACATGTTTTTCATAGTCTTCATATATGACAACTTTGTCAATTCCTGTAGTGAATAAGACCTTGAGGATTATCTTACAAACCTTTAAGGATCACCAGTTATTCACTAAGTTCAATAGGTGTGAATTCTGGTTGAGACTAGTAGCTTTCCTTGGCCACATCATCTCTAGTGATGGCATTCAAATTGATCCTCATAAGACCAAAGCAGTAAGAAATTGGCCTAGGCCTATCTCTCCATTAGATATTAGGAGTTTTTAGGTTTAGACGGTTACTATAATTAGTTTTTTGTAGGATTTTCCTCTATTGCCTCTCCCATGTCTAGATTGACTCAGAAGAAAGTCAAATTTTAGTGGTTATATTCTTTCAAGTAGAGTTTTTTGGAGTTGAATACTCGACTCACCTCTGCTCCAACATTGACTCTACCAAAAGGTTTAGATAGATTTGTAGTTTATTATGACATTTCTAGAATTGGTCTTGGTTATATGTTGATGCAGCGAGGTAAGGTTATAGCCTATGTCTCTAGACAACTTAAACCCCATCAGAATAATTACCCAGCTCATGATCTTAAGTTGGCTACAATTGTTTTTGCATTAAATATTTGGAGGCATTATATTTATGAGGTTCATGTTGATGTGTTGACAGACCATAAGAGTCTATAGTATGTTTTCATGCAAAAGACCTAAATTTTCTCTAGAGAAAATGGCTTGAATTGTTGAAAGATTATTATATAAGAATGTTGTATCGCCCTGGTAAGGCGAATGTTGTGGTCGATGCACTTGGTTGATTGTCCCTAGGAAGTGTTGCTCATGTGAAGGATGATAAGAAATAATTAGTTTGGGATGTTCACCAGCTTGCTAGATTGGGAGTTTGATTGGCTAATTTAGCCAAAGGTAGTATTTGGGTTCAGAGTGGTTCAAATCTTCTTTAGTGTTCGAGGTGTAGGAAAATAATGACAAGGATCCTATTTTGGTTAAGTTAAATAGATCAATTTGAGATCAAAAAGTTGTGGCTTTCTCCCAAGGAGGAGATGGTGTGTTTTATTATCATGGCAGATTATGTGTTCTAAATATGGATGGTTTGAGGCAGTGAATATTTAGTAGAAGCACATGGTTCATGATATTCTATTAACCCAATATCCACTAAGATGTACCGCAACTTGTAGGAAATTTTTTTATGGAATAGTATGAACAAGGATATAGCAGAATTTGTGGCTAAGTGTCTTAATTGTCAGCACGTTAAGGTTGAACATCAAAGGCCTAGTGGTACGATTCAGGAGTTCAACATCCCCACCTAGAAGTGGGAAGTGGTAAATATGGATTTTTGTTATAGGATTACCCTATACACATGGTCAATATGATTCTATTTGGGTCATTATGGAAAAAATGACTAACTCAGCCCATTTCTTGCTAGTCCACACTTCCTATTCAGCCAAAGAGTATGCTAGACTTTACCTCAAGGATTTAGTAAAGTTATATGGGGTTCCTTTTACCATCATTTTAGATAGAGGTACCCAATTCAGCTCTCATTTTTTACAAGTCGTTCTAAAAGGGTCTTAGTGCCCAAGTTTATCTCAGTACTGCTTTTCACCCATAGATAGATGGTAAGGTAGAGAGGACCATTCAGATATTAAAGGACATGTTGAGGTTTTGTGTTATCGACTTCAAGGATAGTTGGAATGATCACCTACCTTTGACTGAGTTTGCCTATAATAATAGCTACCACTCCAGTATCTAGATGGCTCTATTTGAAGCTCTCTATGGTAGAAAGTGTAGATCTCCTATTAGATGGTTTGAGGTTAGCGAAGCTACTTTGATAGAGAAATTTTACTTAATTTGTGAAAAGCTAAAGATAGCCTAAAGTCTTCAGACATCCTATGTAGAGATGAGAAGGAGAGAGCTTGAATTTGAGGTTGCTAATTTTGTGTATCTAAAAATTTTGCCCATGAAAGGGTTTAAGAGATTTGGCAAGAAAGGAAAACTTAGTCCCATGAGTATGTTGAAGATGAGTATGTTAGACCATATTAAATTTTGATCTATTTCGAGAAGGTAGCCTTTGAGTTAGGTTTGCCTGCAGATTTAAATCAGTTCATCCTGTATTTCATGTCTCTTTGCAAAAGAAATGCATTAGTGATCCAACTTTTGTAGTTCCTTAAGAGAGTGTGGGTGTGGAAAATAATCTTTCCTAGGAAGAAATTCTAGTTTAAATCCTTGACTGTCAGATTCATAGGTTGAGACATAAAAAAGTTGCCTTTGTAAAGGTTTTGTGAAGAAATCAGCTAGTTGAGGGAGCTACTTGGGAAGAAGAAGTTGATATACAAACCAAATATCCCCATCTTTACTCTATAAATAAAGATTCAGCTTGAGTTAATGGTTTCCCTTAAATTAATTCCCTTATTTTCTATCTTAACTATCCAAGCATCCTCATGTCATAGCATGTATTATGAATTCATTTCAGTCCATTCATTATGTTTCAAATTCAACTATGTAGTCATCATTCAGCTTATAAGTATTTAGTGCATGATCTCACTCTTTCTAGTATTTCACATTAGATAGTTTTATTCAGGGATGAATGATCCCAAGAGGGAGATATTGTAATATCCCATGAGATCTTAGACAAGTTTCCGACTATTCTTAGCATGTTGGAAAGCCCTAAAGCGATTATTCCGCACTAAAGAAAAGTGCCTTATCAATTGAGACACCCTCCAAAATTTCAAGCATTTCATTTTTTGCCTTCCCGTGTTTGAACATCAATTTTTGACTTGAAATATGTTTAGAAATGTTAAAGGGGTCATTCGGGAGAGTTTTGGAATTTTCAGAAGTAGTTTGGGGTTATTTTGGACCATTGAAGTAGTGAGTCTCTGCATTATTGCCATATCACAGAGGTTACCATTAGTGATACTGGAGTGGCATAAAGGCAGAATACCTCTGTGATATTTCCATGTCATGGAGGCTAGTCTCTGCAATACCGACGTGACACAGAGGCTAGCTTTCCCAGTGACAACATTCCACGTTGTTGCATAAAAGTTGTATAGTCACTTAAGGATAAAAGGGAATTTTGGTATTTTTATCCGCTTTAAACTCCCAATTCACAACTTAAACCACAAATGAGACATTATTTTCCCCCTTCTTAATCAGTTAGCAACGTCGATTCCTCTTTCACTCTCAAGAACTAAAGCAAAGGATCTCTTCCAAGAATTCACCCTCTCAAGGTCTCAAATCCAATTTCCCTATAAGAAGTTAAGAAATTTAGGTATGTGGGTATTCAATAAGGATCTCATTTCACCCTCATTCCCAAAATTACGATTCCTATTCATGAATTTTATGAATTCCATAAACTAGGGTTCCATGAAAAGCATAAATTACACGATTTCTCCATGTAATTCTTGAATTCAACCATGAATGAGCATTTTCTCATAATTTCATGTATTCTTCTGTATCCTAATCATGATAACTTGTTATATTGATGAAATTGTTGGATTCTTGGGTTTAAGTCATGACATTACTTTTAAATTTATCATATTTAATTGTATTTTTCAATGTTGTTGGGTTATGAACACCCGATACATAGATGATCATGCATTCTATAGTTTTCAAGATTTAAGTTATTCATACCATGTTTTTACCATGAAATTTATAAAATATTCATAATGAGCACTCACCAGTATTATATCATGTAAATACATAAATTAACATATTCATGTTTACTTCAGATTATGCATGTACTATTATTTTTAGAATACCATATTTGAATATATCAGTTATCAGTGCATATACCAGGCTATGTTTGATTGTCTTTCCGTTAGGAGTAGGACTTATCACCAAGTGAACCTAAGGATGAAGGCTCACCCGCCAATACAGGATTGAGACCTTTAGTAGAAGTCCCTAAGATCCAAAAAACTATGTATCCATAGTAGGTTATGACATATCACCCACCAGTAGAGGACTGACACTCTCTTAGGGTTACCTACCAGTAGAGGACTCACACCTTGGTCCTTTGGGACATCAGCTTAGTGGATCCTCACAACTAATGTTAGTATATTTGGCAAGGTACTGACACCCTTCCAACTGGAGTTACAGGTTAGACCCCAATTTGCTCAGATTGGGGCATGCCAGTTAAATGATAGCTCCCATAGTCTTAGTTTAGTATTTAGACTATACCAGTTTAGGTTACATGACCAAGTGTTTAGTTTATCAGTTATTCAGTTATCTAGTTTTAAAGATTATTTTAGCACATATTTTACTTGGTCTTTCATTTGATTTACATGTTCATGCATTCATGTTTAGTACTATTTACATATACATGTCAGCAAGTCCTTATCTTATATACCAGTATATTCAAAGTGTTAACTGCATACTCTCTTTTGTGCTATGTTGTCTTATAACTTAAGTCTGGACTCTCAATTCCCAGATTACACTTAGTCCATTCCTATACCACTCAGCTGCAACATTGGATAGTCCTCATCAGTTGAGGGCTAGACATTTTATTAGTCATGCTTTCCAGCACCTCATTTTATGTTATTTCAGTAGTCATATTTAGTTGGGGGTCTGTCCCAACAACTCATCATGTTTAGAGGTTTTTAGACAGTTAGGCAGATAGTTATGTTTTTATTACAGATTTTAGTAAACTTGACATTGTTTTATTATTTAGAGGTTTTAATAAATGACTTCAACATAGTATTTTGTTATCTTATTTCATTGTTTACAGCTTGTGCCAGTTCATGGGTTAGCTTGGGACCACTTGTGATCTTAAGTACCATGTTACGACTAGGGGTAGTCTCGGGTCATGACTGTGGGTTTACCATAACTATTAAGGGTTTTTGTTGGCAAGCGTCTTTTCCAATTGGTCCCATTATCAGAGTAGAACCAACATGTATAGAAAGTTTTGTGTGTTGTTTTTTCTAACAAGGAGAAATATAAATATCTAAGGAAAGTTAATGTATTTTATTGTGATTTTGCTTAATATGTTATAAAAATGATACCCCTCTAAGAAAATTATTTTGAGACCACTGTGGATCTTATTATGGCATTAGGATTAGGGACATAATAATCAGAGCTAACATTTATATGAACCAGATAGGTAGTAGTTTATGATGCAACCCTATGTCATGTGTGTGTGAGATGCTTACTTAGTTCCCATTATGTGTTGAATCTAGAACGTGTTCAGTTAGTCTTGCCTAGCTTGTAGGATAGTGGGTTAGGAAATGATCGTAGGTTGTTCTTGAATTAGTTCACTTTTAGCCTAAATGACCTTCGAAATATGAATAAGTATCCCTTGATCCCTATTTTGAGCTTGATAGACTATTTTTTCTTATTTTTACCTTTTACCTTCTTAATTTAGTTACATTGAACCTGTTTTAGTTCTGTTCCTTTTTTGACATTGTGCACCTCAACTCAGGCAAATCGACTAAGTTGAGGATGGTTGTCATAGGGTGCGTGATTAGAAGTGGGAATGAAGAAATAAGAGAAAAAAGTAGGTCAGGCTATGGTACAGAAAAAATAGTTAAACATCATTGTTTGTTTTGTTGTGCTTTTTTTACCTGAAGACATGCAAATGTTCTAAGTTGAGGGTGTTGATGTGCCATGATTTCATGGCACTTTCGATGCTTAAAACCAAAAAATATGAAAGTACTTAGATTTGTTTTGGTAGATTTCATGTGTTTTTGTTCTTTGTTTTGCAGGAAATAAGCTTTTGGAGATTAAAATTAAGAAAAAGATTTAAGATTGCAGAAAGGACAACCTATGATGCAAACTATGTGGCATATATTTCACTTATGTGATGTAAGTATCCTATCATAAGTCTCAAATTTTGAAACTTTAGAGGACCTAAATGTGAAGTATTGATCCTTCCAGTTATGAGGGTAACTTATAGTTCGTAGGTACCACCTACGGTGTCGTAAGTACCAACACAATTTGTGGAAAAATAAATTCTAGAGAAGCTGCAGGTTGATGGTGTCCTAGTACTTATGATGAGGCAACCTGCAGGATGTAAGTAACACTTACACCCCGTATGTACCAGTGCAAGAGGAACTGCTTTAGATTTAAGGTGACAGTCACCTACGATGGCTACCTAAGTGGCTTAGGTTCCACTTATGGCCCGTAAGTGGCCACTGACTTAGTTTTCCCTATACATTTTGGTTTAGATTTCCAGGGTTTTTATATAATCTATAAATACTCTTTTGATATTTTTTTAGTTAGTTTATGCACTCATGTTATTCATAAATATATATTAATTTCAAGACTAACTTTTGATCTTGGAATCCTAGTGTTCTTGTTTTTTGGTTGATTAATTAATTAGAGACTTTGGTTTTATTTTGCTATTATTGTGAGATTATTTCTTTATTGAATTCCATGGCGTTTCTTGAAACTATGAGCGGATAAACCTCTTAGCTAGGGTTGTGGGAACCTTGGTGGAATAACAAAGTAGGGAAGGTGTGAGGTTCTTCTAGATCGTTGTTTGTGCATGTATTGTGATCTTCTTTGGATTGTTTGCTCCCTTAACTACTACAGAAGTTAAGGACATTCTTGTATTCATAATCACATTTACAAGAGAGGTTAAGATTAGGAAAAAAGATTACAATAGTGATTCAAGAAAATCAACCCTCTTCTAATTAATGTGATACTCATAAGGTGATAGTTAAACTGGGATCAAAGATAAGGGTTTGAAAGGCGACACTCTGAGACTCACAAGATGAAGAGTGAAATTTACCAAGGCATTCACAAGATGATTGGTGATATCTATCTTATCAGGTTCTACATGTGTGGTAGTGATATAGTTGGATTGAGTGCGATAAACCTACGGAGTTAGAAAGCCAGGGGAAATAGTCCTAGTGTTGATCTCAAATTGACTAAAAACAAAAGAAAGCAAGACTTATTACTCTTTACTGTTTATTGCAAATTCCCCCATTTACTTTTCTATACTTCTAGCTACTTCAATAAGTTCGTTAGATAGATTAAACCTATTTTCTATGGGATCAAACCTAATATTATTAGGTTACTATAATTTGACAGCGACTGTATTGTATCTTCTTGGAGGGCATAGTTTGGGCTGCACCAGTGGGCCAGGGACTAACCAAGGCTTCACCAAGATTTATTTCTTCTTCAGTGCTCAAGGATGCTTTGGTTTAGCTTCTGGGATTGGTTGGTGGTGCACCATTTGATAGTGCATAATCTATGGATCAGAGTTGTACTGAGGTGGGGTGCACATCCTGTAACTACGTCTCCCAGAGTTGAGGTCCCTTCTACGCATGTAGTTTCCCAACTGGTGGTTGCTTAGCCGGTAGTTTCCCATCCCGCTATGCCTGTTGAAAAGCAGAAGATGTTGGGTAGATTCTTGAGATTGACTCTACCTATATTTTTTAGTGCATTGAGAGAGAATGCGTATGAGTTCTTGATTGCTTGAGTGGATAGTCTCCACAATTTAGGCCTAGTTGAGACTTGTGGTATGGTTACACAACTTTTTAGTTGGATTTTACAGCTCAACATTGGTGGAGAGGTTATCTTGATTCTAGGCCAGTTGGATCTCCCTCTTTGACATGGACTCAATTCTTTAAGATCTTCTTGGAGAAGTATATGCCTCACAACCTTAGGGATCTAGAGATTAATTTTTGAGATTGGAGTAGGTCTTAGTGACTGTTTTGGAGTATGAGGTTCAATTTCATGACTTGGCTAGGCATGCTACTTCTATTCTGACTACTGAGTATGAAATGGTTTGTTGCTTTATTTGAGGATTAAGACGTCTTCTTTGCATGTCTAAACAAATTTTGGTCATTGCGAGTAGTTCTTTTGCGAAGTTTTTTTTATCATGCTCAAGTGATGACAGATATATATCATGAGGCCCAAAGGGATAGCGATAAGTTGCTGCAATATTAGGTTAGTTTTAGTGGTAGCCATAGTAGCTCATAGTTCATACGCAGTGGTTCTCAAGTTAGATACCCTCTATATTAGCATTATTATCACCAGGGTCAGTCTAGTAGGGTCGTTAAGGCCATTCTTCAAATTACTAATGAAGAACAGTCTTGTTTCAGTGATTATCCTAGCCAGGGTAGTGGTCTTTCTTTAAGAGGTTTATCTTCTAGTTATTCTAGTCATGGTGGTTATTTTTGTTTAGTCGAATCTTCTAGTTTCAGTACTATGCCTAGGCTATGTTATGGTTATGAGGCTTTTGGTCATTTCTCTCGAGAGTGTACTAGTCATAGAGCGATTGTTCCTTCAGTTTAGACTATTTTTCTGATTAGGATGGTACATCCCCCAGCTAGAAAGATGTGCATGGTCTTAGGGGTGGTCCCTAGGGTGCTCATGGAAGTTCTCAGGCAAGTAGAATAAGAGATTGATTAGGAGTCTAGCCAGGTAGCGGGCGTGGTCAGTTATATATTATACCTACTAGACGAGGTTGAGTCTTCATATACTATTATCACAGGTATGATCTTGGTATACCATCTGTCAACTTTTGCTTTATTTCGTCTAGGATCCACTCATTCTTATGTATATGCTTATTATGCCCTGAGGTTAGAGTTATTTTAGGATTTATTATTTGTTCCATTATGTGTATCTACTCTCGTGGGTGATTCTTTAGTAGTGGATCATGTTTTCAGATCATGTACTATGATTGTTTGAGAGCTTGATACTTATGATAATCTTATACTATTAGAAATAGTAGATTTTGATGTTATTCTGGGAATAGACTAGTTATACTACTATCATGTGGTCCTGAATTATTTTACCAAGACCATTACCTTTTCCATTCTCGATATACCCCCAGTCATATAGCAGGGACTAGTTAGCCACAAGTCGATAGGGACTATTTTTTATTTTTGGTCTAGGAGACTTATTTCAAGTTATGAGTCTTATCTTTCTTATATTCATGATGTTACTATGGAGAGACTATTTCATGACTCTGTTCCAATAGTTCGTGAGTTTTGTGATATTTTTCTTATCAATCTACCTGGTTTTTTTTCGAATTGTGATGTAGAGTTTGTTATTGGTCTTGAGCTGAGCATCCAATCTATTTCTATGTCACCTTACTGTATGGCTCCTGTTGAGCTAAATTCTTAACTTCAGGATTTTTTTGGTAAAGGTTTTATTAGACCAAGTGTGTCTCCTTGGGGAGCTCCTATGTTGTTTGTAGAGAATAAAGATGGCTTCATGCATACGTGTATTGATTATAAGCATCTTAATATGGTGTTGGAGAAGATCTAGTATCCTATGCCTCACATTGATGATTTTTTTAACCAGCTTCAGGGAGCAGTAGTGCTTTTAAGATTGATTTATGGTCTGGTTACCATCAATTGAGGATTTGAGCTGAGGATATCCTAAAGACAGCCTTAGGACCTATTATGGTCATTATAAGTTCCTAGTGATTCTATTGGGTTGACTAACACCCCAGTCGTAATTCATGGATTTGATGAATCACGTGTCCAGGCCTTATTTAGATTCTTTTATGATTATGTTCATCAATGACATCCTTGTGTATTCGAGAAGTAGAGAGGATCATATGCGTTATTTGAGAATTGTGCCCTAGACATTGAGAGATCATATGTTTTTTCCAAATTCTATAAGTGTGAATTTTATCTTGAGTCGACGACCTTCCTTGGTCATGTGGTATCTAAGGATGGGATTATGGTAGATCCAACAAATATTGGGCTATTCGTGATTGGGCCATGCCTACATCTCTATTTGAGGTTCATAGCTTCATTGATTTGGTCTATTGTTATAGATGATTCGTTGAGAGTTTTGCTACTATTGCAGCACCTATGACTAGATTGAATTGAAAGGAGGTCTATTTTTATGGTCTGAGGAGTGTGAGTTGAGTTTTAGGAAGCTCACGGGATTTCTAACTTTAACTCTAATTTTGGCTCTTCTTGTTGAGGGCGAGAGGTCGTTGATGGTGATGCTTCTTGTATTGGATTGGGTTGGTTATTAATACAACAGAGTTGAGTTATTTCCTATACATCGAGGCAACTGAAGGTGCACTGGTGCAACTACCCGACCCATGATTTGGAGTTGACGGTGATAATTTTCATGCTTAATATTTGGAGGCAATATCTTTATGGTGTGCATTGTGAGATCTTCATGAATCATCGTAGTCTTCAGCATCTTATGACCCAGAGGAGCTTAATGCCAGACAACATAGATGGATAGAGTTTCTAAAGGATTATTATATTTTTATTTTGTATCATCCAGGCAAGGAAAACATGGTAGTGGATTCCTTGAGTTAGAAAGCAGTGAGTATGGGTAGCTTGGCTTGTATTTTAGTTTTCAGAGACCATTTTCATGGGACATTCATTCCTTAGCCAACTTGATGGTGTGACTTGATATTTTAGATCCTAGGAGGATTCTTGATAGTGTTGAGGTGAGGTCTTTGCTATTAGAGTAGATTTGGGGGTTTTAGTTTGAGGATAGAGGCTTTGTATCATTCGTGATCAAATGTTGAGTGGTGAGTCCAAGAGAAATACCATAGATTCTTAGGGTGTCTTGAGATTTGATAGTCGTATTTATGATCCGAGGATTGATGACTTGATTCAATCAATTTTGCTTGAGGCTCACAGCTCCAGATATTTTATTCACCCGGGTATAACTAAGATGTAAAGAGATTTGTGGTAGCATTATTGATGGAGTGGTATGAAGAGAGATATGGCTGACTTTATAGCTTGTTGCCTATGTTGTCAGCAGGTAAAGCACGAGTATTAGAGACCTGATGGCTTGATTTAGAGATTGCCCATTCCTGAGTAAATGTGGAAGTGGATTACCATGAACTTTGTTAGTGGTTTACCTCGTACTTTCCATGGTTTTGATGGCTGTAAGGTCATTGTGGATCCGTTGAGCAAGTCGGCATACTTTATTCCTATTTAGATATCTTTCAGTGATAACAGGTTGACTCATATCTATATTAGTGGGATAGTTTGTTTGCATGGTGTACCAATATCTATCATTTCAGATTAGGGTTCGATGTTCACTACTAGATTTTGGAGAGATTTTTAAGATTAGTTGGGTTCTTATGTAGATTTTAGTACAACTTTACATCCCCAGACTAACGAGTAGTAAGATAAACTATTTAGATTCTCAAAGATATCCTCCGAGCTTGTGTTATGGATTTTTGAGGTCAGTGGGAGCAGTACTTGGCTTTGGTAGAGTTCGCTTATGATAATATCTACCATTCGAGTATTGAGATGGTTCCTTTTGAGGCTTTATATGGTAGGAAATGTCATTCTTTGATTGGTTGGTTTGAGATAGTCGAGATCCGACTATGTAGTACTGACTTGCTTCAGGAGTTGTTGGATAAAGTCAGGGTAATTCAGGATAGGTTGAGGGTAGCTTAGAGTAGGCAGAAGGCTTTTGAAGATTATAGACTTCATACCTTGATATTTAGAGTTAGTGATGGGGTACTCCTCCATGCATCTCCCATGAAGGGTGTGATGAGGATTAAGAGGAAAGGCAAGCTCATTCCTAGATATTTTGGAACCTTTGTGATTCTTTACACAGTTGGTGAGGTGGTGCATTAGTTAGCCTTACCCCCAGATTTTTCTACTGTCCGTCTAAATTTCCATGTTTTTATGTTGCATTGATACATTCTTGACTCGTCTCTTGTACTTAGATAGGACTCAGTTCAGTTGGATGAGTGATAGATCTTCGCAGAGAATTTGGTGCTTATTTTGGCTAGTGATGCCAGGCAGTTGGTCACTAGACACTCCAAAAGTTAAGGTTTAGTGGAGGCACCACCCAGTAGAGGAGGCTACTTAGGAGATCGAGAGTGATATGTAGACCCAGATCCTCACCTGTTTGAGGCTTAAGGTACATCCTAATCCTTTACTTTCACCGATGAAAGTTCTTTTAGTAGTGGATATATAATGATCCCTCTAGGTCATTTTCTGTATTTCCACTCATTTTTGTCATTTAGAGCTTTTCTATAGCTACCCAAAGTCATTTATAACTTGCTATAACTGATAGATCGGTTATAGGGCAGTTCGTTTGGTTTTTAAAGCCAATTCCCTATTTTAAAGTCTTCGCTGGTTCAAATTGACTATCAGACAAAAATGTTAGTTAGATGACCTCGTATGCCAATTCTAACAGTTCCAATGACTCCAAAATATTGATTTTATGTTAGGTGGAAACTTGATTCAGGTTTGAGGCTCTCAGACTCATTTCGATCCATTAGATAGAAGTTACGAAAAATGACAAGTGGTTGTGGGACCCACTTTTCATTGATACAACCTCGAGTGGAAATTTCAAATGCTACATTTAGTCCAGAACGGTGAATTTCATAGGGTTAAAAAGTTTGTTTTTGTATATGGGATTCTGGATGAATCTCTATGGTTTGACGGAGACTTGTCCCAAGTCTCAACTGGTGTTGGGAATCGCGTATGTGACCATCCTTAAGTAACCTAGCTTGGCCCACTGGTATCGCATAAGCGAGGCACATGTTGCGTAAGCGAATGCATCTTATGCGATACCAGCTTTGCTTATACGACATGTGCTAAGCCAGCAAGTAGTCACTTAAGCGACCTGATGTTCGCTAAAGCGATATTCGCATACCTGGGAAGGGTATAAATATCCCTACTCAGCCTAATTTTCACCATATTTCATACATTCTCTAGAATATTGAACCCTAAAAAGTGGGAAAACTTCGGAGAATCAATTGTGGGTGACTTTGGAGCTTTGGTGAAGCTAATTTATGCATTTCTTCTTCGAATTTATGGTAAACATCCATTGATTTCTTGGTTTAATTTTCCATTTTTTCTAAAATTCCTAAAAGCTTGGTATCTTGATTTTAGCACCATTAGAAATCAAAATTCACTCATTTTTAGGGTAAATTTTCCTTGAGCATAAGGGGGCGTTGTGTTAATTTCATAAGTGTGATTTCGTAAATGGGCCTCGCATGGGATTTTTATGTAATTTTGAACCTGAAGTACGGTAGTGTAATATAGGTATCGTTGTTCTCATTTTGATGTGTAGATTGTGATTTTGATAGCATGACATTTTACAAAAGCTTCTTGGAAAGGGAAAATCAGTGGTGTAATGAATTCTTTGGGATTTTCTTCAACGTCCAGGTAGGCTAGATTTACCTTCTACATAGATTGAGCTAATTCATATATTATTCTAGACATGAGATGTGATTTTGGTATTAGAAGTATGTTTGGTATGATTAGTCGTGTTTGGACTTTATAGGCTATCTTGGAATCATAATTTTGGTGAAATTAACTTAGTTGCTCACATTTTAGGTGGAAGTTGACTTAGATGCTAATGCGTTAGGAAGAATTTCTATCTTAGGGATAATTATAGTTTACTTAACATCTAGAAATGAATTTAGATACCTTAGCCTAGTTTGGAGTAGAATTTGCCTAAAATGGATTTGAAGGATTTAAAGTGGGTCCCTCCGACCCACCTTAGGCCAAGAATTATATTAGATTTTCTAGACTTATTTACACATGTTGAACCCCTATTAATGATTATTTTGGGACTTTGACGAGATTAAAAACAAAATGATTATGCTAATTTGGTAATAGGGAGTTGGTGCCAATTATAGGTAAATTCTGACTGTTTATTGATATAGTTTATTTAAATGGTTTATTAATATGGATTATGGATATGGTTTATTGGTATAGGTAATTAATGATGATATTGATATTATGAGTTCCAATTCAAGTCAAACAATTAGTGTTGATATTGATAATATGAGTTTCGATTTAAGTTCAGTAATTGATAAGGATATTGATAGTATGAGTTTCGATTTGAGTCCAGCAAATGATATTATGATATTGATACTAATGAGGATGATATGATGATGATATGAGTTTTGGTTTAAGTCCCGCATTGAGAGTTGGGTATGATATGATACGGTATGGATGGTTTGATGAATATAGCTGATATTCGATAAAGTTATGGATCTTCAGTTATTTATTTTCCTTTGATTGTACCCTGCGGGCTTATGAGGCCTCCATAGGATTATTTAATTTTTGTACTTATTGGCTTATGAGGGCCAATTTAGTAGTTATAATTATGTGATCTTTACGTTGCTTGTTTTAAATTTATCTTATTTATTTATGCGCAGTAGTGTTGGAGCTTATTTCCTGGTTTGCCCTATTACCTTGACTTAGTTTATTTTGCCCTATTACCTTGACTTAGTTTATTTTATCTTGTATCTTATCGTATTTATATCATGATTTAGCTCAGTCGGCTGATGATGCCTACTGAGTACCCATGGTTTTGGTACTTATACTACACTTTTATACCTTTTTGGTGCAAATTTGAGTACTAGTAGCCAGTGTTGATGTAACGATCGTATTGAGTTGAATTTCAGAGATAGGGTGAGCTCTTGGAGTTGGAGTTGCCCTTTTTTCTTATATTTCTCTATGTTTAGTCTTTCGTTTTTTAGATTGATTATATTTGACTATTCAGTATTTATGGTTAATTTATAGTAGCTCTTATACTGGCATTACTAGGTCGTGGGATGATTGTGGATCTTTTATCTATCAATAAGACTATTATGACTATTTTATTGCTTTTTTAAGTCTGTATATGTTGATTTTTATCTTTTAGGACATTTTTCACCAAGTTAACCCTTTGCTTATAGCTCTAGACTACGGTTTGGCTTACTTACTGGCGGGATAAAGCAGGTGCCATTATGACTCATAAATCAGATTGTGACATTCAAGGAGCAGTGGTGTTCTCTAAGATTAACTTGAGGTCTAGTTACCATAAATTGAGGATTAGGGATGAGGATATCTTAAAGACAGCCTTTTGGACCCGATATGGTCATTATGAGTTCCTAGTGATGTCTTTGAGGTTGACCAATGCCTCAGCCGCATTTATGGATTTGATGAATTGCGTGTTCAGGCTTTATTTGGATTATTTTGTGACTGTGTACATCGATGATATCCTTGTATATTTGAGGAGTAGGGAGGACCATATTCAATATTTAAGGATTCTGCTCCAGGCTTTGAGAGATCATAGGTTGTTTGCCAAATTCTCTAAGTGTGAGTTCTGGCTTGAGGCAATGATATTCCTTGGACATGAGGTGTCTAAGGATAGGATTATGGTGGATCTAGCAAAAATTGAGGCTATTCTTGATTAGGCTAAGCCTACATCTCCGTATGAGGTTTATAGCTTCATTGGTTCGGTTGGTTACTATAGTCGTTTCCTTGAGGGTTTTGATACTATTGTAGTGTTGATGACCAGATTAACTCAGAATAAGGTTCTTTTCTGGTGGACCTAGGAGTATGCTTTGCGAAGCTCAAGGGATTTCTCACTTCAGCTCCTATATTGGCTCTTCCTGTTGAGATAAGAGATTCACCATATTTTTAATGCTTCAGGTGTTGGTTTGGGTAGTGTGTTTATACAGTAGGGTGGAGTTATTTCTTAAGCAGAGGCAGTTGAAGGTGCACGAGCACAACTATCCCACTTATGATTTATAGTTAGCACCGATAGTTTTTGCCTTTAAGATTTAGAGGCATTATCATAATGGCGTGCATTGTGAGATATTCACGGATCATCGGAATCTTCAGCATCTTATGGCCCAGAAAGAGCTTAATTCTAGGTAACATAGATGGATGGAGTTTTTAAAGGGTTGTGACTTCTCTATTTTGTATCATCCAGGCAAGGTGAACATAGTGGAAGATGGCTTGTGCCAGATTGTTTTGTGAGTATGTGTAGTTTGGCTTCTATCTCAGTTTCTCAGAGGTCGTTGGTGTGAGACGTCCAGTCCTTAGCTAACTTAATGATGCAACTTGATCTTTCTGACCCCGGGAGGATTCTTGATAGTGTTGAGGCTAGATATACTCTATTTGAGCAGATTTGGAGTCATTAGTTTGAGGATATGAGACTTTGTGTCATCTATGATCAGTATTGAGTGGTGAGTCCGAGAGAGCTACCATAGATTCTGAGGGTGTGGTACGATTTGATATCCGCATTTGTATTTTGAGGATTGGTGACTTGATTCAGTCAATTTTGCGTGACGCTCACAACTCCAGATATTCTATTCACCTGGGTCAACCAAAATGTATAGGGATTTGAGGCAGCATTATTGGTGAAGTATAATCAAGAAAGATGTGGCACACTTTGTAGCTTATTGAATATCTTGTCAGCGGGTGAAGGCTGAGCATCAAAGACCTGGTGACTTGATTTAAAGATTGCCCATTCCCGAGTGTAAGTGGGAATGGATCGCCATGAATTTCATTAGTGGTTTTCCTCGAACTTTTCATGGTTCTAATGGTATTTGGGTCATTGTGGATCGGTTAACCAAATTGGCACATTTCATCCCTATTCAAATGTTCTTTAGTGATGAGAGATTGACTCATATCTATGTTTGTGAGATAGTCCGCTTGCACGGTTTGCCTATAGCTATCATTTCAAATCAAGATTTGGTGTTCCTTCTAGCTTTTGGACAATTTTTCAGGAGGAGTTGGCTACTCCGGTGGATCTTAGTACTGCTTTTCACCCTCAGACTAGCGGTAGTCAGAGCAGACTATTCAAGTTCTCGAGGATAAGCTCTGAGCCTATGTTATAGATTTTAGAGGTCAGAGGAAGCAACACTTACCTTTGGCGGAGTTCACATATAATAATAGCTACCACTCGAATATTGAGGTGGCACCCTTAGAGCCTTTGTATGGTAGGCGATGTTGTTCTTTGATTTGGTGGTTTGAGGCCTCCGAGATTAAACCTCGTGGTACTGACTTTCTTCAGGAGTTATTGGATAGAGTCAAGGTGATCCAGGATAGGTTAAGGGAAGCTCAGAGTAGAAAGAAAGCTTTTACGGATCGTAGAATCAGTTCCTTTAGATTTGGAGTTAGTGATTGGGTATTCTTCGTGTATCACCCATAAAGGGTGGGATGAGGTTTGGAAGGAAGTGCAAGCTCAGTCCCAGGTTTATTGGACCCTTTGAGATCCTTCATATAGTTGGTAAGGTGGCTTATGAGTTAAACTTACCCCCAAATTTTGTTATTGTTTATCCAGTTTTCCATGTTTATATGTTACAACGATATATTCCAGATGCATCTCATGTGCTCAGATGGGACTCAGTTTAGCTGGATAAGAAATTGACTTTTGTGGAGGAGCATGTGGTCATATTAGTTAGTGATGTCAAACGGTTGCGATCTACAGAGATTCCAATAGTTAAAATTCAGTGAAGACACCTCCCAGTAGATAAGGCTACTTGGAAAATTGAAAATGAGATATGGGCCTAGTATACTCACCTGTTTGATGCTTTAGGTACTTCCTAACCCTTTACTTTCATATATGAAAGTTCTTTTAATAGTGAATATTGTAACCCCTCAAGGTCATTTTCTATATTTTTGATAATTTTCACCATTTAGAGCTTTTCTATAGCTACCCAAGTCATTTACGACTTGCTGGAGCTTATAGTTCAGTTACCAGGCAATCCATTGATTCTTAAAGTCAATTCCTTATTTTAAAGTCTTCACTGGTTAGAATTAGCTATCGGGAAAAAACTTCATTCAAATGACCTCGTGTGCCAATTCTAATAGTTCCAACAATTCCAGAACCTTGATTTTAGGTTAGTTGAACCATTGGTTTGGGTCTCAAGGCTTCTGAACTCACTCTGAGCTATTGGCTGAACCTTAAGAAAATGACACTTGGGTGTGGGACCTACTTTTTATCGAAACAACCTAAGAAGGAAATTCAGACTGCGCCATTGAGTCTAGAATGATGATTTTGGTAGGGTAGCATAGTTTGCTTGCGTATAAAAAATTCCAAACAAATATCGAAGTGTTGGTGGAGACTCTGAATAATTCCAAGTCTCCAGCTAGTGCACCCACTTAAGTGATCAAGCTATCCTAGTTGAGGGGCGCTTAAGTAGATCCCTCACTGCTTAAAAGGCAAGAAGAAAACTTAACCGGTGGCGTGCAGGCGACAGATGTCGCTAAATTGACACTCGGCCTCAAAAGCGGTGGCCACTTAGGCGGCCTAATGTCCACTTAAGAGAAACCTGGGCATCCTTTAAATGCACCAATTGCCCAAATTCTCTCCTATTTTCACAAAAGTTCAAGAGTGAAAACCCTAAAATATGTGGAAACTTGGGAGAGATGCTAGTAGGTGATTTGGGGGTGTTCGTAAGCTTGGATTACTCATTTATTCTCTGTATTCTTGGTAAGTTTTTGTAATACCCTGTATTTCCCTATTTTAATTTAAGTCTTAGTACATGAGTAATCCCATACAAAATTTTTGAAATACTCAATATATTTCAGTTTAAAGCCTACCATTGCATAGGAAATTCAATTAGCTTTCCAACGGTATAAAGTTCGCCCAAATCCGACATCCGGGTGAAGTCTTAGAGCCATTTTAGTAAGACAGTGTGCCACCTAAGCCATCAACGCGTTGCGAGCATGACCATATGGCAATCATCAATTACAATGTTGCTCCACGATATTGGCTCATCGCACTATATACCCAGTTCACAATTGTCAATTTTCAGTGAAGCAACGCGATTCCACCACGTCGTGCCGAGGACCAAAATCGCATCCAGCAAGACACAGCAATGGCGCCGCATTGCGCTACTAGTCCAATTCCCAGTTGTCTATTTCCCAGCGACACGGCGCGATAGCACTGTGTCATGCCGGGTGCCAAAATCTTTTTCAGAAATTATGAGTTTTAAATTTGAGGGCATTAAAGTCTTTTTCCCCTCACCCCAGTCAGCCTTTAACATGAAATTCACCTCTAATTAACCTAGTTACTTCATTATTCACCCAATTTCCCCCTAAATTAAACCATTCTCTCTTAAAAGACAAAAACCCTAGTTCAACAGATCAAGCACAAAGTTCAAGGATTCACCAAGAATTTCAAGAAAGTTACAAATTAAGGTATGTTAGGTGTTCATCTATGGGTCCCTTTCACCCATAGAGTCCAAGAATCTATTTTTAAAACTTCAAGATTCATGATTCATGATTTACATGTATGAAATTTGATTGTATTCATGTTTTGACATTTATTTAGTTTTAAATTCATGATTAATGGTGGATTCCATGAAGTTGAAAATCATATATATTGAATTAAGTAATCCCCATGTTATAATCCATGAATTTGCAAGTTTGGGCATTGTAATTGCCATGTTTATGTGTTATCCATGATTTAAATTTCAAGTTTCAAGAATTGTTCCTAGTATGAGTTGATTTACATGATATTCATGATAAACCCTTTAATTTCCAAGTTGATTGTTATAACCATGTTTACCCTAAGTGTTTATAATTTAGTAAAATAAGAATGCCTCCCATGTGTTTGATAAATTGTCTATGAGAATGAAATAATTCCATTATAGCATGTTAACATGTATTCCCCATTCATGTAGAAGTTAATGCATTACAAGTGTTTGATAAAATGTCTCTATAGATGAATTATGACCAAGTGAACATTATTATGTTATTCAAGATTATGCTTTGCTTTACTTTTCATGATATCGAGTCCTGGGGGTATTTAATACCTGATAATTTAGTTGTTTACCTAGAGCAAGTGTCAGTTACAAATAGTATTAGTCATATCACGATTAGTAGAACTCAATCAGTTACAAAACTCAGGAAAGCTCAGTAAACTCTGTATCAGTCCAGTCCAGTTTAGTATACTCAGTTTAGTGTCTTTCAGTTGGGAGTAGGATTCAGCACCGAGCGAGCCTAGGGATGGGGTCTCACCCGTTAGTTTGGACTGGGTCCCTAGAAGCAATCCCTAAGTTCCAGAACTTCCTAGCCAACGTAGGTTATAAGATATCACGCATTAGTTAGGACTGACATACTTAGGGATCACCCGCTAGCTTAGGACTAATCTCAGTGGTCACCCATTAGTTAGGACTGACTCCACAACAGTTATTAGTATCCATGGCATGGTGCTAACACCCTTCCAATTAGGGTTACAAATTGGATCCCAGCTCAGTTATCTTAGTTTATTTGGGGCATGCCGATTAGATGATTACCTCCCACAGTTTTAGTTTTAGTCTTTAGTATAGAACTCAGTTTAGTTCTATAGAGGTAGGACAGTTAGATGCAGTCAATCAGTATTAGTAATCACAGATTATCATTTACTCAGTATCAGAACTAAGTACTTAGCTTCAGAAAAGCTCAGTTATAGTATATCTACATCACAGATTGCATACCTAGTATTGATAGTAGTTTCAGTTATTCATGTACTCTCACGTTCAGTTACTCTATATCATTTAGTTCGTTGTTGTTCATGCATATGAACCCTTGCATTTAGCCTTACCTTATCTAGCATACCAGTACATTCCATGTACTGATGCATACTTTCTCTTGTTCTATGATGTCTCATATCATAGGTTCGGATGCTCAGGTTCCTGACCATGCATAGTCAAATTCAGATTCAGCTAGCAGTAGATTTAGTAGTGAGTCCTCATCATTTGAGGATATTCATTTACTTTATTATTTTAGTAGTTTTGATATATTAGTAAATGGAGTTAGTTAAGGAATTATCCTTGCACTCCACTTTCATACAGTTCAGATTACTGGTTTTTCAGACTAGTTTTCAAAAAATGTTCAAGGTTTACAGATTTGTTATTTCAGTTAATACACTTATAAAGTATTTACAGATTTTGAACCTTATGGAATTTCAGCCTATTTTCTTTATTTTACAGTATTATTATTCAGTGCTCACAGTAGATATCAATCATGGGTTAGCTTGTGGTCCTTCGGGGTTGTAAGCATCGTGTAGCATCCAGGGTACAAACTCGGGGCATTAAAAACTTGGTATCAAATCCTAAGGTTCAACAGAGTCCTAGGAATTCGGAAAGACGTATCAAGTAGAGTCTTGTGCATGGCTGTGTAGCGTGCCACACTTATGGACAAGAGGCTATGACATGTTTTAGGAACAGTTTCCCTTCTTTTAGTGTTTATGTCGTGCGAGTGAGCATGAGCTCTAGTTAAAAAATCTCAGTCTAATTTGTTTCTTCCTTCTATTTACAAAACATGCCTCCCAAAAGAACTAATGAAAGAAGGACTAGAAATCAGTCAGACCTTCATCCCGTTTAGGCAGATCCCCTAGACGAGCATGTCTCTGTAATGACCCAAAATTACCTCCCGGGACGTCACACGATGCTTAAGGCAAAAAATAGCCCCAAGCTAACCCTTTGATCCTATTTCTACTAATAACACTCATTTCAAGATGAAATAATTCAAATACTAGCATAGTCATATCATATGAAAGGAAATACGGAGAAAATGTTCGATCCAAACGACTAAGCATTACCAGAAAATCTCAACACAATCTGATAACTAGTATGACAAAGCCTCTACTAATCCATGAACTAGAGAGCCATTGGGACATGTCCCCAACTGACTCGAAATGAACTAAAAGTAATAACATAGTCCCTCAAATGCTGAAATGTCTAACGATAGGTCCTCGAACCATGAGACTCACCACTGTAATGATGTAGACAGAGGTACTCGAAAGTCACTGACGAGGCTGGAATTGAGAACCTGAACCTATATTATAAGACAATGTAGCACATAAACGTATATATGGATCAGGACTTGGGAATGTATTGAGTATACAGGGATGCATGCATTTATATAAAACAACATCAATACTTTTTAATCAATTCATGCATGTAATAAGTAATGACTCACACGGCTTGAATCAATATAAAATGTAAAGCTCATGAATCATATAGAATGGAGCATGTAACACAAATCTCGTGAATCATCATAGTTTAACTTTGAAATCTGTAATCTTCTCTTATTCTCATACCCATAGGCAAAAGGAAACTTTAAACAATACTCTCAACTCATTCATATGTCTTATGGAGAGTAAAACTTCTTCAATGCTCAAGAACTCATAACTCTTTTGAACTCAAGTACTTAAAATTTGGAATCATATAACTTTGAAGCATACTTGAAGGCATTTCATTCACTTTGGGAAAATATCTCATTTCAAGCTTTAGGGAAACCATTCTATCTCAATGGAAAGATACTCTAGTTTATGGAAATAACTTATCTCATAGGTTTAGAGAAAATACTTATATCAAGGGAACTACTTTGGTCTTAGGGAGAAAATCCTCTACTTTACTATTAGGAAAATAACTTGTATCAAGGGAGGTTCTCTTAACCGACATAAACCATGCGAGCTACATGGAGTCCAATGTTTTGTCCTCCTAAGGAAGAGACCCCACATTAGGGAGAAGCATTATTCTCTTGCCAGGGAGTATAACCTCAATTTAGTGATCACTTATCTCGGCCTCGGGCCCAATATCTCAGCCTTAGGCCCAAAAATCATCTTGGCCTCAGGTCCAACCTACGATGGCACGTAGTTCTGGGGTAAGAACCATAGTAACTTACCCAACTCGGTGCTAAATACTACTCCCCTTAGATTATCTCGCTCATCTCATAAAAATCCACTTTAGAATAATCTCTTGGTTCAATAAGAACCCAATAATCAAATCTGTAATCTCATGTAATGAAGTGGATTTCAAAATTTCATGACCATTAGGTCAAAACATTTCTCAATAATCTCACAATACTCAAATCATGGGTGCTTATAGGATAAGATTTCATAAAATTACAAATATCAAGTAGGGCTCAATAACTCATAATTCATTCTCAAGTTAAAACTTATCAAAAGCATAATAGATAACATATAGATTCATAACTCATGTAGAAATCTAGAAATTTCAGCAATTTGTCTCAAAATCTCAACATACTCATATACTCTAATATCTCAAACATTTCAACTATTAATTTATCAAGGATTAAAATCATAGGGTATAGGCCCAGCTGCAATTTCTCAAGAAAACATGTGAAAATCATGCCATTAGACTCTCAATTCATGAGAAACATCAAAATATTGCAATCAATAATAATGGGTGAAAAAACCTAATTCAAATTCATGTAAAATCTCATAGATTGCAAAAAATCTTAGTTTAAATAAGCCTTTGGGCACATATATGAAAGGATTACCCTTGTTCAAAACCCCACATACCTTAGATTATGAAATTGGGTGAACAAGCTTGCTTTAAACTTTTCTTCTTACTCTTGAGAGAGAGTTCCTGGAACCTTTGAACTTGGGGAACTCAAATCTCAACTCAATTTGTAGAATCTATGGTGAGTTCTTAGATTTCTTGGAGAAGGGTTTTAGATTTAATCTTGAGGGAGATAATGAGTCTATCAAATTCATTTGGAATATATATCTGAGGGTTAAAAGGGAAAAGACCCAAAAAACCCCTTTTAAAAAGGACTTTAAAATACTAAACGGGGGCTGCGATGGTCTGTCGGAAGTCTGACGGTCCGTCGGGTTATCGATCATATGATGACCAAAAAAGGGACATACTGCCTCGATGCGGTGGTTGGATCGACACTCCATTACAGGTTCAATGGTCCATCAGATCATCTATCACTCGATGGCCAAGATGAGACCACACTGCCTTAGTGGCAACGGTCTCAGCGACTGTCTATCATAGCCTTGACGGTCCGTCGTCCTGACCATCGCACTTTAGATAGGAAAGGGAGTTTCTACCTTGGTCGTAATGGTCCATCACAGACTCGACGGTCCATCGGGTCATCCCTCGCACCTGGGCGGTTTTGACAACTCTTAGTAAAACAGCCATAACTTCTCACCCCGATGCCAGATTTGGATGAATTGGTATCGCTGGAAAGCTAATTCAATTCTATACATGACAAAAAGTCAAATTTAAGAAAATTCTATATGGTTTAAACACCAATCACTTGGGAAGTCACTTCTCAATCTTTTAGGGCCAAAATTACACTTCGCTTGACACACTCTAAGGCTCAGACTACGAGGGAACTTTGTAGGGTCTTACAGTCTCTCATGCAGATTTTAGAGTTGCATTCACAACTCTAGCCAATTCAGTCGCTGCTCAAAATGAATGGCCAGCTACTGTTCTGGCCAACCCAGCGGACAATACTACTGCAACCAGAATTTAGGACTTCATTCGAATGAATCCTCCCCTATTCTCAGGATCTAAGTCAGAAGAGGACCCATAGGAGTTCTTCGATCATGTTCAAAAAGTCAAAAATATCATGGGAGTGACTTCCAGTGAGAGTGATGAGTTAGTTGCCTATCAGCTATAAGATGTAACTCATACGTGGTTTAAGCAGTGGCAGGTAGACAGGGGCACAAGTGTATGCTCCCCATGTAGTAGCAGACAATAGGTCCAGAATGAGCGAGTTCGTATCTGGGGTGCAGATAGTATAGTTAAGGAGTGTAGAACAGCGACGTTGATTAAAGAGATGGACATATCTAGGTTTATGGTCCATGCTCAATAGATTGAGGAGCAGAAGCTTAAGAAAAATGAGAGAGAGAATAAGAGAGCCAGAATGGGTAGCTTTAGTTTTGCTCAGCATAAGTCAAAAGGCGACAACCATTCCTAGTTTCATCCTAAATTTTTAGTTCCAGCTTTATCCTCAGCTAGTGCGCCAGTACCAAAGTTTAGGAATGACAGTCAAGATAGGGCACCAGGCTCTAAAACCCAGGGTATGTGAGCAGTGGTCGTACCCATCCATTTTGCAAAGAATGTGGTAAAAATCACCTAGATGTGTGTAGAGAAGGCAGCGATGTGAGTTTTGGATATGGTAAGCCAGGATACAGGGTATGGGAGTGCAGAGTATTGGCTCATAGAGGAAAATATTTGCGTCGACAGGGTAGTTCAACCATCCTTCAGTCCCATTCGATCGCCCAACTCAGCAGGGCACCGCTTCCAGTACCACAAGGGTTCAATGCCAGAATAGATTTTATGCACTCCAGTCTCTCCATGATTAGGGAAGTTCTCCTGATATAGTTATGGGTATAGTTATGGGTACGTTATAAGTCTTTCATCTTTATGTTTATGCCTTGTTAGATCTCGAGGCTTTACTTTTTGTAACCCCTATAAAGCCATCAACTTTGGTGTTAGACCAAAAATATTAGCAGAGCCCTCCTTAATGTCTACCCCAGACTTTAGAGTAAAGTGATAAAACCTCAGTTTAGAATTATTGAGTGAGTGGTTCACAGCTTTAGAATGATGGCTTTAATCTAAGGGGGAGATAGTAGAACAAGTAACCAAGTCAGACTTTGAGATTTAAGTAGTAATGTCAGTAATGTCAGTACTCATACCTTACATGTCAGCTCTATGATCCTAGGTTATATTCGACCATATTATCAAAAATTAGGTACGCTTACAGTTCTTAGTATAAGGAGTCCCAGTTCACTCATTATAACGAATCATGTTCTATGAATACAAAAACTCCAACTTAGGTCATGCAACTTATGACTCAGGTACTCATACCTTACAGTATGCTCAGTTCCCATGACTCATGCTACGCTCCTAATGATCAGCAAAATTTAGATTTTGTTATGTATATCCTCAGGTTAGACCTCTTAATAAATCCATGATGTTGATATTCTATTCCTCAGGCTTCAGTTAAATGTCAAGTTCACTATAGTGTCCATTCATACTTTCGGTTCTCATGTTTCAACCTTTAGCAAACTCTCCTTATGAAATAATGTAGTGATGAGCAGTTTCTTAGAAGAGAGAGAGCAAATGGTTCATGTCAAGAAAAGATTGTTACATGCTTGTTTTACATGAGGTTTTAGTTATGAAGATAGTCTTGAATTTTATGTTGATGTGTAAGTAGCTAAATATATTTTGGAGATTTGAGTAGGCTTGAACTTAGCAGGAGAATTCAGTTCTGCTCAGACCTCAGTAGGTAGGGTTATCAGTGCCCATATTACAGAGTTTTAGCTATGTTATGGTTTCTTATTCAGATATCTTATTCAGACCATACCAGGGTTCCTTACTCCCTAAAGTCATTAGAACCTTATAGAAAGAGTTTCTCAAAAATGCTTCAATCGAGTATAAGTTTTCAGAATGAGTTAGCTCATAAAGCCAGCAATTCAATTTAGTAGTTAGGCGGAAAATTTTTGATGGTTTCCCATCTTTCCATCTAGTCATCCTATCCCAAAATAGAACATCTTAGAAGTTACGAGTTCAGGCTAGTTTATATATCATGCCTCAGTTTTAGATCCCAGATATTCAGTCACGATTCAGTTCATAGGTGCCCCTTACATCGTCTCATACTTTTCCTTAGTATCTCTACCAAGTCAGCATTCTCGAGGGAGATAGTATCCCAAGAAGGAGATGCACTATAATCCCCGAGCTTTCATATTCTAAACCTTCCATTCTCTCTTCATATTATGAAACCAGTTAGGGATAATGGGTACTCATAAGTTGACCCTCTCATTCCTATCTCAGCCGTACGAACATTCCCAAGTCATGGAATGTATTCAAGGAATCAGTTCATTTTATGTATTTAGTTAATGTATCATATTTCAGGCTTAGTCTTGCCCTCAAGTTCCCGTTCATACATGTTCAGTAAATGATCACAGGTTCATCAGTATTCTTCGCTTAAGGTAACAGTCTTTCTTAGCTATACCCATCTCCATGTTCGATTACAGCTATATTCTTGATAATCTATTATCGTTGCACATTCCGTCACACATTCATGAATTAGTTCAATCATGTACTCATGCATTAGATATGCATGTTCAATATAAGAACTCAGTTTGTAACTAGTTCAAACATGTAGTCAGGTTTCAATTTTGCGTGTTTAGTGTGTAAAATCAGTTTGTCATATTTCTCAGCTTAATCAGTCTCGTTCGAGGATGAATGTTCCCAAAGGGAGATATTGTAATACCCCGTATTTCCCTAGCTTAATTTAAGTCTTAGTACATGATTAATCCCATACAAAATTTTTGAAATACTAAGTATATTTCAGTTTAGATCCTACCATTGCATAGGAAATTCAATTAGCTTTCCAACGGTGTAAAGTTCACCCAAATTCGACTCCCGGGCAAAGAGTTAGAGCCATTTTAGTAAAATAGTGTGCCACCTGAGCCATCAACACATCGCCAAGCATGACCAAATGAAAATCGTCAATTTCAGTATTGCTCCACAATATTGGAGTGTCGCTCTGTAGACCCAGTTCATAATTGTAATTTCTAGTGAGGCAATGTGATTCTACCGCATCGCGCTAAAGATCAAAATCGCATCCAGCAAGACACTGCGATGGCGCCACATCACTCTGTAGACCCAGTTGACTATTTTTCCATGACACGATATGATAGCATTTCATGGCACTGGATGCCAAAATCAAAAATTTTTAGTAATTTCGAGTTTTAAATTTAGGGGCATTAAAGTCTTTTGCCCCTCACCCCAGTCAGCCTTTAACATGAAATTCACCTCTAATTAACCTAGTTACTTCATTATTCACCCAATTTTCCCTCAAATTAAAACATTTTCTCTCAAGAGGCAAAAACCCTAGTTTAAGAGATCAAGCAAAAAGTTCAAGGATTCACCAAGAACTTCAAGAAACTCATAAATTAAGGTATGTCGGGTGTTCATCTATGGGTCCCTTTAACCCATAGAGTCCAAGAATCTATTTTTAAAACATCAAGAATCATAATTTACATGTATGAAATTTGATTGTATTCATGTTTTGACATTTATTGAGTTTTTATCCATGATTAATGGTGGATTCCATGAAATTGAAAAGCATATATATTGAATTGAGTAATCTCCATGTTACAATTCTTGAATTTGCAAGTTTGGGCATTGTAATTGTCATGTTTATGTGTTATCCATGATTTAAATTCCAAGTTTCAAGAATTGTTCCTAGTATGAGTTGATTTACATGATATTCATGATAAACCCTTCAATTTTAAGTTGATTATTATAACCATGTTTACCCTAAGTGTTTATAATTTAGTAAAACAAGAATGCCTCCCATGTGTTTGATAAATTGCCTATGAGAATGAAATAATGCCATTATAGCTTGCTAACATGTATTCCCCATTCATGTACAAGTAAATGCATTACAAGTGTTTGATAAAATGTCTTTATAAATTAATTATGACCCAGTGAATATTATTATGTTATTCAAGATTTTGCTTTGCTTTACTTTTCATGCTATCGAGTCTTGGGCGTATTTAATACCTAACAATTTAGCTGTTTACCTAGAGCCAGTGTCAGTTACAAATAGTATCAGTCATGTCGTGATCAGTAGAACTCAGTCAGTTACAAAACTCAGGAAAACTCTGTAAACTCTATATCAGTCTAGTCCAGTTCAGTATACTCAATTTAGTGTCTTTTGGTTGGGAGTAGGATTCAGCATCGAGTGAGCCTAGTCATGGGGTCTCACCTATTAGTTAGGACTGGGTCCCTAGAAGCAATACCGAAGTTCCAGAACTATGTAGCAAACGTAGGTTATGAGATGTGACCCGTTGTTAGGACTGACATATTTAGGGATCACCCACTAGCTTAGGACTGATCTCAGGGTTCACCCATTAGTTAGGAATGACTCTACAGCAGTGGTTAGTACCCGTGGCACGGTGCTAAACCCTTCCATTTGGGGTTATAGGTTGGGCCCCAGGTCAGTTATCTTAGCTTATTTGGGGCATGTCGGTTAGATGATTACCACATATAGTTTTAGTTTCATTCTTCAGTATAGAACTCATTTTAGTTCTACAGAGTCAGGGCTGTCAGATACAGTCGATCAGTATTAGAAATCATAGATTATCATTTACTTTATATCAGAACGCAGTACTTAACTTCAGAAAAGCTCAGTTACAGTATATCTACATGCACAAATTGCATACCTTGTATTGATAGTAGTTTTAGTTATTCATGTACTCTCATGTTCAGTTACTCTATATCGTTCAGTTAGTTGTTGTTCATGCTTATGAATTCTTGCATTCAGCCATACCTCATCAGGCATACCAGTAAATTCCACGTACTGACGCATACTTTCTTTTGCGCTATGATGTCTCTTATATCATAGGTTCGGACACTCAGGTTCCTAGCCGCATATAGTCAAATTCAGATTCAGCTAGCAGTAGATTTAGCAGTGAGTCCTCATCATTCTAGGATATTCGTTTACTTCATTACTTCAGTAGTTTTGATATTTTAGTAGATAGAGTTAATTAGTGGATTTTTCCTTGCACTCCACTTTTATACAGTTGAGATTATTGGCTTTTTAGACTAGTTTTCAGACAGTGTCCAAGTTTTATAAATTTGTTATTTTAGTTGATTCACTTATTCAGTATTTACAGATTTTGAACCTTATGGTATTTCAGCCTATATTTTGCATTTCACAGTATTATTATTCAGTGCTCACAGCAGATATCAGTCATGGGTTAGCTTGTGGTTCTTTGGGGTCGTACGCACCATGTAGTATCTAGGGTACAGACTCTGGGCATTACAATTTTCATCAATTCAATAGTGAATATCTCATAGTTTCTCCAAAATCCCTATAATATTGGTGGGTTGATTGTAACACTATTTGAGCTTTGAATTTACCCATTTTTTAGGATAAATGTTCCTTGAGCATATAAGGATACATTATCGGTTTCAAAGGTGCAATTCCACAAGCAGGCCCCATATGGAATTTTACATAATTTTGGACCCGAAGCACAAAAATGTGATATGGGTATCGTTGTTCTTGTTTTGATAAGTATATTATGATTTTGATATCGTTACATCTTGTGAAAGCTTCTTGGAAGGGGAAATCGATGATTTAGCATATTCTTTAAGCTTTTCTTCAGTGTCTAGGTAGGTTAGGTTTACCTTCCCCATAGATTCATTCATATATTTCATAGTATATTTATGATATTATGATAAATAGAGGATTGAAATTAGGTATTTGTGGTGTAATTGGTTCAATTAGTATATTTGGATTGTTTAGACTATTATGGAACCATAAATTAGGCATAATCAACTTATTTTATCATGTTTAGGTAGAATTGCTATCGTAGGG
Source organism: Capsicum baccatum var. pendulum (assembly GCA_030864225.1). NCBI lineage: Eukaryota > Viridiplantae > Streptophyta > Magnoliopsida > Solanales > Solanaceae > Capsicum > Capsicum baccatum. Next base: position 104,612,227 of record CM061554.1, on the reverse strand, counting down.
ATAATTGTGGCTTATTTATATCTAGAAATGAATTTAGATACCTTATCTTAGTATGGGGTAGAATTTTCTTTAGAATGGATTTTAGAAATTAGTGGTGGGTCCCTCCAGCCCACCTTAGGCCAAAACTCTTATTAACTCCTTGTAGACTTAATGGGTGCATTATATATAACCTTAAATAGAATATTGTAGAGTTTGAAGAGACTATATTCTTAATGCTTATGATAGTTTGGTACTTGTTATTTGATATGGGTTTCGATTCAAGTCCGACGATTTGTTGATATTGAGTTTTGATTTAAGTCCGACAAATAATTATCATGTTGATGATACTAAGTTCTGGTTTAAGTCTGGCAGTGCGAGTTATTTATGGTATGCAATGACATGGATGGATTCACGATTACGACTTGAGTTATGTTTAATTAATAAAATTTTGGTTATTTATCTTCTTGATTGTACCGTTAGATCTTATGGGGGCCCGTATTGGTTTATTTACTTTTTCGCACTTACTGACTTATGGGGGGTAGTTGTATAGTATTAACTATGCTTTCTTCCATATTATATCTATTCTAATTATTTATTTACAGTATTGGAGTGCTATTCCATGTTTTCCCTTTTACCTTGGCCTAGCTTGTTTATCCTGTATCTTTATTGTACTTATATTATGATTTAGCTCAGTCATTTAATGATGCCTACTGAGTACTTGTGATTTGGTACTCATACTACACTTCTACACTTTTTGTTGCAGATCCAAGTATTAGTGGCCACCGCTAACGTAACAATCGTGTTGTTTAAAGTTTGAAGGCGGGGTGAGCTCTCAGAGTCGGAGTTGTCATTTTCTCCTTCTTCTACATTTATCTAGTCTATCTTTATTCGAGATTGATATATACTAACTATTCCAATACTTGTATTTCCTTTTTTACTAGTGGCTCTTGTAATGATACTACTAGGCCATGGGATGGTTATTGATGTTTTATCTATCTTTCAAACTATTATTATTACTTGAATTACTATTGTGAATCTTTACTTGCAAATTTCCAACTTTTATGTCTTGTTCCATCAAATTAGCCCATTGCTTCTAGCTCCAGACTATGATTTCCATACCTACTGGTGGGATAAATTAAGTGCCATCATGACTCGTAAATCAAACTATGACATCAAGTCAAACACAATACTAATCCACTCAATCCATATGAATGTAAGTAAAACGAGACCCATATTGCAATATAAACGTTTGGACCAAAAAATGGGTCAAAATAGACACATGGGGTCCGCAAACAAAATTTTAAAATTGAATTCGACATGATGTCCCTTGAAGGACAAGAAATGTATGCTCTAAATATAACCTCAATGGAAGCTCGGATCGAGACCCAAATCATCCCACTAATTAAGGAATTCAAAAACTAATTTATAGGTATTTACAAGGAAAAGGGCAGAATTTGATGATAAAAAATAATGAAGAATGATTACGAGGTATTGAACTAGCTTACTTTAGCCTCAAAAGATGATTTCTCAAGATTTCCCACACTCCAAGCTCTAATAATGGTGGAAAAGGGTTAAAAAGTGGATAAATCGAGAAAGAGGGCCTATTATATTGTCAGGGAATTGCCGTTTGCATTTGAGAAGGTCCAAGCTTGCGAATGCGACGACCAAGAAAATTTCCCTTCACGAATGCGAGAAATGATCCACGAACACGAAGGCACCGAGATAGGAAATTACAAATGCGACGATATGGGTCATGAATGCGAAGAAGTTATTGGACTGAGTCGGACCGACCCTTCATTGGGAATGCGAGAGAAGGCTTGCAAACACGATGATCAAAGACTTGTCCATTCACAAACGTGGTCTACTCAGAATGAGTGTGAAGATAAAGGGTGACCTACACCAGGTGCTGCAGCACCAGCAAAATTCTAAGCCTAACAGACTTCTACTAGGTGCTCGAGATTCTTTCAGAACCCCGTGCGCACAAATGAACTATGCTATCATACCCTATTTGACATTTCAAACTCAACAAAATCATAAAAATTTTCATTCGAGGTCGTTTTGATAAAATGTGAGCCCATACCAACTGTTTTATTTTTACCAAAATTTACCTAATAACTCAAAATAAGTCTGAAACCTCAAAATCGAAACCAAAGAACCCCTAGCCTAAAGTCTACTTCCAAAGCTAACAGCGCCTTTGAAATTTTCATTCGAGGTCATTTACTAGAAGTTGTGGTATGAGACCAATTTCTTAATTTTTAAAGCTCCAAAATAGAAAAATTAGCTTAAAACCTAAACTATTTGGGAACTGTACTGACAGTCCCGACAAGTCACAAATGACTTGTGTGGCTATGGAAAGACACGAATACCAAAAATAAGGGAAACTAGAGAAAATAACCTGGAGGGTCATTATACCATCCCTTCATTTAAAAAAAAAGGCACTCCACACAAAATAGTCAATTCTGACAAATCACTATATTACAAGAAAAAAAATGGCTTAAGTCATCAACGACTCCTTAAAATTATCCAAAAAATTCACTTAGACACCTCAACTAATACTAGCACCTATTGAACATCTAAATTATTCAAAATATGTACCTATTAGGCACATATTCCTGATATGACAAGAAAGTGTTCCTCTCTTTTATTAGGCGCATGAATTGATCCCAAATAATATTTTAATTTTAATAAAAAATGTACACTTTATTTGATTCATTAATAAGTGGAACTAAATAAATAACTTAAAATAATTATTTATTAATTTTTAGATATAATATTTTCTTAATGAAAAAAGGAAAGCATCCTCCCTCCCCTCTACTAGTTTTTATCTTCTTCACCTTCAATTTTAGATTCTCAAAGCTTTTGCACTCTTTTATTTAATTCTTTGTTGTTTTATTTATTTTTAATTTTAATAAATGAAAAAAGATTTCTCAATCAACTAATTGAACCTGCAGAAAAGAAAAGTTTTTTTTCAACATCCGAGTCTAAAAAGTTGGCCAATGTCTGGCCATCTCTATTGTCGGTCACCTCTGAGGAAACATCATACCTCAAATGTAAACTCTCTAACCACAAGCAGACTCCGTTTTAAAATAATCAGGAAAATTGATAGAACTAAGTTAGACCCTCTCAATTTCTCTTCGCCATTGACTTCAAAATAGTTAACTACCGACAGATTCCCTTTCTTCCTCGCTCTTGTACTAGTCTCCATATATTTCTCTCTCCCATATTTCTAATATGAGAAAAAGAAAAGATTGAGTTTTGTGGTTGGGAAAAGGAATGTCGCGGCAAAAAAATGGAGAAGAGCGGTGGTTGGGTAGTGTTGGAATATAATATATTGTTAATTTAATATATTTTTTAAAAATAATATATACAAACCAAATTTGAAATAATTTTTAATTTTTTAAAATATAAAATTTATTTTTCTAAATTATTGATCCCAAGTGCCACTTGTCAAATTATAATTTATTTGCTTATTATAATTTCATACGTGAGTTACACACAAAATATTGTGTGAACTTAGTGTTATTTAATATTTAATATATACATAAATATTTAATATTTAAATATTCAATGACTACTAGTCATAGTTAACATGTGTGAGTAAATTTTTTTAAGGATTGTCGATGATTTAAACCAAAAATAATCGTACACAAAAGATGCAAGCAGTTAATTACTAAAGCTATCAATATGGGTCGGTCCAACCCACACGGGATTTAGAGTTTGACGGGCCAGGTCAGGCTGACCCATCAAGATGATGGACAAGAAAACACTAAGTTCACACCATCACTCTATGGGCTGTGGGCCTCATGGGCCAACCCATTTTCTAAAAAAATATTATTTTATAATATAATTTTTGAATATTAATAACCATAAATATTTACTAGAAAATATTACATAATGTTACTACTTGCTTATCAAGTCTCCAATACCCCCCAAAAATAATTCTAATTGCGAAATAAATAACTTTTGACGTGATATCCTTTGAATCAAATAAAAATATTAATAAGCAATCTAAATAGTTAATGAATAACAATATAATTGATAATTAAAAATATTAACCTAATTTTGTTTCAATATATCAAAATAAAACATAAAAAATATCAAAATTTCATTTATTAAAAATAAAAATGAACTCCTCAAGAAAGCATTTCATGACACTTATTATGTATCCAACATCACCATATTATCTTCATCAAGCATCTCGGAATCGACCTTTGGTAAAGTTGTCTCAAAGTCTTTATTTTCATCTATAATTTTTATACCATATTAATTAATTAAACATTAAGAACTAATAAAATTTAAGAACTAATAATATTTTACATATATACAAAAAATATTATCAATTTGAGAGAAATCGTGCAACTAGTTTAAGTAGTAACAAGTGTTTGGACATTTTCATAATGGATGCAGCTTCTATATTTGGTGAGAACACATCCTCCAATGTTGAATGATGATTCTGATGCTATAGTAGTAATAGGAATCCTAAGTACATCACGAGCCGTCATTGAAATATAAGGATATTTTTTAGAGTAATCCTTCAAATACATGATAACATTTATATCTTGAAACTTTTCAAGATCAATCGTTCGTTCCTTTAAGTAAAGATCCAATTCCGACTTTTCATAGCTAGAAGTAGGTTCATTCTCAAATACTTTAAATTCCAACAAATATTAAACATAACAATAGTTAATACATACAAGAAATAATATTAATAATAATAATAATAATAATAATAATAATAATAATAATATTTGACTTACGGGTTAACCCACAGGCTAACCCAACCCACATTACTCAAGCCCTATGAGCCACGATCTTATTCTGGTCAGGCTAAAAAGCCTTATTCTTAAATGGGCTGCAAAAAACAAACACCAACCCTATTAAATTATATGCCAAGTCAGGCCAGCCCAACAGGCTGGCCCATTTGACGGCTCTAAATAGTTACATTGTTGTTAAATACATTCTCGCAAGCTTTAGATGAAAGATTATTTGTATATGGTCAGACTCACCGAAAGAATACGGATAGACATTTTTGAGATCATTAGGATATACACTAACTTATGAAATTTGGCTTGTATATAGGGCTGAGCATATTTCGGTTCAAATAGACAAATCAAAAAATCAAATCAAAATTTAATTTTGGTTCAGTTTTTCAATTTTTTGGATTGATTTCGATTTTAAATTTTAGAAATTTGGTTAAACGGTTCAATTTTGATTTTTCAAAATTTTTTTTGATAAATCAAAAAATCAAAATTATATAAATAATATATATATATAATAATAATATAATAAAATCATAATCCCTAATATGTTGTATACTAATACTACCACTTTAACCTTTACATCTCATACCCTAAAATTAACCTATATATCGATACCTAATATCAGTTTTGTCACTAACTTTCTACCATCGACAGTCATTGCCATCACCGTCGTCATGTCAACGGCTACGGTCTAGCTAAAACACTGATTGTTGTTTGTTTCAGCGGCGCCTCGAGGTTGGGAACATTAGCTAACGATTAAAGTCACTTCCGCCACCGCCTACTGTCGTCAATGGCTTCGACTCAACTCACTGAAGGTGGTGAGCAAGTGACCACTATGAGTATGAGAGTTTGTTGTTTTCCTAGCCATTGTGAGTATTGAGATTGATGTTTCTGATGATTAGTTATTCCGGCGACCTTTCAGTTTCACAATATGTGGTATTTTTTTTTATAATTTTTCATTTAAATTAATAGTTTAACTATTTTAATGATAAAGGTTGAAAATTAATAAATAAATTATTTTATTTTCATAGATTAGAAGTAGGGTAAGTGAAGGTGGAACATCGAATGAAAATATTTCAATTTTATCTCCAAATGAAGTTGAAATTGTCATTGAAGCGGAACCTTCACAAAAAAAAGGTCATGGAACCTAGGAAAAAATGTTGGCAGTGGTTTGACAAGATTGGTGAATAAAAAACTGGATCTAATAAAGAAAAATAAAAGTATTATGGAAAACTTTATGTTGCTGATTCAAGTGCTAGTGGTACTTTGTCGATAAATAATCATATGTTAAAGTTATGTCCTTACATCCCTAATGTTAGTGTTAAAGACAGTCAAATAAAAATAGCTTTTCTACCATTTTTTGCGGGTGAAAAGAAAAATGTGTTGGGTACTTGGACATTTTGTAATGATCCTTCAGGTCATTTTCAATATTTACGCTTGTCTTTATTATTTAAGCTTCTCCATAGCTGTCCTAAGTCATTTGTGACTCGATGGGATCGACGGTTTGATCATCGGGCAGTTCGTTTGGTTTTTAAAACCAATTTTCTTTTTAAAAGTCTTCGTTAGTTCCAAATGGCCATCGGGTAAAAACTTTAGTGAAACAATCTCGAATATAAATTTTGACAACTCCAGCAGATCCTGAATATCGATTTTAGGATAGGTAGACCTTTAATTCGGGTTCCAATACACCCGAGCTCACTTTGACCTATTGATTGAAAAGTTAAAAATTTAAAAGTTTAAGTGTGAGACCCATATTTAGTCAAAAAAACCTCGGATTGAAAATTTGACTCTGTCAACGCATCCAAAATATTGAATTTAGTGTGGTTACATATCTCATTTGCAAAAATTAGATTTTGAATGCATCCCGAGGCATTGGCCGAAACTTGGAATAAAATTTCAAGTTTCAGTTGTCATTTAGTGCAGAAAAGTACCGCGATCGTGGGGGTTTCATAGCGATCGCGATGTCGCAATTATGGCATGCATGGGTTCGTGATCACCCTAGTTGGAGGCCTAAAAAGGGCTGTTTAAATATTTATTTGGGATAAGAATTGGCCATCTTCTTCCTCCATTGAGATCTAGAAACCCTAGTATGGTGTGCTAATCATAAATTAGTCATGGTGGGTGACTTGGGATCCTGATTATCATCTTTTATCTAGATTATCTTCAAGTATAAGGTAAGAATCCTTTGAATTCATGCTTGAATTTCCTAGTTTGGACCCAAAAACTCTAATTTAGCTCAGGGCTTGATTTTAGCCCAAAGTATGCGTAATTTTTACCCATTTGTTAAGTGTTATGATTTTTTTTTCATGTGTAAACATTGGGATGGCCTCAGAAACTCATTTTTTATAAGTGGGACCCACTTGAGTTTTTTGTGTCATTTTTGGACCCGAAGCACAATAGTGCAATATGGGTATCATTACACTTGTATTGATGAGTACATTATGGTTTTTTTAGTGTGATGACATTTTGAGGATTATGAAGCAAAGTCGAGCATATAGTGCATGATGTGAGGTTTTGTGGTTCGACTTTGAGGTAGGCTTCTGTCTATTTTTCTTCGTAGATAATGTGCAATATATATTGCATGTGAATATGGATGTTGGGATTGATTATGAGTAGAATAACTTAGCCATGATTTGATATTTGGGGATTAGATAAGGGTTTTGGACCCGTAAGATGGTACGTTTATAACCCTTGAGAATCCTATTATCTTTCCCCTAGTTTAGATTAGTTTTATCATGGATACGATATGATGCTAGGTTAAGGATATGGTTTTAGTGTTAGAAGCATGATTAGCATATTTTAATCTTATTAGAATAGTATGGTAGTATTGAAATCGTGATTTGGGTAGAGTTGACCTAAATGACCATGTTACTAGATAAAGTTCCTGTAACACCCCACATTTTGCATGTACTAGTAATGTTCACATAAAATGACATACGACTTGATTTAATTACTACCAAAACTTTTTTTTTTCAAGTGTTCAAGTGTTAGATTGGGGCACTATATGGAAGTCTATTTAGAGACTGTGGCCTTAAACGGAGAAAATCATTGACGTGCTTATGGAACTTAGGAAGCTAGCAGGTGAGTCACCTGTGTGGTTGGCTTAAAAAAAAAATGTATATATACATGAGGGAGAATAATTCATTCATAAGTGAACTCACTTGAAGTCTAGACGTTAGTAAAAAGAAAGGGGAACGAAGACAAGGCTTAACGCCGAAACTTTCCAAGTCTTGCGACAAACGAAGCCCAAGTTAGGGAGGCTATTAAAGCCAATGGTTTAGCATTATATTGGGCCAAGATGTTCAGCCCAAGATTTTTATATAATAGGCCCAACTACATTCATTCACTACTAAGAAAATTGGGCCCAAACAAAGTGCAAGCAAGATTAAGGAAAATGGGCCACTAAAGCCCATTGATTTAGAGATCCAAAAGGCCCAAGTGAAAGGGGAAAATTGGTCATTGACCAACTTGAGTTAATCAGTTGCAAATATTAGGAGAAAGTCAGTCTAAGGCCCCTTTAAAAAGGGACCAAAACCGAGCTCCTTAGGTTAACTAGTAGGAGACCAAAACAATTTCAGCTTTTCTCTCTAAGTTTCTCTTGGCATTTCTTCACCTTGGAAGGCAACCAAAGGCTACTTTTTGAGTTCTTGAATTATACTTACACCTTGGGAGTTAAGGTATGTAAAAATAACCATATACTTGATATGAATTTTCTATGGAAAACAAGATAAGTTGGCTGGTGTACTGTGCAGGAATTTCTGGACAGCTTGTGTCCTGAAAGTTGTTGTTTGATTTTCTTGGCTTTGGAACGATTCTTACCCTGATTTTTGACTTTGATATGATATAAAGTTGAGGTTATTAATATGTTATAGTGTGTATATGGTTGCCAAGGTTGCTGGACTGTTTTGCAAGTTCTTTGGAAACAAGTATCCTTATATGATCTTATGTGCTTCCAAAATGGTATTGGACTGTTTTGATGAGGGGGCTGATGTTTCACGTTTCCCCCCCTGTGTTTTGAGCTATTTTGTGACTGTGTTAAGGTTTATTTGATGTATATATATGTTGGGAGCATCTGGTTCAAAGTTGGGACAAGTATGAATTGTTAACGACGAAATGTAGGGAGACGACGAGATGTTGTGCTTCTTAGTTGAGCATTTTGTAAAATGGTTCTGTGTTGTAGTTATGGACTGTTGCCAGCATGTTGTAGAGCTGATATAGGCTGTGTACATCATGTATAGGATAATGTGTACTGGTTGAAGACAGTTAGAATTGAGAAAGTCGGAATAACACCATTGAGTCGATGGTTATACGTTTGTTGCCAAAGTGTTGTGTTTTGTGAGATTGGGCTGTCCAGATGCATTGATTAGCTGCTAATACTAGCTTTAAAACATGATATTGTAGATAAATAGTTGGAAGAAAGGAAGTCATTTCGAGGTAAAAACAAGTTGATATGTCGAGGTATGTAAGGCTATCCGATCTCTTATTATTTGGCATGGAATCCAAAGTCTTTATTGGCACATAGAGATCTTTACAAACTTCGATATAACCACTCCACTCTTTCACATGTATTTGTGTGTCCAGATTCGAGCCTTGTCACTGCTGCATACATACATTGGACACCATGACATATGAGTCTTCTTTTTAGCAAAATAAAGTTCATACGTTGTTTATGTCCTACATGTTTCACTAATTGTATAACCCACTCTTTTCATTGTGATATGATGTTACATGGTCACATACTTGTCACTTGTCATGCTTATAGTCTTATAGCTCAAATTTTACGACCACCAAAGATTCATATCAAAAGTAATAAGAAGATATATGTATACAGTTGCTTCTATTGGGTGGTATCCCAGGGGTGAAAGAATCACCTAGCATGGGTCAATCCCAGTATTACAGGGGGTATCCCAGGGGTGAAAGGAAAGCCTAGCATGGGTCGATCCTGATATAGATTTACCACTGATCAGCTGGTCATTTGTATTACATGATGTGCACAGATTATACAAGTGATAAGAGTAAAGTAACATAATTGTTATAAGATGCATGACTCCACAATATTCATAAAGGTGGTCTTTTACCTTACAGCAGTGTATGGTTTCATTTGAGCTTTTATCTCATATATGGTACATGTTGCCTTACATATTCAGTACATTATTTCGTACTGACATCCCTGTTGGGGGACCTGCATTCCATGCTGCAGGTGCAGAAGCTAATAAACCTCCCCAGTAAGAGTACAGGATATCAACTGCAGTCACTGAGCTCCAGGTTGCTTCGGGGCTTTGAGTCTTATCATATCTTTTTGCATTGTATAGTATCTTATCATGAGGCGGGGCCTGTCCCGACCCTTATAAGATAATGTTTCTTGTCTAGAGGCTTTGTAGACTATGTAAAGTATAGTATGGTCATGTATCGTATCGTAGACATTGTGGCTCCAACGGCCTAGTCATACAACATCTTTTGGCTTGCTAGTTCCATTTATCTTTTGAGGGCATGTTTAGTATAAAAGTAACTTATAATGTTCATAGGTAATGTATTGCTACAGGTTGGTTCTCCCGAGCCTTACCGGCAACGGGTGCCAGTCCGCCTTAATAGGATTTGGGGCGTGACAGAAGTGGTATCAGAGCGGTTTGTCCTAGGGAGTCTACAAAGCCGTGTCTATGTAGAATCATGTTTATCGATGTGTTGTGCACCACATTTATAAACAAGAGGCTACGTGGCATTTAGGAGTTATCACTTCTTTTCATTCTTTAGATCGTGCCATAGAGCCAAATATTATAAGTGTACCATGTCTAATCCCCGAATTATTTTGTACAGTAAGTATGCCAGAGACAAGGAAGAGTAAAGGTAAAGGAAAGGAAGTAGAAGTGGTAGTTGGTATACCCAATCGGGCGAGACGACAGAGTGAGGCTCTAGATGAGTCTCTATCACAGACATCTCCAACCCCTCCATCTGTTGATGCACCAGGAAGTAGTGAAAACCCCCGAGAACCACCTGTTGATGCTTCTGTGCAGGATTTGAGAAATGCAGTTCAACTGTTGACTTGTATAGTTGCTGGCCAAGGTCAAAGACAAGAAGGCCCAGTTGCAGGTGCAGTTGGTGCAGGTAGGGCAGCCAGTACGAGAATACGTGATTTCCTCAACTTAGACCCCCCATCATTCACTGGGACAGATCCAAATGAAGATCCACAAGATTTTATTGATCAAATCCAACGCACCTTAGATGTTATGCATGTAAGTGGTTCGGAAGCTGCTGAGTTGGCAATATATAGATTGAAGGGTGTGGCTATACTGTGGTACGAAGCCTGGAAGCATTCCAAAGGCATAGATACATCTCCAACTACTTGGGAGGAGTTCAAAATGGCCTTTCTTGATCATTACTTGCCATTAGAGATCCGAGAGGCCCGTGCAGATCAGTTCCTGAACCTCCATCAGGGGAATATGAGCGTGAGGGAATATAGTCTTAAATTTAATTCTCTGGCCAGGTACGCTCCTAATGTTGTTCCTACTATGGCAGATAGAGTCCATCGGTATGTCGATAGGTTGGATTCATATTTGGTTAGAGATTGTACCATTGCCTCTTTAAATAAAGACATGGATATAGCGAGGATGCAAGCTTTTGCACAGAAACTGGAGGATCAGAGACAAAGAAGGAGGGCACAAGAAATAGAAAGGGGGCAATTCAAGAGGGCCAGATCTACAGAACAGTTTACACCACCCCAGGGTGAGTTTAGGCCACGATTTTCTCATAGGCCACCCAGGCCATCATCCTCTTACTCTACAGCTAGTGCTCCACCACCACTTCAAGGGTCTAGAAATGATCAATTTGGGCAGAGAAGTGAGGGCCAAGGTACACGGACAACAGGATATTCGGGAAGCCAGCAAATGCCTCCTAGGCAGCCTTGCAGACAATGTGGGAGATATCATATAGGTGCGTGTCGCAGGGGAACAGATGTTTGTTATTGGTGTGGTATGCCAGGGCATGTAATAAAAGATTGCCCAAGAAGACGCAGGGGTGATATGGCACAACCTACTAGATCAGCTGTTGTATCATCATCATCAGTGCCTCCATCAGGTAGAGGTGAGCAATTTCCCATAGGTCGCGGCAGAGGTATTAGAGGGGCAGCTAGTTCTAGCGTGGCCCAAAATCGCACATATGCTCTAGGGACTCGACAGAACCTGGAAGCTTCACCCGATGTGGTTATAGGTACATTGTCCATCTTCTCACATAAAGTGTATGCATTAATTGACCCTGGTTCTACATTGTCATATATTACTCCATTAGTTGCTGGGAAGCTTGGTAGAACACCTAAATTATTGAATAAACCACTTGCGGTGTCTACACCAACTGGGGAGTCAATTATAGTTAGAAGAGTCTATTGTGATTGCATAGTGACTGTCTGCGACCGAGATACATTAGCTGATCTTATCGAGTTAGAAATGGTAGAATTTGATGTTATAATGGGTATGGATTGGTTGGCTTCTTGCTATGCCACCGTTGACTGCCGAACCAAGAGGATGTACTTTCACTTTCCAAATGAAGCAGTCCTTGAATGGGAAGGCAATATTGGGGCACCAAAAGGGAGGTTTATCTCTTATTTTAAAGCCAGAAAAATGATATCAAAGGGATATATATGTCATCTCGTTAGAGTGAGAGACATGGAGGCAGAATCACCAACTATCCAGTCTGTTCCAATAGTGAATGAATTTATTGATGTCTTTCCTGAGGAACTCCCTGGTTTGCCTCCAGAACGAGAAATAGATTTTGGTATTGACTTATTACCAGGCACCGAGCCTATCTCTATTTCTCCATATAGAATGACCCCGGCAGAATTACGTGAATTAAAGGAGCAACTGAAAGACTTGTTAGAAAAGGGTTTTATAAGACCTAGTGTGTCCCCTTGGGGTGCACCGGTTTTATTTGTGCGTAAAAAGGATGGCACATTGAGGATGTGTATTGACTACCGACAACTGAATAGGGTGACAGTTAAGAATAAATATCCCCTCCCCAGAATTGATGACTTGTTTGATCAGTTACAGGGTGCTAAATACTTTTCAAAGATCGATTTGAGATCAGGTTATCATCAGGTGAGAGTGCAGGAAAAAGATATACCTAAGACAGCTTTCCGAACCAGATATGGTCACTTTGAATTTCTTGTTATGTCGTTTGGGCTAACGAATGCACCAGCAGTGTTTATGGATTTGATGAATAGGGTATTTAAGCCTTTCCTGGATGTGTTCGTGATAGTATTTATAGATGATATTCTGGTGTATTCAAGGTCAGAAAAGGACCACGCAAATCATTTACGACTAGTACTACAAGTTCTCCGTGATCGCCGGTTGTATGCTAAGTTTTCCAAATGTGAATTTTGGTTAAAATCAGTGGCATTTTTGGGCCATATTGTATCGGATGAAGGAATAAGGGTGGATTCACAAAAGATAGAGGCTGTGAAAGATTGGCCAAGGCCAACGACACCTACAGAAGTTCGAAGCTTCCTTGGATTGGCAGGTTATTACAGAAGGTTTGTTGAAGGTTTTTCTTCTATGTCTGCACCTCTTACTAAGCTAACTCACAAGGAAACCAAATTCCAATGGAATGATGCATGTGAAAGGAGCTTTCAAGAGTTGAAAAGCAGACTAACCTCAGCACCTGTGCTAGTACTTCCAGAAGGCTCAGAGGGATATGCAGTGTATTGTGATGCTTCCGAAGTTGGTTTGGGGTGTGTACTAACACAACATGGTAAGGTGATTGCTTATGCCTCGAGACAATTGAGACCACACGAGAAAAACTACCCAACACATGATCTTGAGCTAGCAGCGGTTGTATTTGCTTTAAAGATATGGCGCCACTATTTGTATGGGGTGCACGTGGACATATATACAGATCATAAGAGTTTACAGTATATTTTCAAGCAGAAAGATCTAAATTTGAGGCAGCGGAGGTGGCTAGAGTTAATAAAGGATTATGATATTGATATATTATACCATCCAGGGAAAGCAAATGTGGTGGCTGATGCTCTAAGTCGTAAGACACTCATGGGTACCAGTGATCAGAAAGGGGTAAAGCAAGGCATGGCTAAGGATCTGCGTCAACTAGCCAATCTGGGTGTTCGTCTACTCGAAACTCCAAGAAAGGACATTATTGTACATAATGCTGCCGATTCTTCATTGATAAGGGAAGTGAAAGAAAAACAGTATTATGATCCTATTCTACAATGCCTTAAGGAGAAAGTAAGTCAAGGTATAATGAAGGAGTTTAGGCTTACACAAGATGGAGTACTTTATTGCCAAAATAGATTGTGTGTTCCTGATGTTAATAGACTCAGAAAGAGAATAATGGAAGAAGCCCATCATTCAAGATATTCCATCCACCCAGGATCTACTAAGATGTATCATGACCTAAAGGGAGTGTTTTGGTGGGGAGGCATGAAAAAGGACCTTGCAGAGTTTGTGGCTCAATGTCCTACTTGTCAACAAGTCAAAGTAGAGCACCAAAAGCCAGGTGGTTACATGCAATGTATAGAGATTCCAACTTGGAAGTGGGATATGACTAATATGGATTTTGTAACTGGTTTGCCTCGTTCAGTTAATAAGTTTGACTCCATATGGGTGATAGTTGATAGACTCACGAAGTCAGCGCACTTCCTGCCAGTTAGAAGTGATTATACAGCTGAAGAATATGCCAAATTATACCTCAAAGAGATAGTTAGGCTACATGGGGTCCCACTCTCTATTATATCTGATCGAGGAGCTCAATTCACGGCAAAATTTTGGAAGTCCTTTCAAAGGAGTTTAGGGACGCAAGTGAATTTGAGTACAGCCTTCCATCCCCAAACAGACGGCCAGGCAGAGCGTACTATTCAAACACTTGAGGATATGTTGCGAACCTGTGCATTAGATTTTAAAGGTAGCTGGGTAGAACACTTGCCCCTTATTGAATTTGCCTATAATAACAGCTACCATTCGAGCATCAAGATGGCGCCTTACGAAGCTTTGTATGGGAGGAAATGTAGGTCACCAATTGGTTGGTTCGAAGTGGGGGAAATCACCTTGCTCGGGCCAGATTTAGTCCAACAAGCCATGGAAAAAGTTAAGGTGATACAACAACGGCTAAAAACAGCCCAAAGTCGTCATAAATCATATGCAGATATGCGGAGAAGAGGGCTGGAATTCTCTATTGGAGATTGGGTATTTTTAAAGGTATCACCGATGAAAGGAGTTATGAGATTTGGTAAGAAAGGGAAACTAAGCCCACGTTACATAGGGCCATATAAGATTACTAAGAGGGTCGGACAAGTTGCATATGAATTAGAGCTACCCCAGGAACTTTCAATGGTTCATCCAGTGTTTCATGTGTCAATGCTTCGAAAATGCATAGGTGACCCCTCTCGTATCACTCCTATAGAAGATGTACAGGTCACAGAGGATCTTACTTATGAAGAGGTACCGGTTGCTATTCTAGATCGCCAAATTAAAAAGTTAAGGAACAAAGAAATTGCATCAGTAAAGGTACTCTGGAGAAACAACCAAGTGGAAGAAATAACGTGGGAACCGGAGGAAGTAATGATATCCAAATACCCTCATCTATTTGAAGACAAGGAGGGACTAAAAGATACAGAGGAGGAACATTAATAGGTATGTGTTTGAATACTAGTTATGTTATTAACAGTTGTGTGACCAGAAATTCAAACCTGCCTAGACTATACAGTTATGTTAACATTCGGGACGAATGTTCCTAAGGGGGGGAGGATGTAACACCCCACATTTTGCATGTACTAGTAATGTTCACATAAAATGACATACGACTTGATTTAATTACTACCAAAACTTTTTTTTTTTCAAGTGTTCAAGTGTTAGATTGGGGCACTATATGGAAGTCTATTTAGAGACTGTGGCCTTAAACGGAGAAAATCATTGACGTGCTTATGGAACTTAAGAAGCTAGCAGGTGAGTCACCTGTGTGGTTGGCTTAAAAAAAAATGTATATATACATGAGGGAGAATAATTCATTCATAAGTGAACTCACTTGAAGTCTAGACGTTAGTAAAAAGAAAGGGGAACGAAGACAAGGCTTAACGCCGAAACTTTCCAAGTCTTGCGACAAACGAAGCCCAAGTTAGGGAGGCTATTAAAGCCAATGGTTTAGCATTATATTGGGCCAAGATGTTCAGCCCAATATTTTTATATAATAGGCCCAACTACATTCATTCACTACTAAGAAAATTGGGCCCAAACAAAGTGCAAGCAAGATTAAGGAAAATGGGCCACTAAAGCCCATTGATTTAGAGATCCAAAAGGCCCAAGTGAAAGGGGAAAATTGGTCATTGACCAACTTGAGTTAATCAGTTGCAAATATTAGGAGAAAGTCAGTCTAAGGCCCCTTTAAAAAGGGACCAAAACCGAGCTCCTTAGGTTAACTAGTAGGAGACCAAAACAATTTCAGCTTTTCTCTCTAAGTTTCTCTTGGCATTTCTTCACCTTGGAAGGCAACCAAAGGCTACTTTTTGAGTTCTTGAATTATACTTACACCTTGGGAGTTAAGGTATGTAAAAATAACCATATACTTGATATGAATTTTCTATGGAAAACAAGATAAGTTGGCTGGTGTACTGTGCAGGAATTTCTGGACAGCTTGTGTCCTGAAAGTTGTTGTTTGATTTTCTTGGCTTTGGAACGATTCTTACCCTGATTTTTGACTTTGATATGATATAAAGTTGAGGTTATTAATATGTTATAGTGTGTATATGGTTGCCAAGGTTGCTGGACTGTTTTGCAAGTTCTTTGGAAACAAGTATCCTTATATGATCTTATGTGCTTCCAAAATGGTATTGGACTGTTTTGATGAGGGGGCTGATGTTTCACGTTTCCCCCCCTGTGTTTTGAGCTATTTTGTGACTGTGTTAAGGTTTATTTGATGTATATATATGTTGGGAGCATCTGGTTCAAAGTTGGGACAAGTATGAATTGTTAACGACGAGATGTTGTGCTTCTTAGTTGAGCATTTTGTAAAATGGTTCTGTGTTGTAGTTATGGACTGTTGCCAGCATGTTGTAGAGCTGATATAGGCTGTGTACATCATGTATAGGATAATGTGTACTGGTTGAAGACAGTTAGAATTGAGAAAGTCGGAATAACACCATTGAGTCGATGGTTATACGTTTGTTGCCAAAGTGTTGTGTTTTGTGAGATTGGGCTGTCCAGATGCATTGATTAGCTGCTAATACTAGCTTTAAAACATGATATTGTAGATAAATAGTTGGAAGAAAGGAAGTCATTTCGAGGTAAAAACAAGTTGATATGTCGAGGTATGTAAGGCTATCCGATCTCTTATTATTTGGCATGGAATCCAAAGTCTTTATTGGCACATAGAGATCTTTACAAACTTCGATATAACCACTCCACTCTTTCACATGTATTTGTGTGTCCAGATTCGAGCCTTGTCACTGCTGCATACATACATTGGACACCATGACATATGAGTCTTCTTTTTAGCAAAATAAAGTTCATACGTTGTTTATGTCCTACATGTTTCACTAATTGTATAACCCACTCTTTTCATTGTGATATGATGTTACATGGTCACATACTTGTCACTTGTCATGCTTATAGTCTTATAGCTCAAATTTTACGACCACCAAAGATTCATATCAAAAGTAATAAGAAGATATATGTATACAGTTGCTTCTGTTGGGTGGTATCCCAGGGGTGAAAGAATCACCTAGCATGGGTCAATCCCAGTATTACAGGGGGTATCCCAGGGGTGAAAGGAAAGCCTAGCATGGGTCGATCCTGATATAGATTTACCACTGATCAGCTGTTCATTTGTATTACATGATGTGCACAGATTATACAAGTGATAAGAGTAAAGTAACATAATTGTTATAAGATGCATGACTCCACAATATTCATAAAGGTGGTCTTTTACCTTACAGCAGTGTATGGTTTCATTTGAGCTTTTATCTCATATATGGTACATGTTGCCTTACATATTCAGTACATTATTTCGTACTGACATCCCTGTTGGGGGACCTGCATTCCATGCTGCAGGTGCAGAAGCTAATAAACCTCCCCAGTAAGAGTACAGGATATCAACTGCAGTCACTGAGCTTCAGGTTGCTTCGGGGCTTTGAGTCTTATCATATCTTTTTGCATTGTATAGTATCTTATCATGAGGCGGGGCCTGTCCCGACCCTTATAAGATAATGTTTCTTGTCTAGAGGCTTTGTAGACTATGTAAAGTATAGTATGGTCATGTATCGTATCGTAGACATTGTGGCTCCAACGGCCTAGTCATACAACATCTTTTGGCTTGCTAGTTCCATTTATCTTTTGAGGGCATGTTTAGTATAAAAGTAACTTATAATGTTCATAGGTAATGTATTGCTACAGGTTGGTTCTCCCGAGCCTTACCGGCAACGGGTGCCAGTCCGCCTTAATAGGATTTGGGGCGTGACAGTTCCTATCTTAGAATTGGTTGTGGATTTCTTAACATCTAGAAGTTGAACTAGATACCTTATCCTAGTTTATATCATAGTTTGCCTAAATATGAAAATTGAGGATTAGAAGTGGGATTGCCCGACTCACTTAGTCCAAGTCTTGTGTTAGCCTTATGACCTAGTTGCAATGTTAGGCATGGTTGAGACTAGTAAACCTTAGTATTAGGTTACTCTGTAGCTTATTGAATACTGATGTATTTTCCCTGGATAATGATATTTGGGCCTATAAAGATACTACTCCCTTCTTGATATGACATCTGACCTATAGAGATGTTATTCTCTCTTCGACTTGATATTTGGTTCATAGAGTTTATATTTTTTGTTAGACATAACATTGGGTCCTTAGAGATGTTATTTCTCTAATATACGATGTTGGGTTATGGAGATGTTATTCCTTCTTAGATGTGATGTCAGGCCTATAGAGATGCTATATCCTTTTAGTTATGATTATTAGACCTATAGAGACGATATTCCTCCTAGATATGCATGCTAATTGGTCGAGAGAGGTGATACTCCCCATATTCATGATGTATGACCTATTGATTATGGGTCAAAGCCGATGATTATGATGTTGTGATTATTTTGAATATATTATTAGATCGAGGGTCATGTTGTGATATTGATTGGATATTCGAGAAGTGTTTATCATTATAAAAGATGCAATTATAGTTTATGAATATACATATATATATATATGTTTGTATACACATCTCTTTGGTATGGGATGGAGGAAGATGTGGTATGTTGCCTATGACCTTGTTGATTGAATACTAGTGATGGCATGCATAGATTTGGTACAATTCATATTTATTATATCGGTAATTGATTTGATTATAGCTAAAATATGATCTTATGACTGTTCTGTCTAATTAAGGGTTAAGTTATGTGGTAGCTAGTTGTCCATTAGGTGACTATGGTACTTGATGGCTAGGAATCTAATGTATTAGTTTATGAATCTTGCTTAGCTAAAATATGGTAGCTAATGATGGTTGATTTGTGGCTAATGATGATGTCAAGTTTAGCATAGGTGAAGATTAGTGAAATTAATGACTAAGTCTATGATGTCGATTAGTTGTTAAATGAAAAGTTATGTATTAATGAGGCTAGATGATAAAAAAAATTAGTGATAAGAGATAACTAATTAATAATGATGAATAGTTGATAAACAGGGATTAGTTGATAATCGATGGTTAGCTAGTGAATGGTGTTAGTGAATAAAAGATGGTTAGATGATAAATAGTAATGTGTTGTCTAATATTGATTAATGGATATAGAATGATTGGTTGATAATATTGATTAGTGGATAAATAGTGATTATGGCGTGGTGTTGAATCTTGACTAGATGTTAGGCATTGGCTACTAAATTAATAATAGTTAT
Organism: Capsicum baccatum var. pendulum; assembly: GCA_030864225.1. NCBI lineage: Eukaryota > Viridiplantae > Streptophyta > Magnoliopsida > Solanales > Solanaceae > Capsicum > Capsicum baccatum. The sequence continues at coordinate 104,592,618 of CM061554.1, read as the reverse complement.
TATCCCAAGAATAAGGACTATGTGAAGAATAATGTTTAGGCTAATAATTAGAGGTCATGTGAAGACTAGTGAATTAGTGGTTTAATGATCATAAGTGTTGGTTAGCTAATAACGAATAGATGAAAAGTATTGACAAGTTAGATATTTTTTTGATGATATGATTATGATTATGAGTATATTAACATGCTTGTAGATTTACCCTTCTTTTGCCACGTTTTGAGCTCGTGCACCTATTATATAGCTATAAACATATGTATTGATGTTTGTGATGATATATTGATACCCAGCAAGGCGAAGGATACTGTGATGATGTATTGATACCCGACAAGGTTGAAGGATATTGTGATGGTATATTGATACTCAGAAAGGCCGGAGGATATTATCATGATGATATTGATACCCCACAAGATCGGAGAATACTATGATGACATATTGATATTCGATAAGGCTGGAGAATACCATTATAATGTATTGATATCCAGCAAGGCCATAGGATATTATGATGATATATTGATACCCAATAAGGTTGGAGGATATTGTGATGATGATATTGATACCCGGCAAGGCCGGAGGATACTGTGGTGATGTATTGAATACCCGGTAAGGCCGAAGGTTGATTAGGTTGATGATGGTCATAATTATGACATTTATGATGAATATGGTTATGATGATGAGATTGTGATATTGATTGTGTAATTTGTATTCATTCCTGCATGCGCATCGCCTATCACCAGTATGCACCTATGTCTATCAACCGGTATAGGACGGTTTCATAGATATGGGTAAAGAGTATGCCTTGTGATGTCATATGTTGATTTAACCTTCCAAGTCAGGGGCAATGTGGATACACATAGGCTCGGCTAGGTATTTGATTGTTCGGAGTATTTGGTTATTCACATTGTTATTGATATTGTTATGCTCATTATTATGGCTAGCTTATGACAGATTGGTCATTTATCCAGTATCAAGATCTGAGGTATGTGTACAACCTCTTCTATCTTATGATGGTATTATTATGCACGATTATTTCATGTCTAGCTATGTGGATTAGAAACCCTGAGTATAATAGTATTAAATCCTAGTAGTATTATAATGAGGTCCTAGAATGAGGATATGATGATCTAGGTTATGCTTTGAGATGACCTCATGTTTATATGTATGTATGTTTGTATGTATATATAAATATATATATATATAAAGTTATGGAACTAGATCGTTTTTAATTATTTTCTTACCTCTTAATTATGAGAAGAGTTAGCTTTTGAAGCACTTATTTCTATTAAGTTCCTTTCTACCTGACTAGTGCTTATTCATCTATGGATATTTTAAGAGTAGCTTCTCCAGAAGTCTATTCTTTGAATTTGGTTCCTCCTTGCTTCAAGAACTTTTCCTTAATCTTTTAAAAGTTTGATCTTCCTCAGATCTACTGGCGACTTCCTCACGGCCAGATTACCCGGAGAATTCATCTCGGCCAGCGACTCTTTCTTGCATTGCCATTGACGCCGGCACAATTCCAACAATCTCACTCTGGTGACCTTTGTCTTTTCACCTCTTTATCATTCTTTCTCTCTTTTTTTATTTCTTTATAACCCTTTTGCAAGTACTACAAGTGCAAATTTTGGTAACGACTACACTATTCTAGTGACAACAACACTATTTCGGCGACCAATTTCTACCGCAAATTACTGGAATCCAGTGACTCAATCAAGTAAACGGACCCAATACAGCATCGATCAGGTGCACTCGCTCCTCTTTTATAGTTGTGTGCATAGCTTTCTTGATTCTAGGGGCAGCTATTGGTTGTTTTGCTTACTATTCCTATTTTGATTCCTTTTTCTTTGCGTCTTGGCTGACTATCTGGATTGTGGGTGATAACTTACTTGTTAATTTTTGTACTTCATAATAGTGTTTTACTTGTTAATCCTATTTGTGTTTTGGCTTTTTATTGTTCTTAGTAGTACTTTTTGGTTGTTATCCAAGCTTTGTGCTCTTAGTGTTATTGGTCGGTGTTGTCTGTGGTGGCTGTGGTTGATGGTGTTCCAGTAGGGTCATATCTTCGGGCAAGGCATAGGTCATGGTCGGGGTTAGGGGCAGGAGGTAGGAAGGGTAAAAGGGATAAGGATGACTATAGGTTGAGAGAAGGGTAATAGAATATAGGGTCTTTATCAAAAAAGTCTTTAGAGTTAGAAAAAATTCTTAGGAAAAAGAGAATTAATATAGCTTGTCTCTAAGAAACCAAATGGGTAGGTTCTAAGGCAAGAGTAGTAGATGGTTATAAGTTGTGGTACTCAGGAAGTGTGAGGAATAGTAATAGGGTAGGTATTTTAGTAGATGATGAGCTTAGGAAGTAAGTGGTAGAGGTTAATAGGGTCAATGATAGGATGATATCAATTAAGCTAGTTATTGGAGAGTCTTCTTGGAATATTATTAGTGTGTATGCACCCATGTAGGCTTGGATAATGAAGAGAAGAAGAGATTTTGGAAGGATTTGGATGAGATATTAAGGAGTGTCCCTAGTAATGAGAAGCTTTTCATAGAAGGGGATTTCAACGGGCACATAGGGTCTTCTTTGAAAGGTTATGATAATGTGTATGGAGGACATGGGTTCAATGTAAGAACTGTTGAAGGAGTTGCATTTTTGGATTTTTCTCGGGCGTTTAGATTAGTGGTAGTTAATTCAAACTTCCCCAAAAAGGAGGTTCACTTGGTTACCTTCTATAATTCGGTGTCCAAGACTCAGATTGACTTCTTGCTTCTTAGAAAAGGGGATAGAGGTACTTATAAGGATTGTAACATCTTACCGAGTGAGAGTCTTTCGATCCAACATAGGGTTTTGGTGGTGGACTTGGGGATCATAAATGAGTGAAGGAGGAGAGGTATGGAGGATCAATCGTGCATTAGATGGGGCAGGTTGACTTTCTCTAGTGCATTAGATATAGGGTATAAGTTGATGGATAGGAAGGCTTAGAAAAGTGGAAGGGGTATAGATAGTATATAGGATGAGACTGCCAGCTGCATCAGAGAGACAACTAGTGAGGTGTTAGGGGTCTTGAGAGGTTGTTCAAACAAGCACCAAGGGGACTGGTGGTAGAACAAAGAGGTGAAGAAGAAGGTGGAGGTCAAGAAGAGAGCGTATACAAAGTTGATGGAGAGTAAGGACGAAGAAGATAAATGGAAGAATAGAGAATAATATAAAATTGCTCAGCGAGAGGCAAAGTTTGCATGAGGCCTAAGGATGCTGCTTTCGAGAGTTTATACACATCGTTAGATAGTAAAGGTGGGGATAAAAAATTGTACAAGATCGCCAAGGTTAGGGAGAAGAGGACTCGGGACCTGGATCAGGTGAAGTGTATTAAGAATGTGGACAACAAAGTTTTGGTGGAGGAGGGCCATATTAGGAAGAGATGATAGTCTTATTTTCATAAGAATGATGGAAAGGATACTAGCATTGTGTTGGGGGATTTGGAGCATTCTGAGAGGTTTCGTTATTATGGCTATTGTAGGCGCATTAAGGTTGAGGAGGCTAAGGGAACTCTTTGTAAGATGCATAGGGGTAGAGCGACGGGTCCAGATGAGATTCCGGTGGATTTTTGGAAGTGCACAGAAGGGGTAGTTATGGAGTGGTTGACTCGGTTGTTCAACATAATTTTCAAGACGGCGAGGATGCCTGAAGCTTGGAGGTGGAGTACGATGATTCTGTTGTGTATGAATAAGGATGACATTCATGATTGCAATAATTATAGGGGTATTAAATTGTTAAGTCACACTATGAAGGCTTAGGAGAAGGTGGTAGAGTTGAGGTTATGGAGGATTGTTACTATTTTTGAAAACCAATTTAGATTTATGCCAGGGCATTCGACTACAGAAGCCATCCATCTCGTCAGGATATTGGTGAAGCAGTATAGCAAAAGGATGAAGGATTTGCATGTGGTGTTTATCGACTTATAAAAGGCCTATGATAGAGTTCCCAGGGAGGTTCTTTTGAGATTTTTGGAGGCTAGAGGTGTATCTATAGTCTATATTAGGGCGATTAAGGATATGTATGACGGAGCCAAGACTCGAGTTCGAATGACGGGAGGGGACTCTGAGTACTTTCCTGTCTTGATAGGGTTACATCAAGAATCAATGCTTAGTCCATTTCTTTTTGCCTTGGTGATGAAAGTTTTAACACGGCACATTTAGGATGAGGTACCTTATTGTTTGCTTTTTATGGATGATGTAGCCCTGATTGATGAGACTTGTAGTGGAGTTAATGTTAAGTTAGAGGTTTGGAGGCAAACCCTTAAGTCTAAAGGGTTTAGATTGAGTAAGCCCAAGATGGAATATTTGGAGTGTAAGTTCAGCGAGGTGTCCCATGAGTCCGATATGATTGTTAAGATTGACACTCATTTTATTAGCAAAAAAGATAGTTTCAAGTATCTGGGGTCGATGATTTATGAGAATGGAGAGATTGGCGATGATGTCACTCATCACATCAGGACAGGGTGGATGAAATGGAGACTCGCCTCTGGTATCTTTTATGACAAAAAGGTACCTCCCAAACTTAAAGGCAAGTTCTATAGAGTAGTGGTTAGACCGGCTCTACTATATAGGTCAGAGTGTTAGCCTATTAAAAGGACCCACATTCAAAAGATGAAGGTGGCAGAGATGAGAATGCTTCGATGGATGTGTGGGTGTACTAGAAAAGATAGGATTAGGAATGAGGTTATTCGAGATAAGGTGGGAGTTGCTTTGGTGAAAGCCAAGATTAGGGAAGCAAGGTTGAGATGGTTCGTTTATGTGATGCGGAGGAGTATGGATGCCCTAGTGTGGAGGTTTGAGAGGTTGGCTAGGGATGGTTTCAAGCGAGGTAGAGGTAGACCGAAGAAATATTAGAGGGAAGTAATTAGACATGACATGGAGCAGCTTTACCTTACCGAGGACATAACCCTGGATAGGAAGTAGTGGAAGAGACGAATTAGAGTAGAAGGTTAGTCTGAGTTAGGATGTTGTATGTTTTGGTGTATACTTGAAGTATCTTGCTTTGGGTATTATTGAGTATGTTAATTTCTAGTATATCTTCTTGTTTTATTACTATTCCCTATCTTATCTTAGATTGTTTTATTTTGAGTCGGGGGTCTATACGAATGGAGAGCGAAAGAAGATATATATATAGCAATATACAAGGCCAAGAAACAATATACAATCTGTACAAACAAAGGAAGGGATACACAGTAGTGCTATAGATTTATACAACAACATACCCAGTATATTCCCACCAAGGGGGGTCCTGGGATATACGGTATAGTATTGACGTCCATTAATTGTGGCTATAATAAGATAGTCCATCCCGATACTTCCTCAGTTTTATTATGTTAGACTCTGGGACTTGAGAAGGATAGTTGTCTCTTATTATTCTCATTGACTTGTTATATGATTTTTGGACCCTTGGGTGTAGATTTTATTCTGTTTATATGTTGTATATATCTACTTTATCTTTGGAGCTTAGTTGGCAGTTGCCTACTGAGTATCATTTGTTTGGTACTTATACTATATTTCTACATCCTACAGATCATAGTATGGGTTATTGCCGTTGATGTGTGCATCATACGAAGCAACCATGGTTTAGAGACTTAGAGTGAGCTCCTAGCATTTGGAGTATTACTTATCTCTCTCTTTTGTATTAGGTTAATCTCTATATTATGTTCAGAGATAAGTTGTATCAGTGTAGTTCTGTTGTTATTTCATTTTTGTACTCTTGTAATATTAGAAGCTCTTATACTGATACCACCAGATTTTGGGATTCTATTATGTATTGATCTTTATTTCAATTATTTCATATTCTTTTCCTTATATTATTGAGTAGTCTGTTACTAGCCATTTCGGACTATGGGTTGACTTGCCGACTGGTGGGTTGTGGTAGGCGCCATCATAACCTAAGAAAATTAGGTCGTGACACATTTGATCAAGGATGAAGTAGGGAATCTTTAGCCCAAATGATAGTTGTTGATGAGTTTCCATTTAGTTTTGTTGAAAAAAAAGGTTTTAAAAATTTCATGAGAGTCACAACCCCACATTTTCATATTCCTTCTCGTAGAACCTTGACAAGAGATTGTTATCAGTTCTACAATGAAGAGAAACAAGTTTTGAAAAAGGTTTTCAAAGAAGTACGTCCAAAAGTGTGTCCTACAACAAATATTTAAACATTATACAAAAGATCAATAACATGTGTCTAACAACTTACTTTATAGATACAAATTGAAAATTGCATAAAAGAGTGATAAATTTCTGTCCGATTTCTACTCATAAAGGCATTAATATGGCTGCTTTCATTACTAATTATTTGTTTGAATGGGGTTTGGATATTTTTTTTTAGTATTACAGTTGATAATGCTAGTTCCAATGATGTTACAGTGATAGAAATGTCTAAATAATTAAGTAATTGGAAAACTAACATAATGGAGGGTCAACATCTTCATGTGAGGTATATGACATATATTATTAAGTGTATGACACATATTCTTAATCTTATTCTGCAAGATGGGTTGAAGGAAATTGATAAGTCTGTCAAGCAAGTGAGACAAACTGTGAAGTATGTTAAATAATTTGTCGCAAGAGTTAAAAATTTTAAAGAATATTGTAAAACTCAATTGATAACTTTTAATAAATCCTTATGTTTAGATGTTCCTACTCGATGGAACTCTACAAACTTAATGTTGGAAACAACACAATATTTTGAGCTTGCATTTGAAAGATATAGTTTCTATGATAATGATTTTTTGGATTATCTTCGTACCTGTTCTTGTGAAGATGGGAATAATCCAGGTGCCTTTACAAGTGAGGATCGAAAAAATATGAGGACAATAGTAAAAATTTTATGATCATACTTTGAAAGTTTCTGATTCAGAATATGTTACTAACAGTGTACACTTTGTGGAAATTGTTGAGCTTGATTTGATTTTGAAAGAGATGATAGAAAATAAAGATTCTAATTTGAAAAAAATGACAATAAGTATAAGGAAAATGTTCAAAAAGTATCAAGGTGATTCGAAAAAAATGAACAAAATGATCTTTATTTCATCTTTGTTGGATCCCCAAACAAACTAGAATATATTCGTTTTGTAATTGTGGACATGTTTGGAATAGAAAGTGGGGACAAATTGTCTGAATCAATGGAAACATATATGAAAGCCTTGTTTGAACATTATGTTAAGAAATAAGAAAAATTCATCTACTTCTTATTCTGGAAATCTTCAACTATAAGTGGTTATAAAAAATTTTAAAAAAGAAAAATAATGAAAACAAAACGATAATTTGAGAAGCATAAAGAAATTAGTGGAGGTTCAAGCAGTAAATCTGAATTGAGAAAATATCTTGCTGAAGAAATGTAGTCAGATTTAGAAAAAAATGATATATTAGGTTGGTGGCAAGTTAATGAGACGAGATTTTCCATTCTCGCGGACATGGCTCATAATGTGTTCGTCATTTCCATATTCAATGTCATATATGAATGTTCATTTAGCACGGAAGGGAGTGTTATTGATTCCTTTAGGGGTTCATTGACTCCTAAACTGGTGCAATTTCTTATTTGTCTTCAAGATTGGTTTAGACGTGAACCTATTTCAATTAATATCGGGGAAGATCTAGAATATCTTAACCAACTTGAAGTTGGTAAGAATTTTATAATTTTGTATTCATTATAATGTAAATAATTTCTTATTTATATTGCATATCAACTAACAACTAACAAGTGTCATATTTTTTTTCAGAAATGACTTACAGTGGAACTGAGTCTAGCATTATTGATGTTTAGTTGTCAGTAAGCAAATATGAATTGTGGTTGATTGTAGGTAAATGTATTTTGGGGTTCTTCTTCTACTTCTACTATTTTCTAGATTTGAAATCAGTGATAACGTTATAATTGAAGTAGATAAAAGGTTGACAAGAAAATAGAGAGCACTACCATGTGTTTGTGTTACTTCTTTTGATGATTGGTGTGTTCTTACATATTTGATTGAACTCCATTGTTTATTGTGATATTTACTTTTTTATTATTTTGTGTGATTTTAGTTCTTACTTGCTTATTAGTTATGAACTCTGTATGATGTACTGTGATGTACTGTTAATGTTCACGAGTTTCTGGTAAATGTTCAAGGTTATAAATGTTCAAGTTATTAGTTTTCAAGGTTTGTAAATATTCAAGATTGTAAATGTTAACGGGTTTATCAATTTTCAGGTTGCTTCAGAAAAAGATTGTTTTTTTTTCATAGTAAATGTCAAGTAAATTATTCCACTGTTACTTTCTATTTTGAATTAGACTTGCAAGTGTACGAGGAAGAAATAAGTTATTCTACTCCATTGTTTATTGTGATATTTACTTGTTTATTATTTTACGTGTTTTAATTTTACTTGTTTATTAGTTTTGAACTCCATATTTTTTTCAGTTAGATTTTCTTAGTTTACTTGTAAATGTATTTGCAGCTTATGTTATTTGATAGATTTCAATAAATTTTGCTTTGAATATTGAGAAAATGTTATCCGTGGAGTTTTGGTGTTCTTAGTTGGTCAAAAAAGGAAGCATAATAGCTGATAAGTTTTATGGACTGTTTTACCGATCAGACTATTTTATGAACTGTTTTTAGTGACTTTGAACTATTTTATGAGCCGTTTGTGTAGAAGCAATTTGTGGTAGTTGTTTTATGAACTATTTTTATGACGTGTGTTTGTTAATGCATGTATTATTTTAAACTTATAGTTGTTTCATTTCATTTTATGCATGTTGAGTTTTTTATATTTGAAAATGAAAAATAAGTTTGAAAAAATTATTTTTTATCAGAAAAATCACCAATTTTAAAACCGAAATAAAAAATTGGAATAACCAAACCGAATTTATAAAAATCAAATCAAACCGAAATAATTTCAATTTGATTACGATTGTCAATTTCGTCAATCCGAAAACCAAAAAATCAAACTAAGATTAAACAATTAAATCGAACAAACCGAATGCTCACTCCTACCTGTATAAAGCCACAAAGTATTGCTTCTCTAACTTGGCCGGCTTTTAAGCCGCTCCATACACCAACTGAACAAGACGCATTTGGTGCGACCGAAATGCACTCACTTTTGAGAACGTATTTTTAGCTCTCGACATGAAAACGTACTTTAGCTCTCCGCCACATCGTTTAATCAGGTTTAAGTAAAAAAATAAAATAAACAAGAAACAGAACCCAGATGCATGATTACAGAAAGGCCTGAAACAATAAACAACAGAATAACCTATTATTACTCGAACAAGAATTTATCTCTGGATCTGAAAGACAGACAGTGCGGGAAAAGAAAATGTCCAGACCTGCTTCTACAGCACCAAGAAGACCAAAAAAAACACAACAATAAAGGTTTTAGTAGAACATAGTATTTTTGGCATTTCGACCATGGTCTGCTCTCTACATAACAGGGACTGCAGCAACCTCAGCAGGCACTACCACTGTGGGCGTCCTGATGTAATGTTCTTCCTCCTTGGGAGGGTGGATGGTGACAATATCTGGAAGAGGAGTTGTTGGACCTTGCTTTCCTTTGGGATCCCAATCAAGCATGATCTTGACCTTGATACCAAGTACTCCCTGCAACATACGATATCCAAATTATTCACAATATGGGCATAAGAGGGAAACAGAGGCAACTCAACAATAGAAGTTAGATACTATTTCATCTTCAACCTTCACCAGAGAGCAAGAACATACCTGTCTCAAGAGAACATGTCTTACAGCCGAGTCAATGTACTCATTGACAGGTTGACCCGAAGAAATCATGTAGCCATCTTTGAACTTCATGGATTTAGCACGCTGTGCCCTCAGTTTTCCACTCACTATCACCTGTTCAACAAAATCAAATCAGGTGCCACCATAATTTATCCATCATCCAAAACAATGAATTAAGCTTCTTAGTATAGTAGCATACTTCGCATCCTTTGGCTCCACTCTCCATAATAAATCTCAGAACACCATAGCATGCCCTGTTGGAGATAATCATTAAGCTTTTGGGAATAATCTGAAAGAGATTAAACATAAAAGACTGAAACCCAAAAATATTTACATAAGAACTTCAAGACAAGTTTCAAAATTTCGCTATCCAAGGACAGAGGTGTAAATATTTAACAACTCAACATGTCATTGGCAAAGCTCACTTGGTATAGTCATCTTCCAACACAAATTTGGCATTAAGTCAACCTATTTGCTTTATACATGACAGATAAGCTGGAGACAAGATACATGCTTGGTGGGGGGAATTAAGGCTAGGAACAAGGTCTAAAATGCAAATTGGATATTGAAATAAAACCTGCACCTCCTTTCAATTTTACTATGACATAATAACGGTTCTTAGCAATATGCCTTGATGGTTACTGCATGAAGACAAGAACACTTCATAGAATGAATGGCATGGTATCATTTTTTATAGTTATCATCCAACAAAGCACTGGTACTATAACATCAATTGTTTGGTGAATATAACATATACATGGGATAACTTCTCACAGAACCAAGAATACTGATAGCAAAACCACCGACAAGAAGGGAGGAAAAAGTAAGATTAAATAGATACACAAATACCATTGATTGCTGACACTAAAAGAGCGTTGCAGATTTACAGATATTAAACATTGAAAATATCATAAACAATGTTTGATGATGACATAACATCTGGAATGCAGATCAATATTATTACCTCCTAACAGCAAGACCACCAAGGAGCTTGTAGCGAAGAGATTCGGCCTGAGCAATAGCACAGAGTCCCCTGTTGTTAACCTTCTCAGCATAAAGCTCCACAGAGTTCTCTTTAAACTTGAAACGCTTCTGGACAACTGACGTTAATTCCCTGATTCTCCTACCCTTCTCACCTAAGACATAAATCGGTTTAAACAAAAAAATGCACTACTAAAAATAAATGAAGACATAAAAGGTCAATCAAAAGTTGAATCCCACCAGGCAAAAAGTCCTCTTACAAGTACAATCTTTAGAGTGGCTTAGATTTAGTGAGAAATATCAGAGGTTAATAACTACTTATGCAACTTGATGTTTTTAATGCCCTTTCGGATTGGCTTATATTAAGTGATTTTAACCCAAAATAGATTTCAAGTACTTTTGCAGTATTTGGGTAAAATTAAAAAAGTGCTTTTGAGCACATGTTATCAAAAAGATAAAATAAGCCAAAAGCCCATCCAAACATGCTCTTAATATGATGCAAGATAAGTTATTGAGAGGCGAACCTTATACTTCTTTCTTTTTTCTCCATACAAATACATTATCTTGCAAGTTAAAAGACTAGTATGGCAGCATACAGTGTGAGACTTGAGAACTCACAGTTCAAGAGACGGTAAAATGATTTTGTAGCCCTTCACAAATTTGTTTTTGGCCATCTCTTTCCTACCAAAGATCTTTGTTTTTATACATAAGAGAAGATCTTGGGTCATTACCTTCGATTGAAATTTTAAAGGGTTATGTTCACACATTTTCCTCCTTCAGAGAACCTCATTTTACTTGAGAAGACAAACATGTTTTGAAAAAAATGGGCACGTATAATATGAAACATTATCTCCCAATTCCTTCTTGCACTTCTTTATTACAAAACTAAATAAAAAAAAAAAAGCCCTTATTCTACCAATTCTTTTCCCTTCCATTTTACTCCAGACTTCGCTCCAATTCACTTTCTTTCCCTATCCATACTAGCATTTGTAAACTGGCCACCAGGAAATGAAGTGGAGTAATAATATGTACAACTGCTAGCCAATTAGATCTCAAATCAAAATGGAGCTTTAAGAGATAGTAACAAAATACTAAATCAAACAAATTTTCCAATTGAAAACATATGTTTTAGGTAGGGCAAATCATGCACTAGTTGATCAATCATGAACTATGAAAGTAGCAGCTTCTTAGATTCAAGCCTTAATCAGGAATATTAAATTGAATGGAATATCCACATTAAATACAAAAAAAAAAAAAATACGATTATGTCTCAATCACAAACAGAGATCAACTCCGCAATACAAATCAGTCTATTAATCATTCTGCTAAAATAATTTTCAACAATAGTTTTGCTCATAAAATCGCTTAAATTAAGAAAATGAAATAGAATAAATAAAACTGGAATAAGAGGAATCACCAAGAACATTCTGAGTACGAGTGGCTCTGATAATGATCTCAGTCCTGACGGGGGTTACTCTGACCTCGACTCCAGAGTATCCATCCTCAGCCAGCTCACGTGTCAACACTTCGTTCAGCTCAGCGAAGAATACTCCATCCGCCACAAACTGAAACAACAATCGTAAAATTTATTCCCACAATTTTCATTAAGAAATCTTATACAGAAAATTTGATGATTAACCTTTCGCTTTTTGCTGATCTGAGGAGCCTGAGTATCCATTTTCGCAAGGACTCACAATTACAGGTGGAGAAGCCGTAAGTACTTCAATGTTTGGACAGTTCGGTTGGATAGGGTTTTTGCAGCGTCTATATGGGCCTTTTGCCATCTTCCTGAGACAGAACCCAATTAAGTTGTGGGCTTTTTATTCGTCCATCATATGTCAATGGGTCATCCACACAAATGCCTCCAAATTATTTGGGTAGTATTTTAATTTTTGCCCCTTAAATTGGTGATCCTCAATTTTTGACCTTCATCATTTTATGTAATCCCTTATATAGGAAAATTTAAATAAAGATATATCCTAACTTTCTATTATTACATAAAATTTCATCTATCAAAATTAATTATAAATATATCAGTATATATATATATTCATATATATATATCACACATTCACAATTTATGCCCATATTTAAGAGATATCAAGGTTTGATTATACAAATCTTATCTTATCAAGAAGTTGAACATTATCATCTTCCTCAATTTATTTTGTGAGGGTAGTTTAATTTCTTAATTTTTTAAAATTTTACTAAATAAAAAATCTACGAGTTACTTATTGCATGTGCATAATTCTCAAAGTTTAAGCATAGTAATGGAGTCTGGTCTAAGTTTTATAAAAAATAGATCAAAACATCGAAATGACCCCGTCAAAATGAAGAGGTCGAGAGAAGTTGCTCGTACAAGCTCTAAAAAGCCCGTTGCTAAATCTTCAAGTAAGATAAAAAATGAAGAATTATTACGACCATGTCTTTCAAAGGTATAGTAATTTGTTATTGAATCTGTATTTTTTGTTGATTTACACATTCTTATACATTGTTATATAAGAGTGTTTTGTTGTTATTTCAACCTTATACATAAATTAGTTATGTATAGTGTTAGAGTCGTCTTCTTATACATTAAATTTGTTATGTATATGGTTAGATTACTTAGTAAATCCATGTTGTTATTTTTAACTATGATACATACCGAGTTATGTATATATTTATAGTTATGTCATTTGTTGGACGTTTTATTTCAATCCATATACATAAATTTGTTATGTATATGTATTGAAATAGGACACTGTTGGGCTGTTTAATTTTATGTCATATACATTACAGAGTCATGTATATGTTATGCATCAATAGTGTTATATATAACACAATTATGTATATGACTCTGTTAGACAAGACGGGCGGTGTGTATTTCAGCCCATGTGCATAGTAGTGTTTTGTATATACATTAGGCATGTATATGATGTGTTATCTTTATATTTTCAAGTTTTGTTTTCTATTATTATGTATATGTGATACCTGAGATGTGTATTTTATAAACCTATATATATATATAAGGGTTAGAGTTCAATGTTGTCATGTTCTTTAAATTTTATAAGAATCTTTTTTTTTTGTTCAAATTTTTTCATACTTATGTAGTAAAATTTTCTTTATATGTAGACTTGGTAGTAAAATTTTTTGTAGACTTATGTAGTAAAATTTCCTTTATACAAGTATTTTTTTTTAATTATCCATGTCCCTTTATTTTACAAAGGTCTTTTTTCTTTGGTTCTAATATTTTCTAAGTGATTTATGTGGTAAATTTTCTTTTAGGAGTATATTTTTTGAAAAATTTACATAATTAAGAAATTCAATTAATCGTACATTAATAAAGTATAATATTGGATAATTATTAGACTTAATTATTTCCTTAAATATCATTTTGGATAATTATTAGACTTGATTTATTTCGTTATATACCATTAAGGAAGTTAGTTATGATACATAAGATACTTATGTATATTAACGTTCAGTTATGTATATGAACAATTAAAATTTGGAAAAGAGAAATTAAAAAAAAAAGACAAAAAAAAGATAATTAAGAAGAAACGTGGTGGGATTTATGAAAATTGCCCAATTATATATGATTGAAAATACCTTGACATTGAAAAAAAAAAGTTAGCAAGAAAAAAATTTATATTTCGTATGCCGATAGAGCCATAGAGGTATAAGTTTAGTTTCAGAACTCACAAAATTAATCTTAAGAGACATATATTCATTTATTCCCATCGGACTTTTATCAAATAAAACAAAAAATTTCTAGATTTATTCCTTATGAAATTAGGTGATACTTAATGGTATATTGACTCACAAATTTAATCAAATGAACAACATGAAAAAAATCAAAGACCCCCTATTTGAGGGATAAAAGTTAAAGACCACCCCTGAAATAGGGGCAATCGATGTAAAAATTTCATGTGAATTTGGGTCAAATATAACAGGCATTTGGTAATATTTCATTGTAAAAAAAAAAAAAAAAAATTTATTTTCAAAGTAAAAAATGATATTTTAGTTGTGTTTGGCCATTAAATAAATTAGAGTTGTTTCTAAACTTATATGTGTACCAACAGCAGTGGTGGCACAGCGGAAAGGGGCTGCCCCAACCTACCCAGAGGTCGAGGGTTCGACCCTGGGTATGGACAAACACTCTATTGGGAGCTCTCCCCCCAAATGGAGCCCGACGCAGGGCGAATTCGGATATAGTCGGACTCCTAAAAAAGCGGGTACCGGACACCGGGTGGTTTAAAACCAAAAAAAAAACTTATATGGGTAATTTGGTGAAAAAGTAAAAATAGAATTTTCTTATTTTTGGATCTTTTTAAAAAACTAAAAAAAGTGGAGAAAGTAAAAATAGAATTTTTCAAAAATTTTACGGCCAAATGTGTTTACTCTGAAAAAATGAAAATTTTTCCCATAGAGATTTTTTTGTGATTGCCCAAGTGAAATAAATTATGAAAAAAATGCATAAGTAGCCAAATTAGTGCAATTTTTTGTAAGAAAATACAGATACTTTTCTTTTAAAAATGTAGCAATATTTTCATTCTAACATAACATATACATTAGGCCAAACACATCGACAGGCACCTCAACTTGACACAATCTTTCACTTTAACACCTTAAGTGAATGATGTTCTTTTAAACACCTAAACCAACTACAAACTGTGTCATTTTGGCATTTTTTTGCATCAGATCTGGTATGTGGGGTGTACTTTCTTCGAATTGGATTAAATGACCAATTTATTTGTGCCAACTCAGTTTAAATCGCCACATCATTATAGACACCCATGATTTTTTTTAAAGCCAAAATTATTTTCCCCACCCAATCCATCTTCTTTAACCTCCATTAATGGAGGTTGAATTTTTCATTCCTTTATTAGCTTTTTCAATCAAGGCATTTGAATATCCACAAATCACACTAGTCCAGGAAAACACATCTCTGTCTGTCATTCTATCAAAAACTTTGTAAGCATCCATCATAATCTTGCAAACCACATACATATTAATCAACAATTACCTACAAATAAATTTGACTCAAACTCATTCCTCATCACCAACCCGTGAATAATTCTTCCATGAATAACAGATCTTTGGTGTACACAAGAAGAAATAACTAAAGTGAAGGTATACTCATCGGGAAGAACCCGAATGGGGTGGTCTAAACTCAAAAGTTGGTGAAAAATACTAAAACTTTTGAAAGGATTTTTTATTTTTTTTTAAAATTAGAAAATTAGTTAATAAAAGAAAACATGGGTACTGTTTGGAGTTGAATTTACATAGGTTGAGTTCTTGGAAGTGAAACTTGCAGACCAAATTATATTTTAATAATATTCTTTAAGAGTTAATTATCATATTGATACTATATACTATTCTTCGTGTTTGAATGTAAGACCCTGCGAAATTCTCTCGCAGAATGAACCTTACGGCGTGTCAAGTGAGGTGTGATTCTGGCCCTAAAAGATAGAGAAGTGACTTTCTAAGTGTGTATCATTTTAACCCTTTAGAATTTCCCTTCCAAAACCTCTTCCAAGAATCTCAAGAATCCACCATAGATTTTCTTAATTGACTCAAGAGTCAAGGTTCCGAAGTAAAAGACTTCAAGAACCCTCATTCAAGAGTACGAATAGAGTCCCAAAAGTGAGAGTTCATCCAAAGCTTCTAATTCAAGGTATGTGTGTTTTGAACAATGGTAATCTTTTCACCCTTATACCTAAAAGCTTATTTAAACTACAATTCTCTGCAATTTATGAAATTTTACATGAAATTGAATTAGGGGTTTTCACCCATTGTTATTGGTTGCAAGTTTTTGATATTTTCCTTGAATTGAAAGTCTAATGGCATGATTTTTACATGTTTTCTTGAGAAATTGCAGTTGGGTCTACACCCCATGATTTTAATCCTTGAGAAGTTAATAGTTGAAATGTTTGAAACATTGAAGTATACGAGTATATTGAGATTTTGAGATAAATTTCTGAAATTTCTAGATTTTTACATGAGTTATGAATCTATATGCTATCTATTATGCTTTTGATGAGTTTTAACTTGAGATTGAACTATGGGTTATTAAGCCCTACTTTAGAGTTGAGATTTTATGAACTATTGTGCTATAAGCACCCATGATTTGAGTATTCTGAGATTATTGAGAAATGTTTTGAGCTAATGGTCATTGAGTTTTGAAATCCACTCTACTACATGAGATTCCAGATTTGATTATTGGGTTCGTGGTGAGTGAACCAATAGATTATTTCTAAAAGTGGATTTTGACGAGATTAACACAAATAATCTAAAGGGAGTAGTATTTAGCACTGAGTGGGTAAGTTACTATGGGTTCTTACCCCAAAACTATGTGCCACTGTAGGTTAGGCCTGAGGTTGAGTTTATGATTATTATTGGGCCTAAGGCCGAGGTGATATTGGGCCAGAGGTCGAGTTTATTTAGTGATCACTGGATCTAGGTTAAACTAGATAAGATATTTTTCTTTAAAACTAAAATACTCTCCCTTGATATGAGTATTTTTCCCTAAAGCTTGAATGAGATATTTTCTAGCATGAATGAAATGCCTTCAAGTATGTTCCAAAGTTATATGATTTTGAATTCCAAGTATTTGAGTTCAAAATAGTTATGAGTTCTTGAGCATTGAAGAAGTTTTACTCTCCATGAGACATATGCATGAGTTGAAAGTATTGCTTAAAGTTTCCTTTAGCCTTGAGTAATGAGAATAAGAGAAGAGTACAAATTTCAAAGCTAAAAGTATAATGACTCAAGAGATTGTGTTATATGTTCTATTTTACATGATTCATGAGCTTCGCATTTTATACCTATTTAAGCCATGTGAGTCATTACTTATTACATGCATGATTTGATTAAAGAGTATTGATGTTGTTTTATATAACTGCATGCACCCTCACATACTCAGTACATTCCCAAGTGTTGATCCACATATACGTCAATGTGCTACATTTTCTTGTAATGTAGGTTTAGGTGCTTAGTCCCAACCCCATCAGTGATTTTTGAGTACCTCTAGCTACATTCCTTCAATGGTGAGTCCTCATGGTTCGATGACCTATATTCAGATATCTTCATATTTTGAGTGACTATGTTGTTATTTCTAGTTCATTTCGAGTCAGTTAGGGACCTGTTCCAATGACTCTCTAGTTCATGGACTAGTAGAGGCTTTGTCAGACTAGTTATCAGATTGTGGTTGTGTTGAGATTTTCGGTATTGCTTAGTTATTTGGACCGAGCATTTTCTCCGTATTTCCTTTCATATGATATGACTATGCTAGTGTTTGAATTATTTTATCTTGAAATAAGTGCTATTAGTAGAAACATGATTAAAGGGTTAGCTTGGGGATGCTTGTAGCCTTAAGCACATTGCGATATCTCGGGAGGTGATTTTGAGTTATTACAAAATTGGAATCAGAGCCTAAGGGTTTTAAGGAGTCCTAGGGAGTCTTACAAGTCGCGTTGAGTAGAGTCTTGATGATCATTATGTAGTGCACCACATCTATGAGCAAGAGGCTATAAGACGTTTTAGGAAAACTTGTTTCTTTCTTTCGGATTCTATCATTCCTACAGTTGTCCCTCTTATCTAATAATCCGTGCTCTTCTATTTCAGAAAATACCTCTCCGAATAGTGAATGCCCTCAGGAATGATGATGAGCAACCCCCACCTGTTGATCCTTTGAATGAGTCTGTGTCTCATGTCGAATTTTAGACGGCCTTTTAGGTGTTAGCCCAAACAGTCACCGTCAATGTTCGGGCCAATAACCAGGCCATAGTTGCTAATCAATAGAGAGGTGATATAGCTGTAGCTAGGATCAGTAATTTCATGCAGATGAATCTGCCCGAGTTTTATGGGTCTAAGGCAGATGAAGACCCACAGTTGTACCTTGAGTAGGTGAGAAAGATCACGTAAGTGATGTATGTTTCTATGGAAGAAAGTATTGAGTTGGCATCCTACAGGCTGAAGGACATTGCTTATGACTGGGTTGTATCGTGGAGGAAAGCTAGAGATGAAGATGCTACTCCTATGACTTGGAAGGTTTTCCAAGTTGTATTCTTAGACAAGTTCTTTCCGCTTGAGATGAGGGAAGAAAAGATTGAGGAGTTTATAAACTTGAGGTAGGGCTCTATGACTGTTAAGGAGTATTGCTTGAAGTTCAATCAGTTGGCCAAGTACGTTCTTGATTTGATTTCTGACACCTGAGCTAGTATGAGCAAGTTCATGACCGATGTTTCTGGTTTAGTACTGAAGGAGTGTAGGACTGCGATACTGCATAGGGATATGGATCTGGCTAGGTTGATGATGATGCATGCCCAGCAGGTAGAGGTGGATAAGATTAGGGAGAGAAATCGAGTGAGGGGTAACAAGAGGGCTAGATCTGAGCAGCATGAGTATAGAAAACCTAGGTTCCATGAAGGGAACTACCTTCAGTTTCAGAGGCGTCCATCTATGCCAGCACCTTCATCAGCTAGTGCTCCCGCGCCTAGAAGTAGGCAGGAGCAAGGGGGCAGATCTTTTATGTCTAGGTCGCAAAATAGTATTAGTAATAGGCCCTACTATTCTCCTTGCTCTAAGTGTGGTAGGAGTTATGTAGGTGAGTGTTTCATAGATCTGAGGGGTTGTTTTGGTTGTAGCAAGCAGGGCCACAGACTTAAAGATTGTCCTCATGCTAGATAGGGGAACAGAGCAACCCGACCTCAGGCACAGGCTACTAGTACACCATCTCATGTACCCCATCCCTGATACGGTTAGGGCAGCCTCCATAGGTACACGGCCTTTCACACGAAGCCAAGCTCGGGAATTACAAAAACTCCAAGCTTTGTTCATGCAAATGGCCGTGTGTGAGTTGGTGATTGAACCAACCAAGGACCTAAACGTTTTTATGTGTGAAGAGAGGTCCTAATGTGTAATAAACTACTCTCCAAGGTTGGCACAAGAAGCAAGGGCGGATGGGTCATTTTACCCCTTTTGTTTGTAGTATAAATAGAACATGTTAGAGAGTCATCCCTTAGTTTTTGAATGCTGATTTTTTGTAACCTAAAAACACTAAAACATTTCCTCTCTCTTCTTCTCCAAGAAGCCGTCCATAGCTTCTCACAAGTAGAGTGATACTTGTGTTGTCTCTTTGGCTAGAAACAAGGGTTTTGAGGTCGTTGAGTGCCTCTTGGTCCTCGTAAGAACTTAGTGTTTATATTCATTAGACTTAGGGTCCTCTCTTGATGTTAGGGTTCTTAGTTTCTTGAATGTTATATGTCAAGTTATCTATCTTTCTTTATCTTGTTGTTGTTGTTGATTTTGTTATCTTAAGTCTAGTGAAGCCGTGTGGGGCTCTTTTCGATTCACTAGCATTGTTATCTATCTTGTTGTTCTTGTGTTGTGGGATGAAAAAAAACCGAAACTTAAACTTGTTGTTCTTGTGTTGTTGGACTGAAATCCGAGCCTACTTGAAGCTCTTGGTGTTGTTGGTTTGATTTTCGTATCATTTGGTATCAAAGCAAGACCGGTTGTGTTCCAACATAACCCATCTTGGGCTAGTTCATGGCTTAAACAAACTACACCAAAAAGAAATTCTGAAAATCTGTCCATTAAAAGTTGAAACCAAGAATGATGTTGTATGTTTAGATCTAGGTGTTATTTTGCTTGTTTAGTGAGTTTCTAGTGTTGGTTTCTTTCTCACCAACACTAAAGTGTCTAGATCCAAAAGTTGAGCTAGAAAACTTGAACATTGTGTAGTGACTTGAAGTGGCCGAAAGTTGTATGTTGTTGATAACCAAAAAAAAAAAATCGGTGGTTGTGTGTTTATGTGCTAAAGAAGTTGATGAAGTTTGTTGAGGTATTCATCTTTTGAACTTGTTCATCTTGTTGTGTGCTCAAGTGGTAAGACAAGCTATAAAGTTGTTGTGAAAGACTTGCACCCATCACCTTTTAGTCTTGTCAATCACTTTTTCCTAATTCAAGGAGCCTTGTTTTGTGGGATTAGTCAACCAAACCCCACTTTCTTGAGTTTGAAAAGGGTGAAATACTACAAGATTTTATTTTTCCCACCAAAACACTTTGCAAACTATAACAAGTTGTGTGAATATTAACACAAAACAAAAAAAAAAAAAAAGAGAAGAAGAACGTGTGGGACCATTGCATGCTGCCACGTCGCTATAAGCTCAACTTAGGATATTCTTTGGTTGCTAATTGTTGATCCTTGGTTTCCCTTACTTGGTCCTAGAACTAATTAACAAACTAGTACCTTCCTACTAGGTTGTCAACTAGTTCCTTGAACCGTTTGTTCGTGTCAACGATTATTTGAGTGCTTTTATTCGTTTGAACAAATTGCTGATTTTTGACTCTAGTCCGGCAAGAATTCTTTGAGTCTTCAAACAAGAATCCATTCCGGATAAGAGCTTACTCATACCTTAAAAATCTCACGGTTACTAGCCAATTATACAACACTTGTGGAACACGAACTTGTGGTGAACTAAAGCGGATAATACCTTGACAATGGAAGGAGATACGTCTCATAATGTGGATACTAATGCCCTTGATTCTATGAGGGTCACTCTTGAGGCCGTTACCCGGACACTTGAAAGGTTGAATTTGGAATTTGGGGCCGTGAGAGGGGACTTGGCAGCAATAAGGGGGGAAGTGTCGACTATTAGTGGGAGATTAGAACAAGTGGAGAGTCAAAGGAACTCTCGTCCTTCTACTCCTCTACATGTATCTACCAATGGTCATGATAGGACCTCCTCCGCAACCATCACCCCCGAAACAATCCACCAAATGCTAAATGCACCCCAAGCTCCACTTAATACCGCAAGCCAAACTACCTATTTTCCTCCAAACCGAGACTCCACTAGACCACTACATTTCCAAGCCCCTCCAATGCCACAAGAGGGATTTGGACGCCGAGTACCTCCACTAAATCCGAACCCTCCATTCCAAGCTCCATTAACCCAAAGACCGCAAATTCCAAATCCTCCGAATCAAAACGGCCAAGGCTGGCCAGCCCACTTTGAAGGATACGGTAGAGAGGAGTATGAAGGAGATGGAGCCTTTGATGATGCTTATATGAGGGAGGAGGAGTTAAGAGGGGGTCGAGGAGAACCTAGGAGATACCGGGGGTATGGAGCTAGGGGAAACCGACACCAAGAGAGAGACGTAGGCATCAACACCATCAAGTTGAGCTACCCATCTTTAAGGGTGAAAGTGACCCCGAGACCTACTTAACTTGGGAATCGACTTGTGACAAAGTTTTCCAAGTTAATGACATCTCGGAAGAAAACAAGAGTTGCTACGCTATAGCTCACCTCGAGGGCTATGCTAACACTTGGTGGGAGTATGTTAAACGATTTGGTAATGAATTAGTGGATGGGCAGCCACCACCTTGGTATCGGTTGAGGTATTTGATGAGACAACAATACCTTCCCAAGAGATATCGTCATGAGTTGCTCGCTAGATTATATGGCTTGCGGCAAGGAGGCAAGAGTGTGATGGCCTATTTTGACGAGTTCCAACAACTCATGTTGAAACTTGATCATCGTGGGGAGCAAATCAGTCACGACATCATCCGGTTCAAGTGTGGGTTGAACAAAGAGATCTCCACTCATTTGACCCTTCACCGGTTTGAAACCATTGACGGTATATTCCAAGCGGCCCTAGAGATTGAAAGGGAACTTAAGGAGAGATCAGCCTTCAAGGCAAGGGTACAAACCCCCTCGGGTTGGCCCAAAAACAAGGACCAACCCGCCCCTACGAAGCTGCCCGAGTCCAAAACAGTCCCTAAGTTCCCTCCGAAACTGGAGGCTCACAAATATCCCAACCCAAAGGGGTTCCAATGCTTCAAGTGCCAAGGTTGGGGGCATAAGGCCAATGAATGTCCGAACCGGCGCAATGTGATCCTACGAGAAGGGAAAGTGTACTACCTTGGTGAGGAGGTGGTTTCCGAAAGGGGGGAGGATGAGGCCGAGCCTCAAGATGGAGAGGGAGCTGAAAATGGGCCGAATGATGATGAATTAGATGGTAGTGAAGATGTCTATCCACAAGAAAGGGAGTGTGTGGTTCCAAACTTTGTGGTTAGACGTGTCATGATTAGTAAGGCGATGGATGACCCGAGTCAAAGGGAAAATCTATTCCATACTAAGTGTCTTGTAAAGGGGAGTGTGTGCACCTTGGTGATTGATAGTGGTAGTTGTACAAATGTTGCGAGCCATGCTATGGTAAATTTCTTGAAGCTACCAACTACACTACACACTAGTCCTTACAAGCTACAATGGTTGAACGATTGTGGTGAATTAAAGGTCACAAGGCAATGTGTGATTCGGTTTAAGGTGGGAAACTACCACGATGAAGTGCTTTGTGACGTGATCCCAATGCAAGCATGTCACTTGTTGTTAGGTAGGCCATGGCAATATGATAGGTCTACTAAGCACGATGGGAGGTCCAACCGGTATACGCTTGATCAGGATGGCCGAAAGGTCACACTTCACCCTCTTTCACCCTCCTAAGTAAATGAGTGGCATCAAAAGATGAGAGAGTTAAAGGGAAAGGGGAAGGAATCCGGAAAGGGAGAAAAGGGGGGGATGCCGTAGGTGAGGAAGTAGGGACATCCGAGGCTGTCCCAACGACAAGGGAGATGGAAAACGTAGTGATGTTGGCTAAGAGGAAAGACCTCTTCGTGGACCATGATGAAAACAAGCCGATGTTACTTTTGGCCCATTGTTTTAATACTAACCCCACTAATTCTTCCATTTTCCCTTTGATTTCTTGTGTGTTGCAGGAGTATGAAGATGTATTTCCTCAAGAACTTCCGCAAGGATTGCCCCCACTTCGGGGAATTGAGCACCAAATTGATTTGGTGCCGGGTTCACAACTTCCAAACAAACCGGCCTATAGGAGCAATGCCATGGACACTAAGGAGCTTGAAAGACAAGTTGAGGAGCTTCTCAACAAGGGATACATCAAGGAAAGCATGAGTCCGTGTGCTCTTCCGGTGCTTTTGGTACCAAAGAAGGACGGAACTTGGCGCATGTGCGTCGATTGTAGAGCCATCAACAAAATCACGATAAGGTATCGTCATCCAATCCCTAGACTAGATGATATGTTAGATGAGCTCCACGGATCTTGTTTGTTTTCTAAAGTGGACCTTAGGAGCGGCTATCACCAAATTCGCATGCAACCCGGTGATGAGTGGAAGACCGCATTCAAGACCAAATTCGGTCTATATGAGTGGCTGGTCATGCCCTTCGGCCTTACCAATGCTCCTAGCACATTTATGAGGCTAATGAATCATGTAATGAAGCCTTATATTGGAAAGTTTGTGGTGGTTTACTTTGATGATGTGTTGGTGTATAGTAAATCTATTGATGATCATGTAATGCATTTGAGATGTGTGTTTGATGTGCTCCGAAAGGAGAAGCTGTATGCCAACATGGAGAAGTGTTCTTTTGGTATTGATAAAGTTATATTCTTGGGTTTTGTCGTGAGCTCAAGGGGTGTGGAAGTGGACGATTCCAAGATAGACTCTATTCGAAGTTGGCCGACCCCTAAAACTATTGGAGAAATCCGAAGTTTCCACGGGTTGGCAAGCTTGTATAGGAGGTTTGTCAAAGGATTTAGTTCCATAGCAGCCCCCTTGACCGAGGCAATTAGAAAGGACGGACCCTTTAAATGGGGTGATGAGCAGGCTAGGGCTTTTGAGGCCTTGAAAGCTACGCTCATCTCGGCGCCTTTATTGCAATTGCCCGATTTTGATAAGATGTTTGAAATAGAGTGTGATGCTAGTAAGGTTGGCATCGGGGCTGTTTTGATGCAAGAAGGAAAGCCCGTTGCATATTTCAGTGAAAAGCTCAAAGGGGCAACTCTTAATTACTCAACTTATGATTTGGAGTTGTACGCCCTTGTTAGAGCCTTGGGAAATTGGCAACATTATTTGTGGCCTAAGGAGTTTGTGATACGAATGGATCATGATTCGTTGAAACACCTTAAGAGCCAAGACAAGTTGAATAGGCATCATGCTAAGTGGATTGAGTTCATCGAGACTTTCCCTTATGTAATTCATTACAAAAGGGGAAAGGAAAATGTTGTTGCCGATGCCTTGTCTAGGAAGCATGTGCTTGTTGCTACCTTTTCTTCGAAATTGATGGGTTTTGAGAGCTTGCGGTTGTTGTATCCCGAGGATCCTACCTTTGCTCCTATTTTTAGGGAATGCGAAGAGTGGGGAAGGGACCGTTGGCTTAAGGAGAATGACCATTCCTCCTACTCTCGGTTCGATGGGTATTTATTCAAGGGGAGGAGGTTGTGTGTTCCTTCTAGTTCTTGGAGGGAATTATTTGTGAGGGAGGCCCATGACGGAGGCCTCATGGGTCACTTTGGGGTAGACAAGACCCTCGGAATCTTAGAGGAGAACTTCTATTGGCCCAAAATGCGCAAAGACGTCACTAAAATTTGTAGTCAATGCGTGGCCTGCCGGAGTGTGAAATCTCGTCTCCTACCTCAAGGATTATACTCCCCACTCCCTACTCCCTTTAGGCCTTGGTTAGACATTTCGATGGATTTTGTTTTGGGGCTGCCAAGGACTAGAAAGGGCCGAGATAACATTTTTGTTATTGTTGATAGATTCTCTAAAATGGCTCATTTTATTCCATGTGCTAAAACCGAGGATGCTCGTAGTGTAGCTTCATTATTTGTTGCACATGTTGTAAAGCTTCACGGGGTACCGAGGACTATTGTGAGCGATAGGGACTCCAAGTTCCTAAGTCTCTTTTGGAAGTCCATGTGGGGTAGGCTTGGAACAAAGTTACTTTTCTCCACTTCTTGTCACCCACAAACCGATGGCCAAACGGAGGTAGTAAATAGAACCTTGGGGTCTATGCTACGTTCTATGGTTAAAGGTAAACTGACTTCATGGGAAGATCACCTACCCTTGGTGGAATTTGCATACAACCGGGTAATACATTCGAGCACGGGAATGACTCCCTTTGAATGTGTTTACGGCCTGAATCCCCTTACCCCTTTAGATCTCACTCCTTTGTCTAGTGATCTCATGACCAGCTTAGATGGAAATAAAAGAGCCGAGGCAATGAAGAAAATGCATGAGACGGTGCGGATCAGGCTTGAAAAGAAGAACCAAGAGATTGCAAAAAGGGTAAACAAAGGGAGAAGAAGGCTTGTGCTTGAACCCGGAGATTGGGTGTGGGTGCATCTTCGAAAGGATCGGTTTCCAGCTCAAAGGAAGTCCAAATTGCTGCCAAGGGGTGATGGTACTTTCCAAGTAC
Source organism: Capsicum baccatum var. pendulum (assembly GCA_030864225.1). Lineage (NCBI taxonomy): Eukaryota > Viridiplantae > Streptophyta > Magnoliopsida > Solanales > Solanaceae > Capsicum > Capsicum baccatum. Next base: position 104,566,643 of record CM061554.1, on the reverse strand, counting down.
TTGAGAGAATCAATGACAACGCCTACAAGATTGACCTTCCACCGGAATATCAAGTGCACAACACTTTCAACGTTGGTGATCTCTCCCTCGTGGATGCGGTTGAAGATGACCAAATGCTGAATTTGAGGTCAAATTCCTCTCAAGATGGAGAGGATGATACGGTTAGGGCAGCCTCCACAGGTACACGGCCTTTCACACGAAGCCAAGCTCGGGAATTACAAAAACTCCAAGCTTTGTTCATGCAAATGGCCGTGTGTGAGTTGGTGATTGAACCAACCAAGGACCTAAACGTTTTTATGTGTGAAGAGAGGTCCTAATGTGTAATAAACTACTCTCCAAGGTTGGCACAAGAAGCAAGGGCGGATGGGTCATTTTACCCCTTTTGTTTGTAGTATAAATAGAACATGTTAGAGAGTCATCCCTTAGTTTTTGAATGCTGATTTTTTGTAACCTAAAAACACTAAAACATTTCCTCTCTCTTCTTCTCCAAGAAGCCGTCCATAGCTTCTCACAAGTAGAGTGATACTTGTGTTGTCTCTTTGGCTAGAAACAAGGGTTTTGAGGTCGTTGAGTGCCTCTTGGTCCTCGTAAGAACTTGGTGTTTATATTCATTATTCTTAGGGTCCTCTCTTGATGTTAGGGTTCTTAGTTTCTTGAATGTTATATGTCAAGTTATCTATCTTTCTTTATCTTGTTGTTGTTGTTGATTTTGTTATCTTAAGTCTAGTGAAGCCGTGTGGGGCTCTTTTCGATTCACTAGCATTGTTATCTATCTTGTTGTTCTTGTGTTGTGGGCTGAAAAAAAACCAAAACTTAAACTTGTTGTTCTTGTGTTGTTGGACTGAAATCCGAGCCTACTTGAAGCTCTTGGTGTTGTTGGTTTGATTTTTGTATCAATCCCACCTCTGCTTAAGGCGCTTCATCTAGCACTGCTAGTAGCCAGTACCAGAATAGATTCTATGTCTTACCATCCCATCCGAAGAATGAGGCCTCTCCCAATATTGTTACTGGTATGCTCCGTGTCTTTTGTCTTGATGTTTATGAGTTGTTGGACCCCGGGTCAAGTCTCTCTTATATGACCCCACTTGTAGCTGTGAATTTCATAATGAGTCCCAAAAAGATTCCTGAGCCTTTCTTAGTCTCCACACCCGTCGGGGAGTTAGTTATTGCTAAATAAGTGTATAGAGATTATCCTGTTACTGTTCTTCATAGAGTCATACTTGCTGATTTGATTAGTTAGACATGGTGGAGTTTGACCTTATTCTGGATATGGATTGGCTTCAATCTTGTTATGCATTTATAGACTGTCGTACCCGTGTGGTCAAGTTTCAGTTTCCTAATGAACCAATTTTTGAGTGGTTCAGGAGTTCGATATCTCTCAAGAGTTATTTTATCTCCTATCTCAAAGCCAGAAAGTTAATATCCAAAGGTTGCATCTATCACCTAGTTAGAGTCAAAGACACTAAGTCTGAGGCTCTAACTATTTAGTCAGTCGATATTGTTAATAAGTTCCCAAATGTTTTTTCGGAAGATCTCCCAGGGGTACCTCCCAATAGAGAGATAGAATTCAAGATTGACCTTTTTCCCGACACTCGTCCTATTTCTATTCCACCATACCATATGACACCTGTTGATCTTAAGGAGTTGAAAGAGCAACTCAAAAATCTTTTAGACAAAGGTTTCATTAGGCCCAGTATTTCTCTATGGGGCGCACCTGTCTTATTCATGCGAAAGAAAGACGGTTTTTTGCGTATGTGCATTGACTGTCGTCATCTTAATAAGGTCACAATAAAAAATAAGTATCCTCTTTTGAGAATTGATGACCTGTTTGATCAGTTGCAAGGTGCAAGTTATTTCTCCAAGATAGACCTTAGATTCGGCTATCATCAACTTAAAGTGAGGGAATGTGATATTCTAAAGACAGCTTTCCAAACCTGCTATGGTCACTTTGAGTTTCCAGTCATGTCCTTCGGGCTAACCAATACCCCAGGCATCTTCATGAACCTCACGAATCGAGTGTTTAAGCAATATCTCGATATGTTTGTCATTATTTTCATAGATGATATCCTTGTGTACTCCGTATTGAGAATGACCATGCAAATTATCTTAGAATTATCTTGCAAACCCTCAAAGATCACCATTTGTTTGCCAAATTCAGTAAGTGTAAATTTTGGCTAAGGTTTGTAGCGTTTCTAGGTCATATCGTTTAAGTCGAGGGTATTAGAGTTGATCCCCAAAAGATAAAAGCTATAAGAAATTAGCCTAGACCTATCTCTCTGTCTGATATTAGAAGTTTCTTGTGTCTAGCAGGCCACGATCGTCATTTTGTTGAGGGTTTCTCTTCTATTGCGTCTCCCATGACTCGATTGACCTAAACAAAAGTTAAGTTCCAGTGGTCAGATTCCTGTGAGAAGAGTTTTCAGGAGTTGAAGACTCGACTTACTTTAGCCCCTGTGTTGACTTTACCGATGGTACAGATGGTTTTATGGTGTATTGTGATGCCTATAGAATTGGTTTAGATTGTATGTTGATGCAAAGAGGTAAGGTTATAGCCTATGCCTCTAGGTAGTTGAGCCGCATGAGAAGAATTACCCAACCCATGATCTTGAGTTAGCTGCTGTGGTCTTTACTTTGAAACTCTGGAGACGTTATTTTTATGGCGTCCATGTTGATGTGTTTATTGATCATAAGAGCCTACATTATGTATTTACTCAAAGGGAGTTAAATATTAGGTAGAGGAGGTGGTTGGAGTTGTTGAAAGACTATGATATGAGTATGCTGTATCACCCAGGCAAGGCCAATGTAGTGGCGGATGCCTTTAGTAGATTGTCTATGGGTAGTGTTGCCCATGTAGAGGAAGGTAAGAAAGAGTTAGCTCATGATGTGCATTATTTGTCTAGATTGGGTGTTAGGTTGCTTGATTCTGCTGAGGAAAGTACTTTGGTGCAAAGTAGTTTCGAATCCTCTTTACTTTCGGAAGTGAAGGAGAAGCAAGACAAGGATCCTCGTTTGGTCAGACTGAAGGAGTCAGTTCAGGACCAAACGGTAGATGTAGATTGTACGTTCCATGTGTTGATGATCTGAGGCAGAGGATTATGGCTGAAGCGCATGGCACATGGTATTCTATTTATTCGGCACTGCCAAGATGTACCACGACAAACAGAAATCTATTGGTGGAATGGTATGGAGAAGGATCTAGCCGAGTTTTTAGAAAAGTGTGCAATGTGCCAACAGGTTAAGGTAAAGCACCAAAGACTTGGTGGTGTGATGCAAAAGTTTGGTATACCCACTTGGAAGTGTGAGGTAGTGAATATGGACTTCGTGATCGAGTTGCCTTTTTCGCGTTGTCATTATGATTCGATTTGGGTTGTTGTGGATAGGCTGACTAAGTCTACGCATTTCTTGCCCGTGCTCATATCTTATACTGCTGAGGATTATGCTAGATTGTATATCCGGGAGTTTGTTAGGCTACATGGAGTTCCCTCGTCCATCATTTTAGATAGGAGCACTCAATTTACTTCTCAGTTTTGGAGGGCGTTTCAGCAGGGTCTTGGTACCCAAGTTCTTTTAAGTTCCTCTTTTCATCCGTAAACACATAGTCAGGCTGAGAGGACCATTGAAACCCTAGAAGACATATTGATGACGTGTGCTATTAATTTCAAAGGTAGTTAGGATAAGCAATTGCCATTTATAGAGTTCTCCTATAACAATAGTTACTATGCTAGCATCGGGATGACACCATTTGAGGCCTTGTATGGTAGAAGATAATCACCCATAGGTTGGTTTAAAGTGGGTGAAGCTGCAGTGATTGTGCCTGATACAGTGTTTGAAGTTATGGAGAAAGTTAAATTAATTGGAGAGAGATTAAAGACAGCTTAGTGTTGTCAAAAGTCATATGCTGATGTGAGGAGAAGAGATCTTGAGTTTGAAGTGGGTGATTTGGTGTACTTAAAGATTTCACCCATAAAAGGGGTGGAGAGGTTTGGTAAAAAGGGAAAGGTTAGTCCCCGTTATGTTGGCCCGTATAGAGTTTCAAGCCGTGTTGGGAAAGTAGCCTATGAGGTTGAGTTGCCCTCAGAGTTGTCAACTGTTCATCCTATTTTTGACGTCTCCATGCTTAAAAAGCATATTGGTGATTTTGTTGTAGTAGATCCTTCAGAGAGTGCTGATATTCATAACAATCTTTCATTCGATGAGATTCCCGTTGAGATCCTAGATTTTCAAATCTGTAGACTGAGGAACAAAGAGGTTCCCTTGGTCAAAGTGTTGTGGCAGAACCAGTCAGTTGAGGGTGCTACTTGGGAGGCAGAAGCAGACATGCGAGCCAAGTATCCGCACCTCTTTTCCGCAAGTTCAGATCGATCCAAAGGTATTATTCTTCCTTAATTCAGCCCTTCTAATCTGAAGTGTAGCTATGTATCTATTCTTACATGAGTTCTTGCAATTTCTGAGGCATTCAAGAGATTAGAGAGATTTTGAGCCGTTTAGCAAAAATTTCTTTAGCTATGTGTACTCTATTTTTCCTGTGTTCCTAGTCTAACCAGCGATATTCAAGGACGAATGTTTCCTAGGGGGAGATATTGTAAGACCCCACAAAATTCTCTCATAGAATGAACCTTAGGGCGTGTCAAGTGAGCATGATTTTGGCCCTAAAAGATTGAGAAGTGACTTCCTAAGTGAGTATCATTTTAACCATTTAGAATTTTCCTAATTTTGACTTTTTACCATATGGAAAATTTGATAAGCTGTCCGTCAATATAAGATTCGTACAAATCCAATACCCGGGTAAGAAGTTATGGCTAATTTAAGTCCTAGTCGTAAAACAACATTATTTTAGTGCTTGGCGCATCGCGGAGAGGGTCTATTTGACAATTGTCAATTTGCAGTGGAACTCCGCGATAGTGGTGCGTCGCAGAGGACCCCAATTTCCCAATAGTCAATTTCCAGTGTCCTGGCACGATTGTGACGTGTCGCGCTGAAGTTTCAGGTCCCAACTAGTAGGACAACGCGATGTCTCCGCATCACGGTGAGTACCAATTTCCCATTTGTCAACTTCCAGTGAGCCACCGCAATAGTGGAGCGTCATGGTGGCCCATGAAATCGGGTTCCCAGTTCATTTTTTTCAGCTTCATACAGAAGTTAAAAAGGGTACTTTGGACTTTTTTCAAGCCTCTTAAACTGTGCAAACACCAAATCAAGGTCATTTACAAGCATTCTATGAAGTCTCTCTCAAGTTTTCTCTCAACAAAAACCCTAAGTATCCAAAACCTCTTCCAAGAATCTCAAGAATCCATCATAAATTTTCTTAATTGAGTCAAGATTCAAGGTTCCGAAGTTAAGGGCTTAAGAATTCTCATTCAAGAGTACGAATAGAGTCTCAAAAGCGAGAGTTCAACCAAAGCTTCTAATTCAAGGTATGTGGGGTTTTGAACAAGGGTAATCCTTTCATCCTTGTGCCCAAAAGCTTATTTAAACTATAAATAATTCTCTGCAATCTATGAGATTTTACATGAAATTGAATTGGGGGTTTTCACCAATTGTTATTGGTTGTAAGCTTTTGATGTTTCCCTTGAATTGAAAGTCTAATGGCATGATTTTTACATGTTTTCTTGAGAAATTGCAGCTGGGTTTATACCCCATGATTTTAATCCTTGAGAAGTTAATAGTTGAAATGTTTGAAACATTGAAGTATATGAGTATGTTGAGATTTTGAGATAAATTGCTGAAATTTTCAGATTTCTACACAAGTTATGAATCTATATGCTATCTATTATGCTTTTGATGAGTTTTAACTTGAGATTGAACTATGGGTTATTAAGCCCTACTTGAGACTTGAGATTTTTTGAACTATTGTGCTATAAACACCCATGATTTGAGTATTCTGAGATTATTGAGAAATGTTTTGACCTAATGGTCATTGAGTTTTGAAATCTACTCTACTACATGAGATTATAGATTTGATTATTGGGTTCGTGGTGAACCATGAGATTATTTCTAAAAGTAGATTTTTACGAGATGAGAACAGATAATCTAAAGGGAGTAGTATTTAGCACCAAACGGGTAAGTTACTACGGTTTCTTACACTAAAACTACGTGCCACTGTAGGTTAGGCCTGAGGCTGAGTTTATGATTATTATTGGGCCTAAGACCGAGTTGATATTGGGCCCGAGGCTGATTTTGTTTAGTAATCACTGGACCTAGGTTGTACTCCCTAGCAAGAGTATGACGCCTCTCCCCAACGTGAGGTCTCTTTCTTAGGAGAATAAAACGTTGGACTCCATGTAGCTTGCATGGTTTATGTCGGTTAAGAGAACCTCCCTTGACATTTAAACTTCGAGACCAGTTACCTCCCTAAACTAATGTCTTTTCCATTGAGATAAGATATTTTTCTTTAAAACTAAAATACTTTCCCTTGATATGAGTATTTTTTCCTAAAGCTTGAAATGAGATATTTTCCTAACGTGAATGAAATGCCTTCAAGTATGTTCCAAAGTTATAATATTTTGAATTCCAAGTATTTGAGTTCAAAAGCGTTATGAGTTCTTGAGCATTGAAGAAGTTTTACTCTCCATGAGACATATGCATGAGTTGAAAGTATTGCTTAAAGTTTCCTTTAACCTTGAGTAATGAGAATAAGAGAAGAGTACAAATTTCAAATCTGAAAGTATAATGACTCACGAGATTGTGTTATATGTTCTATTTTACATGATTCATGAGCTTCACATTTTATACTTATTCAACGCATATGAGTCATTACTTATTACATGCATGATTTGATTAAAGAGTATTGATGTTGTTTTATATAACTACATGCACCCTCACATACTCAGTACATTCCCAAGTATTGATCCACATATACGTCTATGTGCTACATTGTCTTATAATGTAGGTTCAGGTGGTCAGTCCCAACCTCATCAGTGATTTTCGAGTACCTCTATCTACATTCCTTCAGTGGTGAGTCCTCATGGTTCAAGGACCTATATTCAGACATCTCCATATTTTGAGAGACTATGTTGTTATTTCCAGTTCATTTCAAGTCAGTTGGGGCTCTAATTCATGGATTAGTAGAGGCTTTGTCAGACTAGTTATCAGATTGTGGTTGTGTTGAGGTTTCCAGTATTGCTTGTTCGTTTGGACCGAGCATTTTCTCCGTATTTCCTTTCCTATGATATGACTGTGCTAGTGTTTGAATTATTTCATCTTACAATGAGTGTTATTAGTAGAAACAGGCTCAAAGGGTTAGTTTAGGGCTACTTGTAGACAGACTTAAGCACCGTGTAATATCTCGAGAGGTGATTTCGGGTCATTACATTGAATTAATAACTCAATTTTATTAGTTTTTTTTTCTAAATATATCTTTAGACAAATTTTTATTTTCTTCACTTTTTAGATTATATTGTTAGAAGTGATATGAAAGAAACATTCAAATAAATTATTTTCTACGAAATAGAGGTGGTTTGGGGTACCATTAAAGGAGTTTGAGTTTGAAAAAATAGTAGAAGATAGTGGGATGAAAAATGGGAAAGAAGATGATAAAATTAAATTAAAAAGGGGCTAAAATAATGTTGTCATAAGCCCAAAAATGAGTGTTCTACACTCACTTTGCCATGTCAGCGAAAGGTGTCAAAGTGACACATTTTATGACTATTTTAAGTGCTTAAAATAAACATTGTATACATAAGATGCCAAAGTGAAAGATCATTTTAAGTTGAGGTATCTGTCGATGTATTTGGCCTATACATTATATGTAAGTGCAAATAATATTGATGTGCATACATAATCCATTGTACCAGTTTGTATATTCATTAGTAACAAATACACAGTACATATAACGTGCATACAAGAATTACGTATGAAATACATAGTATAACGTGCAAACAATTCACAACTCTATGTATATATATTGTGGACAATGAAATTTTATTAAATTAAAATTCATACGAAATTCAAATTATGTTAAATTAAAAATATATTAGTCCCAAATAAATATTGTGGATTAATATAATTGAATTAATTATTTAAGTCCAAATATGTATAGATTTAATTAAAGTCCAATTTTTATTGGGTTAGCCCATTGATTTGGGCTACAAATAATGAGTCCACTTTGCTAAGCCCAAGATATTGTCATATTCTAGAGGCCCAAATAAGCATCACTTGTCGAATGATGTGGCATACCATGTCAAGTGAAGAAGCCAATAGGACCATGCTACATGTCAAAATGATGCAGCAGACCTAGTGAAATCAAAAGCCCATAAAAGGTGTCATTCCACTTGAATCTGATTGGTCAAAAGAAGTTCATCTTCACCATGACTCTCCCTTTCCACAATTATAAATATGGGTCTCATAATTCAGAAAAAGGACCCAACAACTCTAGCAAAAAGCAAGAGAAAGCTCATGGATCAAATGCCACAATTTCTCTACAAAGCTCAAGGATTCAAATTCAAGTTTATTAGGATTCAAGATTAAGACCACAAGATTCAAGATCAACCCCAAAAGCCCTTGAATTTAAGTACAAGACAAGATCAGGTCTGTCAAACTCCCAAATCAAGTTCAAATTCAAGATCAAGCTTACAACCCTTGAATTTATATTTGAAAAGGCAAATTAGAGGAATCATAGAGATTGTAACACACACATATTGAAATCAATAAAATGATTGTTGCAATATTTTTCTTATCCTGATTATTTATTTTTGGTCTCAAAAATTTTATTATCCAACAAATTCTGGCATGCCCAGTGGGACAATCTCTACTTATGATCTCAACTTTTTAAACTTGTAAGTTTAAGAATAATAAAATTCTCAATCAACTGCCTCTATAGATGCCGATTCCAAATTCTTTATCGAAGTAGAGAGCATCCTTGCCGTTACTTTTGGAAGTTTTGGAGCTATTACGAGGAGCAAGGCCATCTTGCTAGGACAACAAACACGTTAAGTATCATCCGCACCAACTCCAATTTTGGATCTTCAACCTCAAAAGGAGAAAGATCCCATACAACTGCTTCAGAAGGAGAAAACAATATGGAAGAGTCACTTAAGATGACTCTAGCTCTACTTGAGCATTTCGGTTCCTAATACTCTGGCACAAAAAACGATGATCGTCAACCAACTCATCATCTCCAATTACACCACATAAGCTGAGCACTACAATATCAACTTATACGATAATACGTATTACTCTCGAATATCCCCAGTGTTATGTAAGCAATGATGACTGATGCCTCATCTGTGGAGGAGCAACTTACAAACCTGACGAAGGCAGTTGAAGGTCTTACTAAATATTTGTAAAACAATATGCTTGAATTAATAAGTTGATGGATAGGATAGATGGATTAATAGATGAAGAGTCTAGCCATCCACCTAGAAAAGCTCCAGAAGATCACGAGATAGAACATCCTGGAAAATAAATACCATTAGCTAAGGAGGTACATATTTATTCTAAATGAATTTTCCTAATTTATAAGTTGAAAAAGTGTATTGAAAGGACCCTGAAAGATAAGTATGATATTGTCATTAAGTCTTCTTTGACATACACCAAGCCCTATATTGAAAGAATTGATACCCTCAAAATGCCTGCGGGCTATCAACCCCCAAAATTCAACAATTTGAGGAAAAAGGAAACCCAAAACAACATGTCGTACACTTTGTCGAGACATGTAATAATGCTGGAACTTACGGGGACTATCTTGTCAAACAGTTTGTTCGTTCCTAAAGGAAAATGCCTTTGATTGGCATATGGACCTTGATCCTAACTCCATCGATAGTTGGGAGCAATTGGAGCATAAGTTTCTAAATCGCTTTTATAGAACAAGGCATACAATGAGCATAGTAGAGCTCATGAATACTCAGCAAAGAAAGGATGAGCCATTTATTTAGTTCCTAAATAGATTTTATAGCACAAGACATATATGAGCATGGTAGAGCTTATGAATACTCAACAAATAAAGGATGAGCCAGTTATTGACTTTATCAATCGGTGGAGAAATACGAGTCTAAACTGCAAAAATAGGCTCAATGAAAACTCTGCAATAGAGATATGCATCTAAGGAATGCACTGGAAGATTCTCTATATCTTGCAAGACATTGAGCCTAAATACTTTGAAGAGTTGGCTACTCGTGCTCACGACCTTGAGTTGAGCATGTCTTCTGCTGAAAAGGGTGTAGCGCCTATTCATGACCCTCGAAGGGGAAAAGATTAGCATGAATCCAAAAGATAGGGAAAATTTGTCCCCAAAAATGACAATAAGGAATCCATAAATATTGGCGTGTCTCCAGTGAAGGTTACCACAAAGGTGAGCAAGACGCAAATCATGAAGATAACTTCTCGAGCATCTCCAAATCATAAGTTAACTTTAAAGGAGATGAAAGAAAAAAATACCCTTTCCTTGATTCTGATATAGCTGAGATTTTCAATGAACTCCTTAAGCATAAGCTTATTGAACTTCCAGAGATGAAGTGGACCAATGAAGCTGGAAAGACCAATGACCCTAATTATTGCAAGTATCATAGGCTTTTGGGTCACTATTTGGAAAAGTGTTTTGTCTTTAAGGGCAAGTCATACAATTAGAAAATGAGAAAAGATTTTTTTTGATGATGAGATGGACAGTTCTCATCAAATCTCTCGCTTTTGGCTTGCTAGATTCGGTCCAAATATGTGTCGAAGAGTATATTAGATCATGATAAGTCTTCAGTTGACGAAGGTGATGATGGCGGTTGGACCCTAGTAACTAGGCATAGACGTAAGAAGACAAGTCTACGAAAGGAGTCGATCGAGCAGCTAACTAGAAGGAGGATGGTGAAGAAACCAAAGAAATAGAGGCTGGTTGAGCTTTTGAAGAAGACGAGGGTAATGGAGATTCATCACCAAAAACCACGACGTCTAGTGACTTGGGAAAAATTCTTCCAAGTTGGTTTCATGCAAACACTGCTTAAGTCAACCTTGAGGTATTTTGTTTAATACTACTAAGAAGGGGGCAAAGGGTTAAAATCTACCCATGGATGTTCCTTTATCTTCTGAAAAGCTTACTAAAACTATTAGCTAAGAGGAACATGTATGTGATACAAAAATCATATTTACAAATAACGATCTTCTGCTTGGTGAAACTTTAAACAATCGTCCTTTGTACATGGTGGGTCAAGTTTTAGGAAAGAAGATAAAAAGAATCCTAATAGATGAGGGATTCGGAGTCAATATCCTACATATTTTAATAATGAACTTGGCATCACTACTAACAAACCTGTCGAAAGTCATTTGATGACTCAAGGCTTCAACCAAGGGGGTCAGAGGTCCATGGGATCTATTAAATTGAGGATTCATATGGATGATATTCAATCAAATACGTTGATGCATGTGATCAATTCCAAGACTTCAAACAATATATTGCTTGGTAGCCTTAGGGTACAAGAGAAAAAAATTATCTCGTCCTCTTACTATCAATGCTTGAAGTACCTCGAAGGGGGAGTAAAAATAAAGATAGTGTCGATGATAAGCCATTCACTGAAGCTGAGTCACACTTTGTCGATGCGAAATTCTACTTGAAGAATTATGTTGTGAATGAGAAAAGGGTTAATGATGTCACTAAGACCAAGTGTGATGATCTTGCAGCTAAGAAGGTCACGGTGACTGTCGAACAAGCCGCCACCAAGAAACATCTCTCTACTATTTGGCTCATAATCTGCCACAAGAGATAACACTTCCTACGAAGCATGCAAAAGAGAGCTTCAATCCAAATACATACAAGATATTTGTAAAGGCTGGATATAATCCTAACAAACTATCAAGATTGTGCAAAATTTTGTAATAAGGTACAACCAGCCGAGCACGTAAAGGCTTAGGGTACACGGAACCATCTCCAATTCGCATCTCCATAAGAAGGACAATTAGTAACTATATCACTATAGAAGAGGAGTCTATTGCGTCCGAAAAAAGGCCTTCTATCTTTGATTAATTGGGAGAACCAACTATAAGAACTTCTATTTTTGAGAGGTTGGGTCCACTAAATACCAAGAAAAGCAACAAGCGTTGGAGAAGCTGTCTAAACATAGCAAGACACTCTTCACCTAAGATCTAGAAGGATTTCTAAAGTTTGATTCCATCTAGAATAAGTCGACATACAAAACTTGTGGTGTCATGTAAGGAGGTGTTAAAAGCAAAGGCGCATACTGCGGTTTATACCAAGAAGCATGAGGAAGATAAAGAAAGTGTTGGCTCCTCATATCATATTACAGCCCAGAATGAGAATAAGGTCTCATCTCAAATGAAGGTTGATGAAAAGATGGAAGATACTTTCTGGTGTTACCATATATCCATCAACGACGATGATCCTCAAGAGGAGAAAGACACTGGATATGCTTCATCATAACTTAAAGAAGGAGTGAAGGCCATCATAGAACCCTTGAAGGAAGTTAATCTTGGAACCGATGAAGACCCAATACCAACTTACTTGAGTGTATTTCTAGGAATGGAAGAGGAAATCATTTATATGGACATACTCAAAGAATATATGAATTTCTTCGCTTGGAGCTACAAAGAAATGCCTGGCTTAGATCTAAAATTAGCAGTCCATGAGTTGGCGGTAAAAAACGGGTCTCATCCTATTAAGTAAGCCTAAAGGCGCTTTAGGCTAGAGTTGGTTCCATTAACTGAAAATGAAGTTAACAAATTCATCAAATTTGACTTCATTCGTGAAGTCAAATATCCTACATAGATTTCAAGTATTGTTCTGATAAAGAAGAAAAATGGTCAAATTCAAGTTTGTGTTGACTTTTGAGATCTCAACAATGCTTGCCCTAAGGATGATTTCCAATCCCCATACCAGAGTTGATGATTGATGCCACCACTGGTTATGAGGCAATATCCTTCATGGATGGTTCATCCAACTATAACCAAATCCGTATGGCACCAAAAGATAAAAATCTCACTGCATTTCGTACCCCCAAAGGTATTTTTTTCTATAAGGTAATGCCTTTTGATTTGAGAAATACTAGTGCCACTTATCAAAGGGCTATGCAAAATATCTTTGATGGCCTACTCTATAAAAATATTGAATGCTATGTGGATGACCTTATCGTGAAGTTAAGAAAGAGAGACGACCACTTAAAAGATTTAAGAATGGTATTCGAGTTGCTTCAAGGATATCAACTTAGGATGAATCCATTGAAATGTGCCTTTAGAGTTACTTCTGGAAAGCTCCTTAGTTTCATTGTGCGGCATCGAGCAAACAAAATTGATCAAGCTAAGGTTGATGCAATTTTGAAAATGCTCGAGGCTTGAAATATTCATGAGTTAAAAAGTCTTCAAGGAAGGCTAGCATATTTAAGGTGGTTCATCTCAAACGTGGCCAGGAATATCAACCATTTAGCCATCTTATGAAGAAGAATGCTCTTTTCGAATGGGACCAAGCTTGTAGTAAGGTCTTTGAGAGTATCAAATTATACTTAATGAAGCTTTCAGTTCTTACGGCACCTATATCGGGAAAACAATTGATACTTTACATCATGTACAATAAAAGTCAGTTGGAGCACTACTGGCATAAGAAAATAGTGAAGGCAAAGAAAAATCTCTTTACTTTCTAAGTAGAATAATAACAACAAATGAGCTAAATAATTCTCCAATTGATAAGTTGTGTTTGGCATTGGCCTTCTCAATTCAAAATATGAAACACTACTTTCGATTTCATGTTGTCCATTTTATGTCTAGGGCAAATCCTGTTAAGTTTGCAATGTTGAAACTAGTCCTTAGTGACCGACTTGCAAGATTATACCTTTAATTTCAATAATTTAAGATTATGTACATTCCCCAAAAGGCTGTAAAGGGACAAGCATTGGCTGACTTTGTGGCTAACCATTCGATACCTGATGATTGGGAACTGACCAATGAACTTCTTAATGAAGATGCAATGGTTATTGAAGCTAGACCCTCATAGTAGATGTACTTTGACAGTGTTGTACATTGAGGTGGAGCTGGTGTTGGTTTGGTGTTCATCACTCCACTAGGATAGGTCATCCCATACTCTTTTACCTTGACAAATCATTGCTTTAATAATATTGATGAATATCAAGCACTAATACTCAAACTTGAGATGACTGTCGACATGAAACAACTATAATTACAAGTCTTTGGTGACTCCTAATTAGTGATCAAGCATCTCTTGGGAAGCTATAAAGTTAGAAAGTTGAGCTACGACTATATCATGATAATGCGTGGAAGTTGATGGAATGGCTTAGAGAAGTAACCCTCTAGTATGCGCCAAGGAAAGAAAATAAGCAAGTTGATGTCCTAGTTGCCTTAACCTCAACCCTAACTCTTCTAAATTAGACACGAGTTACTATCCGCCAAGAATGGGTAGTACCACCACTAAATAAAGATGAAGATGTAGAAAATAAGGTTGAGCACCTCGTCGCTGTGTCTAAAGTTGTAAAGGAAGATTGGCGATAACCTATCATTGATTACTTGTGTTTGGGATACTTCCAAAGGATCCAAGAAAAAAGACTGATATTCATCTTCGTGTATCTCACTTTCTTTACTACAATGACATACTATACATAAGGTCATTTAAAGGAGTACTCTTACGGTATTTGAGAGCTTTGCAAGAAACACACTCGAAAGTTTGTAGATCTCATTAGTTTGGACCAAAAATCCATTTTCACATTAAAATAATAGAATATTATTGGCCAACGATGGTAAATGATTTCTTGGAACATGCTAGAAGGTCTAAATGGGTTGAAGTTGTTGCTCTTAAAGAGGTAAAGAAGGAGAATGTTGCGAACTTCATCCAAGTGAATATCATCTATGACTTTGGAATTTCTCAATACATAATAACTGACAATGGAAAGCCATTTGATAACAATCTAATGAACATGATTTGTGATCTCTTTAGTTTTAAGCAGTGTAAATCTTTTATGTATCATGCTATTGCTAATGGTCATGCCAAAACATTCAATAAAACTTTATACAGTTTGTTAAAGAAACTCATCTCCACATCTAAATGAGACTGGCATGAATGAGTGGAAGAAGCTTTGTGGGCATATAGAACAACTTATCGTGCACCGACTCAAGCAACCCCATACTCACTTTCTTTTAAAGTTAAAGCAATCCTGTCACTTGAGCTTCAAATACCTTCTTTAAGACTAGCTATTCAAGAAGGGTTTACCGAAGAAAAAATGCTAAGTTGTGTCTTGCGGATTTAGAAGCTCTTGATGAGAAGAGGTTGGAGGCTCAACAAAATCTTGAATGACCGCCTATCTCATTCTTTTAACAAAAGAGTCTGCTTGAGGTGCTTTCAAGTTAGGGATTAAGTTCTTGCAGTAAGAGGGATCGTAATTATTTCTCATAAGTGAGGAGAAAATTTACCCCAAAGTAGAATGGATCATATGTTGTACAAGAGGCATATTCAAATAGTCCGATACAGATGGAGTGAAAATTGGCCCTATCAACACCAAGTTCTTGAAGAAGTACTATCCTTGAAGAAAGATGACACTCCTTAAGGCATGAGTATAAACTGCATGTCCACTCTTGTCCTGCAAGAATACAAACTGTGTATGGCTTAAACAAAGTCTATTAGGTTGAAAACCTCAAAAGAAGCGGCCTAGGAAGAAGTTAGGATGGAAAAAATACACTCACCTAGAACTATGTTGTGACTTTATCCTCTTTATCGAGGTACGCAGGCACTTAGAATTTCATTCTGAGTTCAGTTGCATGAGTCTAAAAAAAATATTTTCCTATAGTATACACCATATGACTACTAAGTATGAAAATATTCTAATTAAATTTTGGGACTCACTCCAAGTATTGATGGCTTAATGGGAAAAACCCCAATGAAATATGAGCTTCGTTCACATAAGATGAAGTCTTCAAATTCACCAAATTTGAAAGTTAAACCGCTCAAATCGCCAAATTTGTGAGTGAAAGTTGACAAAATCTCCAAATCTCCAAATTGAGGCCTCCAAAAATTGTATGTCTTTAGGTGAACAAGATTTTCCCTTTGCACCTTTGCACCTTAAGCTGGCCTTTTACGGGTTTATCCTTAAAAAGATCTCCAAAACTTCTTAAGGTGGACAAGATTTGTCTCTTTGCACCTTAAGATGGTCCCTTTACGGATTTATCCTTAAAAAGATATAAGAATTTTCCATGTCTTAAGGTATACAAGGTTCATCCCTTTGCACCTTAAGATGGTGTCTTTACAAATTTATCCTTAAGAAGATAAAAAAATATTCATGCCTTAAGGTGGACAAGATCTATCCTTTTGCACCTTAAGCTGGATTCTTACGGGATTATCCTTAAAAGGATACAAAATTTCCATGCCTTAAGGTGGACAAGATTTGTCCCTTTGCACCTTAAGCTGAACTTTCATGGATTAATCCTAAAGAGGAGCTCAAAATTCCCATGCCTTAAGGTGGACAAGATTTTTCTCTTTGCACCTTAAGATGGCTTCTTTCGTGGAATTATTCTTAAAAGGATTTCAAAATTTTCATACCTTAAAGTGGACAAAATATGCCCCTTTACACCTTAAGCTTATCATTGAAAAGAGACCATACTTGAAGCCGAACTTGTCAGGTCTCAAGGTGACGAAGGGGAAGTTAAACTCTTGCACCTTAAGATGACCATTGAAAGGGCCATACTTAAAGAAGACCGTTGCATAAGTTCATCGATGAAAGGGCCCATACTTAAAGAAGACCATTTCGTAAGTGCATTGGTGATAGGGCTTGTACTTTAAAAAGACCATTGCATAAGTGCATCGGTGAAAGGGCCCATACTTAAAGAAGACCATTGCATAAGTGCATCCGTGAAAAGTCTCATACTTAAAGAAGACCATTGCATAAGTGCATCTATCAAAAGTCTCATACTTAAATAAGACCATTACATAAGTGCATTAGTGAAAGAGCCCATACTTAAAGAAGACCATTGCGTAAGTGCATCGGTGAAAGGACCCATACTTAAAGAAGATCATTGCAAAAGTGCATCGTTGAAAGGGCTCATACTTAAAGAAGACCACCGCATAAGTGCATCGGTGAAAGGGCTCATACTTAAAGTAGATTATTATAAAAGTGCATCAGTGAAAGGGCCCATACTTA
This sequence comes from Capsicum baccatum var. pendulum, assembly GCA_030864225.1. Taxonomy (NCBI): domain Eukaryota; kingdom Viridiplantae; phylum Streptophyta; class Magnoliopsida; order Solanales; family Solanaceae; genus Capsicum; species Capsicum baccatum. The sequence continues at coordinate 104,549,574 of CM061554.1, read as the reverse complement.
AAGACGACTATTAGTGCATTGGTGAAAGGGACCATACTCAAAGAAAAACCACCATTATGAAGCAAAATTGGTCGGGTCTTAGGGTGAAAAAGGTGAAGTTAAATTATCATACCCTAAGCCGATTGTTCATATCCATCATCTTGAAGAAAAATTGGTTGGGTCTTAGGGTAACAGAGGCGAAGTTAAACTCTCACACCCTAAGTCAATTGTTGCATACCCACTATCTTGATGCAAAATTGGGCAGGTATTAGGATGACAGAGGCAAATTTAAACTCTGGTATCCTAAGCCAATTGTTAAATAGCCACCATATTGAAGCAAAATTAGTCGGGTCTTAAGGTGACAGAGGCAAAGTTAAATTCTCGCACCTTAAGACGATTGTTGCATATTGCTATCTATTTCAACTCTATAAAAAAATAATATAAAAAAAAAATGGAAAAAAATATTATCTCAATGTTGATTTTTGAAGCTTAGACCAAGGTGTCTCCAAAGGTGCTTGCAAATTGGTACTTTGCCGTTCTACAAGATAATAGGTAATTTATAAGGGTGAAAAAAAGGTAGCAGTTAAAAGAATTTGTATTGATGTAGGAGTGATTTATCCTTACCCAATGTTAATTGGTATCCCATGTCTCATAAAGATGAGAAAATAATAAGGCAGTGGAGGCTGCTACATCACAAGATAAACAAAATGAAGAAGGCTGAGACGGCTCTAACAAAATTGAACAAAAAAGATGTAGTCACTACCAAGGATAGTCCTATTCTAGTTATAAGTAAACAAGGAAAAAGGAAAAAGAAAATTTGCCAAGAATGACAACTGTGTTCTAGAACGTGCAAAGGAAAAGAGGAAAAAGTCAAACTTCCATCTTTTCTTATTTTTTATGATTCCACGTGAAAAAAAAGAAAAACTAAATTTAATTTAGTATAAGATACCTCGGTTTGTAGTTTTCTTCTCAAAATTATTATTGATCTCAATTAAATGGTCAAGTTAATACTTCAAGTCTAGTCTCCAAAAGATTAAATATCTCAACAAGTCTTGAAGTAGGGGGCATTTGTGGACAATGAAATTTTATTAAATTAAAATTCATACGAAATTCAGATTATGTTAAATTCAAAATATATTAGTCCTAAATAAATATTGCATATTAATATACTTGAATTAATTATTTAAGTCCAAACATGTATAGATTTAATTAAAGTCCAATTTTTATTGGGCTAGCCCATTGATTTGAGCTACAAATGATTAGTTCACTTTGCTAAGCCCAAGATATTATCATATTTTAGAGGCCCAAATAATCACCACTTGTCGAGTGACATGGCATACCAAGTCAAGTGAATGAGCTAATAGGACCATGCCATGTGTCAAAATGATGCAACAGGCCTAGTGAAATTAAAAGGCCATAAAAGACGCCATGTCACTTGAATCTGATTGGTCAAAAGAAATTCATCTTCACCATGAATTTCCCCTTTCTACAATATAAATAGGGGTCACATAATTCAGAAAAAGGACCCAACAACTCTAACAAAAAGCAAGAGAAAGATCGTGAATCAAATGTCGCAATATCTCTACAATGCTCAAGGATTCATAGTCAAGTTCATTAGGATTCAATATGAAGACTACAAGATTCAAGATCAATCCCAAAAGCCCTTGAAATCAAGTACAAGTAAGCATCAAGTACGTCAAACTCCCAAATCAAGTTCAAATTCAAGATCAAGCTTATAGTCCTTGAATTTATATTTGAAAAAGTGAATCAGAGGAATCATAGAAATTGTAACACTCACATATTAAAATCAATAAAATGATTGTTGCAATATTTTTCTTGTCCTGATTATTTATTTTTGATCTTGAAAATTTTATTGTCCCACACACACATATATATATATATATACTATTTGGACAATTCATGACTATGTGTATGTATCTCTCTCTCTATATATAGAATACAAATTATAGCTATATCTTATAATTATTTAAAAATACATATGTAAATGTAATAATAGAGTAAAATCAGTTAAATTAGATAATCTTTTCATAAATTATTTACCTGTATATATTTATTTTCAAATTTGTTCTTTAAATATTACACTTTGATAACTATGTATGTTGTATACCTTCAGATTATATAATTTGCACTTTGTGTACTTAAATAGTATATAACAGTAAAGTTAGTTGAATCATGGTTGTACCATTTAAGTACATTACAAACATTTTAAAGAAGAGTATTACTATCTTCGTTTTATGGATTGTGCATTTCTAATATAGTCTATACAAGTCCTATATATGCATAGGTACTATAGCAAATTTGATTATCAGGGACGAATCATTTTGTCACTTATAAGTCATATTTCGTTGCAAAAGATTTAGTGTGAGGAAAAAATTTCGTCAATCAATCGTCTCCAAAAATAGGTCACTAAACATATACAATGACGATTTAGTGCTTCGTCGCTAAAAAAATTAAATTAGCTACAAAAGAAATTTTTTCCCCCAAATATGTAACATTTATGACAAATTGGTTTATCATAAAAATATAATTTTTTTTTGTAGTTAATGATACGCTTTTATCACTAAAAAGTTATTAATATCGATAAAATTTCATTCTCCCTAATTATTTAGTTCAATCATCGATGACACTAATTGTCTCTAGATTTATATGTATTACATGGTTGAACAAATGTATTTTCATCACTAATGATAACTTTTTGTATACAACAAATATTTTCGTCCTTGAATGTATGTATTGGTGACAAATTTATTAGCATGATAAAGGTTAATACTGTTATAGTTAAATCTATCATTTTGTCACTAAAATAGTATTTTTTTTACCGATGATATAGAATTGTCACTGATACAAAAATAATTACGGAGATGGACTTATGAGAGTGTGTTTTGGACTCGAGACTTAGAGTGTGCAAGTGAAGTGCAACGGAGCACCAAAATACACACCAAAACCGTCCATACACTACACTTGAACTACATTTGATGGGCGTCTCTCACTTAAGGGACCTTTTGGTCATTTTAACTTATATTTTGTAATAGCTATATAAGGAACATTTTAGAGTTTTATTAGCTAGTTTTTGAATATTGAATCTTTTAAAACACGATATAAAGACAGGTTCTCTCTCCCTTTGGAGGCTTGGCCGAAACTAGGAGAACAACAAGTGAGGATTCACTTTGTTGTTCTTTTGCTTGGAATGTTGGGTGCTTGAAGGATTGAGGTCCCTCTTGTGTTCACCTAAGAGTGTAGGTGTTTCTATTATCATAGTATTAGGGATCTTTGTGTTTGAAACATACTTAGGTTCTTAGCATGTAATAGTGTATGTCACACTACTTATCTATCCATTTTTTGCATTCTTGTATAGTGTTTGTGTCTTGTAACCTTGTATACGTGGGTTGTGTTATCATATTATTGTTGTTCATCATCTTTTTGTTGTTAACTTAGTTTGTGGTGGCTGATTTGGTGTGAAACAAACCCTTATATTTTGTATTCTTGTTGTTGTTTGTTGAATCCGAGAGTGGTCTCCATTTGGTCCTCGGATCCTTGTGATTTGTGGACTTCTTTGGAGTGTATTTTGGCGCTTTCCTTGTTTGTATCGTATCATTTAGTATTAGAACCATATTTTATTTTTTTCTAACAAGATCAATCTTGGGCTTGAGAGTTGAAAAAAAAGTGCTTGTGTTTGGTGTTCTTGGCTGAGAACTAGAGTCCTTCTTGTTGTTGTCTTGGCCGAGAGTTTGGGAATATTTTAGTAGTCTTTTATTTCTTTTGAATGTTTCAGTTATTAGTTTTCTTCATCACTAACACTAAAGGTGTTTAGATCTAATTTGATCTTGAACTTATTGAAGTTGTTGATGTGAGCAAGGTGTGGGCCGTGTGTTGATGTTGTTGTTCTAACTTGGACATGTGGTGACCTTGTTGTTGGACGTTGGTTGATGTTGTTGTTGTTCTTGGAAGTTGTTTTTGTGTTCTTGTTGTTCTTCACCCTTTTCATCTCTTGTTAAAAATAAAAAGTGAACATTAGATCTACAAAAGGTGAAAGACCAAGTTGTAATACTTATTGGTGAAAGGACTTGCTCACATCACTCAAAAGAATTGACAACCACTTTTCACCTACTTTACATGATTTAAGGACCTTGTTTCAAGAATAAATTACAAAGATGATCAAGTCTTGCTTTTAAATTTGAAAAAAAAGCTCCAAGACCATATTTCCCTCCATTAACCAAATCCACCAATTCCAAATTGTATATTGATCAAGACTTGAAATTGGAAAGTAAAAATTTGACAAAACCGTGACCAATAGTGGGCTGCCACATCACTAATTTACTGTTCATGCAATATCTTTAAGCTCAAATTTTAGATTATTAGTTTCATTTTATTGTTCGTTAGTTTCATTTGTTGGTTCGAATACTAATTGACAAGCTAGTAATTCTCCTACTAGATTGTAAGTTAGTTTTTGTGTCCGTTTGTTCATGTTAAGCATTATTTGTGTGTTTTTTTTGTAATTTAAGTTGTTGATTAGTTCTTGAATCATGTCCTACAATATTTGTTTGAGTTTCAAACCAAAATCTCATCCGAACAAGAGTAGACTCAATCCTCGGCTCCTCCTAGATTCCTTAGCCGACTTATAATAATTGTGAATCTACAAGTAAGGTAATCGAAGTGTGTGAGTGTGGTTAGGCTTTTGAACTATTTTTTGTTTTTGCTATTTTTGTAGGAATTTTGTTAGGTGTTTTGCAATGGAAGGATCCACATCTCAAACCGTGGATAATAATACTCTTGAAACTATGAAACCCTCTCTTGAGGCTATCACCCATACAATTGAAAGGTTTGACTCGAATTTGGCATCAATAAAGGGGGATATGAACAATATGAGTGGGAGATTGGAATAGGTATAAAGCCAAAAAAGTTCCCAACCTTCTACTCCTCAAAATACTTCCACAACCATTATCTCCAAAATGTTACACCAAATGATCCATCCACCAAAATAACCATCAAATGCTCCCCAAGGCCGAGAGTATGAAAGACCAATCCACCATCCACTTCACCAAGTCCAACAAGAAGGATTCGAAACCCAAATTCCACCACCAAACCCGAGCCCTCTACTTAACCAAAGGCCTCACGTTTCAATCCAAACTCTATTAAACCAAAGGCCTTACTTTCCACTAAATCCAAATCCACTTAATCCAAACCAACCTAATCACGTAGAGGGATATGGTAGGGAGGAACAACATGGGGTTTATTGTAACGACCTAATTTTTCTGGAACCAGAATGTCACACGGTGCTCATGATCTCAAAGGACCACAAGCTAACCCTCTACTGATATCTATACCTGAGCACTACATAATATCTGTAATAAATGAGGAAAACTGGCAAAAATTGGCCATAAGGTTCAAAACGTCTAGAATACTCAAACTGAAAACTAAATACTGATACATCTGTCCGAAAATCCCTTAAACTGTTTGAACTGTAGAGTTGATGGGATATGTCCCCAACTAACTTCGTCTGTTAAAAATAAACTAAATCTGATATGATAATAAAATAAGGATCATCCTTGAATAAAGAGGACTCACTACTACGTCTACTGCTGCTGACTGGGACTGAGCTGCTAGGGGTACTCTGGATCTCGTGCCTCTGAACCTATGGTGTCAAATAAAACACCATAGTTCAAATGCGTTAGTACGAGAATGTACTGAGTATGAAGATGAGGTAAGGCTAAATGCAAGGGTTTATGCATGAAAGATTACATAACTGAATAATCATGAGAATACTGAATGAGGACATATGCATGAATGCACAAACCATAACTTAAAACATCACAACTCAAAATACTAAAACTCCGATACTGCTTTACTAACATCTGAACTCACTACTAATATTGAGATACTGAACAACTGAATCTCCTGATATAGAAAACTGAGTACTGAAATTGAGATTAGTCTCATCTAGTGAGTGATCTTAGAAACTAATGATACTGAAGCTGATTAACTGAATCTACTCATATCAATGACTGAAAGCTGAGCTTACTACTCTAGAATGTTTGAATCTGAGATCAAACCTCTCTAACGGATCATCACTGAATCTACTATCAATGATAATAAATGATTATGCCTGAGATCAAACCTATCTAGCGGAAGATCTCTGAATCTGATAATGAGAATACTCAACTAAATCTGAGACTTAGATCAAACCTATTTAACGGGTGATCTCTAGATCTGATAATAGGATTACTCAACTAAATCTGAGACTGAGATCAAGCCTATCTAACGAGTGATCTATGGATCTGATGATGAAATTACTCAACTGAATCTAAGACTAAGATCAAGCCTATCTAATGGGTGATCTCTAGATTTGATAATACTGATACTGAATAACTTTACGTGAGACTATGTCTATCTAGTGGGTGGTCCATGAATCAATGGAACTATTTGGGTTCCTTACTGATATAGGTGACTGTATTTGACAGTCCTGATTTCTATGTTCTACTCTGAAGACTGATACTGAAACAGTAACTGTGGGAGTGCTTACTTAATCGACATGCCCCAAATCTAATCTAGTGGGGTCCAACCTGTAACCCCATCTAGAAAGGTGTCAATACCGTGCCATGAGTAAATACCTCTACTCTGGTCAAGCCTCTCTAACGGGTGACCCTCACAGGAAGTGAAGCCTAAGGTAGTATAATAGTCAAGCCTTATTCTAATGGGTGACTCCTACTCCTATGCTGGATATGCAGTTCTGGAGTTCAGAGATTGCTCCTAAAAACTCTGCCTTTCTAACGGGAAGCCGCCATCCCTATACTCGCTTGGTGCTAGCTCTTACTCCTAACTGAAAGACTCTAAACTGATTCTTAACTGAACTTAAACTGAGATGAATCTATTACTGATCATATTTCTCGATTGATCTGACAGAGTTACACTGAATTCACTTGGTTCCGTATCTGATGAAATACTACTGAATCTCGTTATCTAACTGCATGATACTGACTTCCGAACTGAATACTTGAATACTACTAAATCGAAGATGAGTACTGAATTGAGGCTAGAATACTAGTGATACTGAGATTTCTGAGATTTCTTAAGTTCTGTATCTGTCTGAGAGTACAGAGTTCAATAACTCACTGAGTTTTGAGAATCGTGGCTTGACTGAGATTATCGTGAAAACTAATACTGGCTCTAGACTGCAGCTAAATTTTCGGGTATAAATACCCCAGGACTCGATAAAATAAAAGTATAACATAGCCATTCTTGAATAATCAAGATCATGGACATTCATTCACCACCATAATAACTAAAGCATCTCTTCAAGCATTTAGAAATCATAAACATGTGAAAGTATAGGGAGACTTGCTATTGGCTCATATTCCATTCAAAAAGGTCTTGCATCAAACCCTTAGCATGTATTAAAGTCTTAGCATGTATCGAAGACCACATAATTGGGCAATTTCATGCTATCATGTCACAGTTCATTCATTAAGGCTTTTCAACAAACACTCGACATGCATGGGCTTGCACACAATTGCGGATTTCTAGTCAACATGCTATAATGGCTCTAATTCTTTCACATAAGCATTTTATCAAACATATGGGGAGCATGCTTTGCCTATTCAACAATTTCTACATTAATTGACATGAACGGATCACTTAACAAGCAACTTGAAGAGGTTTTATCATGAACATCACATGAATATCACATACTGGGGTCAAAGCTTGAAACGTCATAAACAAAATATGAATTAAAAACTCAATAATAGAATGAGCTCTAATTTCAATTCACATGAATCATGAAAACTCATAAACATAAGATCTTTGAAATTTATAAAAGGGTTCTTGAGCTTCTTGGATGAAAGGGACCTAAGAATCAACATCTGCATACCTTAGTTTCTTGATTCTTAAAAAGTTAACGGAGGAATCTTGATGATTGGGGTCTTGATTTAGGAACCCTAGCTCTTGCTCTTGAACAATTTTGAGAGAAAACTAGTATTTTTGGGTTAAATGAGGCCAAATCCCGTGTTAAGGAGTATATATAGGGGTAGCAAAATTACCGTTTTTTCCCTTAGGATTAAACTAAAAAATCCCAATTGTATATGCTGGCACGACGTGCCATAATCGTGGCAGCTTACTGGAAATTAGACAATTGGGAAATAGCTTGATGGCGCGATGCGGGGAAAATCTCGTTGCCACCTTTTTTGCAAACTGTAAAGGCACCGCGACGCGGTAGAATCACATTGGTGCACTGGAAATTGACAACTCTAAAATAAAGCCTTAGCACGATGTACCATAATTACGGAGGCTCACTGGATTTTGACGATTACTATTTTGGCTGTTTCCGCGATGCGCTAAAGCACCAGGTGGTACACTATCTTGCTAATATGGCTCTAACTCTTTGCCCGAGTGTTGGATTTGGGTGAATTTAGTATCGACAGAAAGCTTATTCAATGCTCTACATGAAAAAATTTGATACTAGGGAAATTATACACCGTTCAAAATTCTTATCACTTGGGAAGACACTTCTCAACCTTTTAGAGATAAATTAACACTTTACTGAACATGCTCTAAGGCTCAGACTGGACAGAATTTTATGGGGTCTTACATTTATATAGCTTAAAGTGATGTTTACCTGAGAAAAGAAGAGGTTAGGGGTAGGTAAGGTGATATAGGTCGTGAGGTGCGAGGTGTCCACCAAATTCGAGAGCTAGGCAACAATACCATCAAAGTTAGCCTTCCGATCTTCAAAGGTGAGAGTGATACCGAGGTGTATCTTTATTGGGAGTCATCTTATGACAAGATATTCCAAGTAAATAATCTAACTAAAGATAATAAGAGTTGTTATGCTATCGCTCACTTTGAGGGTTATGCAAATACTTGGTGGGAGTTTGTGAAGAGGTTTGGTGATATGTTGATTACTGGACAGCCTCCTCCATGGTTTAAATTGAGGTACCTTATGTGTTAATGGTACTTACACGAGGGCTACAAACATGAGTTTCTTGCCAAGTTGTACAACTTGAGGCAAGGAAACAAAAGTGTCATGGCATACTATGACGAGTTTTAACAATTATTGTTAAAGATTAATCATCAAGGGGAACATGTTAGGCATAATATTATAAGATTCAAGGTCGGGTTGAATAGAGACATAACTTCTCATATGACTCTCCACAAGTTTGACACCATCGATGACATCTTCCAAGCGACATTGGAAGTTGAAAGATAACTCTTGGCTTCCAAGTCCAAGAGTCACTAACAACCTTTCTCCAATTTGCACCAACATAAAGAGAACTCATTCAATACTAATCAAATCAAGAACAATGTTGTACAACCCAAAACTAAGGCTGCCCAAAGTTATCCTCCAAGAAATAGAGGTAAGACAAATCCTACTTCTCTTTCTAAGAGGTTTCAATGTTTCAAATGTCAAGGGTGGGGGCAAAAGGCTAGTGAATGACCAAATTAGAGAAATGTAATCCTTAGGGAGGGAATATTGTATTACCTTAGTGGGGTGGTGGGGCTTGAATCATATGAGGGTGACGAAAAAGCTTAAGATGGAGAGAAGCTGAGGTGGAAATTAATAAAGACGGGAAAAATATGTAGCCGTGTGATGGTGAGTTTGGAGGGCCTGTGTATATGGTAAGGAGATTCATGATTAGTGAGGGTTTGTAAGAAGAATCTGAGAGTGAGGAGGGTGAAGAAGAAGAAGAGAAGCCGAGAGTCGTGGTTGTGGAATTTTCTCACAAAGGCCCTTTGTTGCTTACTAACAATGATGCTAGCACTTTGCCTAGCATCAAATATTTTTATGTGCAGGTTGTAGAACATGTAAGTCCAAGGAGCATGCTTGATGATCTCATGGAACCCTTGGTTGAACATCCTAACTTTGAGAGCTTTCGGTGATGATGCCTTGAATTTGTGGACAAATTCCTTTCTAGATGGAGAGGATGATACAAAAATGATCATGGAGATGGAATTATGAGAATGCGTGTTGGACCCGAGACTTGGAGTGTGCAAGTGAAGTGCAAAGGATCACCAAAATACACACCAAAACCGTCCATACACTACACTTGATGGGCGTCTCTCACTTAAGGGACCTTTTGATCATTTTAACTTATATTTTTAATAGCTATATAAGGAACATTTTAGGATTTTATTAGCTAGTTTTTGGATATTGAATCTTGTAAAACATAGTAGAAAGATAAGTTCTCTCTCCCTTTGGAGGCTTGACCAAAACTAGGTGAACACAAGTGAGGATTCACTTGTGTTGTTCTCTTTCTTTTAACGTTGGGTGCTTGAAGGATTGAGGTCCATATTTTATCCACCAAAGAGTATAGGTGCTCCTATTATCATAATATTAAGGGTCTTTATGTTTGATACAACTTAGGTTCTTAGCTTATGTAATAGTGTATGTCATACTACCTATCTTTCAATTTCTTGCATTCTTGTGTAGTGTTTGTGTCTAGTAACCTTGTAATCCGTGGGTTGTGTTATCATATTATTGTTGTTCATCATCTTGTTGTTGTTAACTTAGTTTGTGGCGGCTGATTTGGTGTGAAACACACCCTTATATCTTGTATTCTTGTTGTTGTTTGCTGAATTCGAGAGTGTTTTCCATTTGATCCTTGGATCCTTGTGATTTGTGGACTATTTTGGAGTGTGTTTTGGCACTTTCCTTGTTTGTATCGTATCAGTCACTAAATTATTATGATTATTAACAATTACGATTGTCATGAAATACAAAATTAATTTATATCAAATAAAAAGAAAGATATTGAGACAAATACATTTGTCACTAAATATAGTCAAACTTATGACGAACTATTTTATTTCGTGAAAAAATAATTTGTCTTGAAAAGTCTAATTTAATCGTTGCTAAAAGTTATCTTTGATAATAAAATCTCTTGTCACTAGTTACAAGAAAAAGCTTAATTATTTCATATTGATATTATTTTCTAAATTTGAATTTAATAAATTAAAAATAAAATTACAAAACATGCCAGATAATAATAAAATTCACCCACAACTATACAATTAAGAAAACTAAAATTGTACTTGTTAGGATATACTATTAACCATGTAGTTTGTGTTATAGTATTATATTTTCATCCCATGTAAAGACTATTTATTATATTAATAAAATCTTAATTTGAATAGATTATTGTGTTAACATATGTGTCCTTTACTTATATAGTTGATAATTTTGTGTATGGAGTGATTTAACTCATGCACGGATGATTAAAATTATCGATTCTTATAAGTAATAAATTAATGTTCACAATCAAAGATGAGACAGGACAAACATCTTGATGATTGTAGCACAAAATTAAATATAATCTGATCTTAATTATGGGAGTGGTATTCCATCTTCTTTTGCTTGTACATTTTATACGTATTAAATGGACCAATTAGAGATGCTTGTTTTGTTCATAATTTTAATAAACAACTTCTCTAGTCCATTACATGTACTTATACTCTTAATCTTGATATAATTATTATGATCTATGTGGTTTGGTTTATTGTTTTAATCTATTAAAAGGTGAAACTCTTTTATGAGTCAATATATTCCTAATAGGTTGGATGATGACAAATTAATTAGTCAAATATTAATTAGTTGATAGAACCATGTCTCGGACTTGAGATAGAGGACACCTCTTTATTGTTTCTTATAAGTTTTCACGTGAAAACACTGCAGGTGGATTTTATATCCATCATGTGAAATAAGTTAAACATTATAAATAAAGAATTAAATTAATCAATGAGTTAAATTTTTTAGAGAATTTAATTTAATTGATTGGTGTTGGTAATTCTAACATGGGGAGTTAAATAAGATGTAATGGTAGATTTTGAATTAAATTAAGGAGTGCAATTACATTTTTAGTGGAATAATTTGTTATTTTGTTGTGATTGATGATTCATTCATTACTGAATTAATATCATAATTTTAAGCCCCAGTTAATAAATCTGCGGTCCCTACTATGCCTGATTAGCTAATTAAATTTGACAAAAAAAGTAATACTATTTTGTTTACTAGTCTTCTGTAAATACGGTATAAAAGGAGTGAATTAAAAACTAAACTTCAGTATTATGGTAGTATTTAAGGATGAAAATATTTTGTGATTTTAAGGTGATATTAAGGTCAAAAACATTTTGGCATTAAGATTACAATAAAGGGCCAAAAACGTTTTTGCCTCTCAGAACTTGGTTCTTTCAAAATCCGTACCTTTAACCCCATCTGAATTGTGGAGTGGGTGCAAGCCTAGTCTACGACAAATTCGGCTTTAGAGTTGTCCAGCCCATGTGCTAAAAGGAAAAACTGATAAATTAGAATCTAGAACAGAAGTGCGCATTTTTATTGGACATCTAAAAGGGACGAAAGGGTGTTTATTTTATTGTCCTAATGAACAAAAGATAATCCTTTTGACAAATGCCATGTTTCTTGAAAAGGATTATTTTATGAATCATGTTCCTAGAAGTAAAATTATTATACAGGAATTGAGCAATAGAACAACGAATAATGAAACACAAGAATAAATTTCAAAAATTGTTATTGACATACCACTGCAACCACGTAGTGGGAGAAATGTCAATAGGCATGAGATTGCAAAAAAGCAAACACTTGACATAATACTACCTCAAAGTAGTGGGAGTAATTCACAACTACAAATTACCCCTATAGAGATGGTTCAAAAACCATTGCAATAGGCTTAACAACCGTCTCCGTAGCTTTAATGCAACGGTTAAGCACACGTTCTATATGTGAACGTTGCCATAAAGCTATCACAACGGTTGATGCAACGGTTAGTAGAAACTGTCGCCATAGACCAACCTATAGCAACGATTATTTTTTCTTCTATTGGGATGCCTCTTTTTACCTATAGCAACGGTTCATAACCGTTGCAATAGATTCTACTGCAATGATGTTAAACCGTTGCAATAGAAGTTATTCTATGATTTTATAATTCTATTGCAACGATTTTGTTGGCTTTTTGCAACATTTTTGGATACCTATTGCAACAGTTTTGTTGGCCTTTTGCAATGATTTTTGACTACCTATTGCAATAATTTCTAATACTATCGCAATGATTTATTATTCTATTGCAACAATGGTTTCCACATGTTGTAACTAGTTCAAATATCAATTGTAACAAATTATATAAAATAACCACCTGTATTGTAAATTAGTATTTACATAAATAATAAATTATAATAAACAATTTTATGCACATCACAAAACTACAGATAAGAAAATTTCTCAAAGTTGATGAACATTCCTTGTGCTGAGTATGATAAGAAAATTTTCATTATCCAACTGTTTTGTCCGTATGGCATTGGGACATTTTCTGCGATATCTTCTTCAAGTGAACGATTGAAAAGGCCACAATATGTTTGTCTCACTATGATCAGATGATTAGGAGATGATGCATAAGCTATCTCTACTATTATTTGTTATTAGGTGATGGTTTTCTTTCTTGAATTTAAGGCTTCATTTGCTAGTGATGCATCTCTTTCAGAAGGCTCGTATGTCCATAACATGACTACTTTCTGTCACATATGTAAAGCTAAAATTAGCACTTGGAAACTTGGGAATTGCCATGCTCAAATAGAGACCAAAATTACACTCTGCTATAGATATAGTAATCTAATAGGCATTCTAGAAACCTACTAAGGTATCTCTACTATAACTTGCAATCGTACTTATGCCCAAATACTTTGAAAAAGGAAAAATCTAGAAATTATGATTCCAGAAAAAACAACTCTTCTACTTTAGGAATAATGAAAACATACATCAAATTTTCACAACACTCCGGATTTAACCGCAAAATAATACTAGAAATGAGAATCGAAAGAAGAGAAAAGCTAAACACGAAAAGTGACCTGTAGGGAGTAAATCCTAATGAGCTAATGCTATAAAATAGTGCGTCAATTGCCAAAGAGAAAAAAATAACTAAGAAAGTAATAAAAGGGATTTTGCGCTGAAATCACTAGATAAGTCAGAATAAATGTCATCGATAAGGGACTTGTTGTAAAGTTGGTGGTAGGTTTCTCTGATCTTCTTCTTCTAGCTTGTATTTCTGTGGCCCAACACCGATATTAATGACTTCTCATTAGTTCCCAGTCCTACACACAACCACAAATTTAATCCCCAACTTTATATCAATGAACAAAAAAATAATACATTAAAATCACTGATTCTGATAGGGATGACAATGGGGCCGTGGCTATTTTTTCTCTTTCCAATCAAATTGCTACTAGTACTTTTTTTACACATGATAAAAGCCGTAGCTAATCTCTTTCTTCCTATCAGTATAGAAGAAAATTGCAATTAGCAGATCAGATTTTCTTTGATCAAATAGTATAACAAAACAAGTCCCCTGCTACCAAGGATGTGTCCGCAGGAAAGAGGATGTCCTAATTTTTACAGAGGCAGATTCGGATATAGCTCAAAGGTAAAAGGTAATCAGTACTTTTGGCGTAGAGTATAATTTTAAGTGTAAAAAATCACAAAAATTGCTAAATGACTAAGGTAATTAACCAACTAGTTTGGTGAAAAAGAAAGTTCATTGCACCGTAATTCGTCCTTTATTTTTACATAAGAACCGTTGCTAAATCAAGATCATTTTTGCCAAATTTCCAATTTTGAGGAATCCACACACATTGCACAATAGCTAACGTAGATATCTTAAGACAAATGAAAGATACTGTATAAATTAGATCAACTGGATGTGAAACTTCAAGAGTTCGTGAACAATACACACCCAAGAACATATTGTTCTTTAGACTGTGGCTACCTCATTTATGCATAGAATAATTTATTCTTCACGGCCCTGTAATACCTCAATAGTATTTAGTAACTCTGTAATACCTCACTACCCACATTTATGTTCATCTAGGAATTATGTTTGTGATGCTAAAGCCATGGCTGCCACACTAGCAGATTATTATATAAGTACTTACAGTTCCAAGAGTCAGGAGACTTTTGTTTATGTATGATCCTTTTTTTCTTCATAACCTAGTAGTTTCAATTTTAGAGCTCTCAAATCCAGCTAGATCAATTAAGTTATGCGGGACAAAACAAATTAGTATTAGATGTTAATGTGTAATGAAAGGAACAATAATCAGACTTGACTAGTAAATAAAAATCACCAGTTACCAGTCGTAAGAACTTAAACTACACGGAGTAGGAGTTTCTACATACTACATCATTTTTTTGGAACTCTATAACATAACACCACTACCACCTTCAGCTACTTGGGACCAATATCCTTGATACCATAGATGTGCTCCCCCCCCCCCCATGGCAGACATCACAAATAGAACCAGGTCCTTCCCCTCAAAAAACAATCTTTGACCTGTGCTCATTAGTTAGAAAATAGTGTTAAGAGTGAGAAATACACAAATTTATGGTAAAAATACTAATCTTCAATTTAAAGGAATTGTCTTCCGAGAAATGAAAAAAAAAACAAGCAAATATTTTTTGATCTTGGAATAAAAAAGCTAATGCCTTATCGAATCTAAATCTATAGTTAGTACAAACAAATAGCCCTCACTAGGGAATGTTACTCCTTCCATTCATTATGTCCTGTGTCCAAGTATCATTTAACTTTTAATTTATAAGTTCACGAACATAAAAGAGGTAGCAAAGTAAAACTGGTGTCCAAATTTGATCCCGTGCCGGTACTTACCTGAGCTAGAAGAGTATCATTAGTTGGGAACATCAAGTCATCCTTAGTATTACCATTTTCAGTCAACAGACTCACCTAAGACAATATTATAAGTGAGATAGCCTTCAACAAGGAGATCCAAAATCCAAGTAACAAATTGAGTAAAAAAAATATGTACAAACCCATCCCCAGATCTATCATTAAGCTGATAGTAAGTTCTATTCACATAAGGAACCTGTAACGTAAAACAGATAATATGGTGGTTAGTAATTATTAAGTAAATGAACATGATGAAAGCAGCAACAAAAAATGGTATAACCAGCTGATAACGCTCAAACTACACCTCTCTTACGAGAATATAATCAATCTTTGTCAATATATAACCCAACTAGGTTGGGGTAGAATCCACAGGGAATATGGTGTGTATTTGAGTTATTTGCGGGTTAATCAACTGATAGTTAGCAATTTCTTGTGAATGGTTTTTTTTTGGAAAGGTAGCAAATAATTACTTCTCAATTCAGTGTTTGAAATCAATATGATAAGGGAAACCAGATCTATATTCGCTATGGGTATTGGGATTTGACAGACACTAGTAACGGTTTAAGATTCTTGTGGTAGGTAGGAACAACAGACTATCCTTGTTGAAGTTATGTCTAAATGTTTCTCAACCTATTTAGATATTTAACCACCTAATTCTTTCGAACTTAGGGAATTTATATTTCATAACAGGATGTTATCTCAAGTTAATTAATCTTGTTACAACATTAATTATTAAATGGAAGTTTGATGCTTCCAAGTCCTTATTGATAATTTGCTTCTTACTAGGGTTGATTTCTTATCTCAAGCAAATCACCAGTAAGCAAGGCCTATTTTTTGCAACCAGTAGTCAAAATATAAAATAATGGAATTAACAAGAAGTTTCTACCACCGTTAGAATCTTGAACACTTAGTTACGTTACAAACCCAAACCCATAGATCCCAAAACTCGGGTTAAGGGAATTTAGTTACTCATAACGTAGAAAGAAACAACGCCAATTGTATTCATAGTTCGATTAATGATAACTTATAGAATGATTAATATCAACAAGTGTTTCTCATTCTAAATCACAGTAGAAAATCCCCAAAAAAGTAATAATAATTTTTCCAAAAGTAAACTATAATGTTGCAGAGAAAACTAGAGAGAAAACTTGATGAAAACGTGAAGTTCAAGATGCTCAGAAAAACCATAAATTATGCCTTAAATACGTTAGCCTAATTATGGAAACAAATCATAGATTATAGGTCTTTTCTCGAATAAGTGACGATGAAGTGTGACGCTTTATCAAGAGTCTGACGACTTATCAGAAATGTCGTCAGCTTCTTCTCTAAGTTTGATGATTTTTGCCTTAGACTGACGATGACACTCTGATGGCTTATAAGGAGTCTGATGAATCATTAGAATTATCATCATTTCCTCTTCCACTTTTATGATTTCTTCCTTGGGATGATGGTATTCCTGATGGCTTATCAGACACCTGATGGCTTATCAGGGAATGTCATTATACTTCTGCTCTGACTACCTCACACTGTCTACAGTTGATGTTAATTCTTATAACTTATCACAAAGTTGACGGCTTATCAGAATTATTGTCGCTTCTTCACTTCAAGTCCTATTCCCTGCCTAAACCTAACAACGAGCCTAACGACTTATCACACATCAGACGGCTTATCACAGGTCGTCATCACTTCTTCCAATTGAATCCCATTCTCTGTTTAAGGCTGATGGCAACTCTGATAGCTTATCACAAGGCTGATGACTTATCAGACAAGTCGTCAGCTATACTTGCCTCTCTACTTTCTCAGAAGCCAACTCTTTTACTTCAATTATTGCTGGTTCTCTTGCATCTTGAATTTTGCTTTACTATCAAAGAGAAAACAATAAAAAACGACACAAGTTGCTTAAGACTTTACAATTATTCTCAGTTAAAAGCCTCAAATATGCATCTACTCATACATCAACACCCTCAACTTAAATAATTGCTTGTCCTCAGTAACTAAAACACAACCAAGAGGATACAGAGTACACTCAGCATTCAACCATCCATATTATCTCAAAACATCTTCACCATCACTAAGGTCAATTAATTTACAAAAACCAACTATGCATATTATTGAAGAACAACAACGCGACACACAGGAATCAAGATATGACATCAATTTAGTAACAACAACCATGCATGTACCAAGATTACACTATCCAAATAAGTTAGCAACTAGCAACGTAACCAATGTACCCTCACTACAAAGAAGCCCCACTTCACTTATATCAGACATCATATATGTAACCATGGGGGCAATCAAAAGACACTCACTTTCAGAATGAAGTTCTAATCAATGTATGCCAAATACCATAGGCTTGCCCTTATTTTAATTACCAAGATTTTCAGACAGGTCAGCTAGGATCACTATAGGTCTTCTCTTTGGCTTGTAATGTAGGCTAGGGCCTGGTATGATACTCGATGATATTTAAAGTGACTAAGCTTCCTTGACACTACACTAGCTTCTAGGTTCTCACTTATTAACCTTTTTCTATTCTTCTCTTTTCTTAATTACACATATTCAGGATGGGTGCCGTATTTTCTACAATAACTTTTTTTCACAACTTTTCCTTTCTTCTTTTCCACCGCACCCAGATTTTTATTCTTTTATTTTATTCTACCTTTATCCATACTCATTTTACATCATGCACCCCTATGATAGCCACCCTCAACTTAGGCTATTTGCCTAAGTCAAGGTGCACAGTGTCCAAGGAGGACCAGAGCCGAAATAGGTTCATTATGATATAAATGGGACGGTGATAGGTATCATAAAAAGAAATAGGCTATTCAAGCTCAAAATAGGGATCAAGGGATATTATGCATACAGGGAAGGTCATTTAGGCTAAAAGTGGGCTAATATCAAAACGACCTATGATCATTTCCTAACGACCATCCTTTAACCGAGGTAAGACTAACCGGGCAAGTTCTGGATTCAACATACAAAGGGAACTAAGTAATATCTCACACGCACATGGAACACAAGTATATCACAAGTTACTACTTATCCAGTTCATACAATTGTTTAGCAATGATTATTAAGTCACTAGAACTAATGCCATAACAAGATGCATAGTGTTCACAATTAGATACAAATCACATAGTTAAACAATCAGACCATTTGAGAGGTGTTCACAAAATAATAAAACCTTGTTAACTATCTCAGGTACTTGTATTTCTCCTACTCAACTATAAAATATTACAACAACAACTCACCCTACACCCTAAACTTAAAATTAAAGAAAAACTGAACTAAGGGTTAGGGTATACCTGGAGTAGATCAAGAACGAGGATCATGGGTTGCCTCCCATGTAGTGCCTGATTTAATGTTGCGACATGACTCAGGTATCTCGATTACTTTAGACTTTATCAAGACAGATAGTAGAAATACTTTTCATCAAGTCTTTTGGATCGATATAAAGTTTGACTTGACTAACTCTAAATGGGCTTGACCACTTGAATTTAAGATTACCTGGGAACAGTTTGAGTCTGGAATTAAACAGAAGCACCAAGTCACTTTTTTGGAAATCTCGTTTCTCGATCCTCCAATCATGATACTTCTTCTTCTTTTATTTGTATAGGTCTACTTTTTCATATTCCCCAAGACGAAATTCATCCATCTTATTCAGTTGCCCCAATCTTAGCTCTGTTGTCTCTTTCTAATTCAAATTTAACCTTTTGAGTGCCCATAAAGCCTTGGGCTCCAGCTCTATTGGTAAGTGGAATGCTTTGCCATAGACTAACTGGAATGGTGACATGCCAATGGATGTCTTGAAAGAAGTTCGATATGCCCACAAGGCATCATCAAGCTTTCGAGACCAGTCTTGCCGACTAGCATTCACCGTTTTGGCTAGAATGGCTTTAATATCTAGATTTGACACCTCCACTTTTCCACTAGTTTGTGGGTGATATGGAGTGGCTACTCTATGATATTTCACCCCATATTTTGCTAAGGCATGAAACACTTTTTTGCAAAAATAAGATTCTCCATCGCTTATAATTGTACGTGGTACTTTAAAGCGAGAGAAAATATTCTTCTTAAGAAAAGCAACAACCCTATTTCCTTCATTATCAGACAAGGCAATAACTTTGACCCATTTTGAGACATAATCAACAGTAACTAGAATATACTTCATCCCATACGAGCTTACAAACGGACCCATGAAATCGATGCCCCAGACGTCAAACAATTCTACTTCAAGAATCTTAGTCAAAGGCATCTCATGTATTTTGGAGATTGACCCCTGCCTCTGACATTGGTCGCACTTCAGCATAAACTCGTGAGCATCCTTGAACAATGTTGGCCAATAGTATCCACTTTGCAATACCTTTCCAGCCGACCTCCAACTGAGGAAGCATGGCATGCTTCCAATATACACAATACATCCACTTCTGGCACATAGCTCCTTATAATATTGTCAGCATATCACCAAAAAAGAAATGGATTATCCAAGAAGTAGTGTGTTACATCATGAAGGAATTTCTTTCTTTTATGGAAAGAAAGATTTTCTGGAATGACTTCACTCACAACATAATTTACAAAATCAGCATTCCAAGGCATTTTCTCCATAGCAGCAGCCAAGATATCTTCATCAGGAAATGCATCATTTATCTCCATTTCATCACTAACTGCCTGCTCACCTTCTATTCTAAATAGATGATCCGTAACTTGGTTTTTGCAACCCTTCCTAGCTTGGACTTTAAAGTCAAATTCTTGTAGCAGCAATACCCATCTAATCAGCCTTGGTTTTGCATCCTTCTTAGTCATCAAATACCTTAAGGCTGCTTGGTCAGTGTGGACCACCACCTTGGTTCCAAGAAGGTAAGACCTTAATTTCTCAAAAGCATACACTACATTCAAGAGTTTCTATTTAGTGACATTGTAGTTCTTTTGCACTTGATTCAGTGCTATGCTAGCATAATATATTGGATGAAACAGTTTGTCCTTTTGTCCCAATACAGATCCAAGGGAAACACCACTTGCATCACACATGATTTCAAACGGTTTTGACCAGTCCAGTGCAACAATGATAGGGGCCTCGACCAGCTTCCTTTTAAGGCATTCAAATGCCTTCAAGCAATCATTATCGAAGGAGAACTTCACTTCTTTCTCTAAAAGTTTGCAAAATGGATTTGCAACCTTTGAGAAGTCTCTTATAAACCTCTGGTAAAAGCCAACATGCCTAAGAAAACTATGCACTCCCTTCACTGAAATGGGAGGTGGTAGTTTCTCAATAACTTCAACCTTGGCTCGATCAACCTCTATCTCTTTTGCTGAAATTTTGTGCCCGAGAGTGATGCCCTTCTTTATCATAAAGTGGCATTTCTGCCAATTAAGCACCAAATTAAATTCAACACATCGTTGCAAGGCCATACTCAGGTTTTCCAAACATAGCTCAAACAAATCTTCCATCACAGATAAATCATCCATGAACACCTCTAAGGTGTCCTCTACCATATCTAAGAAAATAGACATCATACACCATCAGAAAGTAGTGGGTGTATTGTATAACCAAAATGACATCCTATTAAATTCAAAGGTGCCATATGGGTATGTGAAATTCATCTTCTCCTGATCTTCAGGAGCAATACAGATCTGGTTATATCCAGAATAACCATCCAAGAAGCAATACCACCCCCTTCCAGCCAATCCATCAAACATTTGGTCCATAATGGGCATTAGAAAGTGGTCTTTCAAAGTCCATAAGTTTAGTTTGTGGTAGTCCATGAAAACTCTTCACCCAGTCACATGCCTGAGTGGAATCAACTCATTCCTTTTATTTGTAACAACAGTCATGCCCTCTTTTTTGGGCACGCATTGAACTGGGCTTACCTATTTACTGTCAAAAATAGGGTAAACACTCTTGTATCTAACAACTTAATAATTTCCTTCTTAAACACCTCTTTCATTGGTGGGTTAAGACGGTGCTGGTGCTCAATGATTAGAGTACAATCTTCCTCAATTTGCATTTTATGCGTGCAGATGCCAGGGGGAATGGCAATAATATCTGCGATAGTTCATCCTATTGCTCTTTTGTACCTCTGAAGTACCAAAAGAAGTGCTTTTACCTGCTGCTCACCCAAATCAGCTACAATAATAATGGGTAGCGCGTTTCTGTTGCCCAAAAACACATACCTTAAATGCCCTGACAGTTTTTTTAATTCCAACACCGGTGGCTCTTCGATGGATGGCTTAGCCAGTGGTATTGGTCGATTATTAAGATCAAGATCTAAATTCTTAGGAGCATATAAGTATGAACCCATTCCAAACAAAGAACAAATAGTCTCTTCATACTTCTCAATGTCTTCACGATCAAAATTCATCAGAACTATAGCTAAAGGCTCTACAATAAGTTTCTCCTCTATTGATACCTCCTACTCATCCTCATAATATACATCAACAATTAAGAACCCACTCATTTATTTATACTGCTTCATTGATTAACACACATTAAATCGCACCACCTCATCATTCATCCTAAATAAGAGCTCATTAGCTTGCAAATCAATCAACATACTTTCGATTGCGATGAAAGGTCGAGTCAAGATTATGGGCACCTCAAAGTTCACCTCGCAATCCAGAATGATAAAATCTATAGAAAATATGAAGCTAGATACCTTTACCAACAGATCATACAAAATACCAACAGGTCATTTTACTGACCTATCCGCCATCATGAGTCGTATGTTAGTGGGTGTGGGATTTCGCCAACCCAACTTTTTATATACAGCCAGTGGTAATGCTCGCTCCCAGATCACATAAGGCCTTAGCAAATTCCAGAAACCCAATCTTACAAGGAATAATGAATGCTCCTGGGTCTGCCTTCTTCTGCACCAAGGACCTCATAGAAATAGCCCTACAATAATGGAGATTATTCTCTGGTTTGTAGCTCACCGCTCTTTTCTTCGTCATAAGGTCCTTCATGAATTTGGCATACCCTGGCATTTGCTTGAGTGCCTCCACCAAAGGCACATTTATTGTTAACTACTTCAACATTGCCATGAATTTACTAAATTTCATGTCGTCAACCTTCTTTTTCAATCTTTGAGAAAAGGAAGGTGGTAGTCTTAGGAGAGTTTTCACCACTACTTCTTTTTTCTTCTCTTTCTTTTTTTCCAACTCATCAATCTGCTAATGATTAGAAGGGATATTAATTCCATCCAGCTTCTTAGACTCCACTGGATTATCTTTTTCAAGCTTACCATCTACTTTAATCACATCTTTAACTCCAACTTTGCCCACAAAAGGGACAGGTAATATCTTACCACTTCTAGTAGTAATAGCCATACATGAGACATCATTCTACGGATTCTAAACCATATCACTAGGTAACGTTCCACTCTTCCTCTGGTTCAATATTGCAGAGAGTTGGCTCATTTGCTATCCAACTGTTTGATCAAAGTGGAGTGCGAGTTTACCAACTGACTCATAGAGAACAGATCAGTCTTCAAGGTAGTCACCCCTGATTTGGTAGCCTTCACTCCCTTTAACAAGTTAGCCATCATGTCCTCTATGGACATCTTTTCAGAACTTGTTGTAGCATCCTCACGATTTCTAGGAGGGACATATAACCTGCTTTTATTATTATTGCTCCTCCAATTTCCTTGCTTCTGGTTCTTATATCCAGCCTTGTCATAATAAGTCTGACATTGATTTCCTTGGCTATTGCCTCAGAAACCCCCCAGATTATTTACTTAGTTTGCCTCTTCTTCTTCTAAGTCAGACTCCACTTTGCCCTACAATCCCACAACCTTCACTTTTTCAGTTTTACCTGATAGTAAATGCTTGATTAGCAAGTCAATCTACGTTTTTAGGTAAGCCATGTCTTGATCACGCTCCTTGTCTCTTCTGCGTTGTTTTGTAGTCATACCAATAAAAATAGTGGGGCTTGCTACCACAAAGTCTCTGATATGCCATGCCTGACTCTGTTTGGTGATTCTCTCTAGCATTTCTAAAGCCTCTGGGAATGTAAGATCAACAAACAAACTGCCAGTAACATTATCTACAATCAGTTTTGTCACAGAGTTAAGAGCCCTGTACAAACTCTTCATCAAGTGTATGTCTGTCATGTTGTTGTTTGGATACTACATCAGCTTCTTTTTGAATCTCTCCCAGGTTTTATGCAAGGCTTCAGTTGGGAGCTATCTAAAGTTACTGATCTCATACCTTAACTGTACCCTCCTATAAGATGGAAAGAACCTTTCTAGGAAAGCTCCTTTCAACTTCCTCCAGTTGGTAATAGAATTGGGTATCAACTCATTAAGCCACAATGTTGTCTCCCCAGATAGAGACAACGGAAACAATCTCAAATGGATAGCATTCTGATCCACTTCTAGGTTATCAAAAGATTTACAAATGGTGACAAAGTTCACCCGATACAAGTTCGGATCATCTCCAAGAAGGCCACCAAACAACCCCTTCAGATGAAGGAGTTGAATCATAGTACCCGTAATCTTAAATTTTTCCCCAGGATCTAACAGTGGAGGAATAATTGCACCCATTGCACCTGCTCCATCCATTTAATCATCATCATCGTTGAGGTTATATTAGACCAACTGGTGATCTTGCCTTTCTCAGAACGGACAGTTCCTATTAGTATTACGCTGTACTGGTGCAGCAATTTGCTCTGCACGCCTTGGGTTACCAAGGATTAGCAACTCCTCTTCTCCTAATTCTTCATTCTATGGATTTATATGCCGTACTTGTTGACCGCCATTCTGCACATTCACCTGAGCTCTAGCTAAGCCTGCTAACCTGTCAGCCTCCTGCTAGTCTGCCATTCTGCCGATTAGTTGTGGTTCCAGATTAAATGGTAATAAAATGGTTCTCCAGAATTTTTGGTTCTTAGCATACACCAAAAAAGTATTGCAGCAAACAAAAACAACAAATAAACATAAAACTAGGAAATTTGACTAACGGTCAATTAACGGACACAAACTTCAATTTACAACTATATTCCTCGATAATGGCACCATTTTTGATAATGCTCAAACTATACCTCTCTTATGAGAATGTAAGTGATCGTTGTCAATATATAACCCAACTAGGTTGGGGTCGAATCCCATAGGAAATATGGTCTGAATTTGAGTTATCTGCAGGTTAATCAATTGATAGTTACCAATTTTCTATGAATGGAAGTTTTTGGAAAGGAAGCAAATAATTACTTCTTAATTTAGTGTTTGAAATCAATATGATAAGGAAAACTAGAGTTGTGTTCACTATGGTTGTTAGGATTTGATAGATACTAGTAACGGTTGACCTGAACTTCGAGTGTTTGGCATGCACTCAAACAAACCTGAATAAAACAAAAACAACAACTAAAAGTAAAATACGAGAATCTTTGACCAAAGGGTCTAGTAACTATCACAAACTTAGTTGACAGCCGTATTCCCCGGCAACGGCGCCAAAATTTGATAACGCCCAAACTACATCTCTAGTAAGAGTGTAAGCGGTCGATGTCAAATATAGAACCCAACTGGGTTGGGTGTCAAATCCCACAGGGAATACTTGGTCACTAAGTGTTGCAATTATTAGTAGACTGTTGGTCGAAAATTCTATGGAAAAGGGGGGATTTGATTATGCGTGAACTACTAATATCAAAGTAATGAATGAAACGATTTATTTAGTAAGAATTAATCACAGAGAATAATAAGTTAAGGTTATGTCCACCTTATGAGTTCTACGTATCTATTAACTATGAGTAATGCAGAATTTAGACATGCATGCACTTATAGAGATTCGTATTCTAATGGTAAAACCTAGTGTTTCTCAACCATCCAGGATTATTTCACTTTAACTCTCTCGAGCTTAAAGCGTATAACTAATGGTACGAACTCTCCAAGAAATTAATCCGGTTAAGGCATTAACGTGTAAATAGGGGTTGGTAGCCATATTTCCTTGTCATACTCTCTTATCCAGACATGTAACTTTTCTCTCGAACAAGTTAATGTTATACTGGCCTATTCCCTATGTTTGCAACCATGAGAATTAAATTAAAACGAAGAGAGTAATGATATAAGTAGCATACACATCACGAATTCACAAACTCATAGTAATAGATAGTATCTCACAAGGTTTTCATAACCCTAACAGAGAAGTTGAGCTGCTCATAATTACAACGGAGATCACAATAAACGTCATCATCATACCAAAACTAAAATAATCTCACGTTGAGGATGAGATTGGCGTCAAAAGGCAAGTAATGTTTTGCCCTTTTGCCATTTTTCTCAAGAGAGCCGTGTTTCTCTGTCTTAGACTTACAGAATCTGTAAACTAAATTGTCCAAAAGTGTCGAATGAATAATTGAGAATTAATGCTGAAAAATTCAGCAAATAAGGTTTTTATAACATCCTTGTCCTACTAAGTTACTGCTGCACCCCTAAGTATTTAAAAATACTGCTTTTGCCCGGGGCAAATTCTCTATGCGTCACATTCAGTCCACAAGCTTCCAAAAGCTGCCTTCCCTCTTATATGAAGTTTTCCTTTGCTGCCCAAAGGTCCACAAAGTACTGAAATCTTCATCATTAATACCTGAAAACATGCTAATCACATAGGTTAGCTCACTTACAGGAAAAGAGACTAAAAATGCAGGAATTATATATTTTATCCTCCAAACTTAACCTAAAATATGGGTAAATTATGGTTCTTAGGGGTATAAATACGCCCAACATCACCACCCCACACTTAAAGCTTTGTTCGTCCTCGAACAAAATATTACGTCCATGCAACCATCTACTTAGAATTTCATAGTAACAGCACAAAATGTTCAACAAGACATGCACGACAATCATTAACAAAGAGTAGTTTTCTTGATCACTACTAGAAATAATTCAACATCCAACATAGACTCGTGATGATGGTTAATTCGTATCCATAAGTTAAGGCACAAAGAATCATACAAAACTACCCAACACTCATCAACCATGTGTGTCTCACACAATATATCACCCATAATCACTCACAAGTTTTGCATTTTTCGAACCATGGGTATAAGACTCTCCTTGCTCTCACTCTCACAAAGACTTCTTATGTTGTAACTGATGACCATAGGCTTGCCCTTAGTGTAATGCTCCACTAATATCAGAATGCTAAGCTTAGGATCAACTAGGTCTTTACAGGTTGTAATGTAGGCTAAGGGACAGGTAGGACTATTTTGGCCAGAAATAGTGACTATGTTCCCTAAGCGCTTTAATACATCACATTATGCCATTAACACTCTCTTTTAAACAACCTGCTACCTTTCTTTCATCTACCACCCCTTTTCACCTATTTTGTTATTCAAACATAAACACAACTATCTTTTTATTTAATCATAAACACAACTATCTTTTTATTTTTCTATTTCTTTTTTTTTCATATTTTATAAAGCACCTCTATGATAGCCACTCTTTTTCACAATAATTTAAAGTACCAATATATTCTGAGGTATCACTCTCACCATTTTCCTCTTATTTTATCACATAACTCTATAATTTAAAGCGCTTAGGAATTTGGATCAAATTATGGTCTTGAAAAAAAATGGATTAGGCTACATATGAGGCTGTCAAAGAAAATAGCTAAAGGCTCAAAGGGGGTTAACTAGGATAATGTACACAGGTAGATAAAAAGAAGGTAAACAATCACAGGCTGCCAAAGAAATGCCTAAATCATCTCCTAAACTCACACTCTTTATTTCACTTTACACACACACCAGGCAAGTTCTAGCATCAGTCATAACACAGAATATACTATAACCTCACACACACAAGGCACATGGTCAACTTTATTGGGAGCAGTATAGACTCTTGACCCAACAGATGAATGAATCAAACCACCCAGCTATCACACAGTGAGTCACACTTAGAGCCTAAATGTCTCAATAGTAATGATTTTAGCACAAACTCTTATCATAATACCATGCCGCCTATCAGAACAATTTCATGCAAATCTAAACTAACTAATTATGACTAATTCAAACAAATAATCATAAATAAATGTAGGCAAAGAAGTACATCATACAATACAACATACAAATACCAGCATCCCACACTTAGACAGGACACACTGCCCTCAGTGGAAAATAAATAAGGAAAACCTAATTAGTCGGACTCTTCCTCTATGTCTGGGGCATACCCCCTGCATCGAAATCATCATCAGAGTTGTCGTCGTCAGAGTTCTCCTCCACGTCTGAGTCTGGCATTCGGTGATCATCATCAGTCGACACGTCATCATCAAGAGGTTTCTCAAAATGTACCCCTACTCCGCACATAGCCCATGCATGCTCATTCATCGGGTAGTCATAATCCAACTGATGGAGCTCTGCATCAGTTGGAACATGACCCCCTCTCATCATGGTAAACCTCGTCATGCCATTTAAATGGCGGAAGAAGCTTTCGTCGCGAGCATGTCTTTCTGCAGTGGTCAGGTTGATGCCATGCCCAGTTTCAGGCTCTTTAACTTTCGTTAGATCAATCTTTTTTGAGTTGTGTGGAAGCTTATGATCTGCAGGTTCCTCTTCAATGTGTTACTTCCTTAATATCGCAGTCAACAAATTGGCAAAGCTGAAGTGGGACCTTTTGTGAAGCCTAGCCTTACGCATTGACGATCGTATAACCGCACCAATGTTGAAGGGAATATTAGTCATTAGAGCGTACACCAAGCATACTCTATCACGTGTGATCTTTGTGTACTGTGTCCCAGCAATGAGGCAAGAGTTGACTGTCCTCAACCATATACGAGCTTCTATGTTTAGGGAAGCATACGGGAAGGTATTGTGCCGACCGGTATCCTTGTGATGATTCCAACGTGCCATTGATCTAG
The DNA here is from genome assembly GCA_030864225.1 of Capsicum baccatum var. pendulum. Taxonomy (NCBI): domain Eukaryota; kingdom Viridiplantae; phylum Streptophyta; class Magnoliopsida; order Solanales; family Solanaceae; genus Capsicum; species Capsicum baccatum. The sequence continues at coordinate 104,521,069 of CM061554.1, read as the reverse complement.
TTCCGCACAGTGTGTGTCTGATTTCTCTGTAGGGAGGTCTGTGATGAAGCTCCTTGAGTGGTGATGGATCGACAGATGGAAGACCCTGAAAAGTGTTAAAGAACTCCGCATTCATTTGCAAGACTTGGCCCCGAATCTTTACTTCACTTCCGGTAGTCTTTGGGGACCAATTTGCATAAAACTCTCATGTTAAATCAAGATTGCATTCTCCCATATCTTGGAAAATGAAATCAAGATTTTGCGCCATGATTTTAGCCAAAATGCGAGGTTCTCTCTTTGCTAAACTTTCCTTTTGTATCAACTCCACGTGAACATATTTTTTCACTTTGTTGTTCTTGTACCACTCCTTTCCTTCCTCCTCTAAGACCCACTTTATCCCGAAAGTTCATCGAGGTATTTGCAGCGAGGAGGATTCAGCTTGCTCTTTTCTTTCCCTTTTCTGACCTTTCTGTGAGGTGGACATTTTTTCTTTCCTTTGTCGTTCTTTTGGTGCCATTCTACCCGAGATTAAAATAGATTCAAAATATTTAATCAACAAACAAACAGTAGGGGCACTACCCCACACTTAATTTGTAGGCACAAACTAATTAAGTGAGTGATGTCAATTACTCAGACTTCATCGACCTATATTTAAGCGATATGTTCCAACAACATGTTTAGCACAGTCATACTTTCATGTCCTCTTAACTATCCTTTCCAACTCTATTTTATGTAATCTTGACTATACTTGAACAAGACTACTACATAGAGATCGTATCAAGTTATTGCAGAGAAATAATTCCAACATCTCATGCTTGTATTCAATCATGATCTTTATCTCGATGAACGAGTCATTCAAACATTCAAGCTTTCAATTTTGAAGATTATGCAATTAACTTCACCATGTCGATTCCACAAAAGTATGACAGCATATCAAAATCAAATACAAGTCGGAACCAAGTCAAGAACACCCACACGTATTATTTCACTCAACTAGATGTATCATAACAAATCAACCACATTCTAATCATCAACACTACTTTAAAATCTACAAATCATTATAAACGTAGCATCTCAACAACTACGGAATATAAAAGAATAACTTACTTGGTGGTAGTTTGGGAAGATGATCTTGCAAGACTAGATGAACAAAAAGAAAAGTTTTGAGAGAAATTGGAAGGTTGGGCGGTGCCTATCTTGAGCAAACAAAGAGATTTTGTTCTAAGATTAAGGGTCTATTTATAGACCAAGGCTTGGGTCGGGTTTGACCTATGTAAAATCGGGTTAGGAGACCAAAAAGCATAAGTAGGCGGCGCCTAATGCTTTGCCTATGCTTGGCATAGGCGGCGCCTAATGCTTTGCCTAGTTGGGCATAGGCGGCGCCTATGCTATCGCCTAGTTGAGAATAGGCGGCGCCTATGCTATAGCCTTGTTGATTCAGAGAGCATAGGCAATGGCATAGGCGGCGCCTTTAGCTTTGCCTAGTTGAGAATAGGCGGCGCCTATGCTATAGCCTTGTCGATTCAGAGAACATAGGCCATAGCATAGGCCTTGCCTTGTCCGTCGCCTAGATTTACATAGGTCTTGCCTTGTTCGTTGTCTAGATTCATATAGGCATTGCCTTGTCTATTGCCTTTGCTCCTTCATTCCTAACTTACCACCTTTAACATGGCACACTTCCAAATCAAAATTTTTGGTATTAATCCCCTCCTTTGTACTCCTTGCACCTACACTTAGTCGAAAACAACAAAAACAATTAGAAAGATGGGTTGCCTCCCACCAAGTGCCTTAGTTTTGGTCATGGCTCGACTCTTCTTTTTGGATTTTTTTATTTAACAAGAACAAACTTCTAGTAAAACAAAACGATTAAAAATGATGGGTTGCCTCCCATGTAGCGCTTGATTTATTGTCGCAACACGACATAGTTATCTCGATTACTTAGACTTCGTCGAGATAAATGGTGGCCAGGAATTTTATCAAGTCAAGAGGACCGATATATGGCTTCACTCGTTGGCCATTCACCTTAAAGACACCACCATTATTGTCTTCTAAATCTACTACTCCAGATGAGTAGACTTGGCTAATTTTGAACGGACCAGACCATTTAGACTTCAACTTACCTGGAAATAGCTTCAGTTTAGAGTTGAAAAGAAGTAGCATATCACCGTTCTGAAAGTTTCATTGGATCATCCGCCGATCGTGATACTTTTTCATCCGTTCCTTGTAGAGGTCTGATCTTTCATACGCATGTCGACAGAATTCATCCATCTCATTCAGCTGCTCTAATCTCAGATTAATAGTATCATCCCAATTCAAATTAAGCCGCTTCAACGCCCACAATGCTTTATGTTCGAGCTCAATTGGCAAGTGACAAGCCTTCCCATAAACTAGTTGGTACGGGGACATGCCAATTGGTGTCTTGAACGCAGTCCTATAAGCCCATAAGGCATCGTCCAGCTTCCGAGACCAATCTTTCCTACTAGCATTTACAGTCTTAGCAAGGATCAGCTTGATCTCCCGATTAGAAACTTCTACTTGCCCACTAGTTTGTGGGTGGTAAGGTGTGGCTACCTTATGTTGATTGACCCCATATTTCACCAACACGGCTCGGAACAGCATGTTGCAAAAGTGAGATCCTCCATCGCTTATGATGGTACGTGGTACCCCAAAACGAGAGAAGATATTTCTCTTCAAGAATGCTATAACACGCTTACCTTCATTATCAGCCAGCGCTACTGCTTCGACCCATTTGGATACATAATCTACAGCAACTAGGATATATTTCATCCCAAACGAACTCACAAATGGGCCCATGAAATCAATACCCCATACATCAAATAGCTCTACTTCAAGAATTTTAGACATGGGCATCTCATGGTGTTTCAAAATTACGCCTTGCCTCTGACACTGATCATATCTTCTCACAAAATCATAGGCATCCTTAAATAATGAAGGCCAATAATAGCCGCTTTGCAATACCTTTCTGGCTGTCCGATCACCTGCATGGTGACCCCCAACTTGGGAAGTATGACTTGCTTCCAATATGCTAGGCACCTCCACATGAGATATGCATCGCCTAATAACACCATACGCACATCGTCGAAAAAGATATGGTTCATCCCAGAAGTAGTGTTTCACATCATGCATGAACTTCCTCTTTTGATGAAAAGAGAGATTCTCAGGCATCATATTACTTACCACGTAGTTCGCAAAGTCTGCGTACCATGGTAACTCTTCCACCATCGTGGCTAGGATCTCTTCGTCGGGAAATGCATCATCAATATCAAGATCGGGCTGCGCTATGTGCTCATTCTCAAGTCTAGATAGATGATCAGCTACTTGGTTTTCGCAACCTTTTCTATCTTTTACCTCAAAATCAAATTCTTGCAGCAATAACACCCATCGAATTAGCCTTGGCTTCGCAGCCTTGTTTGCCATTAAATATCTCAGAGCTGCATGATCTGTATGAACCACCACTTTGGATCCCAACAAGTAAGCACGAAACTTTTCAAAAGCATAAACAACCGCTAGAAGCTCTTGTTCCGTGACGGTATAGTTCTTCTAGGCTCCATTCAAGGCCTTGCTCGCATAGTAGATTGGATGAAATAACCTTTATCTTCTCTGACCAAGTACAGCACCCAAAGCTACCCCGCTTGCATCACACATAACTTCAAATGGTAGAGACCAATCAGGCACTATAATGATAGGAGCTTCAACTAGCTTCCCTTTGAGGCATTCAAATGCCTTCAAGCAATCTTCATTGAAATCGAACTTTGCATCCTTCTCCAAAAGTTTGCATAACGGACTAGCAATCTTGGAGAAGTCTTTAATAAACCTTCGATAAAAACCTGCATGACCGAGGAAACTACGAACTCCCTTTACAGAAATTGGAGGTGGTAGTTTCTCGATAACTTCAATCTTCGCTTGATCGACCTCAATGCCTTTTTCAGAAACTTTGTGCCCAAGAACAATACCTTCCTTAACCATAAAGTGGCACTTCTTCCAATTTAGCACCAAGTTGAATTCAACACATCTCTACAACGCCATACTTAGATTCGCCAAGCTTCAAATGACTCACCTACAACTGAAAAATCATCCATGAACACCTCCAAGGTGTCTTCAACCATATCCGAAAAATGGACATACAACGCTGAAAAGTGGCGGGTGTGTTACATAGCCCAAATGGCATACGTTTGAAGGCAAACGTACCATATGGGCATGTAAACGTTGTCTTCTCTTGATATTCGGGAGCAATACAAATCTGATTATAGCCGAAATAACCATCTAAGAAACAAAACAATCATTTCCCTACCAATCGATCAAGCATTTGGTCCATGAATGGCATTGGGAAGTGATCCTTAAGCGTCCACGAATTCAGCTTTCGGTAGTCCATGCACACTCTCCACCCTGTGACAGGTCTGAGTGGAATTAGCCCATTCTTTTTGTTTGCAACTACCGTCATGCCCCCTTTCTTGGGCACACACTGTACTGGACTCACCCATTTACTGTTGGAGATTGGATACACTACCCCTGCATCCAACCACTTAATAATTTATTTCTTCACCACCTCTTGCATAGGTGGATTCAAACGTCTTTGATGCTCAATAGTGGGTATGCAATTTTCTTCAAGCTGAATCTTGTGCATACATATCCCAGGCGGGATACCAATAATATCAGCGATAGTCCAACCGATGGCTCTCTTGTATCTCCTCAGAACAGAGATGAGAGCCGCCACTTGCTGCTCACCCAAATCAGCCGCAACAATAATTGAAAGAGTGTTTCCACTTCCCAAGAACGCATACTTTAGATGACTGGCCAACTCCTTCAATTCTAGCATTGGTGGCTCTTCAATAGATGGTTTCGCTGGTGGTGTAGGTCGATTCTTGAGATCAAGGTCCAACTTCTTAGGAGCATGAGAATACAATCCTATTCCTGTTAGAGCACAAATAGTTTCTGCATAATCTTCAACATCCTCTCGCTCAAAATTCATTAGCACAGCAGTCAATGGCTCAACAATAAGCTAATTCTCTACAGATAATTTTTTCTCATCCTTATAGTACACGTCAGCTACAAAGAACACATTCATATCTTTAGGCTGCTTCATTGATTTGCATACATCAAAACGGACCACTTCGTCATTCATCTGAAATAAAAGCTCATTGGCTCTTAAATCAATAAGCACACTTACTGTTGCAAGGAAAGGACGCCCCAAGATTATGGGAACTTCAGAGTCCACCTCACAATCCAAAATAACAAAGTCTGCAGGAAAAATGAAGGTAGAAACCTTCACTAATACATCATATAAGATACCAACAGGTCATTTTACCGACCTGTCTGCCATCACGAGCCGCATATTGGTTGGTGTAGGATCACCCAATCCCAACTTTCTGTAAATAGATAGTGGCATCAAATTGATGCTAGCTCCCAAATCGCACAATGCCTTAGCAAAATCCAAAGATCCAACCGTGCAAGGAATAGTGAAAGCACCAGGATCTGCCTTCTTCTGAACTAGCGATCTTATAGCGATTGCACTGCAATGATGAACATTATCTGCCAACTCATAGCTTACTGCCCGCTACTTTGTCAAAAGGTCCTTCATGAATTAAGCATATCCAGGCATCTGCTCCAATGCCTCCACCAAAGGAACATTAATAGTTAGTTACTTCAACATAGTCATGAATTTACTGAACCTAGTGTCATTAGCTTTCTTCTTTAGTCTTTGTGGGAAAGGTGATGGTGGAAGAGGAATAGTTTTATCCACCATTTCCGTCTTATCTTACTTTAGATTATCGATCCTTTCAGGTTGCAGACATCTAGGGGTAACGTCCTGAACACTCTCTTCAGCTGTTACGACATCTTCACATTCTGCATTAATAACATTATCTGCTATATCATCAACCACCTGCTTGCCTTTGGATAGATTTTCCAACACCTTACCACTCCTGGTAGTAATAGCCATACATAATTCGTCGTTCCTTAGGTTTTGCACAGTGTCGTTAGGTAGGGTGCCAGTTTTTCTTTGATTGAATGCCGCTGATAGTTGACTCAACTATTGTTCCAGCTGTTTTATTACAGTAGAGTGTGAGTCAACCAATTGATTTATTGATGACAAATCATTCTTTACCTCAGTTACGCCCATATTGGTTACCTCCACTCCTTTCAACAGCTTAGCCATCATATCTTCTATGGACATCTTCCCCGAACCAGATGCCGTGGCCTCACGATTTCCAGGAGGAACATACAAACCACTCCTGTCAGTCTTATTCTTCCAACTACCTTGATCACGGTCCTTATATCCTGATTTATCATAATAGTTCCGACCTTGGTTTCCTTGGGCATTGCCTCGGAAACCCCCTGATTATTTAAGTAGTTAGCTTCTTTCTCAGAATCGGATTCATCTCTTCCCTGTGATATTACGGCCTTAACCTTTTCAATCTTCCCTGATAATAAGTGCTTGGTAAGAATATCCATCTGCATTTTCATGCGATCCATATCTTGGTCACGTTTCTCTTGTCTTCGGCTCTGCTCTGTAGTCATGCCAATAAATAAGTAGAGCTTGCTACCTTAGAATCCCTGGTATGCCAAGCTCTGCTCTGCTTTGTCATACGATCTAGCATATCACTTTCCTCAATAAAAGTAAGGTCCATGAATGACCCACCTGCAGCATTATCAACCACTGGCTTTGTCTCTGAGTTCAAAGCCCTGTATAATATCTCTATCAAGTGGATGTTGTTCATCTGATGATTTGGGCACCGCATAAGATTCTTCTTGAACCTCTCCCATGTTTCGTGGAGAGCTTCAGTTGGAAGCTGTCAAAAATTGCTGATCTCATCTCTCAATTGGGCTCTCTTGGATGGCGGAAAGAATCTTTCTAGGAAAGCATCTTTCAGTTGCCTCTAATTAGTAATAGAATCAGGAGTTAGCCAGTTCAACCATAGAGTTTCCTCTCCAGACAGAGACAATGGAAATAGGCGCAGCCGTATTACATTTTGTCCAACTCCTGGATTGTCAAACGACTTGCATGTTGAGATAAAATTGATCAGATGCATATTCAGATCATCAACTGCAAGTCCACCAAATAATCCCTTGAGCTGCAATAACTGAATCATGGTGCTAGTGATATTAAACTTGGCTCCAGGTGCCAAGGGTGGAGGAATAATAGCCCCTGTGGCACTAGCTCCATCCAAATTGTCATCATCATCATCGAAAGAAACCTACACAGCTCGGCGATCAGGTCTCATTCTAGCTTGACGATCTCTCCTATGCATAGGAGCCGCCACCTCATCAGTACGCCTAGGATTCAGTAACTCATCATCACCCAAATCCTCCTCATCAGGATTTGTTGCTCACCTTGGGTTATCAATATTCTGTTGCTGCACTTGAGCAGCTGCCAATACAGCTAATCTAGCCTGCTCCTGTTGAGCAGCCCTTCTCTCAATGTCACATTGTGCATCCATTCTTCCAATAAGACGTGGTTCAGGATTGATAGGTAATAACGGTTGACCTGAACTTTGAGTGTTTAGCTTGCACTCAAACAAACCTGAATAAAACAAAAACAACAACTAAAAGTAAAATATGAGAATCTTTGACCAAAGGGTCTAGTAACTATCACAAACTTAGTTGACAACCGTATTCCCCGGCAACGGTGCCAAAATTTGATTACGCCCAAACTACAGCTCTCGTAAGAGTGTAAGCGATCGATGTCAAATATAGACCCCAACTGGGTTGGGTGTCGAATCCCACAGGGAATACTTGGTCACTAAGTGTTGCAATTATTAGTAGACTGTTGGTCGAAAATTCTATGGAAAAGGGGGGATTTGATTATGCGTGAACTACTAATATCAAAGTAATGAATAAAACGATTTATTTAGTAAGAATTAATCACAGAGAATAATAAGTTAAGGTTATGTCCACCTTATGAGTTCTACGTATCTATTAACTATGAGTAATACGGAATTTAGACATGCATGCACTTATAGAGATTCGTATTCTAATGGTAAATCCTAGTGTTTCTCAACCATCCAGGATTATTTCACTTTAACTCTCTCGAGCTTAAAGTGTATAACTAATGGTACGAACTCTCCAAGAAATTAATCCGGTTAAGGCATTAACGTGTAAATAGGGGTTGGTAGCCCTATTTTCTTGTCATACTCTCTTATCCAGACATGTAACTTTTCTCTCGAACAAGTTAATGTTATACTGGCCTATTCCCTATGTTTGCAACCATGAGAATTAAATTAAAATGAAGAGAGTAATGATATAAGTAGCATACACATCACGAATTCACAAACTCATAGTAATAGATAGTATCTCACAAGGTTTTCATAACCCTAACAGAGAAGTTTAGCTGCTCATGATTACAACGGAGATCACAATAAACATCATCACCATACCAAAACTAGAATAATCTCACGTTGAGGATGAGATTGGTGTCAAAAGGCAAGTAATGTTTTGCCCTTTTGCCATTTTTCTCAAGAGAGCTGTGTTTCTCTGTCTTAGACTTACAGAATCTGTAAACTGAATTGTCCAAAAGTGTCGAATGAATAATTGACAATGAATGCTGAAAAATTCAGCAAATAAGGTTTTTATAACATCCTTGTCCTACTAAGTTACTGCTGCACCCCTAAGTATTTAAAAATACTGTTTTTGCCCAGGGCAAATTCTCCATGCGTCACATTCAGTCCACAAGCTTCCAAAAGTTGCCTTCCCTCTTATATGAAGTTTTCCTTTGCTGCCCAAAAGTCCACAAAGTACTGAAATCTTCATCATTAATACCTGAAAACATGCTAATCACATAGGTTAGCTCACTTACAGGAAAAGGGACTAAAAGTGCAGGAATTATATATTTTATCCTCCAAACTTAATCTAAAATATGGGTAAATTATGGTTCTTAGGGGTATAAATACGCCCAACATCATTCTTCCTCTTGGGATTATGCTAGAATAGGGTGTATTTATGTGTGGGTTGTGATTTATTTGTGTATATGCTAATGTATCGGTGTTGGGTTCTACTATTGCTTGAGTAAATTGCTTGGGAAGTATGGGTTAAAGTCCTAAATACCTAAAATGGGTTTGTGGGTAAAAACCTCAAGCTCTTGAAAGCCCAAACCATCCTTGAGAGAGGGGTTTAGGTGAACTTTAGGAACCCTCATCATCCTTGAAAAGGGGATGTGGGAATAGGGCAATATTATGTAATTATTGCGTTTATTTTTATAATTTTCATTATCTTAGACATAAGATTATGAGGTTGACTATCCCTTGGGTACCATCCTAGACATAGGGGTTCCTAATTAAGGTATTGGGTGGTTTTAATTTACACACTCGTTAGGTACTCTAAAGAGTCAATGAGTGACATATTTGAGGTTTTGTTGAAGAACTAGACTCAATGACTTTAAACCTAATCTACCATATCATCAACGATTAGAATTTGCACTGAATAATCATGTTCCCATAATAACTTGCACTTAGGAAATCATAGTCCCAAGACCTATTTTAATTGATTATACTCTAATTATTCATAGCCACAAATTAGTCTTTTAAAAGTCCATCAATAAAAACTAGTCTTGATACCCATACAAACCCCCTAATTTTTTACTTATTTGTATCTTAGGTTTGAATTTAGTAAGTACTTTTATTTTGAACTTACCCATTTTCCACTCACATTGTTCCATATAGATTCGACTCTGAATTTTGTTGGGTTATTATATTGACAATGACCGCCTTGCGCTTAAATTGATGTGGAAGTTGAGCGTTGTTAATCACAAACAAAGGATATAAGGCTTATCTCAAGCATTTTATATTGATACTATTCTTGCAATATTTAGCATGCAAAATTCCAAAAAGTAATTCCTTCCTTTTAGGCATGGAATTACTCTATCAAAAGATTAGTCGCCCAAAACAACTGATGAGATAGAGAGAATGTAGGCAATCCCTTATGGTTCTGCTGTGGGGAGCCTCATGTATGCTATGTTATGCACTAAACTAGATATCTTTTATGCTATTGGCATGGTTAGTAGATTTCAGTCCAATTCTTAGATAGAAAATTGGACTGCGGTTAAGCATATAATCAAGTACCTAAAATGGATTAGGAATTACATGCGTGTTTTTCACTCTGGGGATCTTGTACCTATCGGGTATGCTGATTTAAATTTTCAATTGAATAAAGATTCTAGAAAATCTACCTCAGGATATATGTTTACTTTAGGGGGTGGAGCCATTATTTGGAGGAGTATCAACCAATCATGTATTTTTTATTTCACCATGGAAGTCGAATATATAGCTTCCTCTGAGACGGCTAAGGAGTTTATTTGGCATGACAAATTTTTGAAATAGATTGGAGTTGTTCCTTCTATTCAAACACCACTACCATTTTATTTTGACAATAGTGGTGCAGTTATAAAATCAAAGGAACCACGAAGTCATAAAAGAAGTAAGCATATTGAGAGAAAATATCACTTGATTCGGGATATAACCCGAAGGGTTAATGTGAGAGTTTTAAAGATTGAGTCAAAGAACAATTTGGCAGACCCATTTATAAAAAGGCTTAACCCAGAAGGGTCTTGATAAGCATGCGCAAGAAATGGGTGTTAACATGGTGCACTCATGATCATAAATCTAAGTGGGAGATTGTTAGGATATTCTATTAACCATGTAGTTTGTGTTACAGTATTATATTTTCATCCTATTTAAAGACTATTTATTATATTAAAAAAATCATTGTGTTAACATGTGTGTCTTTTATTTATATAATAGAAAATTTTGTGTCTGGAGTATTTTAACTCAAGCACAGAATATTAAAATTGTTAGTTTTTATAAGTAATAAATTAATGTTCATAATCAAATATGAGGTAGGACAAACAACTTGATAATTGTAACACAAGATTAAATATAATTTGATCTTAATTATAGGAGTGGTAATATTCTGACTTCTTGTGTTAGTACATTTTGTATGTATTGAATGGACCAATTAGAGATGCTTGTTTATGTTCTGAATTTTAATGAACAACTTCTCTAGTCCATTACATATACTTATACTCTTAATCTTGATATAATTATTATGTGGTTTGGTTTATTATTTTAATCTATTAAAAGGTGAGACTCTTTTATGAGTCAATACATTCCTAATAGGTTTGATGATGACAAATTACTTAGTGAAATATTAATTAATTGATAGAACCATGTCTCGAACTTGAGATAGAAGACACCCCTTTATGGTTGCTTATAAGTTTTCACGTGAAAACTATGCAGGTGAATTTTATATTCATCATGTGAGATAAGTTAAACATTATAAATAAAGGATTAAATTAATCAATGAGTTAAGTTTTCTAGAGAATTTAATTTAATTGATTGGTGTTAGTAATTCTAACATGGGGAGTTAATCAAGATGTAATGGTAGATTTCAAAATTAAATTGAGGAGTGTGATGAGTGGTAAATTTACCACTCATTTACGTCCAAATGCATTCACACTAATATAATTTAATGGTATAAATGAGACAACTTTGACACTTGAATGCACTAATTCCCATATCTTGCATATATATAGGTGATGAGAAGAAAATAAGTGAAGTGAGCTAGAAAGAGATCAAAAAGGGAAGAGAAGTGCAAAAGATGGAGAAGCAGGAGTAGGATCTGACCCTAAGTTATTGTGATCGCGGTCTGAGGGCCACGATTGCGGCCAGCCAATATCAGTCAGAGTCAGCGATTGCGAATGACTCACCATGGTTGTGGAGTCGCGATCGTAATTAAGCTAGGGTGATCGCGATAGCACGGGTTTATGCCATATAGAGCAATAACCCTTTTATTTTTTGGTATCTTCCCAACTAGAATTAAACTTGGAGTAATTTAATACCCTAACAAATTGGGAAAACTATTGTTGCTAATTTCTCAATTGAGTTTAGATATAATTAAAATTAAATTGGAGAATATTCTTGATTGCATCTTGAATGGAAGCATTGAATGATCGTCTTGCTATATTTCTTTCCTTTAACTTTATGAGCAACTAAACATCTATCTTTGGATTCTGTTGAAATAGGGTGAAAATATGTGTGGGTTGTGATTTATTAATGTAGATTCTTGGTTAATGATGATGGGTTTCACTAATGCTTTCTTGATTGAGTTGGAATTTGTCGGTGAAAACCCCAAATTTCCATAATCTCACATCATCCTTGAAAGAGGGATGTGAGTATACTTTTTGATCCTATATCATCCTTGAATGAGGGATATGGGTGATAAGGTATTAGTGAACAATAGTTCTATGTAGCTTTCCCTTTTTTCTCTTCGAAATAAGGGTGGAATAAGAAATAGTTTGGTCTTGGGCATCTTCCTAGAAATAGGGATGCCCAATTGAGGTATTAGATGGATTTGCTTTCCACATCCATAAGGTATCCAAAAGGGTCCATAGGAGATAATTTTGATGTTTGGTGGAAAAACTAATGTCAAGAACCCCTAACTTAGCCTACCCATGTAGTCGTTGACCTACCCATGTAGTTGTTGACTAGAATTTGCATTTAATTATCATGGCACATGCATTATTTGTCCCTATGAAGACATAATCCCAAAACTTGTATCATATGGAAATCTTATCCATATTTGTTGCCTTTAATTTGTAGTTTGGGTAGATTTTGGTAAAACTACTCTTCCAAACCAATCCCCTAAAATTCTAATTTATGCATTTTAATTTGGTTACATTACCGTTATATCTTTGGTATCTATTAAAATCCATAGGTTTTGAAGACTAATTCCACTCCTCGATGATTCGACCCCAACTCACATTGGGTTAATATACTTGGCAAGGCTTGACTTGAATATAAATCCTGAAGTGAGTTGAGCGTTATCAAAATGGAACCATTGTCGGGGAGTGAAACTTAGTTTTCACTTGTGCGGTGTTTATTGTAGCTTTGGGTTTACCCATTGGGGTTGTTATTTATTTTGGTTGTTGTTTTTGTTTCTTTTTAGTTTATTTCAATAGTGTCCACGACACAATGAGTGACCATGCAAGTAATGCCCGGACCTTTGATGGACCCCTTGATGCTAAGGAGCAACTCCATAATATTGGACGCTTGAGTGCTTTTTGTATCCTACCTAATCAAGGTAACAGGGTATTCCATATCACAAGTATTATATTTTATATGCTTTAAATGAAAGGTCTCTTTGGGGCAAAGCTCATGAAGACCCCAACTTGCACTTGAAGAATTTTGTGGAAGTTTGTGCCCCCTTAGACATTGCTCATATCTCACAAGAATTCATATGGTTGCATCTCTTTCCATTTTCTCTAAGGGGTAGGGCGGTATTGTGGCTACAATCTCTTTCTGTCGAGTCAATCGCATCATGGGATGAACTTACCATTGCTTTTTTGGATCGATACTTCCCTTTATCAAAGATGTTGTAATTGTATGATGAAATTAGAAATATTCATTAATTTAATTAAGATCCTCTATATAAGGTATGGGAGAGATTTAATGGGATACTTATGAAATGTCCCAACCACGAGGTTCCGGAGAAGATGCTTCTATAAATCTTTCACCGGGCTTTGGATTAACTTAACAAAACCATGGTAGATAATGCGATTGGGGGTTCACTTATGAAGTTGTCTTATAATGTGGCTACAAACTTGCTTGAGGAACTCACAAAGAAAAATCAAGGGTGGCATACCCGAGACACCGAGGTAGATAAAGGGTCCCCTACCACCTTCTATGTAGATAAAGAGCAAATAAAGAGACATGAAGAGAGAGAGAGAGAGGAAAACATGGAAAAAATAATGACATAGTTAGAGCTTTTGACGAAGCATGTGATGGGTGCACCCATAAAATTAATAAATACCATGGAATCCAAGGGATATGATAAAGAATGGGCCAAGAGTCTTGATGAAGAAATTATATATTTAGCTAACTATTCGGTGGGTTCCCGCCTGACCTATTAAAGAAAATATAGGAACCAAGATTGGACCAAGTGTGAAAGAGAATGGGTGGCATGATAGGGATAGATATCATGATTGGAGGGAAAAGGAAAAAGAGTATGATCGATATGTTCCCCCCATGATTGAGCAAAAGACAAAGAACCCAATTTTATTGATCTTGAAAAATTCAAGACCGAAGATTTATTAGCAAGGATCTTGACGAGAGTGGAGAGGATGAACAAGATGGTCCGAGAATTGAAAGATAATTTTTTGAAAATCAACCAAACGGTTGTCTCACACTCTGCCTCAATCAAATATTGGAGACCCAAATTGGCTAAATCTCCACTCAACTTAATGTTAGACAAAAAGGGGGCCTTCCTAGTGATACTGTTGTGAATCAAAAAATGATTCTCAAGTGTTGGAAATCATCACTAGGAGTGGCAAATCCCTCGGTGATCATGTGGTGGAAGTTGAAATAGAGGGCAATATTGAACAAACAAATGTGAAAATAAAGCTTCTGGTTGATTCAAATGAGGAGGCTCCAAAGTCTCAAGAAGGAGATAAAAAAGAACCAATGATACTTGAAAAAATGGTTGATGAGGAGAAAGATCATAAGGTAGTTGAGAATTATGATTCGAAAAGTGATCCATTGCCTACCATGAAGGTTCTTTCTACATTCCCTAAACGACTCAAAAGAAGGAGGACAATGCCAAATTTAAGACGTTCCTTGCTAAGCTTAGCAATTTTTCAATTAATATCCCATTTCTAGAGGCCATTCAGGAGATCCCGATATATTCTAAGCTTAGGAAAACGTTAATTTCAAAGAAATGTCTTGTTGATGGTAAAACTATTATAGTTACCCATAAGTGTAGCGTATCATGACTAGTGCTATAGTGGAAAAGAATGAGGATCCGGGGGCTTTTACAATCCCTTGCACTATAGGGACACAAAAGTTTGAAAAGCTTTGTGTGACATTGGTGCAAGCATCAATATCATTCCTTATGCAATCTATCAAAGACTTGATTTGGGCACTCCTACTCCAACACAATGTTGATTTTAATGGCAGATCGATCTATCAAGAGATCGGTTGGCGTTTTGTTTGATGTTTTGGTGAAGGTAGATTACTTCATTATTTTGATGAACTTCATTGTGCTTGATGTGAAATAAACCAAAAGATGCCTATTATCCTTGGCCGACCTTTCTTTGTAATCAAAAGAACTATTGTTGATTGGATTTAGGAGAAATAAAATTTTAGGTTCAAAATGATAAAGTGTCCTTTTGAAGTATGTAAGACCAAGAAACAACCCATGGAACTACAAGTGGTGTCTGTAATTGATGTGGTGGATAAGGAAGTAGATAATGGGTCCCTCAAGGATCCACCTTGAAAGTTGAAGAATGTCATGCCACAACGTTAAATTAGGTACTGAATGGGAGGCAACTCACCAATGCAATGAAAGTGGCCCATATCCTTTGTTTTTTATTAAGTAGATTAGGTTTCATTTTTGTTAGTGATTAATCCATAAAAGTGTGGTTCTAAGGTGTTTTGAATGAGGTTGAATATGGGAAAGTTGTGAAAAATATGTGCAGTGGACTGAGCAGGGGAAAATAGAAGACCAAAAATAGCCTTAGTTACCGCGATTGCGGCACCCGTGTTACTGTGATCATAGTAGTCATGTTACCTCAATCGTGGAACATAGATCGCGATTGTGGTTAGGACTGTGTTGTAAGACCAGTCGATTGCCATTTCCCCCGCACTCTCTTTTCAACCTCCTATCAAATGACTTCCTTTATGATTGCATATTGGTCATTCCAAGAGTGTTTTAGCATCCACTCTGCATCTCTAATCCAATATGTGCTTAAAATTTTTGTCATTGAGCGTAGATGCAGGCCTTAGAACTCATGTAGTAGGAATGGCCTAGAATTGTTCTTTACATGTTAAGTCCTTATTGAATTATGCTTATGTGGTGTGGTCTGCTATTGAAATTAGTGTGCACACATATGGGGTATCCTCAAGTACCAAAATTTGTTCAAATTTGATAGAAATAGTGTATGCATACCAAGTGCTCGATTAAATGACCAAATGAATTCAATGTTAGTTTTTGCATGTTCTAAGGTCAAGATCGAGTACCAAGGAACCATGTTCTTTTCTCTAAATGTATGTATTTTCTTTGGAACATAATTTGGCATTGAAATTGGACAAATTGAGTGATTTAAAATTTTGGTCGATATAGCCTCAGTTACCGCGATCGTAGTCACATGATCTTGATTACGGCTCAGTGGCCCACGATCGTGGCATCTGAGGCTATTTTTCAGCCTGGACCAAAAATCTACTAAGTCCATTTCTGCCCAAAAATTGCTAAGACACCAACTCATTGGCTTAAATTGATAACATATCATAGTTTTCATATGTAAATGTTGATGATTAATACTATTATGTGATTCTCAGGTTTTCAAGGCTCAATATAGAAGAGTATTACCAGACTTGGTTTACGGCCCTAGAATGCCACAATCAATACTATGCTAACCTCCCCAAAACTAAATTGTATCCTAAGAGAGAAATTTGTTTGGACAGAGTAACGGAGAAGCTCCCAGCATTTCATGACCGCTTGGTAGCCATCGGGTAGAGTTGTTTTACCCCGGATCCTTGCTGGGCAAATGTGTATTAGTAAGGGAATTCTACGCTAACCTAAGCATAGTATCTTTGTCTGAATCTATTATGCAGATTCAGGGAAGAATGTTCACTTTGGGACCGAACAAATTAAGGATTTATATGGGCTGCTGGATGAGGACATGAGCCTATTTGAGGCAAAGGGGTATGAACTGGGGAGTTGGATGGCTGAAAAGTTGTGTCCTAGAAATGAGGTTTATTGAGCAGCCACTAAGAGGAGTATATCGATGAATGATTTCACAGTCGAGGCAAGGATATGGTTGAACATTATTTGTAGTCGGGTTTCTTCATGAACACACATTACTTTTGTTCTAGATGTGCGAGCCCAAATGGTTTCTTGTATACTATACAACATTTCTTTGAATGTTGGTCAGCTTGTGATTTGAGACATAAGGCATTTCAAGAATCATGGTGGTACACTCCTCTTATTTACTTCTTTTATTACTTAGGCAAGTCAATAGGTGAGGATACTAACTCCTACAGGACATCCATAGCAGGGGCTTTTGAGGAGATCTCAGTGGAGATAAGGGTGATAAAGGAGCTTGTAGTAGGGTTGCCTCAGGGGCCAAAGAGTCTTCCACTACCCGTCATTCATATGTTGATTAGTGCAATTTTGAGAAGTACCTAAAGGATCAGAAGAAGTAGGAGGCCACTATTTCTAAGATTTATAGGGCCTACTCATCTTTGGCACATTCTTACAAGGAGCTCAATGACTCACACGAGAAGATGGAGAAGAGGGAGAATATGAGAGACAAATTCTTCACCAAGATATGGAAGGGGGTGAAGGGCCTTTACAAGGTCCAGAAACCCAGAGACAGACTTTCTTCTCTTAGAGTTAATAGTGATGATAAGGCTCTAGCTGAGTGGTCCAATTCAGATGATGCAAGAGGTAATGCTGAGTTCGAGGGCGACAATAGCTCATGATGTGGTTACAGGGAGAACCCTCTTACTTTTTTATGCTTTATTGATTATGTTGTGAGGTCGCTGAAAGCTTTTTAGTTGGGGCTTCCTGTCTCCATATTCATTCATTTAGGTTATATTATGGAGATACTTATGGATATTTTTACATTGATTTGGATGATTTTTATTTTTATTTTGGGTTGTAATATTCGGGCACTCTAATGGTGCCCACATTTCATGGATTAGTTTCTTGTTTCATTTTAAGTTTTCATTTTTATCTTGCTTATAATGATATCGGACGAGCCTTTCCATATGATAGATTGAGTGACAATATTCTTTAGGAAATATTATTGTGATTGGGTTTTGAGCCATAGATGCAGGGGAAATCTGAGTGCCGTAGTATTGGAGTTTTCAGATTGCCTTTACACCAATGGTGAAATCTGAGTAGCCATATGGTTTGCCCTCGTGAGAGCTGAAATGTGAGATGAAGGCTTGGTTTGGTCACATCAATAGCAAATTTTGTGTGCTATAAATGCGAAGAAAACACCCCCTTCTATCCAAAAAATTTTAAAAACCAAAGTCATGGATGTGAACAATTTTATAATAATTATTTACCTCTTTTTGTGACTCAGAAGTCTTTAGCATGTATAAATTGGAAAGTACTCCCTTTTGTATCTAGTAGGAAGTGCAATTGAGCCTCCTTGAAAAGTTTACATGCCATGTGCAGTGAGCATAATTATTTAACTCTCATGCTTACTTGTACCATATAGAACTGCCCTGTTAGTCTCTCAAGGATAATTGTGATTATACTTCGTTAGTGAAATGACCTTAGGACTTCTTTGTGAACATAGAAACCTACTTTAGCCTAAATAGCCTACCTATACATAGAATAGTATCCTTAGTTGCCCATTTTGAACCTTCACATATTTGGCAACCACATTACAAGCCTTGAACCATTCAAAGGTTTTCCTTCTTTTGAACCCTACTATCCTTGAACTTGGAAAATGAAAATTGAGGCCAAATGCCTAAGTTGGGGGTGGTAAGTTTGGAAGAGATGACCTTGGGCCATGGTAATATAAGAGGATGCCTTTGATGCTAAGTAAAGAAATAAATGAAAAAGGTGAAAAAGAAAGGAATCATCAAATGAAGGAATATAATTAGATAGCAAAAGAATTAGTCGAAAAGAAAATGTTTTCAAAGAGGTTTGTAAATAAGGATAGCTAAAGTAGGCATGTGTGAATTTTGGAAACAAATGAAATGGTCCATGGTCAAAAGTTGGATTGAATAGTGTGATGTAGATGTTCAAGGAGGGTGTAGCCATTTTGTTCCTAAATGATATCATACCTTTCCCCCGAACTTGCGTTACAAGCTCAAAAAGCCCTTCGAGATCTCTAACCAAGTGTATTAATTATAGTGGCGATTGAAAATAAGGGCAAGCACATGGTATGATAATTGTTTGCATTAAGAGAATCTTTGTAAGAGAGAGTGTTTTGCACTAAAATCTCTTATTTCATAATAGATAACTTGGTGTGTAGGATTTCTTTCTTGTGAGAAGGCATGTAGACAAATTGAGGTGGGTGAAATTGTCATCTTCCAAAAAATGAGGCGAAGGAGTATAGTTGAGTGGCTATCGATAGAGAGTCACCTATAGAGAGTTGGTGATTGTTGTATTGTTGTTTTTTAAAGGATTTTGCATCTTTGAAATTGTGTTTCATGTTGAGAGGAGTCATGAGAATAGTGTTGCCCATGTTTGAGAGATACTCATTGGTGTCAATCAAGTTCAAAGTCATGGTGATCATTTGGTTGCATAAATGGGTTTAAAATTGCATGGTCTCATTGAGTAAGAAGTGTTGCTTAAGGACTAGTGTAATGCCCCAATAGTACACCCTGGGCGTCCACCGTGCTTACAGTCCTGAGGGACCACAGGCTAATCCATGAGCTGGTACCTGTTATGAGCATTGAATAATAACATAATAAAAGCAGAAGAACAACTGACAGGCCATAAGGTTTTATCAACTGAATCAGTGCTGAAACATAAATCTGAAGAAAACAACTATTTGAATCTGATAAAATACTAATAAACTGAATAACTTATTGATATATCCAAAAGCCTTTAAACTTAACTGAATACGATTTTATGGGACATGCCCCAACTAACTCCAACTAACTACTAAACTAAAAACATGAAATAAAATAATCAATCCTGGAAATATGAGGACTCACCACTGCTACTTCTGTGAGCCTGAAAAGTCTAAGCCTAATTCAGGAACTGGGCGTTCGAACCTATGATATGATACATCATAGCGCAAAAGAAAAAAGTATGCGATCAGTACTTTGAATGTACTGGTATGCTAAATAAGGTAGGCTAATATGAATGGTTTCATGAACATAGATAAATGATCATCTAAATATTTATGTATAACATAAGGTATTGAATAGAATGCATGAAAATCTGGAGTTACTAAGAATATATGAAATCTGTAAATACTGAGGATGTATAACCAAGCATGTAACATAAACTAAATAAAATCTGTAAACTAAAATACTAAAATAACTGAAATAACTGATATCTGTAAGTTTTGGTCAACCAAAATTGAGACTGAGTGTCTAAGCTAATTATTGGACTGAACCTGTAGTTGAGACTGTGGGAGGTATCATCTTGCCGATATGCCCTGATCAGAGCTAATCAGGGTCCAACCTGTAACCCACGTTGTAAGGGTGTTAGTACCATGCCACAGGTACTAATGCTGGCTATGTGGATCCACTAAACTGGTAAACTGTATGGTCCCAAAGGACTAAGGGTGTCAAGCCTAATCTGATGGGTGACCCCTGCGTGATAGTCAAGCCTAAACGGATGGATGACTTCTTATATCCTATGCTGGCTACATAGTTCTAGAGTATAGGGATTATTACTAATGACTCTGCCTATCTGAAGGAGAAGTCGTCATCCCTGCACTCGCTCGGTCTTAAGCCCTACTTCCAACTGAATGACCCTGGATGCTAAACTATTTTGTGTTTAACTGACTGATCTAGTAATGCTCATAATATATTCTGAAGTTACCCTGAAGATACTGAGACGAGACTAAGTAAATATCTTTGGTTTTCGGGTATTCAATACCCCCAGGACTTAAAAGCAAAAATAGTTAACATGATACTTAAGCTTAAACGACATAACATGAAAGCCTCTATCAAATCTTCACTCTTGTAGGCATTTTATCAAACACTTGTAGTTCATAGTTCATTCAAATCATGGGAATGTTATGGGACTTGTAGTAATAACATGAATTCAACATGAATAGAACTAAATCATGATTTAATCCAATGAATGACAACATTAAAATGTGGAGAATTGAATAACAACAATAATTTCATTTATACATGGTGTAAAATCATAGTTCATGGAGATTCATGGGTGAAATCATAATCTAAAATCAAAATAACTTGAAAGGATCATAATTTTTGCAATTTAAACCGGATAAATGGACTCCATGGATGGAAGGAACCCATGGATGAACATCTAACATACCTGGGTTAATGAATTTGAGAGGATTGATGGCGAGATTTCTTGAGATTTGACCTTGTATTTGAGAGCTAGGGTTTTAATGGAATGAAATTTGATGAACAATGAGCATATTTTGCAAAATTTCAATATTAATCTTCTATTTACATGGTTTGTGGGCTTGATGAAAGACAAGATATCCCTTGGGATTTAAAATCCCGCAACTGGAATGCTAATTAATACCTCACTGCAATGCAGTGAGTGGGTCATTACGACACCCACCGTGATATGGTGGAATCACGGTGACTCTCTGGATCGTGACAATTGCTGTTTTTGGGTTCACCGCAATGCGGTGCAACCACGGTGACCCTCTGAAAATTGACAAATATCAAAATATCCTTCATCCGATGAAATGCTCATCGCGATGCGATGACATGCTCATCGTGATACTCACTGCGATGCGGCCTAATCGCAGTGAGCTACTATTTTACCAATTCGAATGTGGTCCAATCCCCATTTGAAAATCCTGAAACTTACCCGAAATAAGCTATTTTCCAGCTTCTAAGTGTTACAAGTACGTACTAAGGGTTGGACTGAGCTAAAAATGTTTGGGGTATTACAATATCTCCCTCTTGAGAAAATTCATCCCCGAATGAGACTAATGAAGCTGAGATGCTTAAAACTGAGGCTATATCTGGAAGGCACAACTAAAAGCATGACTAAACTAATATATAAATGTAATAACTATCGAATGAATGGCTATATAAAGATAAAACTTGGAGCGAAAAGAGATGATCTGAGGAAACTAGTTACCTTGAACTGAATCTACAATGAAAATATGAAGATACTTGGTCCGCATATCTGCTTCTTCTTCCCAAGTTGCTCCCTCAACGGATTGATTCCGCCAAAGAACTTTGACTAAGGGAACTTCTTTGTTCCTTAGTCTACGAACTTGACGATCAAGAATTTCAACTGGAACTTTCCCATAGGAAAGGTTGTTCTAGACATCCATATTTTCTAAGGTGACAACTACTGTTGGGTCACTAATACACTTTTTCAACAATGAAATATAGAACACTGGGTGCATTGAAGCTAGATCTGAAGGCAATTCAAGCTCATACGCTACCTTTTCGAAACGGCTGAGAATTTTGTAAGGACCGACATATCGGGGACTAAGTTTCCCTTTCTTGCCAAACTTCTTCACTTCCTTCATAGGAGAGATTTTCAAGTACATAAAATCACCGACCTCAAACTCGAGATCCTTTCTCCTTCATCTGCATATGATTTATGTCTACTTTGGGCTACCCTAAGCCTTTCTTTGATCAACTGAACTTTCTCAAACACATCAAACACCAAGTCAGTCCCTACTACTGCAGCCTCACCCACTTCAAACCAACCAATTGGATATCTGCATCTCCTACCATAAAGAGTCTCAAACAGAGCCATCTAAATACTGGAATGACAGCTATTATTATATGCGAATTCTATCAAGGGAAAGTGGTCATCCCAAATACCTTTAAAATTAAAAACGCAGGCTCTTAACATGTCTTCCAGAGTCTGAATGGTCTATTCTTCTTGACCATCTGTCTGAGGGTGGAAGGCTGTACTGAGGTAGACTTGGGTACCGAGGCCCTTTTAGAATGCCTTCTAGAAGTAAGAGGTAAATTGGGTACCTCTATCTGAGATGATAGATAAGGGAACACCATGAAACCTAACCAACTCTCTGAGATAAAGTTTGGCATAGTCCTCAGCTGAATAAGAGGTATGGACTGGCAAGAAATGAGCTGATTTAGTAATTTTGTCGACGATAAGCTAAATAGAATTATGTTGATGATGGGTACGAGGAAAACCTGTCGCAAAGTCCATGTTCACTTCCTCCTACTTCCAAGTGGGAATACTGAACTCCTGTATGGACCCACTTGGTTTCTGGTACTCAATCTTAACTTGTTGGCATGTAGAGCACTTAGCTACAAACTCTGAAATTTCCCTCTTCATCCCACTCCCCAATGGATCTCCTACAAATCATGATACACCATAGTGGCCCATGGATGAATTGAGTAACGCACACCATGCACTTTTGAAAGAATTCGTCACCTCAAATCATCTACACCAGGCACACATAGTCGACCCTGACAACGTAGCACACCATCTCACTCTTAGAAAAAAACCTCCACTTTCTGATCTCTGATTGATTCTTTCAACTTAAATAGACTGGGATCTCTATCCTACTTTTCCTTCACTTCGGAAACTAGGGATGATTCTGAACTACTCTGCGCCCATACACTACCTTCTGCTGAGTGGACTAAGCGGATACCTAGTCGGGAAAGATGATGAACTTCCTGAGATTACTTCTTCTTACTATCCTCAACATGAGCAACACTACCCATATTCAATCTACTGAGAGCATCAACCACTACATTGGCCTTACCCGGATAATACAGAACACTCATGTCATAACCTTTCAATAACTCTAACCACTTTCTCTAATGCAAATTCAAATATTTTTTAGCGAACATATACTGCAAGCTTTTGTTGTCTGTGAACACATCAACATGCACCCCCATACAAATAGTGCCTCCAAATCTTTAAGACAAACACTACAATTGCTAGCTCAAGATCATAGGTAGGGTAATTCTTCTCATGAGGCTTAAGATGTCGAGAGGGATAGGCTATGAGTTTACCTCTCTGCATGAGGACACAACCTAAACCTACTCTGGATGCATCACAGTCCACAATATCTAAACTATCTTGCAAAGTAAGAACTGGGGCTGAGGTGAGTCGATTCTTCAACTCCTAAAAACTTTTCTTGCAGGAATCTGACCACTAAAACTTAACCTTCTTCTGTATCAATCTGGACATGGGGGATGAAATAGATGAAAATACTTTAACAAACCAACGATAATATCCATCCAAACCCAAGAAACTTCTGATGTCTGATGGAGAGATGGGTCTGGGCCAGTTTCTCATCGCTTAGATATTTTGAGGATCAACTCTAATGCCATCACCAAAAATAATCTGGCCAAGGAAAGCTACTGATCTTAGCCAGAATTCACACTTACTAAATTTAGTGAACAACTGATGAGCCTTAAAGTCTGCAACACTATTCAGAGATGGTCTACATGATTATTTTTGCTATAGAAGTAGACAAGAATGTAATCGATGAAGACTATAATGAACATGTCCAAGTACTACTTGAACACATGATTTATTAAGCCCATGAAAGCTACTGGGGCAATAGTAAGACCAAAGGACATGACTAGAAACTCTAAGTGACCATACCGAGTTCGGAAAGCTATTTTTGGAATGTCGCATTCTTGACAGCCTGATCTAAGGTCTATATTTGAAAACTAGATGGCACCCTAAATTTGGTCAAACAAGTCATTGATTCTAGGGAGTGGATATTTATTCTTGACTCTGACTTTGTTCAACTGACGGTAGTCTATACACATTCTGAGAGAACCATCTTTCTTACGCACGAATAGAATTGGTGCACCCCATAAAGAGATTTGGGCCTGATAATTCCCTTATCCAAGAGATCTTTTAACTATTCTTTTAACTCTTTGAGTTCTGGTAGAGCCATTCTGTATGGCGGAATAGATATGGGCTGAGTAGCTAGAAGAAGGTCTATTTCGAAGTCGATTTCTATTTTGGGAGAAACTCTGAGAAGATCTTTAGGGAACACAACTGGGAATTCCCTGACTATTAAAATTGAATCAAGGGTTGGAGTCTCTGAATTAGAGTCTTTGACTCAAACAAGATGGTAAATACACCTCTTGGATATCATCCTTCTCACTCTAAGGTACAAAAAAGCTGACCCCTAAGAGCTATAGTACTCCTCCTCCATTCAAGGACTGGTTCATTTAGGCACTCAAAATGAACTATTCTATTTCTACAATCAACTGTGGCATAGCATGAGTGGAGTCAATCCATGTTGAGAATGACGTCAAAATCTGTTATCTCTAACTCTATGAGGTTAACTAGAGTAACTTTCTGATATATTGTGACTGGATAGTTCCTGTATACCTGCCGGGCTATAATGGAAACAGCTATTAGGGTAGACACTGAAAAGGGCTCTGCTAGAGTTTTGGGACAGACTCCAATTTTGACAGCTATATATGGAGTTACAAAATAAAGAGAATTCTTAGGTTCTAGTAAAGCATAAATATATGAATAAAAGACCTACAACTTACCAGTAACTACATCAGGAGAATTTTCCTAATCTTGTTGGGACTGAAGAGAATATAATCTGTTTGGACGCTGACCACTGGTAGCATTGAAAGCGACACCCTGTTGAGTCGGGTGACTGACTGGAACTGACGACTGGTGGGACTGGCCCTGTTGGTGCAAATTCCTACCTTTCTGAGTAACCACCCGACACTCCCTAACCTGGTAGCCTAGCTTTCCACACCCAAAGTACACATCGCTGCCAGCTCTACACTAACCCTGATAGTGTTTGTCATATTTCTGACATAGAGAATCATATGAGCACTGTTAACACTACCCTGGGACGTAGAGCTTGTTTCCTTATCTCGAGGATCGTTCTAAATTTGGGTACGGGGAAACTGGCTGAACAGGGTGCTTGGGCTGAAGATCTCTGATAAAACATAGGAAAGTTACCACCTTTTGACCATAGCTGGCTAAAATTAAAACTACTAGTCCTAGCCCTCTTGGTGTCCCTCTCTTTTCTTAGTATTCTACTTCTCTATTGTTGAGCATGGACCATCAACCTAGAAAAGTCCATTTCCCTAATTAGCATTGTGGTCCTACACTTCTTGACCACACTATTAGATACTCCAGACACAAACTTGCTCATCTTGGACCTATTATCATCTACTACATGAGGAGAATATCTAGCTAACTAAGTAAACTTGAGGGAATACACCTTCACGCTCATGTTGCCCTGCCTCAAGTTAATAAATTATAACACCTTGGCCTCCCTCAACTTCAATGTGAAGAACTTATCTCAGAATGATGTAGCAAACTCTTCCTATTCTACAGGCCCTGCATCTGTGCCCCTATCTACTTTTCACTACTTAAACCATGAATGGGCTACATCTTGCAACTGTATGCAGCTAACTCAACACTCTTACTAGATGTCACCCATAAAATATCTATCACCTTCTGAACCATATATAAGAATTCCTTTGGATCCTCTATGGACTTGGATCCCGTAAAGAAAGAAGGATCCATTCGGGTTAAGTCCCAAATCCTGGTTGAATCAGTATTTGCCACTGGGTTGGCTTGAACACCAACTGGTCATTCATTCTGAGCTACTATAGAATTTGCTAGAGTGGTGAACATAGCTCTGAATTCTACGCAAGAAAGATGCTCGTCCAGAGGATCTTCCAAAACAGGCAAAGGTACTGGCTGGTTTCTTGCTCTTCTTCCATTGTTCTTTATAGGAGGCATGTTCTGTAAATGGAAGGAAGATTATATTAGGCAGAGAATTTAACATGAGCTCATGCTCAGTCACACGACATAAATACTGAAAGAAGGGAAACTTTTCCTAAATGCCTTGTAGCCTCTTGCCCATAAGTATGGCGCGCTACACACCTATTCACAAGCATCTACTTAACGCATATTTTAGACTTTCTTGGATACTTTAAAACCTTAGGCTTTATTGCTAAGTTTGTAACACCCCGGGAGTATACCCTGGGCATCACACGGTGCTTATAGTCCCAAGTGACCACAAGCCAACCTATGAGCTGGTACCTACTGTGAGCATTGAATAATAACATAATAAATATGGAAGAACAACTGACTGGCCTTAAGGTTTTATCAACTAAATCAGTACTGAAACATGAATCTGAAGAAAATAACTATTTGAATCTAATAAAATACTAAAAATCTGAATAACTAATTGACGTATTTGAAAGCCTCTAAACTTAACTTAATATGAGTTGATGGGATAGTACCCAACTAACTCAAACTAACTACTAAACTGAAAGCATGAAACAAAATAATCTGTCCTCAAAATATGAGGACTCACCATCGCTACAGGTGTAAGCCTGAGAAGTCTAAGCACAATCCAGGAACTGGGCGTCCGAACCTATGATATGATACATCATAGAGCAAAAGAAAAAAATATTCGATCAGTACTTTGAATGTACTAGTATGCTAAATGAGGTAGGCTAATATGCATGGTTTCCTGAACATGGACAAATAATCGTCTGAATATGTATGTATAACATAAGGTATTGAATAGAATGCATAAAATTTAGAGTTACTAAGAATATGTGGAATCTATAAATACTGAGGATATATGACCAAGCATGTAACATGAATGAATAAAAACTATAAGCTGAAATACTAAAATAACTAAAATAACTGAGATCTATAAGCTTTGGTCAACCAACACTGAAACTGAGTGTCTAAATTAATTATTGGACTAAAACTGTAGCTGAGACTGTGGGAGGTATTATCTAATCGACATATCCTGATCTAAGATAATCGGAGTCCAAC
This sequence comes from Capsicum baccatum var. pendulum, assembly GCA_030864225.1. Classification (NCBI taxonomy): domain Eukaryota; kingdom Viridiplantae; phylum Streptophyta; class Magnoliopsida; order Solanales; family Solanaceae; genus Capsicum; species Capsicum baccatum. The sequence continues at coordinate 104,493,667 of CM061554.1, read as the reverse complement.
CTGTAACCCCAGTTGGGAGGGTGTTAGTATCGTGCCATGGGGGTAGATCCACTAAACTGGTATACTGTATGGTCTCTAAGGATTAAAAGTGTCAAGCCTAATCTTACGGGTAACCCCTATGAGATAGTTAAGCCTAAAATAATGGGTGACTTCTCATATCCTATGCTGGATACGTAGTTCTAGAGCATAGGGATTACTACTAACGACTCTGCCTATCTGACAGGGAAGCCATCATCTCTGTACTCGGTCGGTGATAAGTCCTACTCCCAACTAAATAACACTGGATGCTAAACTGTTTTGAGTTTAATTGACTGATCTAGTAATGCTCATAATATATTCTGAAGTCATCCTAAAGATATTGAGATGTGACTAAGTAAACAACTATGGTTTTTGGGTATTCAATACCCCCAGGACTTAAAAGCAAAAATAGTTAACAAGATACTTAAGCTTAAAGGATATAACATGCAAGCCTCTATAAAATCTTCACCCTTGTAGGCATTTTATCAAACACTTGTAGTTCATAGTTTATTTAAATCATGGGAATGTTATGGGACTTGTAGTAATAGCATGAATTCAACATGAATAACACTAAATCATGATTTAATCTAAGAATGACAACATTAAAACATGGAGAATTGAATAACAATAATAATTTCATTTATACATGAAGTAAAATCATAGTTCATGGAGATTCATGGGTGAAATCATAATCTAAAATCAAAATAACTTGAAAGGATCATAATTTTTGCAATTTAAACTAGATACTTGGACTCCATGAGTGGAAGGAACCCATGGATGAACATCTAACATACCTGGGTTAATGAATTTAAGAGTATTGATGGCGAGATTTCTTGAGATTTGATCTTGTATTTGAGAGATAGGGTTTTAATGGAGATAAATTTGATGAACAATGATTATATTTTGCTTAATTTCAAGATTAATCTTCTGTTTATATAATTTGGGGGCTTGATGAAAGAAAAGATTGCCCTTGGGATCTAAAATCCCACAACTGGAATGCTAATTAAGGCCTCACTGCGACACGGTGAGTGGGTCATTGTGATACCCACCGCGATGCGGTGGAATTATGATGACTCTCTGGATCATGATAATTGCTATTTTGGTGTTCACCGTGATGTGGTGCAACCACGGTGACCCTCTAGAAATTGACAAATTCTGAAATAGCCTTCATCGCGATGCGATGACATGCTCATCATGATACTCACCGCGATGCGGTCTAATCGCAATGAGCTACTATTTTGCCAATTTGAATGTGGTCCAATCCCCATTCAAAAATCCTGAAACTTACCCTAAACAAGTTATTTTCCAGCTTTTAAATGTTACAAGTACGTACTAAGGGTTGGATTGAGCTAGAAATTTTAGGGTATTACAACTATCAAACATTTAAGTTGGGGGTGTTGATGAGCGGTAAATTTAGCACTTATTTATGTCCAAATCCAGGCACACTATTATGATTTAACGGTATGAATAAGACAACTTTGTTATTTGAATGCACTAATTCACATATCTTGCTTATATTAATGTGTTGAGAAGAAAAGAAGTGAAGTGAGCTGAAAAAGGATCAAAAAGGGAAGAGAAGTGCAAAAGTTGGAGAAATAGAGGCAGGATCTGACCCTCAGTTACCACAATTGCATTCTGAGGGCCACAATCGTGGCCAGTTAAGATTACTCAAAGTCAGTGATCGCAAATTATTCCCGTGATTGCGCGAGTCACGATCGCAATCAAGATAGGGTGATCACGGCAGCACGGGTTTATGCCAAGGGGTAGTTTTGTAATTTCATAAAGCTGACCCCAAATCCCATATAGAGAAAAAAACCATTCATTTTTTGGTCTCTTCCCAACTAGAATTGAACTTGGAGTAACTTAAAACCCTACCAAATTGGGAAAAATATTGTTTCTAATTTCTCAATTGAGTTTAGTTATAATTGAAGTTATATTGGAAAATATTCTTGATTGAATCTTGAATGGAAGCATTGAATGATCCTTTTGGTATATTTCTTTTATTTAACTTCATGAGTAGCTAAATATCTATCTTGGGATTATATTAAAATAGGGTGCAAATATGTATGGGTTGTGATTTATTAGTCTAGATTCTTTGTTAATGATGATGGGTTTCACTAATGCTATTTTAATTGAGTTGGAATTTGTGGGTGAAAATCCCAAATTCCCAAAATCTCACATCATCCTTGAAAGAGGGATGCGAGTATACTTTTGGATCCTATATCATCCTTGAATGAGGGATATAGGTGACAAGGTATTAGTGAACAATAGTTAGATATAGCTTATTCCCTTTTCATTATCTTTGAAATAAGGGTGGAATGATAATTAGTTAGGTCTTGGGAATTTTCCTAGAAATAGGGATGCCCAATTGAGGTATTGGGTGGATTTGCTTGCCATATCCATGAGTTGTCCAAAAGGGTACATGGGTGGTAATCTTCATGTTTTGCTGAAAACCTAGCATCAAGAATACCCAACCTAGCCTTACTATGTAGTCGTTGACTAGAATTTGCATTTGATTATCATGAACCTATGCATTATTTACCCCTAGGAAGACATAATCGCAAGACTTGTCTTATATTGAAATCTTATCCACATTTGTTTCCTTTAATTGGTAGTTTGAGTAGATTTTGGTAAAACAACTCGTCCAAACCAATCCCCCCAAATTTTAATTTATACATTTCATTTTATTTACATTACGAGTATCTCTTTAGTAGCTATTAAAACCCATAGGATTTGAAGACTAATTCCACTCCTTAAGGATTCAACCCCAACTTATGTTGGGTTAATATACTTGAAACAATCACCTTGCCCATAAATAATGGTGTGAGTTAAGCATTATCAGAGTGCGATTACAGATTTTTAGTGGAATAATTTATAATTTATTATGGTAAGATAATTCATTCATTAATGAATTAATATCATAATTGGAAGCCTCAATTAATAAATCTACGGTCCCTACTATGCCTGATTAGCTAATCAAATTTGGAAAAGAAAGAAGAAGTAATACTATTTTATTTACTAGTCTTCTGTAAATAAGGAATAAAAGGAGTGAATTAAAACTAAACTTTGGCATTATGGAATTATTTATGGAAGAAAACGTTTTGTGATTTTAAGGTGATATTAAAGCCAAAAATGTTTTGGCATTAAGACCACAATAAAGGTCCAAAAACGTTTTTGACTCTAGTGTGACTTCCTTTATTCAATTGAAATTGGGAATAATTAGAGGCATGTGTTAGAAAAAGGGATATGTTTTTTCTAGTACTCCAAAATTCCGTCTTCAATCCAAAAACCACTTGCCTACACAAGTGTTGCTTAATAAGGCTAATCAGGGCATAGTAAAAGTCATCAGACCTAGCAAGCAAGTTTTTGGACGGTTTGTGTGAAAGCTTCAAAAGGTAAGTTTTCTAATTTTTATTTGCTAATTTATGTTATCTAGATTATATGTAAGTTGTCGATTCTGGTTAATTGTTGCTTTTGCTGTGCATGTTCTAATAGTACTAAGGTAATATCTCCTTACAAGGTAAATAAAAGTAAAACAAGTCCAATAACAAGGAAATCTAAATGAAATATGGTACAAAATATTACTCCTATCCTAAAATAAGACAGATATATAGAGGTTTCTTCTGAAGTATCAATAACGTATAGAGCTTGCATTTACTCTACATTTAAATCTCACTTTTATACCTGTGGAAAAGAGAAGAAAATTAAGTTTGATGATGATTCTTTCAGATTTAGCAGTCAAAATGACTCTACATACTACTGCTGCTCTAAGCCACAACTAGAATACATTAAACATGTAATTATGTAAAGCGAGTCTTCCCAAAAAATGTGGAGGAAAATTGGAGCACCTTTAGGCATTAAACATAATGTAATGCATTATACCATCAAAAGGAGGGATGATGAATTTAAAAGAAGGAAGAAACTGGAAGAAGCTTCAAAAAGTAGTAATAATCAAGGGGAAGGCAATGAAGACAATAACAATGAGACACTAGATTAACTGAACCAAATCACACCTGAACTAAATAGCACAAATCAAAACCAAAAAAAATACAGGTGCAGCACAAAAAACAAGGGCAAAACCAGAGAAAAAAAGGAAAAAAGAGCAACCAACAATAACAACTACTTTATCACTAGCAACAATAAAAGGTATATAGACCCAAGTCACCACAGACTAAAGTTTCAACTTCTCAGGCTCATCGATAAGATCCTCAGATATTACAGAATCAATAAAACTCCTCAGGTATTGAATTATATGCTCCTATTTCCTAACCCTCCCCACCAAGTGATGCTAGTGTTAGTATTGGATTAAATGATCGTGTGGAAAAAGCTAAAAAGGTCTGTGATGTGGTCTTAGAGGGGTGGACAGTGTGGAGGAAGGGAAGATTTATGATTCTCACATTGGGGAGCTAAACTCTCATGTTAACCCTATTGAGGTTGACTCTTGTAATGTGACTACACTTGTTGTTCAGAACGGTAAAACTGGTACTGATCAGGTACAAGAGGAAGGAGTTACACTTGACACTTTTTCTAATGTGAAGTTACTAGTTATGTGAAAAATGAGAAAGTTGTGCAGAGTAAAGAGATGATCAGTACCCCTGCCCTTGGTACTGCTAATGCACCAAATTTTGTTGAAACTTTAGTTGGTTGCCAGAATTAGACATGTAAGAATGGAAAGGGCACCATAAATACTCCTAAAAATCTACATAATAAATAAGCAAAAAGAAGAGGGAAGCAATAAAAATAAAGTAGCAAAAATTAGAAAGAGGGAAAGACACTCTCCCCCCATATAAGGTGATGGAATCATAATCATGTAATAGGAAACATACAACAGAAAGCACCCTTAATGTCAAAAATAATATAAAAATTATTTGGTAAACACATCAAACTTCTCAACAATGAAAAAATAAATTTATCAAACTTTAAGTTTCAAATTTCATTTCTCAACGTCAACTTCAAATCCTACTAATCAGTACCTAAAGTACTTTTTTCCTTCAAATATCACCCAATTTATATAAAATGATCCATAATTTAAATTTTATGAGGTCTAAGAGGCGACCTTTAAAAATTGATTTCTAAATTTAATGTTTGTACATAAGGAGTAACTAATAAATTTTTTACTAACGCACACACATACATGTGATTTGGGTCAAAGCTACTAAGTTCGTCAAACTTGTATTCTAAAGGCTACCTCCACCCTAAGTTATAATAGTTAAATAATGTTGATAAATATGCTTATCTATGTTAACATATTAATTACTAGTACTAGATTTTATTATATCAACATAGTATGAGTAATTATAATCGTGTTTTTCTTGCAGCATTAGACCCTCTACTAGATTGTTCAAAATGTTATTTTGATTAAGAGTTAATATCAATTCCAGTGAAGAAGGTTTGGTGCTAATGCACTGCGCACTTGAGTTTTTCTCATTTTTTCCTATAAATAGAGACATGAAAAATGGTTTATTTAAGCAACAAATAATGATGATCAATAAAATGATCATCATCAGTAACAACAAAAGGTATATGGACCCAAGTCACCATATGCTTAAGATTCTACCGCTCAGGCTCATCAACAATATCCTCATATATTGCAAAATCAACAAAACCCTCAGGTATTGAAAGGAGTTAAAAATATATGTTATGTGGTCTTAGAAGGGGTGGACAGTGTGGAGGAAGTGCAAATTCATAACTCTCACACTAGTGAGCTAAACTCTCATGTTAACCCTATTGAGGTTAACTCTTGTAATGTGACTATATCTGTTGTTCAAAAGGGAAAAACTAGTACTGATCAAGTACAAGATGAAGGGGTTATACCTGATACTTTTGATAATGATGAAGTTGCTGGTTATGTGGAAAACTAGAAGGCTGTGCAGAGTAAAGAGGTAATCGGTACCCCTACCCTTGGTACTGCTGATGCACCAGCTTTTGTTGAAGCTTTAGTTGGCTGCTAGAATCAAACATGTAAGAGTAAAAAGGGCACTGTGGATACTCCTAAAAATCTACAGAACAAATAAGTAAGAAAAAAAGAGAAGAAATAAAAAGAAGCAATAAAATATAGAAAGAGGAGAAGACACTCTCTCCCAATATAAGATGACAGAATCTTAACCATGTAATAGAAAACATATAACAGAAAACACCCTTAATGTCAAAAACTAGATAAGAACTATCTAGTAAAAACATAAAAAGAACTCCTTTAAATGATAGATTTAAGACCAAATAGTACTAGTAAACATTGTTGAAGCAACACATACCAACATTATCATCAAGATAAAGAAAATCACAAATAAGAACAAAACTTTATTTGTTACAACAAAACTGTATGTAAAACTTTAATTTTAACAACTCTACCAGAAAACGAACCCATTAAGAACATGTTCGATCATGTTGATGTAAAAAATTTATATATTTAATAAAGAGAAATTAAATAAAACTTATCATATAAATTTGCGTTACTTCTAACCTTGACGACAATGGGCTAACAAGAAGTTGCATTTTTGTAAGCATTTTCTTGTGCCACTACAATATTCAATTGAGATTTTAATGCTTAAATCTATGACTGTTGGTCTCGTATTTGACATTAATGTTCATGTATATATGGTTGTTGGCTTTCTACCATAGTTTCATCTATATTTAATTATTTCTATAACTCATTTTGGGCATTAGCAGCTTCCTATTTTGCCTTTTTGAGGGAGTCTTTTAAATTTGTCACTCTACTTTGTGTTGCCCTTGTAATATTAGGTTTAGGACCATAACAAATACCTTTTATTTACCCCAAATATGTATTAAGTACAACATCCACAATTTTATCAATAATCATGGAAGACTCTCCAGAAGTATATAGAGCTTTCAAATCTTTCATGTTGTTCTGCATGAAATAATAACACATTTAAAATAGAAGATATGAAGAATATTAATTAGACAAATACAATGGTATGTTACTAAAATTTTAATTTCTTACATAGTTAGTCTCAACTTCTTCATATGACTATCCTTTTTCACTCGTGTACTGAGTACGCTTGTATAACTCAATTCTGTTAGTTTTTATACCTTCAGATTCCTTTTCACCCTATATAAAAACAAAATAATATGAAATGGTGTTTAGAGGTATCTGACTGAAATGGACTATAACGTACATGCCTATTCTTAATCAAAGAAATCTGCCAACTACTCCTAGGTAATTTTTAGAAAGTGTATTAGAGAGGGTTGGTATGTAGAAACAAAGAATGTCCAAGACTTGAATCTTACATGCACAACTTCAACAACTTTTGATGAATTAGGCAGGATTCAAATAGATAGATATGATTCGGGATAGATAAGATATAGATGAATGTAGGTGCATTGCTTACTGGGCTTCATGTCCAGTAACAAATTTACTATTTTCTTTCTTTTGAGCTTTAAATTTTCATTTTGGTAATAAAATATTTATTTACCAAACAACACAATATTAAATAGTATCAAAGTATCATTAGTGCATGAATAAAATGGTATAACTCCCAATTTCAGCACGAGCTGCTACAAACACTTTTGATCCCCTGAAATGATTAGATTTAAGCTTAGTTTAATTGACCTTGTTTATTTTACATTGTTTATACAAAGAAAATAAAAATCATACCTTAAATAACAACATGATTAAAATGAATATAATTCTTTGTGCTCTAGATCATTCCACATATGACAAAGCTTATTGCAATTTTTTGAAGTCAACTGTTCCACTTTTGTTTTACGAACCTCTTCATCGGAGCTTACACTTTTAAATTTTTGTTTTAACATGTAGCGCCAATTTCAGCCTCTATTTTTTAGAATATTCTCACAACTATCTTTCCCATAATACTCGTCCAAATTTGAAACACCCTGGTTTCTGACCTTAGAAAATTTCCTTGATTTCTAGTTTCTAGGTAAGATATGACTTAGGGAATGAGTCATACACTAGGGTATGAGTCGTATGGTCTAATCGTATGCTGACTAGTATTGGCTGGAGGGGTGAATTTAGTCACTAGAATAAGAACGATACGGGTGGTATGAGTCGTATTGGTGGATACAGGTTGTTTGGTTTCTTTATATAACCTTAGACTTGATAAATTAGGTTGGATCTAAGTACGAGTTGATCAACATGACCCATAATCTAGGGTATGAGTCACACCCAGGACTCATACAGTGGTAAGTGTTGAAACCTCCTAGGATTCTATTCTGCTAGGGGAATGGTTTATGGGTACCAGTCATACACTTGGATAAGACTTGAGTTTGGGTGTGTCATATGTTGGATAATATTGGGTCCAAGGGGGAAAGCTAGGGTACGAGAGATGGGTACTACTCGTACAGGATGGGTACGACTCATAAGGGTTAGTTATACGCTATGATGGGAATTAAGTGCAGTTTAAGTGAGGGTAATCTGGATATTTCCCCACTTATCCTAATAAGGCCCCACGACTTATATTCCTATTGAGAGATTATTTACCCGACTATTCTATTCTTAAAAATGTAGAAAGCACTCTTAAATACTCTTTAGAGTTCTTGGGCAAAAGAAGCTAGAGTTTCATCTAAAGGAGTAAATTAGGGCTTGTCTTGGTGATTTCTCCCCATCATCTTCTTGGTTTAAGGTACCTTTTCTTCCCTCATTGTTAGTTCCAACTAAAGGTAAGGTTTTATTCAATGTTTTCATGATTTGAATTTTGTATGATTTTGGGTTTTTAAAAATAATTTGGGGGTTTTGGTTATAAATGCTTGGTTATGGTTTTCTCATATTTTAATTATTCTTTTATATGCTTTAATGGTGGTTTTTGATAATTGGTTGAATGGTAATGGTTATTTGGTGATGGACTTTGGTTTTGGAAATACTATGCCCCAATGTGTTTGATAAAATGCCTAAAATAATGTTTTTATCATAATATTGGTTTTTAATGGAACTTATGTATGGTTTAAACTTGGTAATGGAACCCTAAATGATATGAATAATTTAAATGATTATGAAATGATTTGACTTTATAAACATACTTATGGGGTACATGGGAATCCCCCATGTTAATTGGATAATATAATGTATGGGTACATCGGAATCCCTTATTCTCAAACAGGTTTGGACTAGGGATAATACTTGTAAGTTATAGTCGGTATGGCGATACCACTACAAATGGCCTTGGTTAATGTTAAATGGAAAATGGGTTGGCTATTTGGTAATAGTATTAATTGGGCTTAAAAGTGGACGTGTAGCAAAGCTATGGAAGGTGGAGGCCCCGAGGGATCAAAACTAGAAACTCATATTTGCCGATGTATGGTTTAGTCCTAGTGACCATGTGCATGATGTCATACTTTATATTTTGGGGGATGTACTAGTAATCCTAGGTTCTTTTCTCTGGTCGTGAGGCTTCATGCACTAGGGTCCTTTTAGTAGGGGGAGCTGAACCCATATAGCCCTTAGGTGGTTTTAGGATCGAAAATATACATAGCCTAAGTAAAGGTTTTAATAGCATGCTATACCTGATTCCCTTTCCCAGCATGGTTATAAATATGTATGGTTTGTATGCATATGGATGGTTTTACTTGGTTTTACAATTGGAATTATTTTATCCTTATCTTGAGTTCATACTAGCATTCACCCACTAACCCGTCTTTATGCGCTGTATCCCTACATGATGTAGGAATCGACCATTCTCCTCCTGTTTATCATTTGGACATTTGGGGGTTAGCTTTGGATTGAAGTGATGAGCTTTCATTTTTTCAGAAGGCTCCATTTTATGGATGTTATTTCATACTTTGATTTATTTATGGATATTAGTTTTGTCTATGGTTGGGGGTTTGTCCCAACTGGATTTTGGTATTTTCTTGGTTAGAAGCTTTTATGGAACTTCATGGGTTGTTATGGGCGGGATCGATATTGGTGTCAGCCTTAGTATTGGTATTGGTATTGGGGCTGACATCATTAGACAAAATTTCTCACTGTTTTGTCATATTTTATTTTGGGATTATTTAATTATTAATGGAACTTATTTGGTTATGGTTGGACCTATGGTTTGGTTTGGTTTGGCTTGGCATGGTTGGGCGATTGGTATGGGATGGTCGGATTCGATTTGGTTGATCTCGATATCGACCTATCCCATAGTTTATAATCTGGATAGTTGTGCTATCTTGTTATATATTCTAAATTCAGCCAACTCAGGGAAGGCGGCTGGAGGTTGGGTTAGGTAACAGTGGTGGTCTTCAGTACTGGTCAGACCTAGGATGCCCATTACGACAAGTCCTCAGGTTGAATCGTGTTAAGTTGGTATTAGAGCTTTAGGTTTATGGTCAATTGGGAGTCCACAAATCCGTGTCTGGTAGAGTCTCTTTTAGGAGTGTGTAGAATGCCATACTCATAAGAGAGAGGCTACAGTGTATTTTGGAATGTTTCACTTTCTTGATATTCTAGTTTCAAGATTGGAGCCTAAGTCCTGGAATCTTCTCTAATCCTTGGTTGTTCACTTTTTAGATCATTCCTCGATGATATGGAACACAAGAAAATTCTTCTGTCCCAACTAGGGATGATGTCCCAACAAGTTAACCCATGAGCTGGTACCTGCTATGAGCACTGAATAACAGTAATAAAATACACATGGGCAGAATAACTGAATATGCCATAAGGTTTTAACTACTAAAACATTTCTAAATCATAAGTCTGAAAACAACTACCAAAAAATAATTATCTGAAAACTGATAAAAGTAATGACAAACTGACTGACTATTTGAAGTGTCCAAAAGCCTCAAAAACTGACTGAATAAGAGTTGATGGGAGAGGACACAACTAACTCAACCTGACAACTAAATTGAAAGCACTAAAATAAACATAATTGGTCCTCAGAATATGAAGATTCACCACTACTGCTGCTGCTGATGGATGGAATGTCTAAGTGCGGTCGGGAACCTGTGCGTCTGAACCTATGATATGATACATCATAGCACAAGAAACGAGTATGTGGTCAGTCCTTTGAATGTACCGGTATGCTAGATGAGGTTAGGCTGATATGTATGGGTTATTTGCATGAGTAATAACTGACTGAAAGAATAGCATGAGGTAACTGAATATCTGGTATGAATGCGTGAATGCTGTAAAATCTGAGAAAGCATGACAAAGCATATAACATAATTCTAAAGTAGTCTGTAAACTGAAATACTGAAAACTGTTAACTGAATATCTGATAACTGTATACTATGGCCCATGCAAACCTGAACTGATTCATATTGAATACTGAGCAGAGATTGTGGGAGGTATTATCAAACTGACATGCCCCAATCTGAACTAATCGAGATCTAACCTGTAACCCCAGTTGGAAGAGTATCAGTACCATGCCATAGGTACTGACAATGACTGTGTAGATCCACTAAACTGGTGTCCTGAAAGACTAAGGAGTTACCCTAATCTGCAAGGAGTACTCATGAGATTCGAGTCAACCCTAAACTGGCAGGAAGACATCTCAACCTACGTTGGCTACATAATTCTATAACTCAGGAATTGCTACAAAGGGTCACACCCAAACATGACAGGAATACCCCCATCCCCGGGTTCGCTCGATGCTGAATCCTACTTCCAATTGTACTGACACTGATCACTAGACTGGACTAAGCTTAACTAAACCCACAACTGACCGTATTAATTGACTGAATGATGTTGCTTATGGTATGACTGAAATCATTTTGTAGATACTTAAAACTAGGTAAACAACTAAATTTCGGGTATTCATAACCCCCAGGACTCGATAACAATAACAATAGGACATGCTAAAGCTTCAAAAACTATAATAAGTAGTCATCATTCAAACTCAATCATTTAGGAATTTTAAAAAAAAACACTTGAAATTCAGGGGCTTAAGCATGGGAATAGTTTAAACATGTAATAATAGCATAATTTCAATACTAAAATCATGAATTAAGATTTAACATCGGATAAGCACCATTCAAATGTGTCAAGGTTAATTCCAACGAAACCACATGATAAACATAATTTGAAATCCAAGTTCATAATAGCTTTATGAAGATAACTCACAATAACAAGTAAAAATCATAACTTTAATCTTGAAAATAGGTTCTTGGACTCCATGGGTGAAAAGGACCCATGAATGAATATCTAACATACCTTAAAAGCTCAAATTCTTGAAAAGAAACATAATTCCTTAAGCTTCCTTATAGATTATTGAATTTGCAAACTTGTTTTTTTTATTTTTCTTGAAAGGAAAGGAATTGATTTAATGAATTAGGGAAGAGATTAGGGTTTATTTGAGAGTAAGATTGGGGATCTTGGGCATAATATGCCTTAACTAAAGCCAAATCTTGTGTTAATACAGATTGGGGCGATGGGAAAAGACAAAACTGCCCTTCTACAATTTAAATTCATATCTGGGATGCCGATTAGGCCATCACTATGATGCACCAGTGATGTCATCTCTATTCCACCATGATGTTGTGCAACCACATTGAGTTGCTGGAATTGAAATCCCAACACGGCCCAAACCTCATTCGAAAAATTCAAAACTTCCTCGAGACATGCTCCTTACACCCCTGAATATGAATTAACTCAAAAACATACATCTCGGGGTCGGGAAGGTCACTTTAAGAATCATCAAAGTTAAGAGGCCAAAAATAAAACTAAGTCCCCAACACAGCTAAATTTTCAGGCTCTAAGCCTCTTATGCATGTGCTATGTGCTGAACTGAGTTAAGACTAATACGGGGTATTACAATAACTCCCCCTTGGGAATATTCATCCTCAAATGAGGCTAATTAAGTTGAGAATATTGAGGAAACTAAAATCATATATTGAACATGCATAACAGAAAATATAGTTACATAACTGAGTCTTAAACATGATACATGACTGAACTGATTTGTGAATGCATGTAATGACAGAAAGATGATTATATTGCTAGAACTGGGAATGAAAAAGAGATCATATAAGGAAAAATATTACCTTAAATTGATTTTGAGTTTGCAGAGAAAAGATGAGGGTACTTGGTACGCATATCTACTTCTGCTTCCCAAGTGGCTCCCTCAACGGACTGATTCCACCAAAGAACTTTGACCAAGGGAACTTCTTTGTTCCTTAGTCTACGAATCTGATGATTAAGGATTTCAACTATGATTTCCTCGTAAGAATGGTTGTCCTAAACACCTGTACTTTCTAAATGGACTACAATAGCAGGGTCTCCAATACACTTCTTTAGCAAAGAGACATGAAACATAGGATGCACTGATGCCAAATCTGTAGGCAACTTAAGCTCGTATTCTACCTTTCCAAAATGACTCAAGATCTTGTAAGGGCCTACATATCAGGGACTAAGCTTCCCCTTTTTGCCAAATCTCTTCACTCCCTTCATGGGAGTGATCTTCAAATATACCAAATCTCTCAACCTCAAATTCAAGATCTCTTCTCCTTACATCTGCATATGATTTTTGTTGACTTTGGGCTATCTTAAGCCTCTTCCTAATCAACTGAACTTTCTCCAAGGCATCAAATACTGAATTTGGCCCTATAAATGCAGTCTTACCTACCTTAATCCAACTAATAAGAGATCTACATCTCCTTTCATAGAGAGCCTAAAATAGAGCCATCTGAATACTGGAGTGATAACTGTTATTGTAGGAAAACTCAATCAATGGAAAGTGATCATCCCAACTACCCTTAAGATTGATAACACATGCTCTCAACATGTCCTCTAGGGTTTGAATGGTCCTTTCTGCCTGACCATCTGTCTGAGGGTAAAAGGATGTACTGAGATGAACTTGGTTACCAAGGCCCTTTTGAAAAAATTTCTAAAAGTGAGAGGTAAACTAAGTACTTTTATCTGAAATGATAGAAAGTGGGACTCCATGTAACCTAACTAACTCTCTAATATAGAGCTTGTCATAATCCTCGGTTGTATAGGAAGTATGAACTTGCAAGAAATAGGCTGATTTGGTCATTCTGTCTATGATAACCCATATCAAGTCATGCTGATAACGTGAATGGGGCAACCATGTAACAAAGTCCATGTTCACCTCTTCCCACTTCCAAGTAGGAATGCTAAACTCCTGCAAAGTGCCACTACGATTTTGGTGTTGAACCTTAACCTGCTGACAATTTGAGAACTTAGCTACGAACTCTGCAATATCCCTCTTAATTCCACTCTGCCAATAGATTTCCCTCAAATTACGGTACATCTTAGTGGCCCCTGGGAGAATAGAATATCGCGCACTATGCATTTCTGTAAGGATTCGCTATCTCGACCCATCAACACACGAAACACACAACCTACCCTAACACCGCAACACATCATTTCCCCCTTGGGAGAAACCTCTACCTTCTAATCTCTAATTGATTCCTTTAACTTACCTAAACTGGAATCCCTACATTTCTTCTTCTTCACTTTGGCAACCAAAGAAGATTCCAAACTATTTTGAACCCATACACTACCCTCAACTGAATCCACCAACCAAACACTTAATCTAACAAGCTAATGAACTTTGCTGACTAACTTCTTCTTCTGATCTTCTTTATGAGTAACACTACCAATAGACAATCTACTAAGGGTATCTGCCACTACATTGGCCTTGCTCAGATGATACAAAACACTTATATCATAATCTTTCAACAATTCTAACCACCTTCTCTAACAGAGATTTATATCTTTCTGTGAAAACAAATACTCCAAGCTTTTGTGATCCGTGAAAACATCAACATGAACCCCATAAAGATAGTGCCTCCAAATTTTTAAGGCAAAAACATTAGCTGCTAACTCAAGATCATGTGTAGGATAATTCTTTTCATGGGGCTTAAGATGTCTAGAGGTGTAGGCTATGACCTTACCTCTCTGCATCAAAACACAACTTAAACCAACTTTGGAAGCATTACAGTAAATACCAAACCCATCTGAACCATCTGATAAGGTCAACACTGGGGCTGATATGAGTCGAGTCTTCAACTCCTGAAAACTCTTTTCACAAGAATCTGACCACTAAAACTTGACTTTTTTCTGTGTCAATCTAGGCATAGGGGATGCAATTGTTTAAAACCCTTTAACAAATTGACGGTAATAGCCAGCCAAACCCAAGAAACTCCTAATATTTGATGGAGAGATGGGTCTGGGCTAGTTTCTAACTGCTTCAGTCTTTTGAGGGTCAACTCTAATGCCAACACGAAAAACAATATGCCTAAGAAAAGCTACTGATCTTAGCCAAAATTTGCACTTACTAAATTTGACAAACAACTGATTGGCTCTAAGAGTTTGCAATACAATTCTGAGGTAGTCAGCATGATCATTTTCATTAGGGAAATAGACAAGAATAGAATCAATGAAGACTATGACAAACATATCCAAGTACTACTTGAACACTCTGTTCATCAAGTTCATGAAAGCTACTGGGGCATTTGTTAGACCAAATGACATAACTAGAAACTCGAAGTGACCATACCGAGTTTTGAAAGTTGTTTTTGGAATATCACATTCTCTAGCTCTTAGTTGATGATAGCCGGGTCTGAAGTCTATGTTAGAGAAATAACTGGCAACCTGAAGTTGGTTGAACAAGTCATTAATTCTGGGGAGTGGATACTTATTCTTGATTGTGACTTTGTTCAACTTATGGTAATGGATGCACATTCTAAGGGAAGCATCTTTCTTTTGCATGAAAAGGACTGGAGCGCCCCATGGGGAGACACTGGGCCTAATAAAACCTTTATCTAAGAGATCTTTCAATTGTTCCTTCAATTCTCTAAGATCAACTAGAGCCATTCTATAAGGCAGAATAGAGACAGGCTGGGTATCTGGAAGAAGGTCTATTCCAAAGTAAATCTCCCTTTTTGGGAGGAACACCGGGAAGATCTTCAGGGAACACATCTAGAAATTCCCTTACTACTGAGACTAACTCAAGACTAAGAGTTTCTAAACTAGATTCTTTTGAGTCAAACAAGATGGTAAACAAACCCCTTAGATATCATTTTTCTCGCTCTATGGTGCGAAATAAGATGATCCCTAAGGGCTGAGGTATTACCCCTCCATTCAAGGATTAGTTCATTTGGGAACTGAAAATGGACAATTTTGTTTCTACAACAACTAAAGCATAGCATGAGTGGAGCTAATCCATGCCAATAATGACATCAAAATCCATGATCTCTAACTCCACAAGGTCTACTAAAGTGACTTTCTAGGATACTATAACCAAGCAGTTTCTGTATACCCGTCGGGCTACAATAGACATACCCGTTGGGGTAGACACTAAGAAAGGATTTGTTAAGATTTCAGAATTAACTCTAAAGTTGACAGCTATATAGGGGGTTACAAAAGAAAGAGAAGCTCCGAGATCTAATAAAGTATAAACATGTAAATGAAAGACCTATAACATACATGTAACCACATCAGGAGAACTTTCCTGATCCTTTCAGGACTGAAGTGCATACAGTATTTTTGGGCGTTGTCCACTAGTTGCACTGGATTTGGCACCCTGCTGAGTCGGGCAACCGGCGGAGCTAAAGAACTACTATGCTGACTTTGCAAACCCACCTTGGGACATTTCTTGATTTTGTGGCCTGGCTTGCTACACCTAAAATATACATCACTGTCAGCCCTACACATACCTAAAGGGTTTCTACCATATTTCTGGCAAAGAGGATTCGTACGACCACTATTTATGCTGCCCTAGGATTTAGAGCCTGGAATCCTATGTCAATTATCATTTCTGAACTTTGGCACTGGAGCACTAGCTGAAGATGAAGCTAGGGCTGAATATTTTTGATGGAATTGAGGACGATTACCACTCTCTGACCTTGGCTGAGCAAAGTTAAAACTACTTGTTCTAGCCCTTTTGTTCTCTTTTTTTTTTCTCATTAACCTTCTCCTTCTCAATCTACTGAAAATGGACCATAAGCCTAGACAAGTCCATCTTCTTAATCAACATTGTGGTACTACACTCTTTGACGACACTATCAGATACACGAAATTACCTTGCCAATTGAGTAAACTTAAGAGAGTACTTATTCACACTCATACTATCCTGCTTTAAATTAATAAAATCTAGCACCTTAGATTTACTCAACTCTAAGGGAAAGAATCTATCTAAAAAGGTTGTAACAAACTCCTCCCATTTAACTGGCCCTGCATCTGCTCCTTTATCCCCCTTCCACTTCTTAAACCAAGTATGAGCTACATCATGCAACTGGTAAGAAGCCAACTCTGCACTCTTACTAAATGAGACACCCATGATATTTTTTAACTTCTACAATATATCAAGGAACTCCTGCGGATCCTCATCAGACTTAGATCCCAAAACAAAGGAAGATCCATTTGGGTAAAGTCCTAAATCCTAGCTGCAGTGGTATTAACAACTGAAATAGTTGGGATAGCAGCCTACTAATTATTCTAAGCTACTACAGAGTGAGATAAAGTGGTGAATATAGCTATGAACTTGGCATAAGAGACATGCTCATTAAAGGGATCTTTCTAAATGGGCCAGGTACGGGCTGATTACCATTTCTTCTCCCGTTATTTATTATGGGAGGCATGTTATGTAAATGAAAGGAATATTGAATTTGAAAGAGATTTTAAATAGAGATCATGCTCATTCACATGACATAAATACTGAAAGAAGGAAAACTTTTCCTAAAAGGTCTTGTAGCCTCTCTTCTATAAGTGTGGAGTGCTTTACACCCATGTACAAGACTCTACTCAATGCGTCTTTCAGAATCCCTAGGACACTGTAAAACCTTAGGCTCTGATACCAAGTTTTGTTACAACTCGAGGCTACCCTTTAGTCACAACAACGGTGCTTATGGTCCTAAAAGACCATAAGTTAACCCATAAGTTGTTACCTGCTATGAGCACAGAATAACAGTAATAAAATACATATGGGCAGAATAACTGAATATGCCATAAGCTTTTAAATACTAAAATATTTCTAAATCATAAGTCTGAAAACAACTGCCAAAAAATAATTATCTGAAAACTGATAAAAGTAATAACAAACTAAATTACTATCTGAAGTGTCCAAAAGCCTCAAACACTGACTAAATAAGAGTTGATGGGATAGGACACAACTAACTCAACCTGACAACTAAATTTAAAACACTAAAATAAACATAATCGGTCCTTAGAATATGAGGACTCACCACTACTGCTGCTGCTGATGTGCTAGAATATCTAACTGCATTCAGGAACCTGAGCATCCAAACCTATGATATAAGACATCATAGCACAATAAATGAGTATGTGGTCAGTACTTTAAATGTACTGGTATGCTAGATGAGGTTAGGCTGATATGTATGGGTTATGTGCATGAGTAATAACTGAATAAATGAATAGCATGAGGTAACTGAATAATTGGTATGAATGCGTGAATGTTGTAAAATCTGACAATGCATTACCAAGCATATAACATAATTCTAAAATAGTCTGTAAAATAAAATACTAAAACCCGTTAACTGAATATTTGATAACTGTATACTATGGCCCATGCAAACCTGAACAGAATCATACTGAATACTGGACTGAGACTTTAAGAGGTATCATCTAACCGACATGCCTCAATCTGAGCTAATCGGGGTCCAACCTATAACTCCAGTTAGAAGGGTGTCAGTACTATGCCATGGGTGTTGATAATGGTTGTGTGGATTTACTAAATTGGTGTCCTGAATGAGTACATAGTCACCCTAATCTGGCAGGAGTACTCATGAGATTTGATTCAACCCTAAACTGGCAGGAAGACATCTCAAGCTACGCTTGCTATGTAGTTCTATAACTCAGGGACTACGACTAAGGGTCACACCCTAATCTAGCAGGAGTACTCATGAGATTTAAGTCAACCCTAAGCTGGCAGGAAGACATCTTAACCTAAGTTGGATACGTAGTTCTATAACTTACGGATTACGACTAAGGGTCACACCCTAACCCGGAAGGAATTCCCACCATCCCTGGGTTCACTCGGTGCTGAATCCTACTCCCAAATGAACTGATACTAATCATTAGACTGGACAAATCTTAACTGAACCCACAACTGACCGTATCAACTAACTGAATGATGTTGCTCATTGTATGACTGAAATCATTCTATAGATACTAAAAACTAGTTAAATATCTAAATTTTAGGAATTCATAACCCGTAGGACTCGATAATAATAGCAATAGGACATAATACAGCTTCAAAAACCATAATAAGTAGTCATCATTCAAACTCAATTATAGGCATTTCATCAAACACTTGGAATTCATGGTCTTAAGCATAGGAATAGTTTAAATATGTAATAATAGCATAATTTCAATACTAAAATCATGGATTAAGATTTAACAAGCAGATAAGCACCATTCAAATGTGTCAAGGCTAATTCCAGCGAAACCGTATGATAAACATAATTTGAAATCCATGTTCATAATAGCTTCATGAAGATAGCTCATAATAATAAGTAAAAATCATAAATTTAATCTTGAAAATATGTTCTGGGACTCCACGGGTGAAATGAACCAATGAATGAACATCTAGCATACCTTAAAATCTTAAATCCTTGAAAAAAAAACACAATTCCTTAAGCTTCCTTAGAGATTCTTGAATTTGGGAACTTATTTTCTTGATTTTTCTTAAAAGAAAAGGAGCTTAATTTGATGAACTAGGAAAGATCTTAGGGTTTATTTAAAAGTAATATTAGGGATTTTGGGCATAATATGCCTTAACTGAAGCCAAATCCCATGTTAATATAGATTGGGCGATGGGAAAAGAAAACACTGCCCTTCTATAATTTAAATTCATAATTGGGATGACGATTAGGCCATCACCATAATATGCTAGTGATGTCATCTCTATTCCACCATGATATGGTACAACCACATTGAGTTGCTGGAATTGAAATCCCAACACGGCCCAAACCTCATTCGAAAAATCCAAAACTTCCTCGAGATATGCTCCTTACATCCCTGAATATGAATTAACTCAAAAACTTACATCTCGGGGTCGGGAAGGTCACTTTAAGAATCATCAAAGTTAAGAGACCAAAAATAAAACTAAGTCCCCAACACTTAGCTAAATTTTCAGGTTCACTATGGGCTGAACTGAGCTAAGACTAATATGGATATTATAATTAATTTGCCCGAATGGAAATGAGAGGTAATCGATATGGATTTCATTACCAATCTTCCTCGGCTGCAAAAATAATTTGATTTAATTTGGGTTATTATGGATAGAATAATGAAGTCTGCTTATTTCTTACCAGTAAGGACTACCTTTTCGGTGTAGGATTATACAAAGTTGTACCTTCAAAAGATTATGAAGCTGCTTGGGGTACCTATTTTGATTATCTCTAATCATGGTATACAGTTTTATCCTATTTTTTGCATTTTTTTCAGAAAGGGTTAGGTACTAAGGTGAGTCTGAGTACTGCTTTTCATTCATAGTCAGATGCGTAAGCAGAATGAACTATTCAGTTATTGGAGGATATGCTTTGGGCATATGTGATTAATTATGGTGGCAATTGGTTTAAGAATCTACCTTTGGTAGAGTTTGTCTACAATAATAGCTATCATTCTAGTATTGGTATAGCCCCTTTTGAGACATTGTATGGTAGGATGTGTAGATCTCCTGCTGGGTGGTT
This sequence comes from Capsicum baccatum var. pendulum, assembly GCA_030864225.1. Classification (NCBI taxonomy): domain Eukaryota; kingdom Viridiplantae; phylum Streptophyta; class Magnoliopsida; order Solanales; family Solanaceae; genus Capsicum; species Capsicum baccatum. Next base: position 104,473,081 of record CM061554.1, on the reverse strand, counting down.
TGAGCTTAGTGAGGCAGATATGTTTGGTCCAAATTTTTTCTATCAGGCTATGGAAAAGGTGAAGGTGATTCGAGATAGGCTTAAGGCTTCCCATAGTTTCCAAAAGTCCTACGCAGATGTAAGGCATAGAGACTTAGAGTTTGAGGTTGGGGATAAGGCGTTCTTAAAGGTATCTCTCATGAAGGGAGTAATGATGTTTGGTAAGAAGGGAAAGCTCAGTACCTAGTTTATTGGTCCTTATGTGGTTCTATAAAGAGTTGATAATATGGCTTATGAGTTAGAGTTGCCTTCTAGTTTGAACTCCATTCATCCAGTATTTCATATTTCCATGTTAAGAAAGTGCATTGGTGATCCTTGTTCGATTGTTTCTTTGGATGGGTTGGATGTCTCAGACTCTCTATCTTATGAGAGGTCCCAATTGAGATCTTGGATAGGAAGGTTCATCGATTGTAAACCAAGGATGTGGCTTTAGTTAAGTTTATTTGGTGGAACCATAAAGTAGAAGAAGTTGCATGGGAAGCAAAGGAGAACAGGAAGTCAAGTATCTACATCTATTTTCTACTCCTGGGATTTGTGCGGAAGGTATGCGTTCTTCAAAACATCTTTATTTTCTGAGTTTGTTAAAGGAAAGATTAATATATTTGCATCTTTGTTCTCAAACATTGTTAAAGATTGGAAATATATTTGATAATGAAAATAACTCATGCTTGTGGTTAACCCTACCTTGTCTGTCATTTGAGAATAAATGTTCCTAGTGGGGAAGACTGAAACACCCTGGTTTCTAGACCATTGAAAATTTTCTTGATTTTGGTTTCTGGGCAAGATACAACTTAAGAAATGAGTCGTACACTAGGGTATGGGTGGTATGGTCCAGTCGTATGTTGACCAGTGTTAGATGGTGGGGTGGATTTAGTCACTGGAATGGGTACGTACGACTTGGGTGGTACGAGTCGTATCAATGGATACGAGTTTATTGGTTTCTTCATTTAACCTTAGACTTGATAACTTAGGTTGGATCTGAGTATGAGTGGCTCACCATGAGCCATAAGCCAGGGTACGAGTCGTACCCAGGACTCGTACAGTAGTTAGTGTTCAAACCTCCTGAGATTTTATTATGCCAGGGGTACGATTTATGGGTACTAGTTGCACACTTAGATACGACTTGAGGTTGGGTATGTCGTACATTAGACAGTGTTGGGTCCAGGAAGGAATTCCTAAGGTACGACATATGGGTACTACTCATATATAATGGGTACAACTCATAAGGGTCAGTCGTACCGGGAATTAAGTGCAGTTTAAGTGAAGGCAATCTGGACATTTCTCCACTTATTCAAATAAGGCCCCACAACTTATATTCCTATTGGGGGGTTATTTGCCCCACTATTCTATTCTTAAATACTTATAAAATACTCTTAAATCCTCTCTATAGTTCTTGGGCAAAAGAAGCCAGAGTTTCATCTGAAGGAGTAAACTGGAGTTTGTCTTGGTGATTTCTCTCCATCATCTTCTTGGTTTAAGGCATGTTCTCTTACCTCATTTTTAGTTTCAACTAAATGCATAGTTTTATTCAATATTTTTATGATTTGAATGTTGTATGATTTTGGGTTTTCAAATATAATTTGGGGTTTTGGTCATAAATACTTGGTTATGGTTTTCCCATGTTTTAATTATGCTTTTATATTCTTTAATAGTTGTTTTGGATAATTGATTGCATGGAAATGGTTATTTGGTGATGGACTTTGGTTGTGGAAATACTATACCCCTAATATGTTTGATAAAATGCCTATAACAATGCTTTAATTATAATATTGGTTTTTCAAAGGAACTTATGCATGGTTTAAACTTGGTAATGGAACATTAAATGATATGAATGGTTTAAATGGTTTTGGAATGGTTTGGCTTAATAAACAACTTGTGGGATACATGGGAATCCCCCAAGTTAATTGGATAATATGATCTATGGGTACATAGGAATCCCTTGATCTCAAAAAGGTTTGGCCGAGGGACAATACTTGCATGTTATAGTTGGTATAATGATACCACTACTAATGGCCTTGGTTAATAATAAATGAAAAATGGGTTTCTTGTTTGGTAATGGCCTTAATTAGGCTTAAAAGAGGGTATGTAGCAAATCCGTAGAAGGTGGAGGTCACGGGGGGATCGAAACTAGAAACTCATATTTATCAATGTAAGGTTTGGTCCTAGTGACTATGTGCATGATGTCACACTTTATATTTTGAGGGATGTACTGGTCATACCAGGTTCTTTTCTCTGGTAGTATGGTTTCACGCATTAGGGCCCTTTCAGCAGGGGGAGCTAAACCTATATAGCTCGTGGGTGGTTTTAAGATGGCAAAGCTACACAACCAAGGTAAAGGTTTTATTGGAATGCTAAACTCGGCTCCCTTTATCGACATGGTTATATATATATATATATGTATGGTTTGTGTGCATATGGATGGTTTTACTTGGTTTTATAATTGGAATTATTTTATCCTTATCTTGAGTTTATGCTAGTGTTCACCCTCTAACCCGTCTTTGGCTGCTATATCCCCACGCGATGTACGAATCGGCCGTTCTCCTCCTACTTAGCATTCGAACATTTGGGGGTCAGGTTTGGATTGAAGTAGTGAGCTTCCATCTTTTTGGAAAGCTCCATTTCATGGATGTTATTTCATACTTTGATTTATTTATGGATATTGGTTTTGCCTATGGTTGGGGGCATGTCCCAACTGGATTTTGTATTCTTTTGGTTAGAGACTTTTGTGGAACTTCTATGGGTTGGTATGGGCGGGATCAATATTGGTGTCAGCCTTAGTATTGGTATTGGTATTGGGGCATACATCATTGGATAAAATTTCTCACTGTTCCATCGTATTTCATTTTGGGATTATTTAATTATTAGTGGAAATTATTTGGTTATGGTTGGATCTATGGTTTGGTTTGGCTCGGAATGATTGGATATTGGTATGGGATGGTCGGTCTCATATAGACCTATCCCAAATTCTATAATCTGGATAGTTATGCCATCTTGTCATATGTTCAAAATTTAGCCAACTCAGGGCATGTAGCTGGAGGTTGGGTTGGGTAACGGGGGTGGTCTCTGGTCCTGGTCGGACTTGGAATACCCATTATCAAAAGGGCCAGGGTCGTGTCGTGTCAAAATTAATCTCAAACTTCTCATAAAAATAAATAAATATTAAAGAAATACACAAAATAATCGAAATCCCTTTTAAATTAAAATTATAATCATAATATCTGCTAACAGACTTATTACTTTTAAACTCTAATGCCCTTAAAAGCATAGATTGTAGTTTTCCATGTAATAAATTTTAAAAGAGTATAGAATCCTTATGTGATATCTAATTAGTTTTGCATCTTTGTGCTCTCTTGTAAGTTCCATCAGCTTGTTTGGAAGTGGGAGAAAATTCCAAGCAATTATTCCTAATTCATTGGATAGCTTGGCTGATTGAATTGGCTTAGTTGGGCTTCCGTTACCAATTGGGATATCTATTTTCATCTTGCTTTCCATAGCCTTCTTCATTTTTTTAGGACCCTTCCCTCTAGTCTTGCCATAATCTTTCCGAGTCTAGAAAAATCATCTGATGAAAAATATCAAATAAAAATACCACCTAAATCTAAAAATGACAGAGTATATATATAGATATATTTACATATATAGAAATAATACACAGGGTGAAGACTGAAAATCTTTAAATTTTGCTTAATTGTTGTGCCTTAACAACCAACCAAGTCAAGAAATGCATTGACAAAACAAAGAGAATATAGGAGAGCTAATAGTATTTCTTTAAACTATTAGAAGATTGATGAACACAAAACAATTACTATTACAAATTTAGTACTTTTACTATTTACAATCTCAATTTTGAGTGCGTATAATGAGATAATGTCCATCTTTCTCTATACAAGTTTAACATATATGAAATTTCAAAGATTAAGTATTTTCAGTTTCAACTTGACAAATAACTAAATAATCTACTCCTAATAGATATAGTTAAATCTATTACTTGTATTAACAGCAGGAGTAGGGCTATTTGATCGTGATTAAGTTGCTTCAATAGTTTCCTTCGTAAGTGTAGTTTGCCTAAAGAAACCTCCTCCCGGTGCCATTGATTTGCAAAATTCTGCACAAACACATTATGTAATTATAGTACACTCATAACATAAAAATTCCACTGATTTAAAAAATGAATAGTTAATAAAAATACGAATCATTAACAACTAAAAAAGATCTAAAAAGAATGTAAATTATTAATCTGAAAAATCTCACATTATTTTATTATTAGCTCTATCTCCTAAGTCATGGGAAAGGTACTTCTAGTAGAGATTTCATCAAATGTTTTATAACCAACAATGGTAATCCAAATCTTATGAACATATTAATAAAGAGAAGTGGACTATAACTTACATCATAGGATATGTTGTTACATTTCATTGTTGATGGCATATGTGTATCACATGACTAAGCCTTGATCCCACCTAATTGTTATTATCTATATGGATCTTCTCTTTTTTCATTATGATTACTTAGAAACTATAGGATTTTTGAGACATGTTCCTCCATATGATTTATGTCTATTTGTACTTTTATCTCAGAAACAACCTCTCTACACTACAACGGTAAAGGTAAGGTCTGGGTACCCCCATCCTTCCCAAACCTTCTTATGGCTTGTAGGAGTATACTGATGTCACGATCCAAAAACCAAAGGTCATGATGACATTTATCGCGACAAACCTTAACAATTAAGCCTATCACCCAAACTAATATAAAAAGGAAAAACAAAACCTAGGGTAAGGCTTCTAGAACGAAGCTGAACCACACAATTATAATAATAGTGGAAAATACATAACAACAATATCATAGATCACTCTAAAATCTAGTGTCACTGTGTAAGAACCAACTAAATACATCTCGAAATCAAAATATACAACTAATAGTCTAAAAAGGATCATAATCTATCTTTAAATGCAAAATAAGACATAAACTAGATAAAAAGAGGTACTTGATCAACTTCGAAAGCATAGACTGATCGCTACCTCAAAAATACTCTAGATACTGCTTGAATCAGCTACCGTGCGTAGGGATAAGTATGGTCCATTTGTACTCAGTAGATATCATAGGTCGACTGAGTAAAGTAGAAAATAAAGAATATAAAATACACACTATGGGCATGTCACCTGCAATAAAAAAAATCCGAAATGGTATCTCACACCGTCTCCACTAACAGTTCTACAATATATATATATACCAAAATACATGTACAAAAAAGAAGCACAAATAGATAGATATCACATCAATAATGAAAATACCACAAAAAATGTACATAGAGTATGAAATGCAATAAATAAGATGATGATGTGTGATGCACGAGGTTGTTGTACAACCTCCGTATATACCTATTGAGTTGTTGTCCTAAGGTAGGACCCATTAGGGATTCATCAATCCATATACAATACAATATCCAATACCAATCCAATATCCATAACTCCTCTCCGTTACATACATTGATACAGAGCTTTTAAAGATGTCACATTTTCTGTTAGAAAAATCCAATATTGCTATGGTGGTACCAATGTTTCATAAATGTTTAGATATGAGGATGTAATGCTCACAACCAACCAAAATGAGAATTTCTAAATCCAGTCAATATACCAACCACGTGAGCCAAAATTCACTTAATATGTCAACCATCCATGAATCTAATATAGTCCATAACCAATACAGTGAGATATACACAAATCTGTCATTTGATACCACATAAATACAAACTCAATCATTTTTCATCAAGAAAACTAACCAATCATATCATTACTAGGCTAATAACATCATATAAAATCCCACACAGTCATACATAGCAAATAATGTCTCAAAAACCATCAAATAACAACAACACAGGCCTTTACACGGGCACACAACAATAATAAATCCATTTCATCATTAGTTCTCACACCCATAACATGATTTAATACCAATATTACCTATCCAGCCCAATATGAAGAAAGTTAAGCCATAACCTATCGCGAATGTCAGAAAATGATTCAAAATATCTTCAACATAGATGTTTTTCCTCACGAACAAACTCAGAACCAACTAAAATATACAAATATAGAATCTACACATAAAAAAATAAATGTTACCCATATTGCCTATTTTTTAGTTGGAGTCAAAGTGACTCCCAAAATGGATTTTTGAAAAAAAGCGTAAAACCAAAACTTTTGTTCAAAAATATATTACCCACGATTAAAGGAAGCCATAGAAGAAAACCATGGCGAAAACAGGTCAAAATTAGGGTTTAAACTAAAGAATTACTAATTTAGGCCTTCTGGGCCAAAATATCCAAATTTCACTTTCAATTCAAGTTTTAGCTAGATCTAAATGACAAGATTTGAATAAAAATATAATTTAAATAGGGATTTGGAGCCTACCCAAGCTTGAAAAAGGAAGAAATCACCCAAAAACTTGAAACCCCAAGCTTCAAGTCTTAAAAATGATGAGAATCACAAAAAAGAGGTATAAATATCACCCAGGCATCGGTTAAATAAACGTTGGGTCACTTAAGAAGCCATCTCTAAAGAGACCAGGTGTTTCTTTTGCAATACCCAGCTGGCACGCAAGTGTCGCGTAAGCAACCCAGTTGTCTCTTAAGCGACAGTTGCTTATGCAATTGGGGAGTCACTTAAGCAATACCTCCGGTTAGCTGCCAGGTCACCTAAGCGACCAAAATATCGCTTAAGTTGTGCGCCAGCTGGAGACTTAGAGTCTCCGTGGATCCTTTGGGATTTATTTAGAATATCAAGAATGCAATCGAATTTTGCTATCCTATCAAATTTGATGCTCCAAAATCAATGGCAATATCAAATTTTCAAAAAATATATCACTTTCACAAAGTTGACTCCTCAAATTTAATTTTAGAACTTTCTAAATTGAGGATCAAAATAAGGTATAAAAGCCATAAAACCAAACCAATCATGTTACCAACCTAAAATCAATGTTCTGGATCTATTGGCGTAGTTTGTTTTACCATCTGACACACAGATCAATAAATATTTATTGAAGTTAATTATAAAGCCTTTATAAACTTTAAAGCCCATAAATTTGCACAAAAAATATCGAAAAGCATTGGGAACTATGTCAATTATCTCATCACCTTTGAAAAACCATTAAGTAACCACGGAAAGGGTTAAAATGGTCAAATCGCACATAATTTTTTTGCCAAAATTATCAAAAATCAAGTCGTTACAACTAAATTGTTGTTGCTACTTGTACTTTTGTCAGATGTGATCATTTATAATCTTGTCTAATACTTTGTTATGTCAAATGTGGCCCAATATTATATGACTGGACATTTTCTTTAACATCTATACTTCTTTGAAGCAAAATATTCACTTCTATAACAGTGTTGGTCTCAACGCTCTACATAGAACTTGCCTTTCATTGTAGTTTATTATTTGTGGTGTTTTGGTGAGGTTTTTCATTTTATATAGATAGTTATAGTACTATTATGTAGGTGTATTATTCCTATTATTCTTTATTGGTGTATTATTCTATCTTGTTTTTATTCTTATTACATTTTTTATACTATTTTTTGTCCTCAATTAGGGGTTTATCAGGAATAACCTCTCTACTTTATCTGAGGTAGTGGTATGGACCGCATACACTTTACCTTCCCCAGTCCTCACTCTGTCGAAACACAATGGGTATGTTGTTGTTGTATAACATTCCCTTACCTCCTTCCTATTTCAACTATTCTATTTTAATTCGACATACTACATCTTTATCTATCATACTATTCTCCTAGAGCATTGAGTCTAGATGTCTGACTATTTGTATTTATGCAACAAAATTTCATCTATTCTAATTTCAATTTCATTCTTCTAATGAGGGGTCAAACTTTCATGTAAATATTTTTTCTTACTTTCTATCCTAAATGTGACTCAACAATGGATAATGCTTCTCCATGATATGGTTGATTCCCTTTCTAGTTTTGTCAATTGACAGAGTATTATTTAAAAAATAGAATGCATCATAGAACCTCATATTGTATACTAATAATTAGCTCATCCATAACTAGGGTAAATAAAAAGAGGCACAAATGATCTTTATAATTAATATGAATGAGATTTTAAATAAGAAAAAATGAAGAAGCTATGTTCTAACATAAATAAGACTACTATAGGAACCTAAATTCCATGTTATAATTTAGCAATTAAACAGTTCCAATTCTCTCTTTTTGACATAAAGCTAGAAACCTTGACTATATTTCTTCAATAATTCTCACCTGAGTTTTAAATGGACCTTATACTCTAAATTTTGTGGGAACAAAAATAAGTGGAGAATCCGTCACAACAAGTGAAGTTTCCTGCTGGAAAACAAAAGATAACTACTGAAGATAAGAATTCTTATAAGGAAATCCAACAACTAATGGAGTTTAAAAATTAATCAATCAATCATCTAGATTTCAACCCCAAACAAGTAAGGCTAGTTACACAAATCATGTGTACCCATTCTTCCTCTATTACTGGGTCTAGAATCATGATAGCAAAAACATATCTAGGAACAATAAAAACAGTAGAAATGCTAGTATGATCAATACTTAGCACTAGTTGCTAATAAGAAATGAACGTTATTGATTTACAACAAAAATTATGCATAAGTGTTATTGTTTTAATGGTCGTTTGGTTGTAGGTCAGAGAGGGGTTATTATTAAAACTTGCATAACTCTATATTTTGTGAAAATGGGGGAAATAATCTCCAGTTAAAATCTAGCATAAGTTATAACATGTTTGGTTTCTCTTTTCTCTTTCTACAAAAAACACATCATTGCTAAAATACCACGTTTGGTTCATGTATTTTTTTTCACATAACCAATACATGTATAAGTTATGAGGGAATGTACATATTCTTTTATGTAAGGTAGAACATGAGATAACTAATACATAAATAACTAAACCGATCCTTGCAATAATAATACCTGCATAACTAAACCTCACATTACTAATACCTATATAAATTTAACCAATAAGAGAACAACCCCTTATTCTCTTACATATTTTGTGGCACATAGAAAGTAATCATTTCTGATAGTTGAGTATTTAGCTTTAGGAGATATTCGTAGAAAGAGTTTATACCTGTCCCTATCCCAGCATCCTTCAAAGCAAATGAACATTTTATATTGCTTGACTACAATGGGAAAGCGAAAGAAATGGAGGAAACCAATTTGAATAATACTAAATTGCAGTGCTAAAAATAAAATGAAAGTTCCTGATCCTAAGTGGAGATGGAATGACTAAAAGAATCAAAAGTGGCAGTGTGTAGTTGAAAACCATTTCTTGATGGTATCCAGCTTTTAACCAACCATAACCGTTAAAATGTCTAGTTCTAATAATCTTACAGACAACAAGAGTAGTTGTTAGAGCTAAATGTCAAACACTTATTATAAGTTACTAAATCTAATTATATTTTTTGAGAATGGATAGAATATAAATTTTCTTTTACAAAGGCTAGATCTAAATATTTGAGCACAGAAAGTATGTATACACTCTCCGTTAGATGATTATTCGTAACATTCTTGTCATCAAAAGATAGAAAAAGAGGTGATTAAATGAGGATAATATGAAATACACTATTTAAGAGAAGTACTATAGATATGCATAAAAAATAGCTAGTTAAGTTATAGGAGTCAAAAATAAAAGTAGATATTCTTAACATAGTTCTAGTTCAAACACCTATATATTTCAAGACACTACATCAAAAAATTCAAAAGATTTCAGATGTTCTTGATTTTCTTCTCTTTTTTCTTGTGCGGAGGGGGGGAGCGGATTTTGTAGAAAAAGAGATTAAATCAAAAAGTAAATTTTTCACTTTCAAGACTTCGCAGAAGAAAGGAGAGATTCGAGCAACAAAAAGCTATTTATCCATCCCATCACTCTTTTTATTCATGTATCCTCTCCAACCCAAGAAGCAATCAACACAGCTGAAAACTGCACTCTATAACCTTTAGCCAACCCTAAGTTCTTATATCTCTCTTTCATACTTAGATCAATTGCCAACAATAGTGCCATTGAGCGGGACTGCTAACATGACTCCTTTACGCCATATATTAGCCTACCTATTATCCCATACACCCCCAACACAGACATTCAACTCATTTCTATGATAATCCCTTCTTGATAACATGAATGTATATTTAACCACCAACAAAGATTAATACAGGTTAGTAAGAGTTCTTTGCTTATTTGAACTTCAAATGCTTGAGTTTAATGAGAAGGGGGCAATTAGAAACTTTTTTAAATAACTGAAAAATATGTTATTACCATCTTAAGAAATTGGTGGATAATTGGCCAACTTATCTATATATCTCCACATAAGTACCAACTTTTTTCCTCCATCCAAATTGAATACATAAATTTCCTCTTTGGTCTAGCATATAGCCATAGGGAAAAGGCCAAATTTTCCCTTTACTAGTCAAAAAGGTTTAAGTTACCCTCTGTTATACTATCCAAAGAAAAAAGCCCCATCGTTAACTAAAGGTTCAAAAATACTCCTCCCCGCAATGTTCATCCGATGTGGAAAACATATATATATATATATATATATATATATATATATAGTAAATGCCATGTTTGTATGTGGAAAAATTATCGTAACTTTTTTCATCGGATGAACATTAGCGGGGAGGAGTATTTTTTAACCTTTATATATATATATATATATATATATATATATATATATATATATATATATTCATTCTTCAGATTTTAGCACAAGTTAATGAGAGTTGAATATTCTTTTGTAATGGTTATATCTTACAATTATATTAAAGTCCTCCTATTCAATACTATATAACCTATCTAGGATGTATCACCATTGCTCATGTTCTTTTAACATATTTGAATTTAATCTACTTTTTATTAATTTTCAAGCACTTTTTTCATTTCTAAAGTACCATATGAGTTGACAAGTAGAATATTTGCCCGACTAACCAAAGCAATATTTTCAAATAGATTGAAGGGCCCTAATAGATAATTAACACAAATCACTCTAGATCATAAACATACAATACTCATTTGATGTCATCGTATATGCGATTATTTTAATCAGAATGTCAAGCCTTTCATAGGACGAGCAAACAACTTTGATCCGATTATCGTACAATTTCATACTGGATAAGCTGGATTTGAAGAGAGAATCACATACTTCAACAGGGCATAAGTTGGAAATGCTTAATAAAATGTCTTCATATGAGAATACTAAATGTTTTCGTTACACTTTTGTTTGTTTCTCTATTTAATTACTTATCATCCTCAAAATAAAAGTGACTAAGCTTCTAGACAAGAAAAAAGAAAAGTATCTGCTGGTAGCTCTATATTCCATACTTAATCTCCCTTATCTTTGAGCCAAAAGGAGTGTGGTCATCATAAATGAGTTTTAACTGTATGCTAAAATTTCACTAAAGTGCTCATTCTTGATTTGTCTTTTGTATCTTTGTTTAGTCTCCTTTACTTTTGAGCCATGATATGTGGTTATTTTGCCTAGTAACGTGTTTATATAGAATTCCATGAAAGGTTCTACTCTAAATTAGCTCTTCCTGCCATGTTATTTGAGTTGTTGAAATAAGATTATTTATTCATACTCTTCTGCTATTCTTAAAATCTGATTTAAACAAGCATGATGAAACTTTGTAAATATGCTTTTCTATTGAGTTGTTGCCTGGATCACTATATATGAATCTTCTAATTTATTTAGTATTAGAAAGAAGAGCAGCTTACTAGTATAGTACCAGTATCTTCTAACAGTCAAAGTATAGGGTATAGAACTATAGAATTTGGTAAACGTCCATATGTTCATGGAAGATGCTCAACTCCTACGAGCATATTTGGATGGACTTATAAGCCAAAAGCTATAAGTTAAGATTTCTAACTTATGAGTTTTGCCTTAAAAGTACTTTTTTTATTGTACCCAAATACTACAATATTACTTAGAAGCTATTTTTGATTTACAACACCTAAAATAGGTCCATCCAAACAAGCTCAAAAGTTAAATCAGGTTAGGGCATCTGAAAATGCTCAAGGATTCCTATGCTCACTCACCCTATTACAACAAAACGACCAATATAATTGACAATCTTTAATATCATTTTTGCATAATACATCCTCTCTTTCCTCGAAACTCGAGGAGAGAATATCAATGTATCAATAGTCCAGAGGAGAAGTTATTTCAATAGAAGCCTTGAATAGTGTTATATTTCACTAGTATGCTCCAGACACCAATTAACAAATCATTCGATATACGATTATTACATGAAATTATCTATCTAATTTTGTTCAAAGATAAAGTATAAGGATTGATACATACTTGATCTTCTTGTTCAGGTTCAGAAATTTTGCTTCACTTTGTAATGAAACTCCATCATTTGTTTTCTCATATATATGGTGGTTTTTCTGAAATTCTTTTGGAGTCAAAACCCTAAAAAAAGGGGTAAGCGCCAAAAAATGATTTCTTTCTCCATTTTCTCTCTTTCTATAATTCTCTTTGGTGCGCTAGTGAAGGAAGTAGTGTTGTAGTGCCTCAAATTAATCCAGAAACTTAAGAGATTGAGTAGTGCTGACTAATTTTATCGCTTTCTCCACCTAATTATAATTACACATAAATATATGTACATGTAAAAAAAAAAATCTATTTTAACCCTATAAATACCTTAAAATAATTCCACATATATATATTCAACCTTAATTCTTTCAATAAATTCATGGATGCTCGTATGAGTACTTCTTATGAGTAGTGGCTGCAATATCAATTAATATTAATGAAGAATTTGGAAAGGTTTAGAAGTTTGAAGCCAATTAATGATATACATATATATATATACATATTCTATATCTTATAAATGTTAATGAGCACATATTTAATATATATTCTTTCTATTATCTTCAACATGCATTTAAGTTATTTCGGATAAAATGAAGCATTATGATCGATCTTGAGGGAATATTACTATAGCTTCTATGTATTTTCTTGAGTGGCTGGACTAAAGTGTCCTACTGCTTATGTCATAACTCTTGTCTTTTTCCCAAAGCTTAAAATTAAAATAGTTTGTTGATTAAGTTTCAGTAATTATCTAATTAAATTTTTTACTTTTACTTGTCGTTTTTGATATATCAAGTGAAGAAAAATTCTTTTTTTCCTATTTGACCCTTAGCATTCATTATTTTTTCTCCAAATTAATTTCTAAGACACAATGTAAACAACATTTAATAGGGCTACTATAGTAAAATAGTCATGTTATTAATTATATTTCTTAATAGTTGTGTCAAGTTAAATGTGAAAAGCAAAAGCGAATGAGTACTTACTACATTTTAGTTACTGTATTAACAAGTGATAGAAGAATGCATCCCTTATTATTAATAGAATCCAAATAAACCTCGACTCTTATCTAGTGTCTCAAATTAACCTTTAAAACAAATAAAATTTTTGTAAGAACTTTATTTTAAAGAAGTCGCTTAAGGAAGATTGTACAATATAACAAACAAGACACATAAAATATCTTTACAAAATAAAATAAAAAATTAATATGACAACAAACCACTAAACGTGTAACTAAAAGCATAGGTTGAAACTATTTCACACATCTTCACAGTAAGAGGCCATAGTTTCAATCTAAAATAGATTTTTTTTTTTTTTGAAATATTGGCATCTCAATTTTATATCCATCAGAACTCAACATTGAAAGTAGTTTATAGCTAAACAACATTTAAATCTTATCATACTGGCAGTATTGTAGAAGTATATTTCTTTTAATCTCTAATGTTGCTTCTTCTTTATGACATTAACATTTGTTCTTCTTTCTGGTATGTTTGATTGTACGTCCATTGTTGAAGAAATAAGTTTTATTAATCTCCACACGACAATTTAAATTCTTCCGAAATCATGCCTCATTCCTGTACTTATAAAACAAGCCACTACAACTCTATCATTCATACTTTATCTAAATCTATGTGTTTTCATGAGTTTTTAAATCATAAATCATATGTAATCGATATTACATTTACAAGTACCATTAATAAATAATCAGCAACTAATCAATTAAAAATTTTCTAAACCAAAGAAGAATTGAAAATGATGTTAAAGGGATTAACTCAAAAGAAATATAACTTTTGATAACATAAACAAAAAGTATGTAAATAAGGGCCAAATAAGGCGGGCTTAATAAATAAGGCTAAAACGATGTACGGGGAGGCTCTATCTAAACAAGGCAGATATTAAATGGAATAGAAGAGTGATTAATCCGTCTCATCTTGTCTTATTGTCATCCCTACTTCCATCATATATTTCCGCACCTTCTCTTGTAAGTATACAATACTCTTGCCTTTATTATTAGGCCAAACACATTGCCAGCCCCCTAAACATGACACAAACTTTTATTTTGACACCTCAACTAGCCATTGTTCATTTTGAACATCTTAACTAATGTCTCGCTGTGTTATTTTGGTATATTTTCAATAATCAACTAAATTTATAAAGAGAGTGTAATGCACTTGCGAATGACATGTCATAATGGCCAATTAAAAGAGGACGTGGGGCATGTAAGGGTAAAATAATAAATTTAAAGTGAAATTATAAGGAAAAAAAAAACTAATTTTCAGCCAATAAATAAATAAATAATACATATTTTACTGAATTAATAACACAACATTGTTCCAGCTCCTCCCCCCTCCCGCGGTTGTCTTCTCCAACACACCTCAAGATTCCATCTTTTGCAAAAATCAACCCCCCGATCCAGCCCAACATCGTCTTTTCCATGATACCCCAAACAACTTATTTAAAGTCTTTTTTCAAATCACTTCTACGAATAATCTAAAATGTAAAAAAAAAAAAATTACAACTAAAATGTTGAAGAATTGAATATGTCAATCCATTTTTCTTCCATATTTTTTGATCCAAAACACATGAAGAAGTTTGGAAAGTATGTGGCAGAGAGGTTTCTTTTTTTAAAGAAATTAAAATTTGGTATGAAAATGGGTAGCGGAATTGAAAGTTTTCAAGAAAAGAAATTGTTTTTCTTTGAGAATTTTGTAATTTCAAATTAATTTATGTCAAGGAAACCCATTTGGGTATGATTCCTTTAATTTTGGAAAAAAATATATTTTTGAGTATGATTTGAATTTGGGAAAATTTCATAAGTAGAAAATTTAAGTTCATAATTAGGAGTTTTATAACAACTATTTCATAATTACCTTGTATTTTGCATTTTATGAAAGTGTTGCTACTAAAATACATAAACAACGAGATTTATTGACTTTTTTTTACAAAAATCAGTTGAGTTAAATAAAGAACAATTATCTCATTTTTTAAAACATTAAATTCCTTTTCATAAATTCCTTTTATTTAATGCAGTATATTTCTTTTTCATAAATTACTCTTATTTAAATTAGTAGATTTTTTTTTCAAATCAAACTTAAATCTAAAGATTATTATCTTTATGATCTTCAAAATTTCAAAATAAACCATCATTATTTTTTCTCTTTCACTCTCTTATATCTCTGACTTTTTTTCTTGTTAGTTTTTTGTGTTTTTTTTATAAATTTTTTATTTTGATTTCTTTTTCTTTTTCTTTTTTACCTTTTTCTTTCCACTTTACTTTCTCTCATCTACTTCTCCATTTTTTTATTTTTCATTTTTTCTTTATTTTTCTTTTTCGTTTTGTTAATTTTTCCTTTCTCGTAATTTTTTCTTTTCCTTTTTTATCTTTCTTTTTTTTCTATTTCTATTTTTTATTTCTTTTTACACTTCTATTTCTAACTTCTATTTCTCTTTCTTCATTTTTTTTCCTTTTTCACTTCTTTTTTTTGAATTTTTCTTTTTCTATTTTTTTTTTACTCTTCTATATCTATCTTTTATTTTTAATTGACAAATATATATATCACATATACATATTCAGAAAATAGATAAAATAAATAGACATACAAATCTGCATATGTATTTACAGTACAAAACATACATATATATATATCTGAATATGTATTTACAGAAATACATATCCGACTCATATGTATATATAAATATATATGACACAAAATCTATATAACAAAAAGGACAACTAAATGCATATACATATAGGTAATCAAAAGATACATGAAACATATCTTAAACAGTAAAAATACAAATAAGTACATATGTTACCCTCTAAAATGACATAGAACAGTTCAAAGACAAATCCAACGTCATACAAAAATACATATGAATATGTATTTGTATATATAAAATACAAATACATGCACATGCCCCAAAAAAATTATAATACATTTGTGACATAATACTTCTGTCTAATTGCGCTTGAACTACACATTTCTTCTTCTTCATAGACACCAAAAATATTCTTATGACAAAAACTCTTGTACTGCTCCTTTGCTAACATTGTCTTGATACGTTCTTCAATATCATTGATTGTGTGTCATCGTATATATGGTGCAAACCTTAGAAGTACTCTTGTCATGAATACATGATCACGCGACACCTATAGAATAAAACAATGACATAAATCTTATTACATGTACTTTTCACAAAAAAACACGAAATACATAGTATGCATATATTTTCTTTTACATAATACATATTACATTATAAAACAATGCATATAGCTCTGCATATATATTTACAAAATACATACCGAATCCATATGTATACTATCATATAAAAAATACAAATATGAATCTGATATGTATTTACGAAATAAATTATCAATTTCTTATTAAACATTAACGAACATAACTATAATATATATCTTCATATATATTTGTGAAATGCAAATGTGTCTCATATAAAGCAATAAATACAAATGCATATCTTAAACAGTAACAACTATAAATATATACATATACATATAACTAAACCAAAAAATACATAATACATATCATGAACATTACAAAATACTAAAAAAATAAATATGTTACCCTCTAAAAAAATATATCAACATAACCATATGCGTATAAAAAATACATATACTACACATGACCTATAAGCTAACAAAAATACAAATACAAATACTTCTTTAAACTAAACTAAGAACATGCCACATGGAGTTCAAAAACTTCAAATACACAAAATAATATTTTAAATTGTGTATTCAACAGGTCAAAATTAAGTTTCGAATTAGTTTCAGATTTAATTATAGTGTATACAGTTAAGTTTTTTTTATTGTATATTTGGCAATCCAGATCTTTCTTAATCTTCAATTGTTTCGTTTGAAAAAGAATTACAATAATAATGGAACTTACTTGATGAAAACTCATTTTCACTTTTTTCCATCTTTCTTTTCTCACAACAATTCAAAAACAACTTCAATTATTTTCATGGACAAACACAACTCGAACTCCAACTTCAACTTTTAAAAATTTAATTTTCATGATCAAACACCCACATAATATATTTTTTCAATGAAGAGTGTCGGATTTGGTCCTTTTCACTATGTGTGGCGTCGGCTGAAGTGTGTTCTGAAAATATGACATAGAAGGGTTGGTAATTGTCTGTCTAGTACAACAATTTTACTTTTCCCTAACTATATATTGTGTGTGGATGTCAACAAAAGCATCAAAATCAACAGCCATTGAAATGACATACCAACTACGAGAATCTCACGTAGTAGAGCAATTGACCAAAAAATAAAATATGCCCAATTTGAAAAACAAATCGTGATATTGGAGAGATATAAAATAATAAAGTGAAAAAAATATGGTTAAATTAGAGAGAGGTAAAATAATGGAGTGAAAATGGAAAAGAAAGAGTGGCACACGCGTATATAGAGTTAATGGACAAAAAAAGTTACTTTTGCTATAAAATGTAATTTTGAAAAAGTGTTGCTATTTAGTGTAATTATGATATTAAGTTTGCCACTTCCTGTAATTTTCTCTTTGAATTTTGAGTATCAATTGGGTATGATTTGATTTTTGAGTAAATTACTTTTTTCTTTGTGTGCTAAAAATAAAACTACAAATTTTAATTTCAATCAAAGAAACCCATTTTCTTTCAGTTTTGCTGCCAATTGAGAGACTATTGATGAACATGTTTGAGAAAAGCTTGGAAAATAGTGACAAGAAAAAATATAGAAGAAGAAGAGAAAATAAGCTTCCCGCGTGCCTCAAGTAAGTGTGATACACTCACTTTGTCATGACAACAAAAAGTGTCAAATTGACATAGTGGGAGCCTAGTTTAGAAGCTTAAAGTGAACAAGAGCTAGTTGAGGTACCAAATTGAAAGTTCGTGTCAACTTTAGGAGTTTGGCGATGTGTTTGACCTGATTACTATTATTGGTCCAAAACCTCCTTATAAATATTTAACACCCCTAAAATAAATTGTATAGAAGCACTATACACCAATATAGAAATGATGGTATTATTTGCATAAAATGATTTTATATATGGACTCCACTTCAATATAACAAACCCATTATATAAATTATTTTTATTCAAAATATGTTGTTAGTTTGTTTAGTAATACTTATACTTAGCAATCATTCATGAGTGGAAATCATCTACTTATAAAAAAAAATACTTTATTTAATTTAATAAATTGAATTGATTAAATTAGAATTTTATGTGAAAGAAAAAGATCTAAATGAGAAATAAAATTAAAATAACAAATTTGATGTAATTGATAAAAAATATTTATAGAGTCGGACAAAGAATACATTTCGTGACAGATCTATAATTTTAAAGTCACAGATGCTCACTTCTTTTCTATCCATATCATAAAATGTAAATAAATTTAAGACTTTAGTTATCCATAGTCCCTTAAACTTATTTGGAGAATTCACTTAGGCACTTCAACAAACCCATTTTTCTATTAGACACTCCAATATTTAGAAATGTGTACCTATTAAACACAAAATGACCATGAGCGCAAAATATAAAATGTGTGAGACTCATAGTGGGTCATATAATATAAAACAAATAAAATTATGGCATGTGGCATGTGAACTCAAATAATTTGAAAAATAAATTTTTATCTTTTTAAAACAAACAAACAATTCTTTTAAATATATGATGAGCAAAAGGGGAAGAAACGTGATTTTTCTAGTCTTAACCATTGACATCAATAGTAAGAGAATGGAGAAAAATCTCCATAAGCACCCACAATTAGCAACAACAATATGATCCCCCCTTTCTCCACCAGATTAACTCCCTCAGATCTAGTTTTCAGCAAAATTTCATCTGCGAAATACCACTGCTAACTTTAACAACTTTGGTCAGCCAACCGACCAACAGTACAACAACAACAATATACCCAGTGTATTTCCATCAAGTGGAGTCTGGGGAGGGTAAAGTGTACGCTGTCCATACCACTACCTTAGATAAAGTAGAGAGGCTATTTCCGACAAACTCCCGGCTTAGGACAGATAACAATATAACAAACAAACCACATAAAAACATACAAATCAAAGAGAAAAATCAAACTAAACTCAAATAATCAAGCTCATCGAGCGTCGGGTCTGATTTAGGTCTCCGTCAAAGCTCCATCAATTCAGTTGGTGTTGAAATACAAATTTAGAGATATTTAAGGGTCAATTCTACCTTTGTTTTCCTTAATTTAAGCTCTATATTTCTTCCAAATTCAACCAGTACAATGATTTTTTGTAATTTTTAAAAAATGTGAAGATTGTTGTTCATGGCTATTCATAGAAAAAGTTATATTCATGGTGAAATTTATTGGTCATTTATTTAATTCTACATTTTATTTCATAGATTTATAGTTTATGAATAAAAATTTTACTATTTTAATAATAAATTAATGGATTCATATTAAGAAAAATAAGTAAAATTATGCAGATGACCACCTGAAAGAGAAAAAGGAGAAAAAATTTATTTGAAAATAAAAATAACTTAAAAAGAAGAAAAAAAGGAAAATATTAATTTAAAGTAGAAATTTTCTGCATTCAAGCGGTTAACAACACGTGCATAAATTTTTTGTGCTACATCAATATAAATGTTTAATAGGTATACATTTCTTAATATTAGAGTGTCTAATATTAAAATGGGTCTGTTGAGGGGCCTAAGTGAATTCTCCAAACAAGTTTGAGGTATTGCCAATGACTTAAACCTAAATTTAATGTAATTAACATATTTTTTTCACATACGGACAAATTGAGCATAATCTATAATTAGCATTGGGTTCTTATGCACACTTTCACACCATAAACTTTTTTTAGTTATTATTTTTTGTATTACCTTTTATGGTATCTATCTATCTATCTATCTGTCTGTCTGTCTGTATGTTTGTCTGTCTGTCTGTCTGTCTGTATGTATGTATGTATGTATGTATGTAGAAGTAAAAGTAAAAGCACTAAAAGAAGCCAAATAGAAAGTTATGTGGTAGTTTTTAGGACAAAGTTATAAATATTGTAATAAAAATTTTGAATTAAATGATTAGATATATTAGGATACATTCGTAGGTAATGTAGTAGTAGTATACATTAGTAGCAGCATCCATAGTAATATAAATATACTACTGCTGCTGCTGCTGCTAATAATAATAATAATAATAATAATAATAATAATAATAATAATAATAATAGTAATCATTATCTCAATGATTTCAAATACTTATCTTAATTCAAATATATTATTTATTAGATAAATATACATTATACTTGAAAAAAGTAAGGATAAGACAAACTAATCTTCTTTTAACAAATAAATATGATATTTAAATTTGAATTTGAATTTTAATGAAATTTGAATTCGAATGCAATTCTAGCTTCTTAGTTTTTAATTTTTTTTTATATGCAAGAAGGATATGACAGTTTCATCTTCATCTTTCTTAGTTAACATTGATAAAGAAGAACAACAATCCATGGATATTAATATTATCTCTATCTACTTCTTGCGTCTCTTCCTCTCTCACTACTATTCGAATAAGGGTAAAATAGGTATTTTAAAAAATCAATAGAAAAAAAGGAGGGAGAATGATTATTGTTCAAAGTTGAGGGGGTTGTTTGATTTTTACAGCAAAGTTCGGGGGTGTAAATGATTTTAACCCATTATTTAATTCATGAGAAGGTTTTTTTTTAGAGTTATTTTTACTTTTTACTAACGACTTTGTTATTATTTTGATTTGCAGAAGGGACAAAAAGAATGGAAAGAAGAGAAGAATAGATAACTGCGAAAGTATGAAGATTATTCGTATAATTGACAAGTTTAAGTTTTTTAAATATGTGTTTGATATTGTTATTCTTCTTTTTAGTGTTGCTTATTTCATATTTTTTTCTCTATTTAATGTTGTAAACATATATTTAACTTTTTAGGAGATTTCTAAATAGATTCACAAGTACTTTATTATATTTATGCTTTTCAGTTTTGGTTGCATATTTATAGCAAATTTATAGCTATAATCTTTTATTTTTATTTTGTAATTTTCGGCGTCCTTTAGTTCTATAGTATAACGAAAGAAATCAATGAATACAAATATAAATAACTTCCTGAAAAGTACATTTTAAAATAGTAACTTAGAGTATAATTTTACACGATATATTACATAGCATTTTTTTTTTTGTAAAGAATGGATTTTTAATTTTACATTTTCTTTAAATTTGAATTCAAGAATTTTTGTGCATTATTTAATTCTATGGATAAAGTTAATAATCCTTTGAAATTTGAATGAAAAATTAAGTTTTGAAATATAAGATAAATTTGTATCAATAGAGGTGAAAGTATTTAACTTAAATTTTAAACCATAAGCATTTCTAACAAATTTAATTATATTATAGTCTTCTTAAATCTATATTTCATTTATTATTTCTATTGGCATAAAAAAGAATTTCAATTTTAATTCACATTATACAAAACTTACTAATTATAAAAATGTAATAAATAAATACTAAATTAGTATCTCATTTTTTAATATTATCTCATTTTTTTAATTTTTTAGTAATACAAATTATAATTTAAGTAAATAGCCAATTCTTTATTTATATTTTGTAATAATAACTAATACCAAGTAATAATTAAAACTAAAAACAAATTATAGGCAATGAAATAAAAATTTAGAAATAATTTAAATTTCAGGAGTAAATAAATGCATACATATTTATTTGTATTGTATTGAAAAATAATAATTAGATAACAAGTTAGAAATTATGATGTAAAAAAATTCAGGGACGTGACATTCTTTTAGATGAGATAGTGTTGTTTTAATTATAACGAATAAAATCTTAAACTTTGTATATCACATAATTAAATTCACGATAAATAAAAAATTAAATGAACATTAAGATATAAAATCTCTGTAACTTAAATTTAAATTTATTATTTTATACTTTGATATATAAGAGAAGAAAGTTTAATTACATATAAAGTGTAACACAAAAAAATTAATTCAAAGTTATATTATTAGATTAAAATAATTAAAGTTCAACTAGAAAAGTACAAATAAAGTGTGGGTGGGTGGGGGATGGGGTGGCGTGGGAGATGGGGGAAGGTGCGGAGGTGAGGAATAAAGATTTCTAATTAACTTTGAGAATATAATTAAGTAATTGTATAATAAATACATTACTATTCGTAAATTACAAAATGAAGTGATGTGAAAGGTAAAAATTAAGTTCAACAACAAAAAATATATGATTAAACAACATAAATATATCTATTTTATATTATTAATAAGAAGAGCAATTGATAATTAAATTACGTCAATTGATAAATTAATAAAAGTCAATATTAATAATTTAATATTTTTGATGGTGAACAGTATAATGAAAAAAACATGAAGCATAAATATTTTGTTCATATATATTTGATACCAAATTGTTCAGAGAAGGAATGTGGGGGCAGGAGGGGGCGGGGGGGGAATACACTATTAAGAGGAGCAACTGATTATATTAGTTGATAATTTAGTAAAAGTCAATATTAACAATCTAATATTTTAGATAGTGAACAATGTATAATAAAGAAAAATGTTAAGTATAAATTTTTTTGATAACTATATGAATCGTTATTTTTGTTTATAGATTTGATTATGAAATCGTCATTAGGGGGAGGGGGAAGAGAGGGTACATAACAAGTAAATGAATGGTTTATTGTAATTTTCTGCATTATTTATTAAGAATTTCAATATTTCATAATTAATTTAAAATTTTAGAATCTAATACAAAAAAATGATCAATTTTATTATTTTAAAAGAATAATACAATATTTTTATTTTCGTGATTAATTTTTATGAAACAATCCGCGCATTGCGCGGGTACGCGTACTAGTTTTATAGTAAAAAAAAAAGAGCTGCCCTTTTTCTTGATTAAGGAATTGTGTACGGCAAGAGCCTGCTATATGTCGTCTGTGCCGCAAAAGCTTGCAACAACTCGTTTTTCGCTGAATCAAAGTTGGACGCAGGGGTGGATCAAAGATTGGAAGGTTGTGAGTGCTTACTTCCATAAGTATAAAATTGCTAGCAATCACAGAGTAAAAATGTATAGCTACTTGAACAGTGAACACACCAATAAAGAAGTAAGTGATAAAACAACGATTAATATTACCATCACAAAAAAATAGCTTCTAATCACATGTCACAATAGACTAGTAGTAATACTATCATTACAAAAAAAAACTTCTAGTCTTAAGTCATAATTGTACTCGACGACTTTTCACATGTTGAAAATAATGAATAATAGCAACATTGATATCTTATGCTTTACAAAGCAAACTAAACAGTCATTCAAAAATTCATCACCAATACTATTACAATGTTCATTTTTAATGTAGTTCATTGATGAGAAAGCCCATTCCATAGAAGTGGTAGCAACAGGAAGAATGAGAGAACTTGATAAGAAAATAAGCAAGTGGCCAAGTTTGATATAAATCTAACTTAACCAACACTTTAATAAGGCAACTAGTTTATTTCTAGTCGAAGAACCTCTTATCAGAACCACAAGCATAAACTATAAAACTATCAAGTTAATAACAGAGATCACGAAGCTTGATACTGTCAAACTCATTCATATAACATTCAGCCAACTTCATTATCCTATCTTTATCAAAACTACCAATTATGAATTAACTGGATTTAAATCAGCCATACCAAGAAGTAAGTTAGTACTTACAATATTGAAATGATTATTAAGCTCTTTAAGATGCAAATCTATAACAAAATAAAAAATTTCAACCCATAAATGATGAAAATAAGTAATATCAAGAGCGTTACACTTTGAATTTATAGAAAAGTAGCTAGCATCCTTCTCCGGGATCATTATATCATACTTTCCACAAAATTCATCCATTAATGATTCAAATTCACTATCCCTCATATTTTGTAATCTTTGTTTTGTAAGAGCAACAAATTCGATAGCATTGACAATATCTTGATTCATCCTTTGTAAATAGGAGCTCAACTCATTTGTCATCATTAGAACTTTCCACATCAAGTGAAACATAAAAACAAAGTCAAATTCTTTCATTGCACTCACAAGGGTCTTAGCAAGAAGTCTATCAGTATAATTTGGATACCCCACGTCCAGCAAATTCAAGTAGATAAATAACTGATAAAAATAGGAAAATGAGATTATCCAAAGTCCTATAGTGAGAACCCTAACGAGTATCACCTGGCCTCTAAAGTCCATGTTCTTGATTTAATCCTTTCCTTGTATTCACTTCACCTGATATGAGAAACTCCTTTAACTTTTCAGCCTAATGTTCTCGAAGCAAATTTCTATGCTTAAAAGATGCTCCAACAATATTTCACACATTAGTCACTAAACAAAAAAGTCATCTACATCTGAATTCTCTTTTCCAAGAGCTACAATTGTTAACTGTAATTGGTGAGCAAAAGAATGAATGCAATACACTATTGAAGTCTCATTCAAATCAAAGTCTTAAGACTATTTAGCTCTTCCTATATATTGCTAGGTCCATCATAACCTTGGCCACATATTTGAGATGGACTTAATGAGTGATCTGATAAAAAAGAGTAGATTATATCCTTTAATGAACGAGCAGGTGTATCAATAACATGAACAATATCAAAAAATTGCTCAATCACTTCACGTTTTTTTTAACATATCTTAGAATAAGTGTTATTTTCTCCTTGAGTGATACATCCTTTGATTCATCAATTATTATCCCAAATTAATATCCATCCAAGTCTTCAATAATAGCTTTGATTATTTTTTTAGTACAAAAATCAACAATATCTTTTTGAATGCTTGGAGAACACAATATTTCATTTTTCGTAGCATTTTCTAAAATAATTCTTTCGACATCATGATCAAGAACTTTCAAGATGATTTGCAGGTTGGCTAGAGTTCTTTAAAACATAATGTCTTCTAACATCATCACATATATTAGGAAGGTATTTTGGAATGTTCTTTCTAATTTCCGAATTAGCTTCAAGAAATTCTAAATTAACATTTGAAATATATGTTTGTCTCAAAATTTCTGGGGCTACAGATGAACTGGTAGAAGGATGAGTAGAACTTGAACTTGGATTTTCAATTTTCCCTCGCGTAACAAACTTATCCATTTCAAGCATAATTTACATTTGTTCAAAATTTAATTTTCAAATTAAGTTATTTAGCAAGAAAGAAAAATATTTTAATGAGTATTGAAGTATCCAAAAGAATATTTTTTTATTCAGAAAAATATAACATTCTTCTCGAGACTCTAAATCAAGTACCAAGAAACGTATCTAAAATCTATCTTTTCGATTACTAACAATAAGCATGGAAAATTTCCAACCCTAAATCCCAGAATCATTCTTTTCAATATCCAACTTTAATAAAAAAAATCAAAATATCAAATATTATTACCTTGCTTTTTGTACTTGATTAAGAAAAATTGCTACAATTTTTGATGATATTCACTTTAAAGTTGATGGGACTGCTGATTCTTATGACAAATAAGGTGGAGTTTTATGTTTAGAAATATTATCAAATAAGAAAAGAAAAGAAACCCATCAAACAAAGGAAGCTAAAAAGTTTTCTTAATAATAAAACAAACTAGTTTTCTTCTAACCAATTAAAGTAGTACTTTAAAAAGTCAAAAATTTAAATGTAGGAAAAAACTGTGGTTAGATGGTTGCCAGTTAAAAGTACCTAGGGAAATTAAATAAATATTGAAAAAAAGTGTGTGGCTACTGGAAATCAAACCCACGCCACTACAACCATCAAGGTGCTTAAGTTCTACACCAAAGCCAAAGCATCCAATAACAGTTTTTGTCAATGGGTGATTACCAATATATTACAACCAATTTTACTGTATTTTCTATATGAATATATAAATTCTTACCAGGATCAATGAGTTCTCAAGCTCCCGGCACGTACTATGTGGGTTCACCCCTCGTTGGATGCTACTATTTTTTTCTCCTTTTCATCTTGCTCATTGCAATCAGACCTATCTGGTAAGCTCCTTTTTTACTTGAATCTAGTTCTCTCTTTATACTTTATTGGATTTTTCCTCTCTATTTGATTCTTGATATAAAAATACTAAGTTCTGATCTATGAATTGATTTTTCATAAGTAGAGATAGAAATAGGAAAAAAATGGCAAGGCTTAAATTGAGCGGATTAGGTCTTAAATTGGGCGGGGAAGGGCGAGAGAAATTTAATATATGAAATAATGAGGCAGAGTAGGTAATAGGTCTAAACTTTTAGCAGAAATTTATTAAAAAAAAGAGTAACATAAAGTCTTAAACTTCTACAGTATTTATTTGCTTGCGCAGGTGATCATGGATAAATGATGGATGCATTAAACAAAGTTCACTAAAAGATATATTAAGGGTGCCCAATCTTTTATGTGGCTTGTTCAGTCTCACTTTAATTGAAATACTAAAGTTTGATGCCCATGTACAGATTGCTTAAATATGTTTTTTAAACATCAGAAGTAGTGTATGACCACATCTTACATGAAGGAATTATAAAAAGTTACATGTACTGAAGACACCATGGGAAATAATCACAAATGAGAGATAACAATAAAGCAATTTATAATAAAGATGAAAATAAAGCACATGATAAGGATGATGGAATTAGTACTATGTTAGAAGAGGTCACTGAAGGATAATTTGCTAATTTTGTAGAGGAGACTGATAATAACAGGTGTGGTAATATGAGTGAGAAAGAATCTACAACCTTTGACAAATTGCTGAAAGAAGCTGAATGTGAATTATACCCTACATATAAGAAATTTTTGAATCTTTCGTTTCTTGTGAAGTTGCTATACTTGAAAGTATACAATCAATGGAGTAATAAATCATTTGATACGTTGATAGAGTTTCTAAAAGAGGCATTGCCTACTGATGAGACACTTTTTAAGTCATATTATGATGCTAAAACATGCTTCAAGGTTTGGGATTAAGATATATTTTGATCCATGCTTGTAAAAATGATTGTGTGTTGTACTGAAATGAACATTAAGATAGACAAGAGTGTTCATATTGTGGTGCTTCGAGGCAGAAAATTGAAAATGAAAGGGATAAAAAATTCCTCATAAAATTTTGCGATACTTTCTATTAAAGTTGAGACTTCAAAAGTTATTTATGTCTAGTAAAACATATGTGAACAAGAGGTGGCATAAAGGGAAACGCCTTGATGAGGCAAATGTATTAAGGCATCCCACTAATTCTGAATCATGGAAAAAGTTTGACAAGAATCATTAGTGATTTGCATGTGAACCTCATAATATTAAACTTGGTCTTGCAACTGATGGTTTTAATCTATAGGGTAACATGATCACATCATATAATATGTGGCCTGTCATTCTTGATCCTTATAGTCTTCCTCTATGGGAATGTTTTAAGGATCCATTTATGATGATGTCATTACTTATTCCTGGTCTCCAAGCACCAGGAACGAATATTGATATTTGTTTGCATCTCTTGGTTGATGAATTGAAAGAGTTATAGAGTGATGGTGTAGAGACATTCGATGAATCAACTGAGGGATACTTCAAAATGCATACTACTATTTTATGGACCATAATTAAATTTTCAGCTTATGGTATGTCTTTAAATCCTCTACTTTCCTAGTTACCTAATAATCTATACTATTTATGTATTAGACTATTTATGTGGTATTGTAAGAGGATTTGAAGGATTCAAACTTTGTAAATGTATTTTTATGTATTCAACTATTTCTCTTCATAACTTTTAGTCACTAAGTAAGAAAGAAGGGGAAAGTACGGGGTATTTTCTTGAAAAATTATGGATCTTACTCTAGTAGTGAGTGCTCAATCAAGTCCTCCTCATGAGTTCTTTCTTCATTTTCTCCAGTTTTGATAGCATTTCCTTCCAAGTTCAAGTGTATTGCTATATACCCCCATTTATCACCTGAATCACTACTATCTTTCAAACTACTCCCTGGAATTCTTCTTCATTTTTCATTTTTGGAGAACAACCCTATTAATAAGAATGAATAACAGGGAGAGAGAAAAGTTATGCAATTATTAATTGTATTTTCTCATAAAGAAGAGGTTCTTTTTTAGTTGATTGAAAACACATAAGAAAATTGAATCTATCCATTATTGTAGAGAATCATATTTTCTGCGTATGCTATGTTATTGTTAAGGTTATAAACTATTATTGAACATATTTTTTTTATGAATTAGGCAATTTACCTGGATGGAGCATTAAGGGATACATGACATATCCTACTTGCAATAAGGATGCATCTTGACAAAGGGTAAGAGGTAAAATTTCTTACAAGGGTCACCATTGGTATCTTAAATCCAGACACTCATGGAGAAAAAAAAAAGAAATGTGATGAAAAGATAAAAAAAAATAAAGCCAAAAGAGTTCTAAGGACATGATGTCTTGCAATAATTTGATTTACTCAGTACTTATAGACCAGGAAAACACTCAAATAATAAAATAATGAAATTGTAATACCTAGGGTTTTGGCGTCTGCAAATTTATTGACTTTTATCATCACTGCCCAGACAGCTCACATAATAAGTTGTTATCACTCATCACAAGTCATATAGAGATAGTTGTAGCTTAAATAGTGAGGAATGCCTATGTTTCTATCCTGATCATGACTAAGACCCTACGAGTCGTAAGGAGTTGTCATGAGTCATGGGGAGGGACTCCTGACCATAACAGTAAGGGTGTCCTAAGTCACTACCCAGAATATA
The DNA here is from genome assembly GCA_030864225.1 of Capsicum baccatum var. pendulum. NCBI lineage: Eukaryota > Viridiplantae > Streptophyta > Magnoliopsida > Solanales > Solanaceae > Capsicum > Capsicum baccatum. The sequence goes on along the minus strand of CM061554.1, from coordinate 104,443,962 downwards.
AATCCAGGCAATAACTTATAGCCAGTCATTACGAGCCTTCACCTAACCCATAATAATTAACGACAGTTTACCTGCATGTTTTTATTAAGGGCGTTTCAGTTTTTTTCCCATCCTTAACTCATTACCCATGATATAAAAACACTTCTAGGGTCCCATTATCATCTATAAATAAATCAAAACAAAATTCTCTTCTCTTAAACTCTCCCAAAGCAAAAAGAAGCAATTTTTCTAATGATTAAGCACCTAGGGTTCAAATTGGGGTTTCCTTCTCCAAATTTTTGGTATTTTTAGGCATGTATCTCTTTCCTAACTTGGATTTATATAAAAACCTGTGTTTAATTATGGTTTATATGGATTTAATTATTGGTTTTGAATGATGGATTGAGGGTTTCGTATGATTACTACTTGGTTGCTTTTTCTATGGTTTTGGAATTATTTTTATGCTTTATCTCATGGTCTTTGAAATAAAATTGTGCATGGGTCTGGTGAATGGGAAGGGGGTCATGGATTCCCCAAAAATTATAGTTTTGATTTGAAATTGGTATTAACTTTAACCCACCTGCATAGTTGGTTTTGAGTTGTGGACAATTATAAGGTTTTGCTTCCTATTCTAAGCTATTGTATTGCATTAATGGCTAAACGGATAAAAATGGTTTTGAAAGGGGCCTTGGTGTCCATGATATGATTTTTAAATAGGAATTTAGGGGTCATGGATTTCCCCAGGTTGACGAATAATTAGAATGGCATAATTTTATAAGCTTACAAGCATAATTAATTGGTATGATGATACCAACGGTAAATGGCTAAATGGATTACTACTTAGCTGAATGGATATGTTATGTGAAAATATTTTAATTGCGTATAAAGAGGGTTGTGTAGCTCACTGTGAAAGGTGAGGTCCTTAGGAGACCAACACTAAAAATCATATTTGTCGGCGTGGGGGTCTTTATGACCATGTGCATAGATTACATTGAGGTCGTGGATTACCTATACCTTCCTCAATTTTTTTTTATTTTTTTAAGTGGCTAACACATACTGGGACCCTTTCAGTAGGGGGAGCTGCACCCATATAGTCCATGGGTGCCCTTAGGATGGTTAGAACTACAAAGTCCAGGTTAATAGTTTTTAAATCTCATACTTAAACCCTATACCCTATCCCCATATCTTATATATATATATATGTATATGTATGTATGTATGTGAATATGTATATTGAGATTGTTTTTTTTTCGAAGAATGGCATTATTTTATCTATTCCTTGAGTTATATGCTAGCACACACCCCACTAACTGTCCTGGAATGCTACATTGTTTCATGATGTAGTGTTTTAAGGGTTTTTTCAATATTTTTGTACAGAGTTAGGTGGTTCTGGTTCATCGGTTGGTCTATGTTAAAGTGGTGAACATTTATCTTCCTAAAGGCTGGGCATTTCACAACTTTGTTTTATGAGTATTAGAATCTTATCAGTTTCATTTATATTCAGGATTCAGTTTTGTCCAAGGTCAGAGACATGTCCCGACCAAACTTGGCATTTTGGCTTAGTGGCTTTTTTGGACAAAGAGTGGATGGTTATTGTTTTATTAATACTTATTCTATATTGAGTTATCTATCTATCCTTCATATGATTATTTGGGTTGTTTCTGCTATTATATCATATTATGTTCTTGTTGGCTAGGCAAAAGAGGTAATCTCCGATCCTCGATGGACTTGAGATACCCATCATGACTAGTCCTTGGTTTGGGGCATGACAAACTTGGTATTAAAGCATAGGTTTAGGGCCATTGGGTGTCTACAAAGCTATGTCGAGTAGAGTTCCTTTTATGGGTGTGTAGCATACCATACTTATAAGAGAAAGGCTATAAGGCATATAAGAGTGTCTCCTTTTCTTGTGTTCTATTTTGGCCTATAGAGTTTGTTGTCTTGAAATTCCTCTAATCTCTAATTTACTCGCATTTCAGACCATGCCTCCCCGAAGATCTGATGTTTGTAGGAACTTTGCTAGGCCTTCTGTCCTACCTAAGGATAATATAGATGGAAATCACCCTATTTTTGGAGTACAGATCCAATCTAGTGTCCTTGCTCTTGATTGTTCTACCCCACGTGGAGTTCCATTAGTTCCTACTAGTCCTTTCCTAGTTGGTGATACTTATGCTCAGTTATCTCATAGGGATATCTCTAATGCGGAGTTCCATCGGTCTATTTATCTGCTTACCCATAATGTCCTCTTAGTCTCGTCAGTCTAGTTTTATTGGTTCTATTGCCTATTTATCTGAGGTTACTCGGGTTGGTTAGTTTATGAGGTTAAATCCCTCAACCTTTCCAGGCTCTAAGGTTGAGGAGGATCCTCAAGGATTTGTTGATGAAATGGAAAAGATATTCAGGGTGATGCATGCTACTAATTCTGAGAGTGTGGAGTTTCTTGTATACCAGTTAAAAGATGTATCTTATTAGTGGTATAAGGAGTAAGAGAAATTAAGTGATGATGATGCTGAACCGACTGGGTGGAATGAGTTATTAGGGGCCTTTCTTAATCATTTCTTTTCTCAAGATCTAAGGAAATCTAAGGTAGAGGAGTTTGTGAATTTTAAAAAGGGTAAAATGAGTGTGAAGGAGTATTTCCTAAAATTTCAATAGTTGTCTCATTATACTTCAGAATTGGTGTCTATCCAGAGATCTAAGATGAGGAAATTTGATTTTGGGATGTCCTATGACTTAGTATTAGAGTGTAAGGCTGCGATGTTGAACAATGATATGGACATCTCCAAACTTGTGATTTATATGTAGCAGGTCAAAGATAAAATGAAGAAGCAGGTAGAAATAAGAGAGATACAAAATAAGAAGTTTAGGTATTCAGGGTAGGGTGGATGTTAGCAAGAAGTGGGAGAGATGGTAGATAATAGAGCAAGAAAAAGACTTTGAGAAATTCTAGTTTATATTCTTTGGATAGTGCTCCTTATCCGAAGACATTCGACGATCTTTATTTTTAAGCTAGCAGTGGTCCTAAGGCATAAGGTGCCAAGTCTCAGGCTAGTGGAGTTCAGTCAGCCCTATCATATCCTCCTTATAGATTTTATGGTTACTACACCATGGTAATTGTGATGAGGGAAGGAATTTATGCTTTATTGTGGTCAGCCTGGACATATGCAGAGGAACTGTCTAGCCGCTAAGGTAGCCACTGGGGCTAATAAGATCTTGGTCGCCACTTCTTCAACTCCAGTGCCAAAAGGTGCTACTTTTTGTATTGATATTGGTCAAAATTATCTCTATGCTCTTGCTATCCGCCTGGAATTGGAAGAATCTTTTGATGTTGTTATTAATACGTTATAATTTTTCTCTCGAGATATGTCTTATTTTATTGATTCGAGGTCTACCCTTTCTTATGTAACCCCTTATATGGCTGTGTATTTTGGTTTTGGTCCTAAAAGTATTTCTGACACCTTTTTTATGTCTACTCTAGTGGGGGATTTTGTAGTTGCTAGAAGGATCTATAGGGGATGTGTGGTGTCTATTTTTCATAAGGAGACATTAGTGGATTTGGTAGAGCTTGATATGGTATATTTTGATGTAATATTGAGGATAGATTAGCCCCATTCATGCTAAGCTTCTCTAGATTGTAGGACATGAAAGGTTAATTTTTAGTTTCCTAATGAACCGGTAATTGAATGGGAGAAAAGTTCCTTAGTGCCTAAAGGGAGGTTTATTGCTTATCTTAGAGCCTAAAAGTTAAACTTTAAGGGGTATCTATATCACCTAGTTTGGGTTAAGGATTCTTGTTCTGAGGGCCCTTCGTTGCAATCTATCCCTATTTTCAATGAGTTTCCTAAAGTATTTTTTGAGGGTCTTCTGGCATTCTTCTCGATAGGGAAATAAACATTGGGATTGATCTTCTACTAGATACCCATCCTATCTCTATTCTTCCTTATAGAATGACTCTAACTGAATTAAAATTGCTAAAGGAATCGTTAAAAGGTCTCCTTAATAAGGGCTTCACTTGTCCTAGTATTTCTCTGTAGGGTAATCCCATGCTTTTCGTATGTAAGAAAGATGAATCTCTTCAGATATATATAGATTATCGACAGTTGAATATGGTTATAGTGAAGAATAAGTACCCTCTTCCTAGGATTGATGATCGTTTTGACCAGTTTTAGAGTGCTAGATGATTCTTTAAGATTTATCTTCATTTGTGTTATCATCAGTTGAAGATTTGGGAAATTGATATTCTTAAGACTACTTTTTGAACCCCAATATGGTCATTATGAATTCCTGGTTATGTAATTTGGGTTAACTAATGCTATGACAACTTTTATGGATCTTATAAATGGACTGTTTAGATAGTTTTTAGACCTATTTATAATAATATTTATTGATTGATATCTTGCTGTATTCTAAGAGCGAGGAGGATCATGCCAATCACCTTTGAATTGTATTGCAAACTCTTAAGGATTAAAGGTTGTATGCTAAATTTTCTAAGTATGAGTTTTGGTTGAATGCTTTGAATTTTCTTGGGCATGTTGTTTCTAGTGGGGGGATTAAGATAGATCTACAGAAGGTTGAGGTAGTTAAGAAATGTCCTAGACCTATAACTACAACCAACATTAGAAGCTTCTTGGGCTTGGCTGGGTATTACAGGAGGTTTATGGAGAGTTTTTCTTCTATTGCTTCTCTATTGACTAAGTTGACCCAGAAAAAGGTGAAGTCTCTGTAGTATGATGCTTTTGAGGATAGTTTCAAGAAGTTGAAGGATAAGTTAACTTCTGCGCTAGTTATAACCCTACCCGAGGGTACTGATAGATTTGTTGTATATTGTGATATATCCCATATGGGATTGGGTTGTGTGTTGATGTAGCATGGTAAGGTGGTGACCTATGCTTCCAGATAGCTTAAGGTTTATTAAAGGAATTATTCGACTCATGATTTAGAGTTGGTGGCTATGGTTTTTGCTTCAAATATTTGGCACCACTATCTTTATATGGTGTATGTGGACATTTATTCTGATCATAAGAGCTTGCAGTATGTGTTTAATCAGAACAAGTTGAATATCAGATAGAGGCGGTGGCTTGAATTTCTTAAGGATTATAATATAAGTATTCATTAGCATCTAAGTAAAGCTAATATGGTTGTTGATGCTCTTAGTAGGTTTTCCATGGGGAGCTTATCTTAAATGGATGAGAAAAAGAGAGGGTTGGTGAACGATGTTCACCGGTTGGCTAACTTAGGGGTGCGTCTATTGGATTTCAAGGATAGAGGTGTGATTGTTCAAAAAGTGGTTAAGTCTTCTCTTGGTGATTAGGTCAAGGAGAAGCAGGATTTGGATTCAATCCTTATGCAGATTAAGAAAGATGTGGGTCATCAAAGGGTTATAACATTTGAGATTGGGGCATATGGTATCTTGAGGTACTAAGAAGGTTGTGTGTTCCTGATTTTGATGGACTGCATGATAGGCTTTTGACTGAGTCTCATGAGTCAAGGTATAAGGTTTATCCAGGTTCGACTAAAATGTACCATGACTTGAATAAGATTTATTAGTGGACCAATATGAGAAAGGGTGTGGTGAATTATGTCGCCAAGTGTATGGTTTAACTGCAGGTGAAGGTTAACACTTAAGGCCTGGTGGGATTTCTCAAGAGATAAAGTTGCTTGTGTGGAAGTGGGAGATGATCAACATGGATTTTGTTATGGGTCTTTCGCGGTCTCACAATTAGTATGATTCGATTTGGGTCATTATGGATAGGATAACTAAGTCTGCTTATTTCCTACATGTGAGGACTATCTATTCTGGAAAGGATTATGCTAAGTTATTTATTTAGGAGATTGTCAAACTGTAAGGAGCACCAATCTCCATTATTTTAGATTAAGGTACGCCAATTTACTTCCCACTTTTGGCATTTGTTTTAGAGAGGTTTGGGGACTAAGGTGAAACTTAGAACTTCTTTCCTCCCTCAAATAGATGGACAAGCAAAATATACTATTAGAACCTTGTAGGATATGCTAAGGGCTTGTGTGAATAACTTTAAGGGAGGTGGGTGGATCACTTACCTCTCATTGAGTTTGCATATCATAATAGTTATCACTGGAGTACTCAGATGGCTCATTTCAAGGCTCATTATGGTAGGAGGTATAGGTTTTCTATTGGGTGGTTTGAGGTATGTGAGGCTAGGTTATTTGGTCCAGACTTGGTTCATCAAGTCATGGAAAGGGTGAAGGTGGTTAGGGATAGACTTAAGTCGCTTAGAGTCGTCAAAAATATCATGCAGATATGAGGTGAAGGGAGTTAGAGTTTGATGTAGGTGATTAGGTGTTATTAAAAGTTTTTTCTATGAAAAGAGTGATGAAATTTGGGAAGAATGGAAAGCTCAGTCCCCATTATGTTGGTCCATATTAGATTTTGAAGAGAGTTTGGAATATTGCTTATGAGTTGGATTTGCCTACGAGTTTGGGTTCTATTCATCTTGATTTCCACGTGTCGATGTTGAAGAAGTATGTAGGTGATCCTTATTTGATTATCCCAGTGGACGATGTTGGTATTTTGGATTCCTTTGTCTTATGAGGAAGTGCCGAATGAGATTTTGGATAGCAAAGTTCATAGGTTGAGGACTAAGGATATGGCTTTGGTAAAAGTCCTTTGGAGGAATCAAAAGGTGGAAGAAGCTACTTGGGAAGCTGAAAAGGACATGAAGTCCTAATAACCGTTCCTATTCCCCATGTTAGAGGAAAATGCTTGAGGTATGACTTTCATTTTTTTTTCTTCTGGCCTTTCAAGTTTGTCATTTGGGTATGTGTGTATTCTTCATTGTTATTGTGCTAATGGATGCCTTGACTCTTCATTCGTGGATGAGTAATCTTGGGGGGAGGGGGTATTAATACCCCAAATTTTTGGCCTCTGCAAATTTCTTAACTTTTGTCATCACTGCCCAGACAATGATTCACATGATGAGTCATTATCACTCGTCCCAAGTTATATAGAGCTAGTCGTAGCTTAACAAGTGAGGACTACCAATGTTTCTGTCTTAACCACAACTAAGATCCTACGAGTTATAATGAGTGGTCATGAGTCGTGGGAAGGAACTCGTGACCATAATAGTAAGGCTACCCTGATTCACTACCCAAACTACGAGTCCGGGCAAAGACTTGTAGCAAGTCATTACTAGTCATCACCTGACCCGTAATGACTGACATCAGTTTTGTTGCATATTTTTATTAAGGGATTTTTGGTCTTTCCCTTTCCTTAACTTATTACCCAAGACATAAACACTTCTAGGGTCCAACTATCATCCATAAGCAAATCAAGATATACTTCTCTTCTCTTAAACCCTCCCAAAGCAAAAAGAAGCTAGGTTTTCTAAGGATTGAGCCCTAGGGTTCAAATTAGGGGTTCCTTCTCCAAATTTTTGGTATTTTTAGGCATGTATCTCTCCCCTAACTTAGATTTATATAAAACATGTGTTTAATCATGGTTTATGTGGAAGTGATTGTTGGGTTTGAATGATGGGTTAAGGGTTTCGTATGATTACTACTTGATTAGTTTTCCCATGGTTTTGGAATTTTTTTCATGCTTTATCTCATGGTGTTTGAACTAAAATTGTGCACGAGTATGGTGAATGGAAAGGGGTCATGGATTCCTCCAAAATTATGGTTTTCGGTTTGGAATTGGTATTAACTTCAACCCACCTACATAATTGGTTTTGAATTATGGACAATTACATTGTTTTGCTTACTATTCTAATCTATTGCATTGTATAATGGATAAACACATAAAAATGGTTTTAAAAGGGGCCTTGGTGGCCATGGATGGTTTTTAAATTGGAACTTGGGGTTCGTGGATTCCCCCAGGTTAATAGATGATTGGAATGGCATAATTCTATAAGCTTGTAAGCATAATTAATTGGTATGACAATACCAATAGTAAATGCCTAAATAGATAACTACTTGGTTAAATAAATGGGTTATGTGAAAATATTTTAATTAGGCATAAAAAAGGTTGTGTAGCTCGCCGTGGAAGATGGAGGTCCCGAGGGTACCAACACTATAAACCACGTTTGTTGGTGTGGGGATCTTTACAATCGTGTGCATAGATCACACTTTATACATATTTTGGGATGGATGAGGTCATGAATTCCTTGGCCTTTCCTCAGATTTTTTCTACTTCGTATGGCTAGCATACACTGGGACCCTTTCAGTAGGAGAAGCTAAACCTATATAGTCCGTGGGTGCCCTTAGGATGGTTAAAGCTACACAATCTAGGTCAATGGTTTTTAATCTCATGCTTAAACCTTGTACCCTATCCCAACATCTTATATATATATATATATATATATATGTATATGCATGTATGTAAACATGTACATTGAGATTGGTTTTATTTTGGAGAATGAAATTATTTTATCCCTTCCTTGAGTTACATGCTAGTGCTCACACCGCTAACATCCCCGAACGCTACATCATTTCATGATGTAGGTTCCTAGGGGTTTCTTTTGTTTCCTTATATAGAGTTATGTGGTTTTGGTTCATTAGTTGGTCTGAATTGAAGTGGTGAGCCTCCATCTTCTGGAAGGCCGGGCATTTCGCTGCTTTCTTTTATGAGTATCAAAATTCCATAGATTTCTTTTATATTCTGGATTCCTTTTTTGGCCATGGTTGGGGGCATGTCCTGACCTAACTTGGTATTTTGGCTTAGTTGCTTTTATGGACAAAGTGTGGATGGTTATTGTTTTATTTATTCTCACTCTCTAATGATTTATCTATCTATCCTTCATATGATTATTTGGGTTGCTTTCGCTATTATATTATATTGTGTTTTGGTTTTCTAGGTAAAAAGGCTGGTCTCCGGTCCTTTATGGACCTGAGATACCCCTCACGACTAGTACCTAGTTTAGGTTGTGATAGAAATGCCTTCCTAAAGAGTTGAATTGGGTCAGGAAAAGTATTCTATTTGAGTTGCCATATTGGCAGAGCTTGAAGTTGTGACATAATTTAGATGTCATGCATATAGAAAAGGACATTCATGAGGCTATTTTGTGGATATTATTTAATATTAAGGGGAAAACTAAAGATACATATAAATCAAGAAAAAATCTAATGGATATGAACATAAGAAAAGAATTATGGTTGCAACATGATGATTCTAATTATACAATGCCTGGGGTTTGTGATAATACATCAAAAGAAGAGTAAAAGAAGTTTTGGGCATTGTTAAAGTCTGTTGAATTTGCCAATGGCTATGCTTCAAATATCTCAAGATGTGTAACTAGGGATGATGGTAAGATAACTAGACTCGAAAATCATGACCATCATGTTTTATTACATCGAGTGCTGCCTATTGCTATTTGTTGATTTAAAAATAAAGATGTCTCTTTAGCATTGATTGAGTTAAGTGATTTTTCCAATGATTATGCTGTAAGACATTGGGACGAGATGACTTGGAACAACTAGAAAGGAATATAGTTGTATTTTATGTAAGCTTGAGATGATCTTTCTACCCATTTTTTTTATGTTATGGTACATTTAGATGTGTAGTAACCACGAGAGGCTATGTTTGGGGAACTAATACAATGTCATTGGATGTACAAAATTAAGAGGTTCTTGTGCAAGCTTAAGCGTTATGTCCAAAATAAGGTATGAAGGTTCTATTGTAGAAGGCTACATTATTGATGAATTTAATCGTAAAGATGGAAATGATGATGGATCTATCAACAATGATGGTCCAATTTTAGACATATTTTCAAAAAGTGTTAGACCATATAAAGATGAAGATTATGATATCATACCAAAGAAAGATTTTGACATGGCTCAGTGGTATGCATTGAATAATTGCGAAGAAGCAGAACTTTTTCTTGAGTATGTAGATTTTCTATATAAACTTATCTATGTTGATATTTTTTATTTTAAACTATTTCTTAATAACTTATTTTTTCACATGCAAAGAGCATAAAGAAGAGCGGTTGAAGCCAAGGTATTGTCGATATAGAAGAAAAACAAAGAGTACAATTCCTTTGTGGTTTAGAAGGAAAGTAAGTGACTTAAAGATACTAATCATGTTGTTGTTCTTAAATTTTATCTTTTTATTCTTTACTAATTTAAAACAATAATTTTCCTCATAAATTATGCAATTATTTAATAAGGAAAAGTCAAGGTCTATCATGAAAGTATATCCTTTAGCTATGGGTCCTGATGTGCGTGGAATAAGACATACTGGCTGTATTGTAAATAGTGTTAGGCACCATACTCAACAACGATGAATTATGTAAAAGTCAAAATTGTGGTGTAGTTGTTAGAGGCCCTCATGAAAAAGTGGAGACTGATTTGGTATAGAACTAACATTCTTGAGTCAGAGTATAGTGATGAAAATTGAGTTTTCTCATTCAAATGCAAATGGTTTGATCTTTGCATGAAAACATGGATGTAAGAAGATAAATTTTTTACGAGTGTCTGTGTTAAAAGATTTTGGTATGAAAGTGACCCCTTTGTACTAGCTACTCAAGCAAAGAAAGTATTTTATATTGATGACCCACAACTGGGAGAAGATTGCAAATTGTACTCACATTTCAATCTAGGGACATATATGATATGTCAGAGAAGGAAAACTCAGAGGTAGAAAATGATGAGTTTCCTATTACAAATGCTAAAGTGTATCAAGATACACCACTTGAAAGAAAATAAATTGTTAATGATATGGTTGATATGTTGAGTCAACTACATAGTGAGGATGTTGAGTCGATTCCCATAGATGCAAATGTAATTGAACTAGAGGCTCAAACAGAATATGAACTTGAAGTTGATTATAAAAGAGAAAATTTTGACCAAGAGAATGACACTATGATTGAATACATCGGTGATCATGAGGAGAATGAAGGCAATAATAGTACTACTAATAATGAAGCTGATATCATAGGTGACGACGATGATAATGACTTGTGATATAACCTTATAGTAAGTAAGTCAGTTACGTACATGTTAATATATATCTCTCCTGAATTATTTATATATTGTTTAGTTGATTTTAGGGGGATGAATTTCATAAGTTATTTGCAGACAAGCCTATTAAGCTGAATTTACACGAAGGATTTATCATTTTTTTTGAAAAATAAGGTATCATTTTATTTATCGAGTATCTATACAGTCTAATCTCAACAAATAGAAACAACTAAACTGTGATATCCCATACCTACATCTAGACATACCTTCATTCTAGACTACCTAAGGTTAAAAATTTAAGATATTTAGTTTGCTTCTCAATTTACTCTTCATATTCCTTTTATGGTGCACCTTTTGTATGATAATCTTCACTTCTTTGTTTGTGTTGAAATAGTCTGGTGTTTCTTTCTTTACATATGTAATGAGATATTTGAATATCAAGTGGACGCGGGAGCAAAATGTAATTCTGATGTTGAAGGAAAATAAGAGTTGACTGGAGAACCTCTAAGTGTCAATCCAGACACTAACATAAATTTTAATGAGGTTTATTCGGTCGGGAAATTTAGTAGTGAGATGAAGGCTACAGGCGCAAGTCAGCAGAAGTGTCTGGCTAACATGCAAGTTAACATAGGCAATAAGACAAAACCACTTTCCGATCCTCATCATTCTTTTTCTCTACAGAAATAATTAGTGAAGCATATTCTTGGCTAGTTGTGTTCCAGTTGACTTTAACTTTTTGGTTGTAGGCTTTGCCTGTTGGTGATGCCTATTTGATACTTTTTGTGATCTGTTTCACATTTCAATTTGATGTATTCTAAGTCTCAAATCCACTAACTTCACTTTACATTGAAATTTGGCTTCCTTTTTATACACCCGAATGGATCAATAATGAATCTGATAATTCGAACTTTACCTCCGCCATCATCTCTCTCTGTATCTATCATTTATTTTCTAAACACGAAGATTTATATGAAAAAAGACCTTGAATAGGATATGGTTCTTCTTTCAGAACTCTAAACTCAGTGTCTTGTCCTTGATCAAAACCTTTTGGATCTCAATACACAGCTCCAAGACTATTTGATCAATCATGATTCCCATTCGGAGAAAATTGGTGCTCTTTTCCATGATATAAATGCCAAATTAGGAGATATTCAGTTAACTTCTTTCTTTTCTTCAGTAGATGGAGGATCTGGAAAGGTATTAGGAGAGAAGCTACCGACATTGGCTAAGGAGGTTGCTAGGGTTAACACTATGCAAACGTATGCAGAGAAGACATTAAAATTTGATATTTTTGTTGGTGACATTGAAGATGCTGTCTCGTTAGGAGTGGACATACGTAGTACGTGCTAGGTTCTTGAGCACCCATTGATCCCAATAAAAAATAGTATATTTGTATAGAAAATATAGTAAAATCGATTGTAATATATTCGTAAGCACTCATTAGCAAAAACGACTATTGGGTGCTTTGGCTTTAGTGTAGAACTTAAGCACCTTGATGACTGTAGTGGCTTGGATTTGATTCCTGGTAGCCACACACCTTTTTTTTAATTTTTATTTAATTTTCGTAGGTACTTTTTAGCTGACAATAATCTAACCAAAGCTTTTTCCTTCTTTTTAAAATTTTGACTTTTTAATGTACTACTTACATTGGTTATAAAACAACCATTTTATTTTATTATTAATAAAAACTTTTTAACTTGCTTTGTTTGATGGGTTTCTTTTCTTTTCTTAGATTTTAAACTTTCAAAACATTAAAATCCACCTTCTTTCTCATAAGAATCAACAACCCCATCAACTATCAAGTGCATATCATCAAAAATTGTAGTAAGTTTTCTTATTCAAGTACAAAAAGTAAGGTAATGATATTTAATATTTTGATTTTTTATTAAAGTTAGATATTGGAAAGAATGATTTTGGGATTTAGGGTTGGAAATTTTCCATGCTTATTGTTAGAAATCCAAAAGATAGATTTTAGATATGTTTTTTGATTTTTGATTTAGAGTCTCTGAAGGAATGTAGTATTTTGGTGAATAAAAAAAATATTCTTTTGGATTCTTTAGTACTCATCAAAATGTTTTTCTTTCTTGCGAAATTACTTAATTTGAAAATTAAATTTTGAACAAATGCAGATTGTGCTTGAAATAGATAAGTTTGTTACGGGGGAAAAATTGAGAATCCAAGTTCTAGTTCTACTCGTCCTTCTACTAGTTCATTCATAGCTCCAGAAATTTTGAGATAAACATTTATTTTTGATATAGATTTAGAATCTCTTGAAGCTAATCCAGGAATTAGAAAGCCCATCAAAAAATACCTTCCTAATATACCTGATAACGTTAGAAGATATTATATTCTAAAGAAGCCTTGCCAACCTACAAATTATCTTTTTCCTAAAACTAAGTTTAAAACTGAAATGTGTCAGTTTTGTCCTTATTGGTTTAAGGGTCGTAGTGGTCAGAGTATAGCATAACAAAAGATGCTGCATATTGTTTGTGTTGCTATTTGTTTAAAAATGAATGTGAAAGTTATGGAAATATGAGTGATGTTGCTTTTATATAGACTAGATTTAAAGATTGGAACAAGGCTATTTGAAGATTTAGATCTCATGTTGGAGATGTAAATAATATTCATAATAAGTGTTTAATAGAATGCTTGATTTGATAAATTAGTCACAGTCATTATGCACATCCTTTGACAAGCATTCCAAGAAAGAAAAAAGTGAATCTCGACACCTCTTGAGTGATTCAATTAATGTGATAAGATTTATCTTGATATCAGGGTTATTATTTTGGGGACATGATGAGAGTCGATCTTCTTCAAATCAAGGTATCTTTCTTGAAATTTTGCAATGGTATGGAGATCCTGATCATGATGTTGGAAGCATAATTTTAGAAAATGATTCAAAAAATAAAATGATGTGTTCTCCAAGTATTCAAAAAGATATTGTTGATTCTTATGCTAAAGAAACAATTAAAGATGGAGATTATTTTGGGATACTAATTGATGAATCAAATGATGTATCACACAAGGAGAAAATGGCATTTGTTATAAGATATGTTAACACAAAAGGTGAAGTGATAGATTAATTTGTTGGTATTATTCATGTTAGTGATACACCTGCTCATTTATTAAATAAGGTAATCTACTATTTTATATTAGGTCGTGCATTAAGTCCATCTCAAATATGTGGGCATAGTTATGAAGGAGCTAGGAATATGCAGGGAGAGATAACTAGTCTTAAGACTTTAATTTTTAGTAAGACTTCATAAGCATATTGCATTCATTATTTTTCTCTATTGTAGTTAACAATTATAGCTCTTGTAAAGGAGAATTCAGATGTATATGACTTTTTGTTTAGTTACTAATGTGTTAAATATTGTTGGAGCATCTTTTAAGCGCAGAAATTTGCTTTGAGAACATTAGGCTGAAAAGTTAGAGGAGTTCCTTATATTAGGTAAAGTGAATACAGGGTGAGGATTAAATCAAGAATATGGACTTTAGAGGCCAGGTGATACTCGTTGGGGTTCTCACTATATCACTTTGGATGACCTATATATCCTATTTCCATCAGTTATTTATGTGTTTGAATTTGTTGGACGTGGGTATCCAAATTATCCTGATAGAATTATTGCTAAAACCCTTGTGAGTGTGATGAAGGAATTTGACTTTGTTTTTATGTTGCACTTGATATGGGAAGTTTCAATGATGTCAAATGAATTGAGATCCTATTTACAAAGGATGAATTAAGATATTGTCAATGCTATGGGATTTGTTTCTCTTATAAAACAAAGATTAAAAAATATGAGAGCTAGTGAATTTGATTCATTAATGGATGATATCTCTTTATTTTATGAAAAATATGATATAATTTTCCCGGAGAAGGATGCTAGCTACTTCCCTAGAAAGTCAAAGTTTAAAGATCTTGATATTATATACTTTTATCATTTGTGGATTAAAATTTTTTATGTTGTTATTGATTTGCATCGTTGAAGCTTAATGATTATTCAATGCTGTGAGTACTGAATTACTTCTTTGTATTGCTAGTTTAAATCCATTAAATTCATTTGGTAGTTTTGATAAGGGTATGATAATACAGTTGGCTGAATGTTATATGAATGAGTTTGACAGTATCAAGCTTCGTGATCTCAATTGTCAGCTTGATAATTTTATAGTTTATGCTCGTGGTTCTAATAAGAGGTTCTTTGACTTGAAAGGAGCTAGTGACCTTGCTAAAGTATTGGTTAAGTTAGATTTACATCAAACTTGGTCACTTATTTATTTACTTATCAAGTTGACTCTCATTCTTCCTGTTGCTACTGCTTCTATGGAATGAGTTTTCTTATCAATGAACCACATTAAAAATGAACATAGTAATAGTATTGGTTATGAATTTTTGAATGGTTGTTTAGTTTGCTATGTAGAGCATAAGATATCAAGGATGCTTATATTCACCATTTTCAACATATGAAAAGTCATCGAGCATAATTATACTTAATACTAGAAGTCTTTTTTTGTAATGAAAATATTACTAGTAAGCCATTGTGACTTGTGATTAGAAGTTATTTTTTAGTGATGGTAATATTAATTGTTGTTTTATCACTTACTTCTTTATTGATGTATTCACTGTTTGAGTAGCTGTACAATTGTTCTTTGTGATTGATAGCAATTTTATACTTATGGAAGTGAGCACCCAAAATCTTCAAATCTTGGATCTGCCCTTATATCTCGTATATCGTGAAGAGAACTTTAAGGAGAGAACTATCGACAAAATATTCAGCAGAGATGCGGGGTGTTTCCATCAGAACATTAAAGTTAATCGAAGATGCTAAGATTAGTGGTAAAAACACATCCTCAGTGGACATAACTTGTGTCAACAGTTGATTAATATCTAGCCATTTTAAGACATCAGGTAATTGTAGATCAGAGATCCCTTCTGAATTCCCTTGGTTATCCATCACCTCTGTCCACTTTAAATTCCTCAGACCCAGAGTCAAAGGGGTTAACTGAAGTTCAGAACCCACTTTTCACAATGAAAGGAAACCTTAAATAACAAAATAGTGAAAGTTTTCTAGCATTGTATAGTCTGCAGGAACTTTAGCGGCAAAGAAAATCCTGTCTACTTGAGGGACGGAATGGAGAAATTGTATTGAACCAACCACTTTGGGCCATTGAAGAGCTTGTAAATACTATATCAATTGTATCTTAGCGTCACTCCTCCAAGTAGGTTGATATATTTGCTCTTGTATACAATGTGACTCAAGATTATATTAATTCAATGGACGAGTCCACTGGTGGATGAGGCAATGCTATCAGGTTACAGTTGCAAAGAAGAATGGATCTCAGATATGGTCACTTCTCTATCGATGTACTTGGAAAAGGAAATATTTCCCATGCATGCTAGTCAGTTGGATGAATACAACACAAGCGAAAGGCACTCCCAGGATAGGATATCCTGGCTCCATCTTACTGATCTGATGATAACATTTGCTAAGTGAGTCTAGTCTCTTACTTCACACTCTGGTATCTTGCTTTCTTTGTAGGAAGATGGAAAGCTAGAGAAACTTTCATTATTTTCTATATTTATTGACAGGCCTGGCTGGCTCGACTTGTGGGCTGATATAGAGTTTACTGCTGCATTTGATATATTGAAACCTGAGACTAGAAATAAAAGAAGTTGGTAAACAGAAGTTTATGGAGTGGCTATTCTATCTGCCCAAGAAGACAATAAGTCTCCAGCAACTGCTAATGTCTTTCATCAACGTTTTCGTCTATCATTAATTATGTCATTCACTACCTAGCATAGAATTGAGAATGAGATTTTTAAAATTGGCTGGTGCACCAATAATACACAGGTTTTTGGGTTGTTTGGTTTTCAGGTGCCAAAAAGCTGAAAGGTTAACTGCCTTGATAGATGATAATGGTTAGATGAAAGTTGCAAAGTCTATAAATGTGGCATGTTATTTTGAGTCAGGAATGGTGCGAGGATATCTTTTTGAGGATATCTACATCAATGCCTAGGATACACTCAACTAATCATGAAAATGATTTTAACAAGATTTTGAAGGAAAGTGAAAATGCTGTACATTTAGGCAACTGAAGCATCTAATCATATAAATAATAACAGTAGGTATTTTTTTGTTTCCACCTATCTTTCTGAAAGTTATCATAAGTAATGTTAATCAAAGGGTAGAAAAATTAACAAGTGTACAATTACAGTAAGTTTAAGGATCTGGTGTAATACTACCAGATGTAATAAAAAATTCTTATATTCTTAGGTACATACGGCTGATTTACAGAGAAGAGAATCCTCGAATATGGTTTCCGGCTTGGGCCCAAGCATGAAACAAGAAAATCTTTCCCTCCAAATACCTTCAAGACATGCTGTTTTTGGAAGTGGCAGAAAGTATTTGCTCTGTTCACCAGGTCCAACAGGAGGTTTTCTTCGGTCTTTAAGCTTTAAAAAGAAAGGTGCTTCATCTACTGGTGAGAGAAGTTCTCTTCTCAATTTCGATCTTAAGGTTTTCCATGCCTATTTCTGCAAAGACACAAGGTGAACAACAAAGGTCATATGTGAGTTCCTTTTGTTCCATTAACCATTATGCACTTTCAATAGTTTCTGGAATGCATAATACAAAAACATGCCCTTCAACTTGGCATCAAATCACATCTATGACCTCCAACGTTGGGTATGCACAAGTAGATACTTAAACTTGTATACATTTGAATAAATAGACACACATATTCTATGTGGCATAATACATGTAGGATGCCATGTAGTACAAGAGTTAGCCACATATGATTCCACATAGGACATATGTGTCTACTTCTTCAACTTTATACAAGTTTAAGTGTCTACTTGTGCACACCCAAACTTGGAGGTCATAGATATGATTGAGGCCAAGTTAAAGAGCATCTTTATATACTGTGCCTTTCTGGAAAGTTCAACTTCATCAAATAACTCAGAAAGTGGTATGTGTAGACATAACATCAATACCCTTATTTGTGTAAATTTATTTATCTGTGCAGAGAGTTTAAGAAGGAGGGTTTATTTAAACTTATGATCTTAAACAACCATGATATTTTTGTGGCTATTAAATTATGAAATTAAGGGTTAAATGAGAATGGTAAATGTCTAATGGCCTAGAAGATCTCCTATCATTGTAAATGTTATCACTTGAAAGGGATTGCAATCTAGACATTATCCTCTTTCCTTCCCCTAACGGCACCTACTATGGGTAATGACACCATTAACATATCAGAGGTTTCCTAAGTAAATTTTACATATAATGGCTTCTCTACTTTCCATGTACAACTAACACATTAACATAATGTATACTTCTTTTTGTGGTCATTGCAGATTGGGGCATCTCAAGCTAGTATTTCAAGGTCCCTTTCTGTTCCTAGGAGAAATTGTCATTATTAGAATAGTATCCTTTGCTACCCATAAGATCATGTTCCAGATAATAAAAATGGTAAGTAATACGTGTTTAAGTTGAGTGTGAGTCATCAAAGAGTATTTCATGTTTGATCAAGTCAAACTAATTATGAAGCTGTATGATACCAATTATATCCATATTCTACTGGAAATTTAGATTGGTCGCAACTCACAAATGTTAAGTAAAGTCTTCCAAGTAGATAAACTTCTGGCAGTTAAGATGTTAATAATGTAAAGTAAACATTTCTTTCATAGACAATCATATTACACTTAATCCAACTCTAGACTATTCTATTATTTAAGACGATTTCTTTTGTAAGATGATTAAGGATTCCCACACATGACACACTTTAATCTTTATTCTTCTTCTGACTCAACTGAAAAGTATTTCAAAGTTTGTACCGACTTTTGCTTCCTATTGTATTAGAAAATCATAACCAAAAGCTGTTGGAAGTGTTATGATTAATATTCAACTTTTTCTCTGCTCCAACCGGTCAAAAATTGATTAAAACAAACAAAAGAAATTACTCCTACTCCTGAGAATGAGGATCCCAAAATCCCTAAAGAGGAAACAGTTTGTAGGCTCTGTCTAGAGGAATGTGATGAAGGCAAACTTTCTAGATGGAGTGTAGCTGCAAAGGTGGCCTAAGACTTATTCACCAGGAATGTCCAATCAAGTGGTTTAGCATGAAAGGGAACAAAATTTGTGATGTTTGTTGGCAGCAAGTTTCTAATTTACCAATGATTTTACTGCGAATCCCCAATACTAATCAACAAGATAACGAATTAAAGAATAAGGTGAACTTTCAAGGAAAACATTTCTTTCACAGAGCTTTAACAATATTTTCAAAAATTTTCTTAGTTTTTGCATTGATTAACACATTCGCGTTATGAGATTTGAAGAACTTCCATCTCCAGATTTTCTTTAACTTTTAGAGCTATTGTTTCAATAACTGTTTTTATTTGATATTACAAACTAAAGTGAATCCTTAGTTATAAATGCTAGAAAGAAGCTCTAGATACTAGATGATGGAGCAGGATCCTGCATAATGTTATTGAACTAATTTCTCAATTACTGTGTTTGTTTTTGGGTCTATTAAAAATTAAAATTTTTGCGATTATAGTGCGTGGCAGAACTTTGTGGTGCTTGTTTTGATCAGCACAGTGTGCTATTTATTCTTCCTTGAGCATTTATTGGTGAGTTATTTTAAGCTTTTGGATAACATTTTAAAAATAACATTACCTTGAGATATCATCCTTAAGAATACACTTAACAATGGTATAATTGGTTACTTGTGTAGAACTCAATAATATGAAACAATTTCTTTTTCTTTTCATTTTTTGGAGAGTGGGAGGGGTGGAGGGAACCTTCTCCCCCTTAGTTATTCTACTGCATATGCATGCACTCGCACACAACTAAGAGGGAAAACAATAAAGACTTTCTATCTGTAACCCGTAGGAGTTAAAACTAATTAAATAAAATCTGAATTTAGAGTTTGAAATTTATAAGAAGTGTGAGTAAGAGAAGAATCAGTTAAGGCCATTCTTAGATGATTGCCTATGTGAACACTCAAATTTCAAAATAAAAATGAATGAACAAGTGAGAGATAGCCTACTAGTTGGGTATACTCTATCTCCAACCATGAGGTTGGGGCTTCAAGTCACCTTGGGATCAAAGTGGATAAAGCCACTTTTCGGCTTCTATTGGAGTGAGGTTTAACATATCAAAGAAAAAAAAAGATGACTGTGAAGCATAGATGGCTGACATGGCTCCTCTATATAGGGCATGAACCCTATTTTTATTTTTTATGATAAGCTCCCCCGCTTTACTTGGTTTGGAAGGATAAATGATACCAACTTCTATTTCTATCCAATGACCCTTTAGTACATAAAGTAGCCTGGTATCTGCCTGTGTTTTTTTATGAAACCATGCTATTATGTCATGATTCAAGTGCTATGGTGCTAGGACCTTTGTGCTGAGTACTCTCTTCTTCCTTAGTGATGTATCCAAAACTATAATTTTTGTCCAACATATCTCATCCATGCATGGTAGTTTTGTTGCCTTAGAAATTAGACATTATCTTGGTCCTTTGATATAATATTTCATTAGAGTTTAAACTATTTAACATACTGAAATTATTCATAATTTTTTGTCACACTCTTTCATTTGGTTATTTGCCTAAAAGTTCACTATGCTTGGGAAGCAGATAAAGGTCCAAAAATTTTATGAAATGGTAATTTGAAAAATTGATTATGAGTGTTCTGTCAGCTGTATTTTGATGTCAGCATCACTAATGGTCTTTAATGCATATCCATCGCTTTTACATATTTTTCCAACTCTTAAGTAGAAAAGTGGAATCACACCGAACGGTGTGGCCGGGTGGTCAATGAAGTGCGTTGAGAGCCTTAGGTCTCAGGTTCAAATCCCAGTAGAGATAAAAATACACAAGGTGATTCTTCCTATCTGTCCTAACCTAACATTAGTGGACAGAGTTACATGGTATCTATTTTCTATCTTTTCATTTACTTGTAGAATCACATTTCGTATTTTATGTCATCTCTTGAAAACTTACGCTCTTGTGATTTCTGGTCCATTTTCATTTATACTTGGTCTACTGGCATCTATTTTTGTTGTCATTGTAGGTATGTATGAGCCCTGTAAGTTTTATTTATTAAATACTAGTCAACTTGCACCATTGTATTTTCATTTGAAATGGAGCTATTAAAGAGTATATATGGACGTATACCTCTTTAAAGTTTGCCCTTGTTTCTATTACTCCACATCTTTTCTACTATATGGTATGATGCAGTCTCTATTATCCAGTTGATATTTGATAATGCTGGGATATTTTTTAGTCTGTCCATTTAAGATCCCCTGTCTTCTTTAACCATCAAATATGTCTATAGGAAAACCTCTTAAGACCATTGTGATCCTTTTGAAAAGATGCACCCAGATTCATAACTCGTGCCTATTTAAGAGAACTAATGCCCCAAAGTTTGTGTGCCTATGCACACAATAGTGTTTGCAAATAAGTAGCACTAATGCCTAAAAATTTTGTGTTTTGGCATCTTTAATTGTAGGCAGTCTATTCAATAATGATAACATCAGTTCTGGGTTTTGGTGCTTCTATGAGTCTCACTGCAATTTACACCCGGTACTACTCTTGGCGAGCCTAGATTTTAAAAAATTCTAACCCTAACATGAGTACTCTCATTATTATAGACTTGTGACTACCTTTTTATTTTTGTATTTGGCAATAGTTGAGTTATTGTATTTCAAATAGATTCTCGATCAATATTGTGGCTTGTTTTGATTATATTAGTTGATATATTGTTGATTATTGAGATGGAAAGAATTTTACATAGACCAAAAATAGGATAAATTCTACTCAATTTTTTTATAAATTTGTTAAGACTTTCTTTGGTATACTACCCATTAATGTCAGTCATGATCCTAAATTGGGTTGTGATATAAGTGTTGTAGCTAGTAAACTCATATCACCTATGGACACTAGAATCCACAAATAGTATTCTTAGTGAAACTATTAAAGTTTTTCATAATTGGATTAGATATTATGAAAATGTGATTGTATGGTTAAAATAGAAGTTAGAATGGATGGAATCAATATTGTGTTTAAATTTAGTTTGCAAAAATAATGATATTATTTTATGATGATACTTTTGTGTTTTTAAAATATGTTAATATATTTATTTTGACTTCATTGTGAGGGATATAAATTAATTAGTAGATTCTATTAAAATTTTAATATTTTCCACAAATGTAGTTAAAAAAAAGTTAGTTATAAATTTTGGGGAGTTTTGATTGCAGTTAATTTTTTATTATTAATAGTAACAATTTTTTTGTAACTGTTTTTGAAGAATAATCTTTTTGAGGTTTTGAATTTTTGTGTTTTTTTTTGTAATAATTTTAATCATTTTAATAATCAATTTGTTGTGGTTAATTTGTCGTCAAATAATTGTAGTAGTTTCTGAATGACTACTGCAAATTTATTGTGGGGATGCTCATGCGGGAATGCTATAGAAACTTTCATAATAAGTTGTGGGCGTCACTTTCCACTGAAAATTGAGAACTATTTTTTAGTGCATTATAATATTTTTCTTTATTTTATTCTATTGTAATACAACGTAGAAATAAATATATGACTTTTTTTATCTAAAAAAAATTAACATTATTCCAATGAAACTTAATAAATACCTTTTCATAAATGCTTTTTGTTGGATAATTCATATGATAAAGTATTTAAAAAGCTTGTTGCAACGCTTAACAATTTTGGAGGTTTTGTTTGTAATTTTTTTTAAATTTAGACTATCATAATGATGTTTAGAAATTTTATTTTTTTATATTAATTATGTGATGTAGTCTATCTTACTTTGTCTGAAGTCTATATATTTCAAATAATATATAATTTTTCTCTCATTTTTATTTATTTGGGTAAATATTTGTAAAGTATTGATCTTGTAATTATAACTATGAATTTCTTTGTAGCCAATATTTACACTATTCAACTACAAAATCTATATCGTAATTATTTTTTTGTGATAAATTTTTATAATGAGTAATTGTAAGTTAAACAATGATGATAATAATTGTCGCTAATTGTTTGAATTATTAGTTACAAAAACTATGGTCATAGTTAAATATTTTGTAGCTAAAACTTACAATGATAGCTATGAACTCTAGTTGATCATATTTAATCTCTGTTTACTTAATCAGAATGTTTTCCATATATGACAAGATTTACACATGACTTTGCATCCTTCCAAAAAATTCGTTCAATAAGTCTACTTCTACCTTCACCTTCACACAATTAGATCGAGTCTTATTTTCTATAGCTATATCAACATACAATAAATTTTTATATAATCATAAACAAGAATATCCAGAGATTAATTTATATTTAGTTACTAAATTTTTCATAGAAAATATTTAAATTATTCAGTTATAAATTTTAAATCATCACTATTTAATAATGGCATATTTTGTGATAAAATGATGTTGTCACTGAATCATAGGTTTATTAGATACAATAAAATGATCATCACTAATTGTTTATAATAGTAGTGATAAAAACTGAGGTCACAATTAAATATCAAATTTTATAGCTAAAACTTATAATATTTAACTACGAACTCTAATTTGTCACTATTGCGGCAGCTAATTTTTTATGAGGAATTTTTTTTTTGTCTAAAGTTGTATTTAATTTAAGACTAATAATAGTTTGTCATGAATTGAATATATTATTAGCGATAAAAAAGAGTGTCACTGAAAACTTAAAATTCATCACTAATGGAACTTAATAAATGACGCCAAAATATTTTTTAGTGGAAAGCTTTAGAGGACAAAATTTTATTGTGAAATTTTATGTTTCGACACTAAAAGTATGTGCTTCATGTAATTAGATACAAAATATAATTTTCATCATAAAAAGTTAACAATTAGGGACTAATTCCATCTCGTAGCTAATAATTTTGTGGTTATATATCCATTTTGTTGTAGTGGTTCAAAATTCTAGGTGTCACAGTATCTATATCTTCCTCCCTTAAAATTTTGTCCTTGAATGATGGTCAAAGTTAAACAGAAAAGTATGAACTGAACTAATATTGTCTACCTAAAACCATGCAGATTAATATAACTGAACTGCTTTAAGATCAAGGTTTACAACCAACTAATAAATGAAACACCCTGCGTTTTGGCCGTTGGAAATTTCCTAATCTTTAAGCTCACTATCCTATTGCTAACTTAACCATATGAGTCATATAGTATAGGTACGGGTTAGGTGACCCTAGTCGTGAGGTGTCCAGTGGATGGTGGTTAGGGTTCTGTTATGGATACAACTTGGTACGAGTCGTTAGGGGTAGGGATGGGTCGTAAAATGCCCCAAACTTTGTCCCTTATGAACTTTTTTTGTTTTGAACTTTCTGTTCATCATACGACTCACACTATAAGTCATATAGTATGGTGACGGATATAGAGACCCTAGTCATATATTGGTCAGTATGTTGCTGGTCAAGTTCTATCCAAGTTATGAGAAACTCCATACGAGTCGTAAGGTCTTGTGATGAGAGGTTTAGGGCCTAATCGTATGTTGTCCAGTATCTAGACCTTTTTGTTTTGCCTTGCATACAACTTAATGGTACTAGTCGTATGGTATAGTGATGAGTTAAGAAAGGGAGTCGTATGTTGGACATAATGTGGTGTCTAACTTTCTGTTCTGGTGACAACTTAATGGTACCACTTGTATGTGGTGGTGACGAGTTGGAGGGTCAACTCGTACCCACCTATGAGTTTTCTGCAGCTTCTAAGCTGAGGGTATTTTGGATATTTTTCACCCCAAGCTCTTAAGACCCCATGTCTTATAACACTTATTGGGCATTTATTCTACACTTAGCAAAATTAAAACACTCTTTAAACTCTCTGAAAAACTTCTCAAGAAAGATTGGGCTAGGGTTTATTCAAGGTGGTCATCTAGAGGCTTAAAGATCAAAATCTCTCCATGAATCTTCGTAACTTAGGCATGCGACTCTTCCTTCATTGTTAGTTCACAAAATTCATGTGTTGTAAACACTTTTCATGAATAATTAATGGTGGTTTTGAAAACCATGGTTGAGGTCTTGAATGCATAATATTGAGTATTATTTTCTCATGGATTAAATTATGATTATACATGTTTTGATAATGGTTTTTCACATGTGGGAACTTGGAAATTTTGATTCAAACTAATGGGTCAATATTAACCCTAACTTGATGGTTTTGGTCTTGAATAATGGTATGCCCTCAACCTGTTTGTAAAATTGCCTATGAGAAAGATCTTGTAACTTGTTGGCATTGGCCTAATAATGTAACTGGTTGGTAAATGGTTTTATGGAAGCCTTGTTGGCCATAAATTGGTTTGAATTGCTAAATAGGTTTGAGTCCCAAAATATTAAATTAAATTGATGTCTTTGTATGGACAATGAGTTTTAGTCCCAAAGTTGATTAATAATGGTTATGGCATGTTGTACAGTTGCAAGTGGGGTTGGTATGACGATACCAACAGAATGCCTTTGGTAAGTAATTAGGTTAATGGATGTGTATGTGTATTGAATATTTTAATTGGGCTTTAAAGTGGGATGTGTAGCCGAGCTGTGAAAGTGGAGTCTGAAGAACTAACATTAGAAATTGCGCTAGCCGATGTGGGTATCGATATGATCGGGAGGTTTGAGTCCCCTAAATAAATATTAAATGGGAGGTTCAAGTCCCCCATATTATATACATTGGTGCTTAAGTCACCTTGATTAAACTAGGAGGTTCGAGTTCCTCATAAAGTACGGATATGTATATTTTTTGGTTCGTGTGACTGCATGCATTAAGGCCCTTTCATCTAGGGGAGTATTATGCCCACATAGCCCGTATGTGCCTTATTTTATAATGGTGATGCTACACAACCCAAGTTATGATTTTCAAAGTTCATGCTAAGCCTTGTTCCCTACCCTGACATAATATATATATATATATATATATATATATGTATGTATGTGATTGCATATGACAATTTGACGTGGTTTGAACTGATGGCATTACTTTATTCCTCAATTCCTGAGTTACATGCTAGCGCTCCAACCACTAACCATCTTCGAAAGTTGTATCCCCATGCGATGCTGGTACCAGACCTCTTCTACTTTTTCTACGCAGTGAACAGGTGCTCGAGTTAGTTTGTGAGTTGACATTAAAGTGGTGAGCTTCCATACTTTGGATGGACTCATTTCATAGTTTTAGACTTTTTTTTGGGTACTATCTAGAACATGTCCCAATATTTTATTGACATCGAATTTATAAAGGCTTTGTAGGATTATTGTGGACTTAGGTGTTGTTTTGGTGGATTTGTTTGATGATGGACGATTGTCCAGTTACTGGTGATTGTCTTAGACTTTTCATGAATAAATATTAGTCTTAGCTTACACTATCTTGTTATATGTTCAAAATTTATCCAATAAGGTAGTTGAGATGACTAGGTTTGGTGAAGGGGGTGATCTCCAATCCATGTGGGACTTGGGATACTCATCACAGTCAGGCCTTGGTTTGGGTCAAGACAAAGTTGGTATCAGAGCCTAGGTTCATGGTCAATTTGGTGTCCACAAAGCTGTGTTAAGTAGAGTCTCTTTTATTAGTGTGTATCACGTCGCACTAATAAGAGAGAGGATACAAGATATTTAGGAATATTTCCTTTTCTTGTAAATTTATTTTGAGTTGTAGAGTCTAAGGTTTTGATTTCTCTAATTTTTTGTTTGCTCGCTTTTTTAGATCATGCCTCCCAGATGAACTAAAGCTCATAGGAACTCCTCTGTTCCACTTGGGGACACTGTTGATGGGAACACCCTGCTTATAGGATTCAGACCTGGTTTATAGATCCAGTTCCTGATTTCCCTCCTGGAGTTACACTGGTTCTCTCTAGCCTTCCTTGATCTCCTCAGGTAGATATGGCGAATGCTGAGTTTCATCAGTCTATTCATATGTTGGCTAAGTTGGTAGTTTCTTAGTTTGATTGTAGTGCTTCTGTTACTCCATCTTCTGAGGCCATAAGGGTTGGCCAATTCATGAGGTCAAGTCCTCCAACTTTTACTGGTGTTAAGGTTGAGAAGGATCCTCAAGTTTTTATTGATGAGGTAGAGAAGATTTTTTGGATTATGCATGCATCAGATATTGAAATTATGGAGTTTACGGCCTTCCAATTGAAGGATGTGGCATACCAGTGGTACGAAGAGTGGGAATAATCTAGGGGAGGTGATGCTGACTCTGTATTATGGGATGACTTCTCTAGTGCCTTTCTGGACCACTTTTTTCCTCAGAAACTGAGGAAGGTGAAAGTAGAAGAATTTGTAAACTTGAAGCAAAGAAGGATGACGGTCAAGGAGTATGCCTTGAAATTCCATCATTTGTCCAGGCATGCTCCTGAGTTGGTGTCTAGCATGAGAGCCAAAATGCATAAATTTGCTTTTGGGTTGTCCCGTAAGTTGATTCTGTAGAGTACGAATGCCTTGTTAAACAAGGATATGGATATTTCTCAACTTATGGTTTATATGAAATAGGTTGAGAAAGAAAATAAGAAGCAGGCTAAGATTAGTGAGAGGCATAGTAACAAATTTAGATTTTTTAATCAGGGTGGAGGCTAGCAGCAGAGCGATAAAGATAGGGAAAGGTGTCCTAAGAAGAAGTGGGGTATTTGTTGTTCTTTCTCTACGGCTAGTACTCCTTATCCAAATCCATCAGGTGATTATTTTTCTTAGAATGGTGGAGGTATTGGGCATATATTTCCCAATCTCAGGTTGGTGGGGCTTAGATCACTTTATCATATCCTCCTTGGATATTCTATGGTCAGCCTTATTATGGCTAGGGTAAGAAAGGGAGAAACCAATGTTTCAATTATGGTCAGATTGGCCATATGCAATGTGATTGTCCTTCTAGGGTTGCTTCTAGGGCCAATAAGGTTTCTGTTTCCTCTTCATCAGCTCTTGCACCAAGGGGTACTGCTTTTGCTTTTGGTACCAACATTGGCAAAAATCTCTTATATGTTCTTGCTTTTCGTTAGGACTCTAATGCATCTCTTGATATTGTTATGGGTATGTTGAAACTCTTTTTCTGTGATGTGTATTATTTACTTGATTTAGGATCCACTCTCGCTTATGTGACCCTATTTGTGGTTGTGCATTTTAGTCTTGGTCTTGAGTGTATTTTTGATCCCTTTTCTGTGTCTACCCCGGTGGGTGACTCTGTGGTTTCTAGAAGTTAGAAATGATTGACTTTGATATTATTTTGGGGATGAACTAGATGCACTTGTGCTATACTTCTTTAGATTGTCGTACCCAAAGGTCATGTTTAAATTCCTTAATGAGACAATTTTAGAATTGAAGAGTGGTTCCCTAGCTCCCAAGGGGAGGTTCATATCATATCTTAGAGCTCATAGATTGATCTCTAAAAGGTGTCTCTATCATTTGGTCCAAGTTAAAAATTCTAACTCAAAGGGTCCTTCATTGACATTCGTTCCCATCATTAGTGAATTGTCGGAGGTATTTCCTTAAGAACTTCCTAGTGTCCCTCCCGATAGGGAAATTGATTTTGATATTGACCTTGTTCTGGAAACTCGTCCTATATCCATTCCCCCTTATAGAATGGATCTGACTGAGTTAAAGGTGCTTAATAAGAAATTTTTGTCCTAACTTGTTTCTGTGGTGTGCATTGGTGTTATTCGTGCATAAGAAAGATTGTTCTCTTTGGATGTGTATTGATTACCGACAACTAAATAAAGTGATGGTAAAGAATAAGTACCTTGTTTTGAGAATAGCTAATTTATTTGATCGACTTCAGGGTGCTAAGTTCTTCCCTAAGATCGATTTTCAGTTAGAGTATCATCAGTTAAAGATTTGGGAGGTGGATATCCCTATGATAGTTTTTCGTACCCAATATGGGCATTTTGAGTTCTTGGTGATGTCGTTTGGTTTGACCAATTCCCTGATGATATTTATGGATTTGATGAATAGGGTATTCCATCAATTTCTAGATTTGTTTGTGATTGTCTTCATTGATGATATTTTTGTGTACTCTAATATGAGGAGGATCACGCCGATCACCTCCGTCTTGTGTTGTAGACTTTGAAAGATCAACTGTTGTATACTATCTTCTCTAAATGTGAATTCTGGTTTAACACTGTTATATTTTTGGGTCATATTTTATTTAGTGAGGGGATCATGGTATATCCTCAAAAGGTTGCAGTGGTTAAGAAGTGTCCTAGACTCACGACTCCAACCCAATATTTAGAGCTTCTTCGGTTTAGAAGTTACTATAGGAAATTTGTGAAAAGTTTCTCTTCTATTTCTTCCCTATTGACCAAGTTGACTAAGAGGAAGGTGAATTTCTTGTAGTCTGATGCTTGTGAGGGTAGTTTTGAGATGCTAAAAAATAAGTTGACTTCAGCTCCAGTCTTGACTCTGCCTGAAGTCTTCTAGGGTTTCGTTATCTGTTGTGATGCACCCAACTTGGTTTGGGTTGAGTGTTGATGCAGCATGGCAAGGTGGTTGCTTATGCCCCTAGACAGTTAAAGGTTCATGACAAGAATTACCCGACTCATGACTTGGAGTTGTTGGCTGTGGTGTTTGCATTAAAGATCTAATATCACTATTTGTATGGAGTCTATGTGGACATCTTTTCTGATCATAAGAGCCTGCAGTGCGTATCAACTTAGAAAGAGCTTAATCTTAGGCAAAGAAAGTGGCTTGAGTTACTGAAGGACTATGATATGAGTCTTTACTACCATCCAGGTAAGGCTAATGTAGTTGTTGATGCTCTTAGCAGGTTATCCATGAGGAGTCTAGCTCATGTGGATAAGGATAAGAGGAAATTGGTGAAGGATATTCACCATTTGGCTAATCTTGGAGTTCATCTCTTAGACTTTGAGGATAGTGGTGTATTTGTGAAACAGGTGTCATAATTATCTCTTGGTTCAGAAATAAAGGAGAAATAGGTATTAGATCCCCTCTTAATAAAAATCAAGGATGATGTGGGTACGCAAAAGGTGATGGCCTTTTATATTAGTGGTGATGGTATCTTAAGGTACCAAGGGAGTTTGTGTGTTCTCGATGTTGATAGGTTACGAAGCAGAATTTTGGCTGAGGTCCATGAATTGCGATATACAATTTATCCCGATTCAACAAAGATATATCATGATCTCAAAAAAATGTATTGGTGGAATAATATGAATTGGGATGTAGCCAATTTTGTGGCTAAGTGTATGGTCTGTCAGCATGTGAAGGTGGAGCACATGAGGCCCGGTGTGCTACTTTAAGAAATTGAACTACCAGTGTGGAAATGAGAGATAATTAATATGGATTTTATTACTGTCTTCCACGATCGGAAAACCAGTATGACTCAATTTAGGATATCATTGATAGGATGAATAAGTCTGCTTCTTGCCAGTGAGGACTAATTATTCTATCGAGGACTATACAAAGTTGTTCCTTCGGGAGGTTGTAAAGTTGCATGGTGCACCTGTCTTGATCATTTTAGATCATCGTACTCAATTCTTATCACATTTTTGGCTTTCATTTCAGCGTGGTTTAGGGACTAAAGTGAGCCTTAGCACCTCCTTTCACCTGCAGGTGGATAGGCAAGTAGAAAGAACTATTCAAATGTTGAAAGATATGCTGGGTGCTTATGTAATTGACTTTGGTGGTAGTTAGTTCGACCACTTTCCTCTCATTGAATTTACGTATAATAATAGTTACCATTCTAGCATTTGTATGGTCCCATTTTAGGCATTGTATGGAAGGAGGTGTAGATCTCCTATTATATGGTTTGAGGTTGGTGAACTAGAGATGTTTGGCATTGATTTGGTTCACCAAGATATGGAGAAGGTGAAGGTGATTTGGGATAGCCTTAAAAGCTCCCAACATTGCCAAAAGTCCTATGTGGATATAGGGAGAAGGGACTTAGAGTTTGAGGTTGAAGATGGGGTATTCTTGAAGGTGTCTCCCATAAAGGGAGTAATACGATTCGAGAAGAAGAGAAAGATCAATCCCTGATATATTGGCCTATAGTTGGTCTTGAGAAGAGTTGGTAGTATTGAATATGTGTTTTATTTTCCCTCTAGCATGAGTTCCATTCATCTGGTATTCCATGTGTCCATGTTGTGGAAATGCGTGGGTGATCCTTCATTGGTTGTTCCCTTGGAGAATATTTGTATTTCAGATGCATTGTCCTATGAGGAGATCCCAGTAAGGATTTTTGCTAAAAAAGTTTATCAGCTACGAATGAATGATGTGGCTTTGGTAAAGGTTCTATGGCAGAACCAAAGGACAGAGGTAGCTACTTGGGAAGCCAAGGAGGACATAAAGTCCAAGTATCCATTCCTATTCCTAATTTTAAAAATTCATTCTTGATGTATGTTTGTATTTTAATATCTTTATTTTCTGACTTTGTTAAAGGTAAGATTGATTTCCTTGGCATCTTTGTTTTCTAACTTGGTTAAAGGTAAGAGTAGAGGTGTGTAGAGTCTAAATTGTGCTTGTATTACCTTGTCCTATCATTCGAGGATGAATGATCCTAAGTTGGGGAGAATAAAATGCCCCAAACTTTGGCCCTTGCAAATTTCTTAATTTTTTAACTTTATATTCATTATAAGATTCACACCACAAGTCGTATGATATGGTGATGGGTCTAAGGGATCTAGTCGTATGTTGGTCAGTGTGCTGCTGGCCAAGTTCTATCCTAGTTATGAGAGACTCCATATGAGTCGCGTGGGTGATCATTTAAATTTGGAGCAAAAATGCGCCAGGCCTCAGTACTTTTTCCTGCACGTTTTACTGTTCCCTACTATTCACGATTCGATCAGAATATTTATAACTCGTCGCTCGGGTGTCCGTTTTGGATGATACACATATCATTGAAAAGATTATTCGATACTCTACGCAATGGTGGGTCATAATCTAAGACATTCCACATGGAAAATTTATAATTCATTCTAGAAGATAGAACCCAACATGTTTACGCACAAAATTTCAACATAAAATTTCCCGAGGTATTACATCATCCCCCCCTTAGAAACATTCATCCTCGAATAATGCTAGACATGCCAAGATTAGATAGGGAATAGAGCATACAACAGAAACCATTCGTTAGACTCATCACCACATCATTTCTCACTCCGAATGCAACATAGAATGCATAGATTCAAGAAACTACAGCTGAACACATAATAAATGACAGCTGAACTACTGCAATTTTATCAAAAGTGCATGATTTAGGAAAGAACGGTACCTTCGACTTAATCGGAGTTCGCGAAAAATAGGTGTGGGTACTTGGATCGCATATCCGCCTCAGCTTCCCAAGTTGCACCCTCAAGAGATTGGTTTTACCACAACACCTTGACCAAGGGAACTTCTTTGTTCCTTAGTCTTCGGACTCTGAAATCAAGAATCTCAACAGGAATCTCATCAAAAGAAAGATTTTCTTGAATGTCAGCACTCACAGAAGAATCCAATACCACAGCATCGCTAATATACTTTCTAAGCATGGAGACATGGAATATTGGATGAACAGAGGACAACTCGGAAAGCAACTCGACATCATAAGCTACCTTACCAACACGGCTAAGAATTTTGTAAGGACCAACATAACGAGGACTAAGCTTTCCCTTCTTTCCAAATATCTTCACCCCCCTCATGGGTGAGATTTTTAGATACACTAGGTCACCAACTTCAAACTCAAGGTCTCTCCTTCTAACATTCGCATATGACTTCTGACGACTCTGTGCAGTTTTCAACCTATCCCTAATCAACGAAACTTTTTCCATAGCCTTGAATACCAAATCAGGACCACTCACAGCCGCTTCACCCACCTCGAACCAACCTATGGGTGATCTAAACTTCCTCCCATACAAGGCTTCAAATGGAGCCATGCTAATACTAGAGTGAAAGTTGTTATTATAAGTAAATTCTATCAACGATAAGTAATTATCCCAACATCCCTTAAAGTCAAGTGCTCAAGCTCTCAACATATCCTCTAAGGTATGGATGGTCCACTCAGCCTGACCATCGATCTGCGGATGAAAAGCAGAACTCAAAAGCACTTTGGTAGCAAGACCTTTCTGAAAAGCTTTCAAAATTGCGAAGTGAACTGAGTACCCCTATCCTAATGATAGTCAAGCGAACTCCATGCAGTTTGATTAGCTCTCGGATATACAATCTAGTGTAATCCTCAGCAGTATATGAAGTATGAACAGGCAAGAAACGAGCAGATTAGTCAATCTATCAACCACAACTCAAATGGAATCATAATGGCGTCAGGAAGGAGGTAAAACAATCACGAAGTCCATTTTTATCTCTTCCCACTTCCAGGTGGGAATACTAAACTCTTGCATCATACCACCAGTTCTTTTGTGTTCAACCTTAACTTGCTGGCATGTTGCACACTTAGCTACAAATGCTTCTATATCTTTCTTCATGCCACTCAACCAATAGATTTCTCGCAAGTCTCAGTACATCTTGGTGGCACTAGGATGAATATAATATCGTGCCCCATGCGCTTCATACATAATCCTCCGTCTCAGATCATCAATATTCAGGACACACAATCTACCCTGCAATCTCAACACACTATCTCCCCTTTGGGAGAAAACCTCTAATTTTTGGTCCTTGACTGACTCCTTCAGTCTGACCAAACTAGCATCTAAGTATTGCTTTTCCTACACTTTCGAAATCAAGGAGGATTCGGAACTACTATGAACCCCTATACTACCTTCATCAGAGTGAAACAACTTAACCCCCAATCTAGCCAAATGATGTACATCTCGAGCCAACTCTTTCTTACCTTCTACCACATGCGAAACACTACCCATGGACACTCTACTTAGGGCATCCTCCACAACATTGGCCTTGACCGGATGGTACAACACACTCATATCATAGTCCTTTAACAATTCTAACCATCATCTCTGCCTAAGATTCAATTCTCTCTAGGTAAACACATTCTGCAGACTCTTATGATCAGTGAAAACATCAACATGGACACCATACAAATAGTGTCTCCAGATTTTCCAAGCAAACACAACAATAGCCAACTCAAGGTCATGGGTGGGATAATTTTTCTCATGGGGTTTCAACTGTCTAGAAGCATAAGCTATTATCTTACCCTTTTGTATCAATAGAACTTCAAGAACCTCCAAAGTTGACCATTAATTCTGCAAATTTATTCAAGATTCCAAGTTCCTAGTTCAAGAACTCCAAGAACCATCATTCAAAGGCATGATTAACATCTCAAAAATGAGTATTGATCTAAAGTTCATCATTCAAGGTATGTGGAGTTTTTCAACAAGAACTCTCTTTTGTTCTTGTGCCCAAAAGTAATTTTCTTTACAAAGGCATGATTTTTATTTGATTTTTATGAATTTGAAGCATGAACCCATATCTTATGATGATTATTATAAAATCTTGATGTTTATAATTTTGAAAGAAGAATTTACATGTGTGGAGATATAAAGCATAAATATTGAACAATATTCATCATGATTTCGATATTTGGGTCGTGAATCCTCAATGGAAATTGTGTTTTTTGTTAGAAGGTGTATGCTATAAGCACGTTGATGTTGAATATTTGAGATATTTTGAACGATTTGACCTTTTGGTCTTAATGGAGTAGTTTTGAACTCGAGTATGAAAGAAATCCACAACGTGGTTGATTTTGATAGATGGAAAGCATGATGGATCCCGATGTATATTTACATATTACTGAAACTGTTTTGTTATGGAATGTCTTTGAAATGATCTGAGCTAAGTCTGAGAGAAATCTTTATCACCGAGTAGGAGGTATAAAGAAACCTCACTTCCCTCGAACTACGTGCCCCTATAGAGTGAGTATGAGCCTGATTTATATAGTGATCTCTAGTTTATGTGGATTTGATATCGATAGTCCTACTCCAATGGCAAGGATAGGACGACTCTCTCCAATGTGGGTTGTACGTTGGACTCCCTATAGCTCACATGGTTTATGTTGGTTATAGAATCTCCCAGTGTGTGTGTGTTTCCTTGTGTCTATGGTGAAAGGTGAAGTGATTTGAAAGTGGAATTGTGAAAGTTATTCTTTTGAAAGATTTAAATGATATTTACATTATGAGAATTGATATTCTTAATGAACTGAAAGTGATTGACAAATTATATGATGACTCACATGTGTTATTATACTTATTTCATCCTCGCATGATTATGATGATTTTTTCAGGCTATGTGAGTCTTTCATACATCTTGCATATTTCTTATATTATGATGATGATGTTTATAAAACTGCATACACCCCCATATACTCGATTCCTTTTCATGCTACTGACCCATATCTTTGGATCTGGACTGCATTTTCTTAGAATGTAGGTTTAGGTGCTCAATTCCAGGTTCAACAGTGATTCTTTGAGCACGTTGTTCTACATCCTCTGTTGTGGTGAGTCCTCATGTTCCGAGGACGTGATGTCTGATGTTGGTTTCACAAAATTATTTACATTTGATAACTAAGTATGAGTTAGTTGGGGCATGTCTCATTGGCTCGCTGGTTTTATTAATTTTCTTAGAGGCTTGTCAGACTAATATAGATGTTGGGAGTTGACTAATAAGTCGTATTTTCTTATTTTTCTGAAATTCTTTTATTCTTGAATGATGATTACTCTGTTGATATTTGAGGGTTATTTATAGAAACCCCATTGATTCGTGTTGAACTAAATAAAAATGGCTCAAAGGGTTAGCTTATGGCTACTCGTAGCCTCAAGCACCGTGTGACACTCTGAGACCCGTTTTTGGGGCATTACAAACTTGGTATCAGAGCCTAAGGTTTTAAGGTGTCTGAGGGAGTCTGACAAGCCACATTTAGTAGAGTCTTGATCATCGGTGTGTAGCGCACCATATCTATGAGCAAGAGGATACAAGACATTTTACGGAAAAGTGTGATTCTTTTTTTTAAAAGTCTATTGTGCTTAAAGTGTCTCTCTCTGCTATTGATTCGTTCTCTCCTCTTTTATAAATATGCCTCCACGTCGAGCGAGAAGAAATAATGATGGTCAACAAACTCAACTAGCTGACCCATTGAATGAAAACATGTCTTATGCTGAATTTTGGGCAGCCTTTCAGGTGCTGGCCCAAGTTATTACTGCAAATATTCAGGCCAATCCAGCCTTGGCTCTACAGCAGTAGGGAGATAATTTAACTGCTCTCAGGATTCGTGACTTCAAGCGGATAAATCTGCCAAAATTGTATGGGTCCAAGTCTGTTGAGGATCCATGGTTGTTTTTAGAGGAGGTGCGGAAGATTACTCAGGTGATGCATGTATCTAAGGAATATAGTGTGGAGTTGGCTACATATAGGTTGAAAGGCCTTGCTTATGACTGGGTTGTTGCTTGGACGAAAGGTAGAGGTGAGGGAGCTATCCCTACAACTTGGCAAGAGTTCCAGGATGCATTCCTGGATAAGTTTTTCCCTTTGGATATAAGGGAGGCGAAGGTGGAAGAGCTTATGAACTTGTGACAGAGCTCTATGGCTGTTAGGGAGTACTATCTAAAGTTTAATCAGTTGGCCAAGTATGCTCCTGACTTAGTGGCTGATAATCGGGCTAGTATGAGTAAGTTTGTGACTGGAGTGTCTAGTCATGTGGTTAAGGAGTGTAGGTCTTCTATGATGAATAGTGGGATGAATCTTTCTAGGCTGATGACTCATGCCCAATAGATTGATGTAGACAAGATTAAGGAGAGAGATAGAATGAGAGGGAATAAGAGAGCTAGGTCTGAGCAGCACGAACAGGGTCATACTAGATCGCAGGGAGGGAGTCACCCTCAGTATTAAGATCGTTCATCTATGCCAGCACCGTCATCTGCTAGTGCTCCCGTGCCTAGAGATAGGGAGGAGCAAGGTAGCTGGTATTTATCCAGGTCCCAGTACAGTGCTGGTAGTAAGCCAAATCATCCCCTGTGTCCTAAGTGTGGTAGGTCTCATTCAGGTAAGTGTTGGAGTGAGAAGAGGGGTTGTTTCTAGTATGGTGACATGGGTCACAGGGTTAGAGATTTTCCACAAGATGGACAAGGGCGTCGTGACTATCACCCTCAGACCCAGACTCAGACTATTAGTGCTCCAGTTCCAGCGACTCACCTAGCCCCAGCTGAGGGTGCTTCTTCTAGCAATGCGGGCGGGCAATGCTAGAATAGATTCTATACTTTATCGTCCTTCCAGGAACAGGAGAACACTCCCAATGTTGTTAGTAGTATGCTTCATATATTTTAGTTTGATATGTATGCTTTGTTGGATCCTGGATCCTATTTCTCATATGTTACACCTTTGATTGCTGTGAATTTTGAAATGAGTCCTGAGATTATTCCTGAGCCTATCCTAGTTTCTACCCCAGTGGGTGATTCGATTGTTGCCCAGAAAGTGTATAAAAAGTGTCCTGTTACTGTTCTTCTTAGGGAAAGGTGTCCTAAGAAGAAGTGGGGTATTTGTTGTTCTTTCTCTACGGCTAGTATTATTATCCAAAGCCATCAGGTGATTATTTTTCTTAGAATGGTGGAGGGTATTGGGCATATGTTGCCCAATCTCAGGTTGGTGGGGCTTAGATCACTTCATCATATCCTCTTTGGATATTTTATGGTCAGCCGTATTATGGCTAGTGTAAGAAAGGGAGAAACCGATGTTTCAATTATGGTCAGATTGGCCATATGCAATGTGATTGTCCATCTAGGGTTGCTTCTAGGGCCAATAAGGTTTTTGTTTCCTCTTCATCAGCTCTTGCACCAAGGGGTACTGCTTTTGCTTTTGGTACCAACATTGGCCAGAATCTCTTATATGTTCTTGCTTTTCGTTAGGAATCTAATGCATCTCTTGATGTTGTTATGGGTATGTTGAAACTCTTTTTCTGTGATGTGTATTATTTACTTGATTTAGGATCCACTCTCGCTTATATGACCCCATTTGTGGTTGTGCATTTTAGTTTTGGTCCTGAGTGTATTTTTGATCCCTTTTATGTGTCTACCCCAGTGGGTGACTCTGTGGTTGCTAGAAGTTAGACATGATTGACTTTGATATTATTTTGGGGATGGATTGGATGCACTTGTGCTATACTTCTTTAGACTGTCGTACCCAAAGGTCATGTTTAAATTCCTTAATGAGACAATTTTAGAATTGAAGAGTGGTTCCTTAGCTCCTAAGGGGAGGTTCATATCATATCTTAGAGCTCATAGATTGATCTCTAAAAGGTGTCTCTATCATTTGGTCCAAGTTAAAAATTCTAACTCAAAGGGTCCTTCATTGACATTCGTTCCCATCATTAGTGAATTGTTGGAGGTATTTCCTTATGAACTTCCTAGTGTCCCTCCTTATAGGGAGATTGATTTTGATATTGACCTTATTCTGGAAACTCGTCCTATATCCATTCCCCCTTATAGAATGGCTTCGACTGAGTTAAAGGTGCTTAATAAGAAATTAAGGGATCTTTTAGAAAAGGGTTTCATTCGTCCTAACTTGTTTCTGTGGTGTGCATTGGTGTTATTCGTGCATAAGAAAGATTTTTCTCTTTGGATGTGTATTGATTACCGACAACTAAATAAAGTGATGGTAAAGAATAAGTACCTTGTTTTGAGAATATCTAATTTATTTGATCGAGTTCAGGGTGCTAAGTTCTTCCCTAAGATTGATTTTCGGTTCGAGTATCATCAGTTAAAGATTTGGGATGTGGATATCCCTAAGATAGTTTTTCGTACCCAATATGGGCATTTTAAGTTCTTGGTGATGTCGTTTGGTTTGACCAATTCCCTGATGATATTTATGGATTTGATGAATAGGGTATTCCATCAATTTCTAGATTTGTTTGTGATTGTCTTCATTGATGATATTTTTGTGTACTCTAATATGAGGAGGATCACGCCGATCACCTTCGTCTTGTGTTGTAGACTTTGAAAGATCAACTGTTGTATACTATTTTCTCTAAATGTGAATTCTGGTTTAACACTGTTATATTTTTGGGTCATATTTTGTTTAGTGAGGGGATCATGGTATATCCTCAAAAGGTTGCAGTGGTTAAGAAGTGTCCTAGACTCACGACTCCAACCTTGGGGTTAGAAGTTACTATAGGAAATTTGTGGAAAGTTTCTCTTCTATTGCTTCCCTATTGACCAAGTTGACTCAGAGGAAGGTGAAGTTCTTGTAGTCTGATGCTTTTGAGGGTAGTTTTGAGATGCTAAAAAAAGTTGACTTCAGCTCCAGTTTTGACTCTGCCTGAAGTCTTCTAGGGTTTCGTTATCTGTTGTGATGCACCCAACTTGGTTTGGGTTGAGTGTTGATGCAGCATGGCAAGGTGGTTGCTTATGCCCCTAGATAGTTAAAGGTTCATGAGAAGAATTACCCGACTCATGACTTGGAGTTGTTGTCTGTGGTGTTTGCATTAAAGATCTAATATCACTATTTGTATGGAGTCTATGTGGATATCTTTTCTGATCATAAGAGCCTGCAGTACGTATTTGTCAC
This sequence comes from Capsicum baccatum var. pendulum, assembly GCA_030864225.1. Taxonomy (NCBI): domain Eukaryota; kingdom Viridiplantae; phylum Streptophyta; class Magnoliopsida; order Solanales; family Solanaceae; genus Capsicum; species Capsicum baccatum. The sequence goes on along the minus strand of CM061554.1, from coordinate 104,404,583 downwards.
GCCCCAAATCCTATTAAGGCGGACTGTCACCCGTTGCCGGTAAGGCTCGGGAGAACCAACCTGTAGCAATACATTACCTATGAACATTATAAGTTACTTTTATACTAAACATGCCCTCAAAAGATAAATGGGACTAGCAAGCCAAAAGATGTTGTATGACTAGGCCGTTGGAGCCACAATGTCTACGATACGATACATGACCATACTATACTTTACATAGTCTACAAAGCCTCTAGACAAGAAACATTATCTTATAAGGGTCGGGACAGGCCCCGCCTCATGATAAGATACTATACAATGCAAAAAGATATGATAAGACTCAAAGCCCCGAAGCAACCTGGAGCTCAGTGACTGCAGTTGATATCCTGTACTCTTACTGGGGAGGTTTATTAGCTTCTACACCTGCAGCATGGAATGCAGGTCCCCCAACAGGGACGTCAGTACGAAATAATGTACTGAATATGTACGGCAACATGTACTATATATGAGATAAAAGCTCAAATGAAACCATACACTGCTGTAGGGTAAAAGACCACCTTTATGAATATTGTGGAGTCATGCATCTTATAACAATTATGTTACTTTACTCTAATCACTTGTATAATCTGTGCACATCATGTAATACAAATGACCAGCTGATCAGTGGTAAATCTATATCAGGATCGACCCATGCTAGGCTTTCCTTTCACCCCTGGGATACCCCCTGTAATACTGGGATTGACCCATGCTAGGTGATTCTTTCACCCCTGGGATACCACCCAACAGAAACAACTATATACATATATCTTCTTATTACCTTTGAGATGAATCTTTGGTGGTCGTAACATTTGAGCTATAAGACTATAAGCATGACAAATGACAAGTATGTGATCATGTAACATCATATCACAATGAAAAGAGTGGGTTATACAATTAGTGAAACATGTAGGACATAAACAACGTATGAACTTTATTTAGCTAAAAAGAAGACTCATATGTCATGGTATCCAATGTATGTATGCAGCAGTGACAATGCTCGAATCTGGACACACAAATACATGTGAAAGAGTGGAGTGGTTATATCGAAGTTTGTAAAGATCTCTATGTGCCAATAAAGACTTTGGATTCCATGCCAAATAATAAGAGATCGAATAGCCTTACATACCTCGACATATCAACTTGTTTTTACCTCGAAATGACTTCTTTTCTTCCAACTATTTATCTACAATATCATGTTTTAAATATAGTATTAGCAGCTAATCAATGCATCTGGACAGCCCAATCTCACAAAACACAACACTTTGGCAACAAACGTATAACCATCGACTCAATGGTGTTATTCCGACTTTCTCAATTCTAACTGTCTTCAACCAGTACACATTATCATATACATGATGTACACAGACTATATAAGCTCTATAACATGCTGGCAACAGTCCATAACTACAACACAGAACCATTTTACAAAACGCTCAACTAAGAAGCACAACATCTCGTCGTCTCCCTACATTTCGTCGTTAACAATTCATACTTGTCCCAACTTTGAACCAGATGCTCCCAACATATATATACATCAAATAAACCTTAACATAGTCATAAAATAGCTCAAAACACAGGGGGGAAGCGTGAAACATCAGCCCCCTCATCAAAACAGTCCAATACCATTTTGGAAGCACATAAGATCATATAAGGATACTTGTTTCCAAAGAACTAGCAAAACAGTCCAGCAACCTTGGCAACCATATACACACTATAACATATTAATAACCTCAACTTTATATCATATCAAAGTCAAAAATCAGGGTAAGAATCGTTCCAAAGCCAAGAAAATCAAACAACAACTTTCAGGACACAAGCTGTCCAGAAATTCCTGCACAGTACACCAGCCAACTTATCTTGTTTTCCATGGAAAATTCATATCAAGTATATGGTTATTTTTACATACCTTAACTCCCAAGGTGTAGTTCTAATTAAAGAACTCAAAAAGTAGCCTTTGGTTGCCTTCCAAGGTGAAGAAATGCCAAGAGAAACTTAGAGAGAAAAGCTGAAATTTTTGGTCTTCTACTAGTTAACCTAAGGAGCTCGGTTTTGGTCCCTTTTTAAGGAGGCCTTAGACCGAATTTCTCCTGATATTTGCAACTTATTAAGTCAAGTTGGTCAATGACTAATTTTCCCCTTTAACTTGGGCCTTTTGGATCTCTAAATCAATGGGCTTTAGTGGCCCATTTTCCTTAATCTTTCTTGCACTTTGTTTGGGCCCAATTTTGTTAGTAGTGAATGAATGTAGTTGGGCATATTATATAAAAATCTTGGGCTGAACATCTTTGGCCAATATAATGCTAAACCATTGGCTTTAATAGCCTCCCTAACTTGGGCTTCGTTTGTCACAAGACTTGGAAAGTTTCGGCGTTAAGCCTTGTCTTCGTTCCCCTTTCTTTTTACTAACGTCTAGACTTCAAGTGAGTTCACTTATCAATGAATTATTCTCCCTCATGTATATATACATTTTTTTTAAGCCAACCACACAGGTGACTCACCTGCTAGCTTCCTAAGTTCCATAAGCACGTCAATGATTTTTCTCCGTTTAAGGCCACAGTCTCTAAATAGACTTCCATATAGTGCCCCAATCTAACACTTGAACACTTGAAAAAAAAGTTTTGGTAGTAATTAAATCAAGTCGTATGTCATTTTATGTGAACATTACTAGTACATGTAAAATGTGGGGTGTTACATCCTCCCCCCCTTAGGAACATTCGTCCCGAATGTTAACATAACTGTATAGTCTAGGCAGGTTTGAATTTCTGGTCACACAACTGTTAATAACATAACTAGTATTCAAACACATACCTATTAATGTTCCTCCTCTGTATCTTTTGGTCCCTCCTTGTCTTCAAATAGATGAGGGTATTTGGATGTCATTACTTCCTCCGGTTCCCACGTTATTTCTTCTACTTGGTTGTTTCTCCAGAGTACCTTTACTGATGCCATTTCTTTGTTTCTTAATTTTTTAATTTGGCGATCTAGAATAGCAACCGGTACCTCTTCATAAGTAAGATCCTCTGTGACCTGTACATCTTCTATAGGAGTGATACGAGAGGGATCACCTATGCATTTTCGAAGCATTGACACATGAAACACTGGATGAACCATTGAAAGTTCCTGGGGTAGCTCTAATTTATATGCAACTTGTCCGACCCTCTTAGTAATCTTATATGGCCCTATGTAACGTGGGCTTAGTTTCCCTTTCTTACCAAATCTCATAACCCCTTTCATCGGTGATACCTTTAAAAATACCCAATCTCCAATAGAGAATTCCAGCCCTCTTCTCCGCATATCTGCATATGATTTATGATGACTTTAGGCTGTTTTTAGCCGTTGTTGTATCACCTTAACTTTTTCCATGGCTTGTTGGACTAAATCTGGCCTGAGCAAGGTGGTTTCACCCACTTCGAACCAACCAATTGGTGACCTACATTTCCTCCCATACAAAGCTTCGTAAGGCGCCATCTTGATGCTCGAATAGTAGCTGTTATTATAGGCAAATTCAATAAGGGGCAAGTGTTCTACCCAGCTACCTTTAAAATCTAATGCACAGGTTCGCAACATATCCTCAAGTGTTTGAATAGTACGCTCTGCTTGGCCGTCTGTTTGGGGATGGAAGGCTGTACTCAAATTCACTTGCGTCCCTAAACTCCTTTGAAAGGACTTCCAAAATTTTGCCGTGAATTGAGCTCCTCGATCAGATATAATAGAGAGTGGGACCCCATGTAGCCTAACTATCTCTTTGAGGTATAATTTGGCATATTCTTCAGCTGTATAATCACTTCTAACTGGCAGGAAGTGCGCTGACTTTGTGAGTCTATCAACTATCACCCATATGGAGTCAAACTTATTAACTGAACGAGGCAAAGCAGTTACAAAATCCATATTAATCATATCCCACTTCCAAGTTGGAATCTCTATACATTGCATGTAACCACCTGGCTTTTGGTGCTCTACTTTGACTTGTTGACAAGTAGGACATTGAGCCACAAACTCTGCAAGGTCCTTTTTCATGCCTCCCCACCAAAACACTCCCTTTAGGTCATGATACATCTTAGTAGATCCTGGGTGGATGGAATATCTTGAATGATGGGCTTCTTCCATTATTCTCCTTCTGAGTCTGTTAACATCAGGAACACACAATCTATTTTGGCAATAAAGTACTCCATCTTGTGTAAGTCTAAACTCCTTCATTATACCTTGACTTACTTTCTCCTTAAGGCATTGTAGAATAGGATCATAATACTGTTTTTCTTTCACTTCCCTTATCAATGAAGAATCGATAGCATTATGTACAATAATGTCCTTTCTTGGAGTTTCGAGTAGACGAACACCCAGATTGGCTAGTTGACGCAGATCCTTAGCCATGCCTTGCTTTACCCCTTTCTGATCACTGGTACCCATGAGTGTCTTACGACTTAGAGCATCAGCCATCACATTTGCTTTCCCTGGATGGTATAATATATCAATATCATAATCCTTTATTAACTCTAGCCACCTCCGCTGCCTCAAATTTAGATCTTTCTGCTTGAAAATATACTGTAAACTCTTATGATCTGTATATATGTCCACGTGCACCCCATACAAATATTGGCGCCATATCTTTAAAGCAAATACAACCGCTGCTAGCTCAAGATCATGTGTTGGGTAGTTTTTCTCGTGTGGTCTCAATTGTCTCGAGGCATAAGCAATCACCTTACCATGTTGTGTTAGTACACACCCCAAACCAACTCCGGAAGCATCACAATACACTGCATATCCCTCTGAGCCTTCTGGAAGCACTAGCACAGGTGCTGAGGTTAGCCTGCTTTTCAACTCTTGAAAGCTCCTTTCACATGCATCATTCCATTGGAATTTGGTTTCCTTGTGAGTTAGCTTAGTAAGAGGTGCAGACATAGAAGAAAAACCTTCAACAAACCTTCTGTAATAACCTGCCAATCCCAGGAAGCTTCGAACTTCTGTAGGTGTCGTTGGCCTTGGCCAATCTTTCACAGCCTCTATCTTTTGTGAATCCACCCTTATTCCTTCATCCGATACAATATGGCCCAAAAATGCCACTGATTTTAACCAAAATTCACATTTGGAAAACTTAGCATACAACCGGCGATCACGGAGAACTTGTAGTACTAGTCGTAAATGATTTGTGTGGTCCTTTTCTGACCTTGAATACACCAGAATATCATCTATAAATACTATCACGAACACATCCAGGAAAGGCTTGAATACCCTATTCATCAAATCCATAAAAACTGCTGGTGCATTCGTTAGCCCAAACGACATAACAAGAAATTCAAAGTGACCATATCTGGTTCGGAAAGCTGTCTTAGGTATATCTTTTTCCTGCACTCTCACCTGATGATAACCTGATCTCAAATCGATCTTTGAAAAGTATTTGGCACCCTGTAACTGATCAAACAAGTCATCAATTCTGGGGAGGGGATATTTATTCTTAATTGTCACCCTATTCAGTTGTCGGTAGTCAATACACATCCTCAATGTGCCATCCTTTTTACGCACAAATAAAACTGGTGCACCCTAAGGGGACACACTAGGTCTTATAAAACCCTTTTCTAACAAGTCTTTCAGTTGCTCCTTTAATTCACGTAATTCTGCCGGGGCCATTCTATATGGAGGAATAGAGATAGGCTCGGTGCCTGGTAATAAGTCAATACCAAAATCTATTTCTCGTTCTGGAGGCAAACCAGGGAGTTCCTCAGGAAAGACATCAATAAATTCATTCACTATTGGAACAGACTGGATAGTTGGTGATTCTGCCTCCATGTCTCTCACTCTAACGAGATGACATATATATCCCTTTGATATCATTTTTCTGGCTTTAAAATAAGAGATAAACCTCCCTTTTGGTTCCCCAATATTGCCTTCCCATTCAAGGACTGCTTCATTTGGAAAGTGAAAGTACATCCTCTTGGTTCGGCAGTCAACGGTGGCATAGCAAGAAGCCAACCAATCCATACCCATTATAACATCAAATTCTACCATTTCTAACTCGATAAGATCAGCTAATGTATCTCGGTCGCAGACAGTCACTATGCAGTCACAATAGACTCTTCTAACTATAATTGACTCCCCAGTTGGTGTAGACACCGCAAGTGGTTTATTCAATAATTTAGGTGTTCTACCAAGCTTCCCAGCAACTAATGGAGTAATATATGACAATGTAGAACCAGGGTCAATTAATGCATACACTTTATGTGAGAAGATGGACAATGTACCTATAACCACATCGGGTGAAGCTTCCAGGTTCTGTCGAGTCCCTAGAGCATATGTGCGATTTTGGGCCACGCTGGAACTAGCTGCCCCTCTAATACCTCTGCCGCGACCTATGGGAATTTGCTCACCTCTACCTGATGGAGGCACTGATGATGATGATACAACAGCTGATCCAGTAGGTTGTGCCATATCACCCCTGCGTCTTCTTGTGCAATCTTTTATTACATGCCCTGGCATACCACACCAATAACAAACATCCGTTCCCCTGCGACACGCACCTATATGATATCTCCCACATTGTCTGCAAGGCTGCCTAGGAGGCATTTGCTGGCTTCCCAAATATCCTGTTGTCCGTGTACCTTGGCCCTCACTTCTCTGCCCAAATTGATCATTTCTAGACCCTTGAAGTGGTGGTGAAGCACTAGCTGTAGAGTAAGAGGATGATGGCCTGGGTGGCCTATGAGAAAATCATGGCCTAAACTCACCCTGGGGTGGTGTAAACTGTCCTGTAGATCTGGCCCTCTTGAATTGCCCCCTTTTTATTTCTTGTGCCCTCCTTCTTTGTCTTTGATCCTCCAGTTTCTGTGCAAAAGCTTGCATCCTCGCTATATCCATGTCTTTATTTAAAGAAGCAATGGTATAATCTCTAACCAAATATGAATCCAGCCTATCCACATACCGATGGACTCTATCTGCCATAGTAGCAACAACATTAGGAGCGTACCTGGCCAGAGAATTAAATTTAAGACTATATTCCCTCACGCTCATATTCCCCTGATGGAGGTTCAGGAACTGATCTGCACGGGCCTCTTAGATCTCTAATGGAAAGTAATGATCAAGAAAGGCCATTTTGAACTCCTCCCAAGTAGTTGGAGGTGTATCTATGCCTTTGGAATGCTTCCAGGCTTCGTACCACAGTATAGCCACACCCTTCAATCTATATATTGCCAACTCAGCAGCTTCCGAACCAGTTACATGCATAACATCTAAGGTGCGTTGGATCTGATCAATAAAATCCTGTGGATCTTCATTTGGATCTGACCCAGTGAATGATGGAGGGTCTAAGTTGAGGAAATCACGTATTCTCGTACTGGCTGCCCTACCTGCACCAACTGCACCTGCAACTGGGCCTTCTTGTCTTTGACCTTGGCCAGCAACTATACAAGTCAACAGTTGAACTGCATTTCTCAAATCCTTCACAGAAGCATCAACAGGTGGTTCTCGGGGATTTTCACTACTTCCTGGTACATCAACAGATGGAGGGGTTGGAGATGTTTGTGTTAAAGACTCATCTAGAGCCTCACTCTGTCGTCTCGCCCGATTGGGTATACCAACTACCACTTCTACTTCCTTTCCTTTACCTTTACTCTTCCTTGTCTCTGGCATACTTACTGTACAAAATAATTCAGGGATTAGACATGGTACACTTATAATATTTGGCTCTATGGCACGAGCTAAAGAATGAAAAGAAGTGATAACTCCTAAATGCCACGTAGCCTCTTGTTTATAAATGTGGTGCACAACACATCGATAAACATGATTCTACATAGACACGGCTTTGTAGACTCCCTAGGACAACCCGCTTTGATACCACTTCTGTCACGCCCCAAATCCTATTAAGGCGGACTGGCACCCGTTGCCGGTAAGGCTCGGGAGAACCAACCTGTAGCAATACATTACCTATGAACATTATAAGTTACTTTTATACTAAACATGCCCTCAAAAGATAAATGGGACTAGCAAGCCAAAAGATGTTGTATGACTAGGCCGTTGGAGCCACAATGTCTACGATACGATACATGACCATACTATACTTTACATAGTCTACAAAGCCTCTAGACAAGAAACATTATCTTATAAGGGTCGGGACAGGCCCCGCCTCATGATAAGATACTATACAATGCAAAAAGATATGATAAGACTCAAAGCCCCGAAGCAACCTGGAGCTCAGTGACTGCAGTTGATATCCTGTACTCTTACTGGGGAGGTTTATTAGCTTCTTCACCTGCAGCATGGAATGCAGGTCCCCCAACAGGGACGTCAGTACGAAATAATGTACTGAATATGTAAGGCAACATGTACTATATATGAGATAAAAGCTCAAATGAAACCATACACTGCTGTAGGGTAAAAGACCACCTTTATGAATATTGTGGAGTCATGCATCTTATAACAATTATGTTACTTTACTCTAATCACTTGTATAATCTGTGCACATCATGTAATACAAATGACCAGCTGATCAGTGGTAAATCTATATCAGGATCGACCCATGCTAGGCTTTCCTTTCACCCCTGGGATACCCCCTGTAATACTGGGATTGACCCATGCTAGGTGATTCTTTCACCCCTGGGATACCACCCAACAGAAACAACTGTATACATATATCTTCTTATTACCTTTGAGATGAATCTTTGGTGGTCATAACATTTGAGCTATAAGACTATAAGCATGACAAATGACAAGTATGTGACCATGTAACATCATATCACAATGAAAAGAGTGGGTTATACAATTAGTGAAACATGTAGGACATAAACAACGTATGAACTTTATTTAGCTAAAAAGAAGACTCATATGTCATGGTATCCAATGTATGTATGCAGCAGTGACAATGCTCGAATATGGACACACAAATACATGTGAAAGAGTGGAGTGGTTATATCGAAGTTTGTAAAGATCTCTATGTGCCAATAAAGACTTTGGATTCCATGCCAAATAATAAGAGATCGAATAGCCTTACATACCTCTACATATCAACTTGTTTTTACCTCGAAATGACTTCTTTTCTTCCAACTATTTATCTACAATATCATGTTTTAAAGCTAGTATTAGCAGCTAATCAATGCATCTGGACAGCCCAATCTCACAAAACACAACACTTTGGCAACAAACGTATAACCATCGACTCAATGGTGTTATTCCGACTTTCTCAATTCTAACTGTCTTCAACCAGTACACATTATCATATACATGATGTACACAGCCTATATCAGCTCTATAACATGCTGGCAACAGTCCATAACTACAACACAGAACCATTTTACAAAACGCTCAACTAAGAAGCACAACATCTCGTCGTCTCCCTACATTTCGTCGTTAACAATTCATACTTGTCTAAACTTTGAACCAGATGCTCCCAACATATATATACATCAAATAAACCTTAACATAGTCATAAAATAGCTCAAAACACAGGGGGGAAACGTGAAACATCAGCCCCCTCATCAAAACAGTCCAATACCATTTTGGAAGCACATAAGATCATATAAGGATACTTGTTTCCAAAGAACTAGAAAAACAGTCCAGCAACCTTTGCAACCATATACACACTATAACATATTAATAAACTCAACTTTATATCATATCAAAGTCAAAAATCAGGGTAAGAATCGTTCCAAAGCCAAGAAAATCAAACAACAACTTTCAGGACACAAGCTGTCCAGAAATTCCTGCACAGTACACCAGCCAACTTATCTTATTTTCCATGGAAAATTCATATCAAGTATATGGTTATTTTTACATACCTTAACTCCCAAGGTGTAGGTCTAATTAAAGAACTCAAAAAGTAGCCTTTGGTTGCCTTCCAAGGTGAAGAAATGCCAAGAGAAACTTAGAGAGAAAAGCTGAAATTTTTGGTCTTCTACTAGTTAACCTAAGGAGCTCGGTTTTGGTCCCTTTTTAAGGAGGCCTTAGACCGACTTTCTCCTGATATTTGCAACTGATTAACTCAAGTTGGTCAATGACTAATTTTCCCCTTTCACTTGGGCCTTTTGGATCTCTAAATCAATGGGCTTTAGTGGCCCATTTTCCTTAATCTTTCTTGCACTTTGTTTGGGCCCAATTTTGTTAGTAGTGAATGAATGTAGTTGGGCATATTATATAAAAATCTTGGGTTGAACATCTTGGCCCAATATAATGCTAAACCATTGGCTTTAATAGCCTCCCTAACTTGGGCTTCGTTTGTCACAAGACTTGGAAAGTTTCGGCGTTAAGCCTTGTCTTCGTTCCCCTTTCTTTTTACTAACGTCTAGACTTCAAGTGAGTTCACTTATGAATGAATTATTCTCCCTCATGTATATATACATTTTTTTTAAGCCAACCACACAGGTGACTCACCTGCTAGCTTCCTAAGTTCCATAAGCACGTCAATGATTTTTCTCCGTTTAAGGCCACAGTCTCTAAATAGACTTCCATATAGTGCCCCAATCTAACACTTGAACACTTGAAAAAAAAGTTTTGGTAGTAATTAAATCAAGTCGTATGTCATTTTATGTGAACATTACTAGTACATGTAAAATGTGGGGTGTTACAGTATTAACTTAGAAAGAGCTTAATCTTAGGCAAAGGAGGTGGCTTGAGTTACTAAAGGACTATGATATGAGTCTTTACTACCATCTAGCTAAGGCTAATGTAGTTGTTGATGCTCTTAGCAGGTTATCCATGAGGAGTCTAGCTCATGTGGATAAGGATAAGAGGGAATTAGTTAAGGATATTCACCATTTGGATAATCTTGGATTTCATTTCTTAGACTTTGAGGATAGGGGTGTATTTTTTCAACAGGTGTCACAATTATCTCTTGGTTCAGAAATAAAGGAGAAATAGGTATTAGATCCCCTCTTAATAAAAATCAAGGATAATGTGGGTAAGCAAAAGGTGATGGCCTTTGATATTAGTGGTGATGGTATCTTAAGGTACCAAGGAAGGTTGTGTGTTCTCGATGTTGATAGGTTACGAAGCAGAATTTTAGCTGAGGCCCATGAATTGCGATATACAATTTATCCCGATTCAACAAAGATATATCATGATCTCAAAAAAATGTATTGGTGGAATAATTTAATCGGGATGTAGCCAACTTTGTGGCTAAGTGTATGGTCTGTCAGCAAGTGAAGGTGGAGCACATGAGGCCCGGTGTGCTACTTTAAGAAATTGAACTACCAGTGTGGAAATGAGAGATAATTAATATGGATTTTATTACTGTCTTCCATGATCGGAAAACCTGTATGACTCAATTTAGGTCATCATTGATAGGATGAATAAGTCTGCTTCTTGCCAGTGAGGACTAATTATTCTATCGAGGACTATGCAAAGTTATTCCTTCGGGAGGTTGTAAAGTTTCATGGTGCACCTGTCTTGATCATTTTAGATCATCATACTCAATTCTTATCACATTTTTGGCTTTCATTTCAGCGTGGTTTAGGGACTAAAGTGAGCCTTATCACCTCCTTTCACCTGCAGGTAGATAGGCAAGTAAAAAGAACTATTCAAATGTTGGAAGATATGCTGGATGCTTATGTAATTGACTTTGGTGGTAGTTAGTTCGACCACTTTCCTCTCATTGAATTTACGTATAATAATAGTTACCATTCTAGCATTGGTATGGTCCCATTTTAGGCATTGTATGGAAGGAGGTGTAGATCTCCTATTATATGGTTTGAGGTTGGTGAAGTAGAGATGTTTGGCCTTGATTTGGTTCACCAAGATATGGAGAAGGTGAAGGTGATTTGGGATAGCCTTAAAACCTCCCAACATTGCCAAAAGTCCTATGTGGATATAGGGAGAAGGACTTAGAGTTTGAGGGTGAAGATTGGGTATTCTTGAAGGTGTCTCCCATAAAGGGAGTAATACAATTCGAGAAGAAGAGAAAGATCAATCCCTGGTATATTGGCCTATAGTTGGTCTTGAGAAGAGTTGGTAGTATTGCATATGTGTTTTATTTTCCCTCTAGCATGAGTTCCATTCATCTGGTATTCCATGTGTCCATGTTGTGGAAATGCGTGGGTGATCCTTCATTGGTTGTTCCCTTGGAGAACATTTGTATTTTGGATGCATTGTCCTATGAGGAGATCCCAGTGAGGATTTTGGATAAAAAAGTTTGTCAGTTACGAACGAAAGATGTGGCTTTGGTAAAGGTTCTATGGCGGAACCAAAGGACAGAGATAGCTACTTGGGAAGCCAAGGAGGACATAAAGTCCAAGTATCCATTCCTATTCCTAATTTCAAAAATTCATTCTTGATGTATGTGTGTATTTTAACATCTTTGTTTTCTGACTTTGTTAAAAGCAAGATTGATTTCCTTGGCATTTTTGTTTTCTAACTTGGTTAAAGGTAAGAGTAGAGGTGTGTAGAGTCTAAATTGTTCTTGTATTACCTTGTCCCATCATTCGAGGATGAATGATCCTAAGTTGGGGAGAATAAAATGCCCCAAACTTTGGCCCTTGCAAATTTCTTAATTTTTTAACTTTATATTCATTATAAGACTCACACCACAAGTCGTATGATATGGTGATGGTTCTAAGGGATCTAGTCGTATGTCGGTCAGTGTGCTGCTGGCCAAGTTCTATCCTAGTTATGAGAATCTCCATATGATTCGCATGGTCTTGTGATGAGAGATTTAGGGTCCAATCGTATGCTGTCCATTGTCTAGCCTTGATGTTTTGCCTTGAATACGACTTGATGGTATTAGTCATATGGTCTAGTGACGAGTTGGGTAAGGAAGCCGTATATTGGACAGAATGTGGTGTCCAATTGTTTATTCTGGTGACGACTTGAAGGTATCACTCGTATATTGTGGTGATGAGTTGGAGGGTTAACTTATACCCATCTGGAAGTTTTTTTCAGCTTTTAAGCTGAAGGTATTTTGAACATTTCCCATCGAAAGCCCTTAATATCCCGCGAATATAGATATTCTCTGGTTCATGCTACTACACACATTGGGGCCCTTCCAGCTAGGTGAGATATGGGCCCATATAGCCTGTGGGTGCCTTATTTTATGAAAGTTATGCTACACAACCCAGGTTAAGATTTCCAAAGTTCATGCTAAGCTTTGTTCTCTACCCTGAAATGATATATATTTTTATATATGTATGTATGTGATTGAATATGATGATTGGACTTGGTTTTAAATGATGGCATTACCTTATTCCTGTATCCCTGTGTTACATGCTAGCGCTTCAACTGTTAACCATCTCCAAATACTGTATCCCCATGTGATGCAGCTATCAAAACCTCTTCTACTCTTCCTATGCAGTAATCAGGCACTCGAGTTAGTTCGTGAGTTGACATTACAATGGTGAGCTTCCATACTTTAGAAGGCTTTATTTCAAGGTCTTTATATTTTATGTCTCAAACTTTGTTAGACTTTGTTTTTGGCTACTGTCGGGGGCATGTCCTGATATTTTATTGACATCAAATTTATAGAGGCTTTGTTGGATTACTGTGGATTTGGATGTGTTGTCTAGCTACCGGTGATAAGCTTAGAATTTCCATGAATAAATATTAGTCTTATTTTACACTATATTGTTATGTGTTTGGAATTCATCCGACACTTGAGGTTGTTGAGTTGACTAGGTTTGGTAAAGGGGTGATCTCCGGTCCACATGGGACTTGAGATACCCATCATGACCAGGCTCTGGTTCGGGTCGTGACAGTTCGTTAGGTCAAATATTACCCAATTCAGTGACTTAGTGACTTGACTTGGATGTGAGTATGAGTGGATAAGTAAGAGCCATGAGGATAGGTTACGAGTGGTAGGTTGAGACGTATGTTGTCCAGTGTCCAATCTCTTTGGGTTCTATCTTGAATACGTCTTGACCATATGAGTCATATGTTCTGGTAATTAATGGGGTCATGGAGTCATAGGATGGATGGTGCATGGGTGTCCAACTCACTATTTTGGTGATGACTCAAGGGTACGAGTCATATGTTGTGGCCATGAGTCAAGGGGGTGACTCGTAACCACCTACGTTTTTTTTCTATAGTTTTTAGTTGGGGGCACTTTAGACATTTCTGACTTTAAACCATTTAGAACCCACGTCTCTAAAACATTTTTCAGGCCATTCATTCCACACTTTAAGAGATTAAACATACTCTTTACTCTCTCAAAATCCTCTCAAGCAAAAATGTCTAGGGTTTCTTCAAAGTGGTCATCTAAGGGCTTAGGGATCAATTTTTCTACGTGAATATCTATAATTTAGGCATATGAATCTTCCCTCATTGTTATTTTACAAAAGACATGTATTTTAATGTATGGTTTTCATGGTATCATTATGGTTTTGAAATAAAGGTTGGGGTTTTTGGATGTTCATGGTTAATTAATATTTCTCATGATTTAATTATGTTTTTTTATGTTTTAATTATGATTTTCCACATGTGGGTGTATAAGAATGGTGATTTAATTGAGGGGTCATGGTTGAGCCCCAAATATAATGATTTTGGCTTTGTTAATGGCATTTCCTCAACCTGTTTGTGAAATTATCAATGAGAATGATTTTGTCACATAATTTGATTATTCTTGGAATCTTTGCATTACATAAATGGTTAAAGAAACATGAATTGGTTTTGGTTGGTTTCATATGATTTTGGAAAGGCCTTGGTGGTCATGGTTTGATTATAAAAGGTTCTAGCTTAATTGGAAAAGGTGGAGTCTACTTTGGTTTAATGGTTTATAAAGCATAAGGTAATAGACTTGCAAACTCTAATTTTTGTATAACGATACCAATGACTAATGCCTTGTTAGAAAAATCCTTGGCAAGTGGTTGGGAATGTGTAAATGATTTTATATGGGTGGTCTTGGTGTCCTTGTGCATGATGTCACACTTTATTTTTTTGGGATATACTAGTCATCTCAGGTTTTTTTCTCCAATCATGCGACTAACATGCACTAGGGCCTTTTTAGTAGGGGAGCTAAACCCATATAGCCCAAGGGTGGTTTTAGGAAGGTTAACCTACACAACCTAGGTGAAGCTTTTAAATTCATGCTAAACCTTGTTCCCCATATATATATATATATATATATATATATATATATATATATATATATATATATATATATATATATAAACATGTGATTGCATATAGTTAGTTGATTTGATTTTGAATGATTACATTATTTTACCTTTATCCTTAAGTTACATGTTAGCGTTCACTTTGCTAATCATCTTTGGGTTCTATATCCCCATGCGATGTAGAAACTCACCATACTACCAATCCTCTTGCTCAGTGACTTGGATTCGGAGACAACTTTTAAGTCAAATTGAAGTAGTGAACTTCCATACTCTGAAACACCCCATTTCATGTTATGGACTTCTTTTCATTATTTTTATTTCTTTGGTTTTGGTTTTCTTTTCATTATTGTTATTTATTTGGTTTTGGTTTTGTCTATGGTCGGGGGCGTGTCCTGATCGGATATTTTTTTGATTTCTAGTTAGAGCCTTTTGTCGACTACTATAAGCATGGGCGGTGTCGGTATTGGTATTGGCATTGGGACTGGTATTTGTTGAATATTTTATTATGATTGTTTGGTTATGGTTATAGACTTTCTTTATTATCTTTAGACTATTAATTTTTTATCTTGTTATATATTTGGAATTTATTTAACATAGTAGTGCAGGGCGGGTAATGGTTGGGTATTGGGGGTGGTCTCCAGCCCTAGTTGGACTTGAGATGCCCAAAATAACTAGTCCCTAGTTCGACTCATGTCAGACTGGTATTAGAGCCCTAGGTTCATGGTCAATTGAGAGTACAAAAAGCCATGTCGAGTAGAGTATCCTTTAAGGGTTTGTAGTGTGCCAGACTTAAAAGGGAGAGGCTATGCATTTTAAGATATTTCTCTTTCTTGTGTTCTATTTTCGACCTGTAGAATTTGAGGTCATGAAATCTTTTCTGGTACCCATTTGTTTGCTTTTCAGATCATGCCTCCTAGATGATTTGAAGTTCACGAATACTCCTCTGTCCCACATGGGGATAATATTGATGGGACACGTCCTACTTATGTGGTCTAGACTCGATCTTGGGGTCTAGTTCCTATTTTCCTCCTAGATTTCCATCGGTTCCCTCTAGTCCTTCTCGAGATCCTTAGTATGATGTGATGAATACTGAATTTCATTAGTCTACTCATATGTTGGAATAGTTGGTAGCTTCTTAGTTCAAGTATGGTATTTTTGTTACTCCATCTTCTGAGTCCATAATGGTTGGCAGTTTATAAGGTTGAATCCTCTGACCTTTACAAGTGTTAAGGTTGAGGAGGATCCTCAAGGTTTTATTGATGAGAGAAGATCTTCTTCGTTATGCATGCTACTAACACGGAGGGTGTGAAATTCGCTTCTAATGGTAAGATGTAGCTTACCAATGGTATGAGGAATAGAAATAGTCTAGGGGTGATGATGTTGAGTCATACTTGTGGTATGATTTCTCTAGTGCTTTTTCTGGACCGCTTCATTCATCAGGAGTTGAGGGAGGAAAAGGTAGAAAAGTTTGTTAACTTGAAGCAAGGCAAGATGTCAGTTAAGAAGTATGCCTTGAATGTTCACCAGTTATCCTGGTATGCTCTGGAGTTGGTTTCTAGCATGAGGGCTAGAATGAGGAAGTTTACTTTTGGGTTATCCCGAGACTTGATTTTGGAGACTAAGGATTCCTTTTTATACAAGGACATGGATATCTCTAGGTTGGTTATGTACATGCAGCAGGTGGAGGAAGAGAAGAAGAAGCAGGTGGAAATAAGGGAAAGATAGATCAAAAGGTTTAGATTTTATGAACAGGGTGGTGGCCAACAACAGAGTGGCAGGGATGGTAAAAAGTCATCCAGGAAGAAGTAGGGAACAAGGTGCCCAATCTCAGGCCAGTGGGGCCCAATCATCTCCATCCTATCCTCTCTGCAGGTTTTGTGTTTGATTGCATCGGGGTTATTGTGATGAAAGAAAGGACAAGTACATCAACTGTGGTCAACCAGGGCATATGCTTAAACGTTGTCCTATTGGTAAGGTTTCCTCTGGGCAAACAAGGTTCCTGTTGCCTCTTCATCATCTCTGGCAACAAAAGGTATACTATCTGGCTTTGATACTGATCGAAACCGACTCTATGCTCTCACCACCCGTTAGGAGTTGAGGCATTGACTGATGTCATTACTAGTATGTTGAAATTCTTTTCCCATGATGTGTATTATTGACTTAATTTGTGGTCCACTCTCTCTTATGTGACCTCATTTTTGGCTTTGCATTTTGGTTTCGGTCTTGAGTGTATTTTGGACCTTTTTTGTATTTCTATCACGGTGGGTAACTCTATGGTGGCTAGAAGAGTCTATATGGGTTGTGTGGTATCTGTGGGTGATTGGGAGACCTTGGTGGATCTGTTTGAATTATACATAATGGATTTAGGTGTCATATTGAGGATGGATTGGTTTCACTTGTGCTATGCTTCTCTAGATTGTTGGACCCATAAGGTTATTTTTAAATTTTCTAATAATCCAGTTATTGAGTGGGAGGGTGTTTCCCTAGCTCCTAAAGTGTGGTTCATATCATATCTTAGATCTCAGAAATTGATCTCCAAGGGGCGTCAATATGATCTGATCTAGGTTAAAAATTATAACTTAGAAGGTGTCCTGGTGGTGAATGAATTTCCTGAGGTGTTCCCTAATGACCTTCCAGTGTTCCTAATAATAGGGAGATTTATTGTGGGATAGATCTTGTTCCGAACACTTGTCCTATTTCTATTCCCCCATATAAAATGGCTCCGACTGAGTTAAAGGAGCTTAAGGAGCAATTAAAGGATTTTTTAAATAAGGGTTTCATCCATCCTAGTGTGTTTCCGTGGGGTGCACCCCTTTATTCGTACATAAGAAGGATGGTTTCCTTTGGATGTGTATTGACTACCAACAATTGAATAAGGTAATGGTAAATAATAAATACCCTCTTTCAAGGATATATGATTTTTTTGATCAACTTAAGGGTGCTAAGTTTTTCTCCAAGATTGACCTTCGATCTGGGTATCATCATTTAAAGATTATGGAGGTGGATATTCCTAAGACTAGTTTCTGTACTCGGTTTGGGCATTTTGAGCTCTTGGTTATGTCTTTTGGGTTGACTAAAGCCCCAACGACTTTCATGAACATGATAAATAGAGTCTTTTGTCAGTTTCTGGATTTCTTCATCACTATATTCATAGATGATATCCTGGTGTACTCTAAGAGTGAGGTGGATCATATTGATCACCTCCGCATTGTCTTTGAAACCCTGAAGGAGTAGGACTTGTATGCCAAATTTTTGAAATGTGAATTTTGGTTGAATGCTGTCACTTTTTTGGGTCATGTCATTTCTAGTGAAATGGTGGATCCGCAAAAGTTTGCAGTGGTTAAGAAGTGGCCTAGACCTATGACACCAACCAATATTTGGAGCTTCTTGGGTTTAGCCGGTAATTACAGGATGTTTATGGAAAGTTTCTCTTCTATAGCTACCCCGTTGACTAAGTTGACCTTGACAAAGGTAAAGTTCTTGTATTTTGATGCTTGTGAGAGTAGTTTTGAAAAGCTAAAGGGTAACGACCCAAAATCACCTCCCGGGACGTCACACGGTGCTTAGGGATACAAGTAGCCCCAAGCTAACCCTTTGAGCCTATCACTCCTCATAATAACTAATTCAAGAAGGAATATACAAAACACTGGCACTGTCATATAAAATGAAAGGAAATACGAAGGTAATACTCAATCCAAATGACCACAATACTGGAAATCTCAACACAACCACAGTCTGATAACTAGTATGACAAAGCCTCTACTACCCCATATACTAGAGCCATTGGGACAGGCCCCCAACTGCCTCAAACTGAAATGAAAGTAATAACGTAACCACTCAAATACGGAAATATCTGAAGATAGGCCCTCGAACTATGAGGACTCACCACTGGAGAAATATAGACAAAGGTACTCGAGAATCACTGAAGAGGCTGGGACTGAGCACCTGAACCTACATTATAAGACAATGTAGCACATAGATGTATATGTGGATCAACACTTGGGAATGTATTGAGTATGTGGGGGTGTATGCATTTATATAAAAACAATATTAATACTCTTCAATCAAATCATGCATACAATTAGGAATGACTCACATAGCTTGAATAAGTCAAAAGGTAAATATCATAAATCATGTAGAATGAAGCATGTAACACAAATCTTGTGAGTCATTATACTTTAGCTTTGAAATCTGTACTCTTCTCTTATTCTCATTACTCATAGGCTGAAGGAAAATTTAAACAATACTTTCAAATCATGCATATGTCTCATGGGGGGTAAAACTTCTTTAATGCTCAAGAACTTATAACTTTTTTGAACTCAAATACTTGGAACTCAGAATCATATGACTTTGGTTTAAGAACTGATTATCAACTCTTATTAGTAGAGAAAACTACTTCCTTCTTTGGAAAATACTCAAAAGCAATTCGTTCACTTTAGAAAATATCTCATCTCAAAGCTTTTGGGAAAATATTCTATCTCAATGGAAAATACTTTAGTTTAGGGAGGTTCTCTTAACCGACATAAACCATGCGAGCTATATGGAGTCTAAAGTCTTTTCCTCCTAAGAAAGAAACCTCATGTTGGGGAGAGGCGTCATACTCTTGCCAAGGAGTATAACCTCAACTCAGTGATCACTTATCTCGACCTTGGGCCCAATCATCTAGGCCTCAGGCCCAAAATCTCAAACCTATGGTAGAACGTAGTTCGAGGGTAAGAAAATGTGGTAACTTACCCAATTCGGTGCTAAATACTACTCCCATAAGTTTATGTCGCTCATCTCATGGAAATCCATTTTTAAAATAATCTCATGGTTCATAAGAACCCAACAATTAATTCTGTAATCTCATGTGGTAGAGTGGATTTCAAAACACTATGACCATTAGGTCAAAACATTTCTCAATAATCTCAAAATACTCTCAAATCATGGGTGCTTGTAGCACAATAGTTCATGAAATTGCAAGTTCAAGTAGGGCTTAGTGACCCATAATTCAATCTCAAGTTAAATTCATAAAAATGCATAATAGATAGCATATAGATTCATAATTCATGTAGAAATCTGGAAGTTACAGTAATTTGTCTCAAAATATCAACATACTTATATACTTCAATTGATAGAACATTGAAACTCTTAAATTCTCAAGGAGTAACAACATAGGGTATAAACCCAGCTTCAATTTCTTAAGAAAACATGCAAAATCATGCTATTTGACTTTCAATTCATGGGAAACATCAAGATATTGCAATCAATAACAATGGGTGAAAAACCCTAATTCAATATCATGTAAAATATCATAGATTGCAGAAAATTATAGTTTAAATAAGCCTTTGGGCACAAGGGTGAAAGGATTACCCTTGTTTAAAACCCCACATACCTTAAATTATGAAATTGGATGAACAAGCTTGCTCTAAACTCCCCTTCTTACTCTTGAGAGAGGGTTTTTGTAACCCTTGAACTTGGGGAATTCAAATCTCAACTCAATTTGTAGAATCTATGATAAGTTCTTGGATTTCTTGGTGAAGGGTTTTAGATTTGATCTTGAGGGAGAAACCCTAGCTCTCTTGTGTTTTGGATGATGAATTAAGTCATTTTCTTCGTTTGGAATATATTTGGTCGCTAAAAGAGTGCAAAGACTATTCCCTTTTAAAAATGGCTTAAAATACTGAACGGGGGATGCGACGGTCGGAGCAAAGGTCCGTCGCAGTCTTGACGGTCCATCAGAACGTCCATCGCATATTGTCCAGGATGAGACCACACTACCTTAGTGGCGACGGTCCATCACAGCCTTGACGGTTCATCGTCCTGGCTGACACAATTGGGCTAAAAAAGGGAGTTAGTTCCTTGGTTGTGATGGGCTAAGCGACGGTCCATCGGATCGTTCGTCGCACCTGGGTGGTTCCGACAATTCTCAATAAAATGACCATAACTTCCCACCTCGATGCCGGATTTAGATGAAATTGATATCGTTGGAAAGCTAATTCAATTCTCTACATGAAAAAAAATTAAAATTTAAGAAAATTCTATATGGTTTAAACACCAATCACTTAGGAAGTCTCTTCTCAATCTTTTAGGGCCGGAATTACACTTCACTTGACACACTCTAAAGCTTGAACTACGAGGGAGCTTTGCAAGGTCTTACAATATCTCCCCCTTGGAGTCATTCGTCCTCGAATGTTGCTAGTTAGACTAGGAACACAGGAAAACAGAGTACACATAGCTAAAGCAATTTTCTAAACAGGCTCAAAATCTTTCTAAACTTTTGAATACCTTGGAAATTGCAAGAACTCATGCAAGAATAGATATATAGCTGAACTTTAGATTAGAAGGTCTGAATTAAGGAAGAATAATACCTTCAAATCGATCTGAACTCGTGGAAAAAAGGTGACGGAACTTGGGTCGCATGTCTGCTTCTGCCTTCCAATTAGCACCCTCAACTGACTGGTTCAAGGGAACCTCTTTGTTCCTCAGTCTACGGATTTGAAAATCTCGGATCTTAATGAGAATCTCATCGAATGAAAGGCTGTTCTGAATAACAGCACTCTCTAAAGGATCTACCACAACGAAATCACCAATATGCTTCTTAAGCATGGAGACGTGAAAAATAGGATGAATGGCTGACAACTCCAGAGGCAACTCAACCTCATAGGCCACTTTCCTAGAACGGCTCAAAACTCTATACGGGCCAACATAACGGGGACTAAGCTTTCCTTTTTTACAAAACCTCTTCACCCCTTTCATGGGTGAAATCATCAAGTACGCCAAATCACCCACTTCAAACTCAAGATCTCTTCTCCTCACATCGGTATATGACTTTTGATGACTCTGAGCTGTCTTTAACCTCTTTTTAATCAACTTAACTTTCTCCATAGCTTCAAACACTGCACTAGGCCCAATCACGATAGCTTCACCCACTTTAAACCAACCTATGGATGATCTATATCTTCTACTATACAAGGCCTCAAATTGTGCCATCCCGATGCTAGCATGGTAACTATTGTTATAGGCGAACTCTATCAATGGCAAATGCTCATCCCAACTTCCTTTAAAATCAAGAGCACATGTCCTCAACATGTCTTCTATGGTTTGAATAGTCCTCTCAGGCTGACTATCTATCTGCGGATGAAAAGTAGAACTCAAAAGAACTTGGGTACCAAGACCTTGCTGAAATGCCCTCCAAAATTGAGAAGTAAATTGAGTACCCCTATCCGAAATGATAGACAAGGGAACTCCGTGCAGCCTGACTAACTCCCGAATATACAATCTAGCATAATCCTCCGCCGAATAGGATGTATGCATAGGCAAAAAGTGTATGAACTTAGTCAGCCTGTCTACAACAACCCAAATAGAATTATGATGACGACGCAAAAGAGGTAACCCGATCACGAAGTCCATATTCACCACTTTCCACTTCTAAGTGGGTATACCAAACTCTTGCATCACACCACCAGGTATTTGGTTCTCTACCTTAACCTGTTGGCACGTTGCACACTTTGCTACAAGATCAGCTATATCTTTCTTCATACCATTCCACCAATCGATTTCCCATAAGTTACGATATATTTTGGTAGTGCTGAGATGAATAGAATACCACATGCCATATGCTTCAGCCATAATCCTTTGCCTAAGATCATCAACAGATAGGATACACAACCTACCCTACAATCTCAATACGCCATCTCCCCCTTGGGAGAAAGCCTCAACCTTTTGGTCCTTAACTAACTCCTTTAGTCTGACCAAACTAGGATCTCGGTCTTGTTTCTCCTTCTCTTCCACAACTAAGGAGGATTCAGAACTACTTTGCACCAAAGTACTTCCCTCAGCTGAATCAAGTAACCTAACACCCAATCTAGCCAGATAATACACATCATGAGCTAACTCTTTCTTACCTTCCTCTATATGAGAAACACTACCTATAGACAATCTACTAAGGACATCCGCCACTACATTGGCCTTACCCGGGTGATACAACACACTCATATCATAGTCTTTTAACAACTCCAACCACCTCCTCTACCTAAGATTCAACTCCCTCTAAGTAAGCACACATTGCAGGATCTTATGATCAGTAAACACATCAATATGTACAC
This sequence comes from Capsicum baccatum var. pendulum, assembly GCA_030864225.1. Lineage (NCBI taxonomy): Eukaryota > Viridiplantae > Streptophyta > Magnoliopsida > Solanales > Solanaceae > Capsicum > Capsicum baccatum. The sequence continues at coordinate 104,381,458 of CM061554.1, read as the reverse complement.
CATAAAGATAGTGTCTCTAGATTTTCAAAGGAAAGACCACAACTGCTAGCTCAAGATCATGGGTTGGGTAATGCTTTTCATGCGGCTTCAACTGTCTAGAGGCATAGGCTATAACCTTACCTCTTTGCATCAACACACAACCCAAACCAATTTTAAAGAAATCATAATATACCATAAAAATATCTGTACCATCTAGCAAAGTCAACACAGGGGCTGAAGTAAGTCAGTTTTTAACTCTTGAAAACTCTTCTCACAGGAATCTGACCACTGGAACTTAACTTTCTTTTGGGTCAGCTGGTTCATGGGAGATGCAATAGAGGAAAAACCTTCAACAAAATGATGGTAGTAGCATGCTAGACCCAAGAAACTTCTAATATCAGATGGAGAGATAGGTCTAGGCTAATTTCTTACAGCTTTTATCTTTTGGGGATCAACTCTAATACCTTCGGCTAAAATAATATGACCCAAAAAGGCTACAGACCTTAGCAAAAATTCATACTTACTGAATTTGGAAAACAACTGGTGACCACTAAGAGTTTGTAAGATAATTCTAAGGTGATCTGCATGATCATGCACACTGCGGGAGTACACAAGGATGTCATCTATGAACACTATAACAAATATATCAACATATTGCTTGAGCACTCGATTCATGAGGTCCATTAAAGCTATGGGGGCATTGGTTAGCCCAAAAGACATAACTGGAAACTCAAATTGACCATAGCAGGTTTAGAAGGCTATCTTTGGAATATCACATTTCCTCACTTTAAGTTAATGATAGTCGGATCTAAGGTCTATCTTGGAGAAATAACTTGCACCTTCCAACAGATCAAATAGGTCATCGATTCTTGGAAGAGGATACTTATTTTTGACTGTGACCTTGTTTAGCTAACGATAGTCAATGCACATACGCAAAAAACCATCTTTCTTCTGCACGACTAGAACAGGTATGCCCCAAGGAGAAATACTGGGCCTTATGAAACCTTTGTCTAAAAGAACTTTGAGTTACTATTTTAACTTCTTAAGCTCAGTCAGTGCCATACGGTATGGCAAAATAGAAATGGGATGAATATCGGGAAGAAGGTCAATCCCATATTCTATCTCTCTATCAGAAGGTACCCTTGGGAGATCTTCTGGAAAAACATCAGGAAACTCATTAACAATATTGACTGACTGAATAGTTAAAGCCTCAAACTTAGTGTATTTGACTCTAACTAGGTGATAGATGCAACCTTTGGATACTAGCCTTTTGTCTTTGAGATAGGAGATAAAATGACTCTTGGGAGATACCGAACTCCCGAACTACTCAAAAATTAGTTCATTAGGAAACTGAAACTTAACAACACGGGTACGACAGTCTATAGATCCATAACAAGAATGAAGCCAATCCATACCCAGAATAAGGTCAAAATCCACCATGTCTAACTCTATCAAATCAGCAAGTATAACTCTATGAATAACAGTAACAGGACAATCTATAGACACTTTTTAGCAACAACTGACTCCCTTATTGGTGTGAAGACTAGGAAAGGCTTGCGATTTTTTTTGGGGCTCATTTTGAAATTTACAGCCACAAGTGGGGTCATATAAGAGAGACTTGACCCGGGGTCCAACAACACATAAACATCAAGACAAAAGATACGGAGCATACCAGTAACATCATCAGGAGAAACCTCCTGCTCCTGATAGGATTGTAAGGCATAGAATTTGTTCTGGCGCTGATTGCCAGCAGTGCTAGATGAAGCACCCTAAACAGGGGCAGGACGAGGGACAGGAGCTGGTGTACTAGTGGTATGTGCCTGAGGTCAGGCATCTCTGGTCCCCTGCCTAGCATGCGAACAATCTCTAAGTCTATGGCCCTATTTTCCACAACCAAAATAACCCCTCAAATCTATGAAACACTCACCAGGATGATCCCTACCACACTTAGCACAAGGAGGATAGCAGGTCCTATTAATAACACTATTCTATGACCTAGACATAAAAGACCTTCCCCTTGCTCCTGCCTACCTCTAGGAACGGGAGCACTAATTGATGAAAGCGCGGGAATGGATAGACGTCTCTGAAATTGAGGGCAGTTCCTTTCATGGAACCTAGGATGGCTATACTCATACTGCTCAGATCTAACCCCCTTGTTACCCCTCACTCTATCACTCTCCCTTAACATATCTGCCTCTATCTACTGTGTATGTATTATCAACCTAGATAGAACATATCCCTATGCAGCATCACAGTTCTACACTTTTTCAGCACCAAACCAGAAGCACTTGTCATGTACTTTCTCATACTAGCTTGGGTGTTAGAAATCAAATAAAGAGCATACTTGGCCAACTGGTTAAACTTCAAGCAAGACTCCTTAACTGTCATAGAGCCCTGTCTCAAGTTCATAAACTCCTCAATCTTTGCTTCTCTCATCTCAAGTAGAAAAAACTTGTCCAAGATTACATCTTAGAATACCTGCCAAGTCATAGGACTAGCATCCTTACCTCTACCCTTCCTCTATGATACAACCCAGTCATAAACTGTGTATTTCAACCTGTAAGATGCCAAATAAACACTTTCTTCCTCAGAAACATACATCACCTATGTGATCTTTCTCACCTCCTCAAGGTACAACTATGGGTCCTACCTTTCTTGGACCCATAAAACTCTGGCAGATTCATCCGCTTGAAATAATGGATCCTAGAAGCAGCAACATCACCTCCTTGCTAATTTGCAACTGCAGCTTGCTTATTAGACTAAACAATAGCGGTGACTTCTTGGGCTAACGCCTAAAAGGCCGCCCAAAACTCAGCATAAGACACTGTCTCATTCAAGGGATCAATGGGCTGGGGTTGCTCATTATCATTTTTATGGGCATTCGCTCTTTGGAGAGGCATTTTCTAAAATAGGAGAGCATGAATTAATAGATGAGAGAGACAACTATAGACATGATAGAATCTGAAGGAAAGAAATAACTTTTTCTCAAAACATCTTGTAGCCTCTTGCTTATAGATATGGCACGCTACACATCGATGATCAAAACTCTACTCAACGCGGCTTATTAGACTCCCTAGGACTCCTTTAAAACCTTAGGCTCTGATACCAAGTTTGTAACAACCCAAAATTACCTCTCGGGATGTCACACGGTGCTTAGGGCTACAAATAGCCCCAAGCTAACCTTTTGAGCCTATCACTCCTCATAATAACTTATTCAAGAAAGAATATACAAAACACTGGCAGTGTCATATCAAATGAAAGAAAATACGAAGGTAATATCCAGTCCAAACGATCACAATACTAGAAATCTCAACACAACCACAGTTTGATAACTAGTCTAACAAAGCCTCTACTACTCTATGAACTAGAGAGCCGTTGGGACAAGCCCCTAACTAACTCAAACTGAACTGAAAGTAATAACATAACCACGCAAATACTGAAATATCTGAAGATAGGCCCTCAAACCATGAGGACTCACTACTAGAGAAATATAGACAAAGGTACTCGAGAATCACTGATGAGGCTGGGACTGAGCACCTGAACCTACATTATAAAATACTGTAAAACATAGACGTATATGTGGATCAACACTTGGGAATGTACTGAGTATGAGGGGTGTATGCATTTATATAAAAATAGTATCAATACTCTTCAATAAAATAATGCATGCAATTAGGAATGACTTACATGGCTTGAATAGGTCAAAATGTAAAGCTCATAAATCATGTAGAGTGAAGCACGTAACACAAATATCATGAGTCATTATACTTTAGCTTTAAAATCTCTACTATTCTCTTATTCTCATTACTCATAGGCTGAAGGAAACTTTAAACAATACTTTAAACTCATGCATATATCTAATGGGGAGTAAAACTTCTTTAATTCTCAAGATCTTATAACTCTTTTGAACTCAAACACTTGGAACTCAGAATCATATGAATTTGGTTTAAAAACTAATGATCAACTCTTATTAGTAGAGAAAACTACTTCCTTCTTTGCAAAATACTCAAAAGTAATTCGTTCACTTTAGAAAATATCTCATCTCAAAGCTTTTGAGAAAATATTCTATCTCAATAGAAAATACTTTAGTTTAGGGAGGTTCTATTAACAAACATAAACCATGCGAGCTACTTGGAGTCCAATGTCTTGTCCTCCTAAGGAAGAAACCTCACATTGGGGAGAGGTATCATACTCTTGCCAAGGAGTATAACCTCAACTCAGTGAATACTTATCTCGGCCTTGGGCACCAATCATCTCGGCCTCAGGCCCAAAATCTCAAACCTACGGTGTCACGTAGTTCTGGGGTAAGAAACTGTGGTAACTTACCTAACTCGGTGTTAAATACTACTTCCTTTAGTTTATCTCGTACATCTCATGGAAATCCACTTTCAAAATAATCTTATGGTTCATAAGAACCCAATAATCATATATGTAATCTCATGTGGTAGAGTGGATTTCAAAACTCTAAGATCATTAAGTCAAAACATTTCTCAATAATCTCAAAATACTCAAATCATGGGTTCTTATAGCACAATAGTTCATAAAATTGCAAGTCTCATGTAGGGCTTAATGACCCATAATTTAATATCAAGTTAAAACTCATCATAATGCATAATAGATAGCATATAGATTCATAATTCATGTAGAAATCTGGAAGTTACAGAAATTTGTCTCAAAATATCAACATATTCATATACTCTAATTTCTAGAACATTAAAACTCTTAAATTCTCAAGGAGTAACAACATAGCGTGTAAACGCAGCTTTAATTTCTTAAGAAAACATGCAAAATCATGTTATTTGACTTTCAATTCATGGGAAACATCAAGATATTGCAATCAATAATGGGTGAAAACCCTAATTTAACATCATGTAAAATTTTATAGATTGCAGAAAATTATAGTTTAAATAAGCCTTTGGGCACAAGGGTAAAATGATTACCCTTGTTCAAAACCCCACATAACTTCAATTATGAAATTGGATGAACATGATTGCTCTAAACTCCCCTTCTTACTCTTGAGAGAGGGTTCTTGTAACCCTTGAACTTGGGAAATTTAAATCTAACTCAATTTGTAGAATCTATGATAAGTTCTTGGATTTCTTGGAGAAGGGCTTTAAATTTGATCTTTAGGGAGAAACCCTAGCTCTCTTGTGTTTTGTATGACGAATGAAGTATTGCTTCATTTGGAATATATCTGGTTGATAAAAGAGTGGAACGACCGAAGAGCCCCATTTTAAAAACAACTTAAAATACTAAACGGAGGTTGCAACGGTCGAAACGACAGTCTGTCACTAGCCTGACTGTCGGTCAGATTATTCGTCGCACGCCGGTCAGAAAAAAACACACTGCCTTGATGTGACGGTTTAAGCGATGGTCCATCAAAATGTCTATCGCACGTTGGCCAGGATGAGACCACACTACCTTGGTGGCGACGGTCTCAACGACGGTCCATCGCAGCCTTGATGGTTCGTAGTCCTGGCTGTCGTACTTAGGCTAAAAAGAAAGTTACTGCCTTGGTTGCGATGGGCCAAGCGATGGTCCATCGCAGACTCGACGGTCCTTCAGTTCGTCCATCGCACCTGGGTGGTTCCGATAACTCTCAGTAAAATAGCCATAACTTCCCACCCCGATGTCGGATTTAGACAAAATTGGTATCGTTAGAAAGCTAATTAAATTCTCTACATAACAAAAAGTCAAATTTAAGAAAATTTTATATGGTTTAAACCCCAATTATTTGGGAAGTCTCTTTTCAATCTTTTAGGGCCGGAATTACACTTCACTTGATATGCTCTAAAGCTTGGACTATGACGGAACTTTGTGGGGTCTTACAGAAAGGATAAGATGCCTTCAGAACTGATCTTGACTTTTCCTAAAGGCATTGATGGGTTTGTGGTCTATTGTGATGCATCTCATGCGTGGCTTGGTTACGTCTTGATATAGCATGGCAAGGTTATATCTTATTTCTCTAGATAGTTGAAGGTGCATGAGAAGAATTATCCAACTCATGACTTGGATCTATGGGCCGTGGTATTTGCATTGAAAATCTGACACGGCTATTTGTATGAAGTGCATATGGATATGTTTTCTGATTATAAGAGCCTATAGTATGTATTTAGTTAGAAAGCGTTGAATCTCAGGCAAAGGGGGTGGCTTGAGTTGCTTAATAATTACAACATGAGTCTTCACTACCATTCATGTAAAGCTCACATGGTTGTTAATACTCTTAGTAGGTTATCCATAAGGAGTCTAGTTTATATAGATGAGGGTAAATGAGAGTTGGTGAAAGTTGTTCACCGTTTGGCTAACCTTAGAGTTCGCCTCTAGACTCTGAGGATGGTGGTGTGTTTGTTCAGAAGGTGGCGAAGTCTTCTGTAGGTGATGATATGAAGGATAAGTTAGTCTTAGATCCTATCTTGATGAGGATCAAAGGTGATGTAGGTGGACAAAAAATAATGACGTTTGAGGTTAGTGGTGATGGTACCTTGCTTTACCAAGGGAGGTTATGTATTCCCGACATAGATGGATTACGAGAATGGATCTTGGTTGAGGCTCATGAGTCGTTCTATGTTATTCATCCTGGTTCGACAAAAATGTATCATGACCTTAAGAAGATGTATTAGTAGAATGATACAAATTGGGATATGGTTAGTTTTGTGGCTAAGTGTATGGTGTGCCAACAAGTGAAAGTTAAGCACATGAAGCCTGGAAGGTTATATCAAGAAATTGAGTTGCCTATTTGGAAATGGGGGTGATCAAAATGGATTTCATTATGAGTTTTCCCTGGTCTCGGAATTAGTTTAATTTGATTTGGGTCAACATGGATAGGATGACTAAGTCTGCTCACTTTTTGACAGTGAGGACTAATTTCTTGGTAGAGGATTATGAGAGGTTGTACCTTTGAGAGAATGAGAAGTTTCATGGGGTGTCTGTTTCTATCATCTCAGGTCGTGGTACACAGTTTTCATCAGTTTTTGTCCATTATTTTAGAAAGGTTTGGGGACTAAGGTGAGTCTTATTACAACTTTCCACCCGCAGTTAGATGGGCAAGCGAAAAGAACTGTTTAGACATTGGAATATACGCTTCGATCTTGATACGATAACGACCAATAACACACGAAAACACATTCCCAAAATGGTCCACTAACTCAATGAGTCGAGGATCCTTTAGGAGAACACACTCAAATTCAAGAGCAAGAACAAGAAGAAAGGTATTACAAGGTGTTTTAACCCCAAATCAGCCAACAACCAAATTATATTAGCTACAATAAAAGAGACAACAATAACAACAACAAGGAATACACTCGGCTAACACTAATTAAGAGAAAACAATAAAAGATTACAATAAAAGTAAAGGGATAGATAGATAGACCAATGGTCGGTATAATCTTAAGAACCCAAGAAATTATTCCACTATTTGACCCTTAACACCACACACAACACAAAACCTGTCTCTTATGTGACATAAGATTGGATTCCACCTCTTAAGCATCGACATTTCCTAGCAAAATGCATACACAAGTGATTCCACACTTGTATAAGTCCTAGTTTCCAATTTTCCTCTAAGAAAAGAGAGGACTTGTGTTACAAAGGGCTATACACTCTAAATATTCATAAAAAAAACTAAGTCTAAAAGGCCTACAATGTTTCTTTTATAGCTATTACAAAATATAAGTTAACATGACCAAAAGTCCCTTCAAAGAGTGGGTGCCCATCAAGTGTAAGTTATGGACTGATTTTGTTGCATTTTGGGCCTCTCTTACACTTCAATAGCACACCCCAAGTCTTGGGCCCAACTCGCACTCTCATAACTCTAGATTCGTGATTATTCTTGTATCATTCTTTCTATCTTGCGAGGAATTTATCCACAAATTCACGGCTTCACCTCATTTAATTTGTCACTTCAAAGGCAAACAGTAGACAAACAAGTCATAAAAACAAGTCAAAAATAGTCCACAAGAACTTGAAGAATCCGAGGGCTCAATAACAACAAGTCTCAGCCAACATCTTTACTTTAAACCTCAGCTTCCTCTCCATCTTGTGCCTTGTCTTCATCATTCTCCGAAACACATAGTGAATGGAAAAGGAAACACTAAACACATCTAACCTCTTTTTTTGGTGGCGGGTTCCTTGTGATTCCTACGTCTTCCCCTCAACTTCTCTTCCATCTTATATGCATCATTGTAGAATTAATATCACTCATGTTCCTTTCTACCACACTCCTCTATATGGACATATTTGGTTTAGGTAAAGTGGAGTTTCGAAAGAAAGGATTGATTTGGTAATGTAAAGCTTCAGTTGTGGAGCTTAGATGAGAGATGGTTGGCTTCCAATTCCTTCTTGTTAAACTTGATTGAATTATGGGAGAAGTGACCTACTTAGGTCTCGAGTTGGAGAACATTGGGTGGCTTGGATTATGTCTATGTCATTTGGTAGTGTTCTTGGAGGATTGATTGTTTGAGGTAAGTTTCAGAAGTAGAAACATGAGAATTCCTTCAACTCTCCACTCGATCCACCCTCTCAAGTATAGTAGACATATCTGACCCTAATTTCGTATAACCTGCATTCGCCTTAGCTATTTCTCGGGTAATAACATCAAGGTGGGCCAAAATGTTGTCCATTATGGACAAGGAGATACCTATAAAACAGAAAACATATTAGTTGTAGAAAATATCCTCACTCTTATTTTATTTCATGTCTCTCGGATCCCTCACTCTCAATCCCACAAGTGTTGTAACTTGCTTGTACTCCAAGAGGTGTTGAGGGGTGAATCTAACATTTACTAGGACTCCAAAGAGATTCCAGTCAAAATCCTAGACTATCAGACTCGTACACTGAGGAACAAAGAAGTCCCGCTAGGCAAATTTCTTTGGCGAAATAAGTCTATTAAGGGAGCTACTTGGGAAGCAGAAGAAAACATGCAGACCAAGTATCCTCACCACTTCTCCGCAAACTCAGACCTAGCTCAAGGTAACGTTCTCCTTAAGATTTTCAGTTTCATGTTTAGGTTTCAGTGACAAGATTGGTATCCATTTCACATTTAGAATTCCATTACAACTTGATAGGAAATTCTATTGCATATCCAGTCATGCATTCATATGTCAGTTCAGTTATATAATCATGCATCAGACATGCGTTCTCATTGTGAGAACCTAAGTTCATCAGAACACTCATTCATACATTCATTAATCAGTTACACATGCATCAGATATGCATGTTCAGTATGGTATATTCAGTTATCAGTCATGTCAGTCAAAAGATCATGTTCCAGTTGTTCATGTTCAGTATGTACGTCAGTTTATCTTCTCCCTCTCACTCAGTCTCATTCGAGGATGAATGTTCTCAAGGAGGAGATATTGTAATGCCCCATACTTCTACCTAGCTTGAAATCATCCCAAGAATATTGGAAACTTACCTTGAAAGATAAATCTATTTGTGTACACATGGAATTTTAAGATTTTCACTTTTTGTTGAGTGGGAAATTGAATTAGCTTTCCAACGATACTAATTTTTTCCTAATCCGGTATCGGAGTAAAATGTGATGGACGTTTTATCAAGAGCTATCAAAACTGCCCAGGTGCAACGGGCAGGTTGACGGATCGTCGATCTAGCGATGGACCATCGTCTAGACCGTTGCAGCTAAGGTAGTAAGCCAGTCTTCTAGCTAAGGTGAGGCGAAAAGGTTGACAGACCATCGAACTTACGATGGTCCATCGCCCAAGACATTGCTACTAAGGTAGGGACTATTATTGCCCAGGTGCGACGGTCAGAATAATTGACCATCGACCTAGCGATGGACCATCGACCTAGCGATGGACCATTGCACGAGCCATCGAAGATCCCATTCAGCAATTTAAATTCATTTTTAAAAGGGTATTTGGGTCTTTTTCCACCCGTTTTAACCCCTAATTATACCAGACCATAGCCCATAACTTTATTATTCATCTATAATATCAAATTAGGGTTTCTCTCAAAGATCAAACCTCAAGAACAAGAAACCCTAGGAGTTTAATTTCAAGTCAAGAATTCAAGTTTTTCTCCATCAATCTTTAAGAAATCATCCACCCAAGTATGTCATGTGTTGATTCATGGGTCCCTTTCACCCATGAATCTCAAGAATCTCTTTTCAAAATCAAAGATTCGTGTATTTATGAATATTCATGATTTAAATTGAATTAAAATTTATGTTCATGATGTTGTGGGGTTTTGATTCATGTTTGAAATTACATATTCCATTGAATAACCCTAGGATGTGGTGATTTGCATAATAATTATGATAAACCCTTAAATTTACAAATTGATTGATGTATCCATGATTATTAGATGTGTTGATGATTGTATAAACAATGGATGCTCCCCATTTGTTCTATTAAATGCCTATGTAAATGAAAAGTGACATACTAGTATGATAATATGAAATCCCCAATCATGTACAAGTTTATGCATGTCAAATGTTTGATGAAATGTCTTAGTCAATGAATTATGGATACATGTGTAACCCGTGCGGTGCTTTAGAACCTCTACTTCATGAAATCTCCAATTTATTATATTATATTGTGATATTGGTCATGCATTCAAGAAAGTCATGCTTTGTTAGTTTCCTTCTATCGAGTCCTGGGGGTACATGTACCTAAAAATTTAGCAGTATGCTTGGAATCAATATTGTGTTTTCAAGATACTCTCAGTCAAGCTACGTTCATAGAAATTCAGTCAGTCATATGACCCAGGAAAACTCACTAAACTCGGTAATGTCAGAAATTCAGTAATCTCAATAGTATTACATCAGTCAACGAAACTCAGTTAACTCAGTCCAGTTAGATCAGGTAATCATGATTAGGGTCTATCCAGATGGGAGTAGAAATTAGCACCAAGCGAACCCAAGGATGGTAACCCACCTATTATATGAGGGTGTGATTCTTAGAAGTAATCCTTCCATTCTAGAACTACGTAGCCAGCGTAGGTTGAGACATTATAGCCTATTATATGAGGGTAGATGAGGTGTCTTAACCTGTTATATGAGGGTCCTACCGTTCTCACCAAAGTCACATGTTATATGAGGGTTACTCACAGATTATCCTTGCCAGTGGCACGGTATTGAGAACCTTCCAATTGGGGTTATAGATTGGACCCCAACTTAGCTATAATGTATTATTTGGGGCATGTCAGTTAGGTGACTACATCCCATAGTTTCAATATAGAATTAGGACTATCAGATACAGTCATTCAGTTTCAGTATTGAAACTCAAATAGTTCTATAGGATTTAGGACTGTCAGATTCAGTCAACTAAGAACAGTACGAAACTCAGCTAGTTCCATCTGAATCTAGGCTGTCAGATACATTTGCTCAGTATCAATTATTTTAGTTATACAAATATTAGTATCTCATGTTATCAACACTTAGATCAAGTAATCATGTTATCACGAACTCAGTTATAGTTATTATGTAGTCATGCATGTATTCTCATATTTATATTATGTAGTCAGTTAGTATAGTTCATGCATGTGAACCCTTTTGTATTCAGCCTACCTCACATGCAGACCAGTACATTCAAACGTACTAACGCATTTACGTTATGGTTTTTTATACCATAGGTTCAAAAGCACGAGTCCCAGAGTATCAGTAATATTCCAGTTTTTACCAGTCAGAGTTAGCAGTGAGTCCTCATCCTTTGAGGACATGACCATTACTTTATTATCTCATTAATTAATTTATTTTAATAGTTGGAGTTAGTTGGGGAAATGTCCCATCAACTTTTTATTCAGACAGTTCAGTCAGTTAGAGGCTTTTCAAGCTAGCATGTTCAGATAATTATTTAAGTTGTTTTGGGTATTCCATACCCCTCTAGATGTTATGATTTATCAGTTATGTTACAATTTTTAACCTTATGGCCAAACAACCTTTATTTCTATATTTATACAGTATATTATGTAGTGTTCAGGTAAAAATATCAATCATGGGTTAGCTTGTGGTCCTTTGGGGTCATGAGCACCGTGTAGCATTTTGGGTACCAAATTTGAGGCATTACAAACTTGTTATCAGAGCCTAAGGTTCAATAATGTCCTAGGAAGTCTAAAAGCTGTATCTAGTAGAGTCTTATGCATAGGTGTATTGCGCACCACATTTATGTGCAGGAGGCTATAAGATGTTTTAGGAACAATTTTCCTTATTTCAGTATTCATGTCATGCAGTGAGCATAATCTCAAGTCAATCTCTCAGTCTAATCCGTTTCTTTCTTTCTTCTACAGAACATGCTTCCTAAAAGAAGAAACGGGAATCAGCCAGCCCCTCATCCAGAAGATCCTTTGGGAAAACATGTCTCTCATGCAGAGTTTAGAGCTGTATTCACAACTCTTGCTCAGTCAATCGCTGCTCAGAATAAATGACCAGCTGTCATTCCGACCAACCAAGTGGCCAATTTAGCTACAGCCAAGATTTGAGACTTCACCAGAATGAATCCTCCATCCCTTTTTGGGTCTAAGACAAATGCAAACCATCAGGAATTTCTTGATAAAGTTCAAAAGGTTACGGATATCATGGGGGTTCCTTCTAGTGATAGTGCAGAGCTAGATGCATATCAGTTGTAGGATGATTCTCATACCTGGTATAAATAGTAGAAGTCAGAGAGGGCTGTAGATGCAGGGCCTATAGAGTGGGAGGAGTTTGCTACTGCATTCTTAGATAGATTATTTCCCCTAGAGCTGAGAGAAGCTAAAGTGTTAGAGATAAACCTCAGACAGGGCAACATGACAGTGAAAGGATATTCTCTTAAGTTTATTCAATTAGCCAAATATGCTCCTCATGCGGTTGCAGATAGCAGAGCTAAAATGAGTAAGTTTTTTTGGGGTGAATGATAGTGTAGTCAATAAGTGCAGGTCCGTGATGTTGAATGGTAACATGAACATAGCCAGGCTTATGACCCATGCTCAGCAGATAGAAGACCAAAAGATTAACATAAGGGAGAAGTAGAATAAGAGAGCAAGGACAGGTAGTTTCAACTTTACTCAGCCCTAATCAGAAGGAGAAAATCGTTCTCAGTTTTGTCCTAAGTCAGCAGTTCTAGCTCCTTCTTCAGTTAGCACTCCATATCCTAGATTCAAAGACAGTAACAGAGATAAGAGTTCCAGGCTCTAAGTCTCAGGGCAGTGTTAGCAGTGCCAGAACCTATCCTCTTTACCAGACTTGTGGAAATGACCATCAGGATATTTGCAGAGCTGGCAGTGGTATTTGTTTTGGATGTGGCAAGCCAGGGCACAGAGTCAGAGACTATTCTCAGCTAGGTCCTCAGGTTCAGAAAAACCGTTCCTCAGCTCATTTCGGTTGCCCAAACCAGCAGAGTGCCACCTCCAGAGCTACTAATGGGAAACGCCCAAATTGACTTTATGCTTTCCAGTCCCGACAAGATCAAGAAAATTCTCCTAATGTGGTTACTGGTATGTTATAGATCCTTTATGTGCATGTTTATTCTTTGCTAGATCTAGGAGCTTTTTTGTCTTTTGTTACTCCCTATATAGCAGGCAATTTCGGAACCAGTCCCAAAATTTTAAAAGAGCCCTTTTCAGTCTCTACCTCAGTGGGTAAAACCATCATAGACCGATGGGTATACAGGAACTGCCCGATTATGATATTTTAGAAAGTCACTTCGGTAGACTTAGTCAAATTAGATATGACTAATTTTGATGTCATTCTCGGCATTGATTGGTTTCATTCCTGCTATGTCACAGTCGACTGTAGAAAAAGAATAGTCCAGTTCCAATTTCTGAATGAGCCTTTCCTAGAGTGGAGGGGTAGCATTTCAGCTTTCAGAGGTCAGCTTATTTCCTACCTTTGGGCAAGGAAAATGATATCTAAGGGATGTGTCTATGATCTTGTTTGAGTTAAGGACACTAGTTTTGAAACTCCCAGTCTTGATTTAGTCCCGGTCGTGAATAAATATCAGATGTTTTTCCCAAAGATCTTCCAGGAATTTCTCCCAAAAGGGAAATAGACTTCGACATTGATCTTCTTCTAGATACTCAGCCTATATCTATTCTGCCATACCGAATAGAACTAGCAGAACTCAGAGAATTGAAAGAGCTATTGAAGGATCTCCCAGATAAGGGATTCATCAGACCCAGTGTGTCCCCGTGGGGTGCACCAGTCTTATTTATGCACAAAAAAGATGGTTCTCTTAGAATGTGCATTGATTACCATTAGCTCAATAAAGTACAGTCAAGAAAAAATATCCTCCTCCTAGAATTGATGACTTGTTTGCCAACTTCAGGGTGCCAACTATTTCTCTAAGATAGACCTCAGATCAGGCTATCATCAGCTCAGAGTCAAAGAATGTGACATTTTGAAAATAGTCTTTCGTACTCAGTATGGCCACTTCGAATTCCTAGTCATGTCCTTTGGTCTTACCAATGCCCCAGCAGCTTTCATGGACTTGATGAACCGGGTGTTCAAGTATTACTTGGATATGTTCATCATAGTCTTCATAGATGACATTCTGGTCTATTCTCGCAGTGATCGTGATCATGCAGACCATCTTAGAATTATTCTTCAGACCCTCAGAGATCATCAAATATTTGCCAAATATAGTAAGTGCGAATTTTGGCTAAGGTCAGTAACATTCCTTGGTCATATCATTTTCGCTAATGACATTAGGGTTGATCCTCAAAAGACTGAAGCAATACAAAACTAGTCTAGACCTATCTCTCTATCAAATATCAGGAGTTTCTTGGGTTGGATGGCTATTACAGATGGTTTGTTGATGGATTTTATTCTATTGCCTCCCCTATGTCTAGATTAACTCAGAAAAAAGTTAAGTTTCAGTGGTCAGATCCTTATGAAAAGAGTTTTTAGGAGTTGAAGACTCGACTTAACTCAGCTGCAGTCTTAGCTCTTCCAAATGGTCCAAAAGGGTTCATAGTGTATTGCGATGCATCCAGAGTAGGTTTGGATTGTGTCCTTATGCATCATGGTAAAGTAATAGTCTACGCCTCTAGACAGCTTAAACCCCTTGATAAGAATTATCCTACTTATGATTTTGAGTTGCAGCCGTAGTATTTGCCTTACAGATTTAGAGGCATTATCTATATGGAGTTCATGTGGATGTTTTCATAGATCACAAGAGCCTTCAATATGTTTTTTCTCAGAAGATCTCAATCTTTGTCAGAGAAGGTGGTTAGAGCTCTTAAAAGATTATGACATGAGTGTATTTTATCATCTGGGCATGGCAAACGTCGTGGCCGATGCTCTTAATAGACTGTTGTCTATGGGTAGTGTTGCTCATTTTGAGGATAGTAAGAAGAAGTTAGCTCAAAAAATCCATCAGCTTGCCAGACTAGGCGTTCTCTTAGTCGACTCAAAGGAGGGTGACATATCAGTTCAGAGTAGTTCAGAATTATCTCTAGTTGCTGAGGTGAAAGAAAAGCAAGATAGAGATCCCAGTCTAGTCAAGTTGAACGAGTCAGTCAAGGATCAAAAAGTAGAGGTTTTCTAACAAGGGGGAGATGGTGTTCTGCGTTGTCAGGGTCATCTGTTGGTTCCAGGTGTAGATGACTTAAGGTAGTGAATTCTCGCAAAAGTGCATGGTGCATGCTACTCTATCCATTTGAGGGCCACAAAGATGTACCACAACTTGCGAGAAATCTATTGGTGGAGTGGGATGAAGAGAGATATTGCAGAGTTTGTGGTTAAGTGCTCTACATGTAAGCAAGATAAGATTGAGCATCAAAAACTTAGTGGGTCCATCCAGGAGTTCAGTATTCCTACTTAGAAGTGGGAAAAAGTAAACATGGACTTCGTGATGGGTTTGCCTCGTACTCATTGCCAGCATGATTCAGTATGGGTCATTGTAGACAGAATGACCAAATCAGCTTATTTCCTTCCAGTCCATACCTCTTATTTAGCCAAGGATTATGCCAAACTCTGCAACAGAGAGTTGGTCAGATTGCACGGTGTTCCATTATCTATCATCTCAGACAGAGATACCTAGTTCACCTCTTATTTCTGGAAATCTTCCAAAAGGGTCTTGGTACCCAAGTTCATCTCAGTACAGTCTTTCATCCTTAGATAGATAGTCAACCAGAAAGGAACTAAGGGTGTGTGCAATTGATTTCAAGGGTATTTAGGATGACCACTTTCCTTTGATTGAGTTTCCAGACAACAACACCTATCATTCCAGTATTCGAATGGCTCAATTCGAAGCTATCTATGGTAGGAGATACAGATATCCAATCGATTGGTTCAAAGTTAGTGAGGCCTCAGTTATAGGACTTGACTTAGTATTTGACGTTTCAGACAAAGTCCAATTGATTAGAGAAATACTTCAAGCTACTCAATGCCAACAGAAGTCCTATGTAGATGTGCGAAGAATGGATATCAAGTTTGAGATTAGTGATTATGTTTATCTAAATATCTTTCCTATGAAGGAAGTGAAGAGATTTGGAAAGAAGGGAAAGCTCAATCCCCGATATGTCAGTCCCTTCAAGATTCTCAGTCACTTTGGCAAGGTAGCTTATGCTCAAATTGCCTTCAGATCTAGCCTCAGTTCATCCAGTCTTCCATGTCTCTTTTCTCAAGAAGTGCATAGGTGATCCAACAGTTTTAGTCCCTATTAAGAGCATAGATGTTTAGAACAGTCTCTCTTATGAAGAGATTCTAGTCGAAATCCTAGACTATCAGACTCGTAGACTGAGGAATAAAGAAGTCCCTCTAGTCAAAGTTCTTTGGCGAAATCAGTCCATTGAGGGAGCTACTTGAGAAGCAGAAGTAGACATGTGGACCAAGTATCCTTACTTCTTCTCCGCAAACTTAGACCTATCTCAAGATAATAGTTCTCCTTAAGCTTTTCAATTTCATGTTCAGGTTTCAGTGACAAGCTTGGTATCCATTTCATGTTCAGAATTTCATTACAACTTGGTAGGAATGCCGTTGCATATCCAGTCATGCATTCATATGTCAGTTCAATTGTATAATCATGCATCAGACATGCATTCTCATTGTGAGAACCTTAGTTCATCAGAACACTTAGTCATGCATTCATGAATCAGTTACACATGCATTAAATATGCATTTCGATATAATATATTCAGTTATCAGTCGTGTCAGTAAAAAGATCATGTTCAGTTGTTCATGATTAGTATGTGCATCAGATTACCTTCTCCCCTCTCTCTCAGTCTCATTCGAGGATGAATGTTCTCAAGAGGGAGATATTGTAATACCCCATACTTCTACCTAGCTTAAAATCATCCCAAAAATATCAGAAACTTACCTTGAAATATAAGTCTATTTGTGTACACATGGAATTTTTAAGATTTTCACTTTTTGTTAAATGGAAAATTGAATTATATTTCCAACGATACCAATTTCATCCAAATCCGGTATCATAGTAACAAGTTATGGACGTTTTATCGAGAGCTATCAGAATTGCCCAGGTGTGACGGGCAGGTTAACGGACCGTCCCCTAGACCATCACAGCTAAGGCAGTAAGTCAGTCTTCTAGCTAAGGTGCAATAGACAGGATGACGGACCATCGAACTTGTGATGGACCGTTGCTCAAGCCGTCACTACTAAGGCAGTGAGTTCCTAGTCTAGCCCAGGTGCGACGGTCAAAACGACAGACCATCGCATGAGCCATCGTAGATCCCGTTCAACAATTTAAAGTCATTTTTAAAAGGGTATTTGGGTCTTTTTCCACCCATTTTAACCCCTAATTATACCATACCATAGCCCATAACTTTATTATTCATCTATAACATCAAATTAGGGTTTCTCTCATAGATCAATCCTCAAGAACAAGAAACCCTAGGTGTTTAATTCCAAGTCAAGAATTCAAGTTTTCCTCCATCAATCTTTAAGAAATCATCCACCCAAGTATGTCATGTGTTGATTCATGGGTCCGTTTCACCCATGAAGCTCAAGAATCTCTTTTCAAAATCCAAGATTTGTATATTTATGAATGTTCATGATTTAAATTGATTTGAAATTCATGTTCATGGCGTTGTGGGGTTTTGATTCATGTTTGAAATTACATATTTCAATGATTGACCCTAGGATGTGGTAATTTGCATAATAATCATGATAAACCCTTAAATTTACATGTTGATTTATGTATCCATGATTATTAGATGTGTTAATGATTGTATAACCAAAGCATGCTCCCCATGTGTTCGATTAAATGCCTATGTGAAAGAAAAGTGCCATACTAGTATGATAGTATGAAATCCCCAATCATGTACAAGTTTATGCATGTCAAATGTTTCGTGAAATGTCTTAGTCAATGAATTATGGATACATGTGTAACCCTTGCGGTGCTTTAGAACTTCTACTTCATGAAATTTCCAACTTATTGTATTATGGATTGTGATGTTGGTCATTTATTCATGATCTGCCATCCAAGATCTCAACAGGGGCATCCTCATAAGACAGAGAATCTGAAATACCAATATCCTTGATATGCATGATTTGCAATGAATCACTAATACATTTTCTTAACATGGAAACATGAAATACCGAATGAATGGAGCTCAAACTAGAAGGCAACTCCAACTCATATGCAACATTACCAACCCTTCTTAAGACTAAGTAAGGACCAAAATATCAGGGACTGATTTTCCCTTCCTACCAAACTGCATTACTCCCTTCATGGGAGACACCTTCAATAAAACTCTATCCTTAACCTCAAACTCTAACTCTTTTTGCCTTACATTCACATAGGACTTTTGGCGACTTTGGGCAGCCTTAAGCCTATCTCAAATCACTTTCACCTTTTCTATGGCCTGGTAAACCAAGTTCGGGCCAAACATATCCACACCACAAGCTCAAACTACCTAATAGAAGAGCTACACCTCCTACCATACAAGGCTTTAAATAGATCCATCCCAATGCTAGAGTGGTAGCTATTGTTATAAGCAAACTCCACAAGAGGCAAATGCTCAAACCAACTACCACTATAATCAAACATGCAAGCACGAAACAATTCCTCCAATGTCTGAATAGTCCTTTCTGATTGTTTATTCTACTACGGGTAAGAAGTAGTACTCAGACTAACCTTAGTCCTCAACCCTTTCTAAAATAATCGCCAAAAGTGAGATGAAAACTGCATACCACGATCAGAGTTGATAGAAATAGGTACCCCATGTAACTTTAAAATCTCATGGAGATACAACCTCACATAATCCTCAGCCGAGAAGTTAGTCCTCACTGGCAAAAAGTAAGAAGACTTTGTCATCCTATCTACGATGACCCAAATTGAATCAAACTAATTCCCAGACCGAGGAAGACTGGTAATGAAATCCATATTGATTACTTCCCACTTCCATAACTCAATCTCTTGATATAATCCCCCGGGCCTAATGTGCTTAACTTTTACTTATTGACATACTATGTATTTGTCCATAAAATTAACCACATCGCTCTTCATATTGTTCCACCAATAGATCTACTTAAAGTCATGATACATTTTTATCGAATTGGTATAAAAAACATAGCGCGACTCATACGCTTAAGCCAAGACCCAAACTATCGTCATCGAGAACATATAACTTTCTTTGGTACCACAAAGTACCATCACTACTAATATCAAAGGTCTGCCCACCTACGTCACCCTTGATCCTTATCAATATAGGATTTAATACTTGTTTCTTCTTAATTTAAGCACCACGAGAAGACCGCACCACTTCCTGCTCTAACACACCACCTTCCTCGGAGTCTAAGAGATGAATTCCAAGGTTAGACAATCGGTGAATGTCCTTCACCAACTTCCACTTCTCTTTATCCACATGATCCACGATCCCCATGGATAACCTGTTAAGAGCATCAATAACCACATTAGATTTACCTTGATGGTAGTGAAGACTCATGTCATAATCCTTGAGAAGCTCAAGCTATCTACTTTGCCTGAGGTTAAGCTCTTTCTGAGTAAACATATACTGTAGGCTCTTATAATCAAAAATGATATCCACATGCACTCCATACAAATAGTGACACCATATTTTTAATGCAAACACCACAACTAATAATTCTATGTCATGAGTTGGATAATTCCTCTCAAGCACCTTTTAACTGTCTAGAGGCATAAACTATCACCTTTCCATGCTGCATCAGAACACAACCAAGTCCAAGATGAGATGCATCATAGTAGACCACAAACCCATCAGTGCCTTCAGGCATAGTTAAGACTGGAGCCGAAGTTAGCTTATCCTTCAGCTACTCGAAACTCCCCTCACAAGCATCGGACCATAAGAAAATTTACCTTATTTTGAGACAACTTAGTCAATGAGACAGCTATAGTCGAGAAACTCTCCACAAACCTCTTGTAGTAACCAGCTAAACCCAAGAAGCTCCAAATATTGGTTGGAGTTATGGGTCTAGGACACCACTTAACCACGACAACATTATACAGATCTACCATGATCCCCTCACCAAAAATAATATGACCCAAAAAACTGATAGTGTTCAACCAGAACTCACACTTCAAGAATTTGGCATACAACTCCTACTTATACAAGGTCTGCAACACAATGCAAAGATGATTTTCATAATCCACCTCGATCATAGAGTACACAAGAATGTCAACACAATGATGAACATGTTCAGAAACTAATGGAAGATCCTATTCATCAAATCCATGAATACCGTCGAGGCATTGGTCAACCCATAAAACATAATTAGAAACTCAAAATGCCCATACTAGGTATAAAAGGTAGTCTTAGGGATAACCTCCTCCCTAATCTTTAACCGATGATACTCAGATCAAAGATCAATCTTGGAGAAAAACTTAGCACCCTGCAACTAATCAAGCAAATCATCTATCCTTGGAAGATTTTACTTATTCTTTAGCGTCACCTTATCAAACTGCCGGTAATCAATAAACATCCGAAGGGAACCATACTTATTATGCATGAATAATACCGGTGCACTCCATGAGGACACCCTAGGATGGATGAAACCCTTATCTAAAAGATCCTTGAGTTGCTCCTTAAGCTCCTACAACTCAGCTGAGCCATTATATACAGGGGAATAGAAATTGGTCGAGTTTCCAGAACATGATCAATCCTAAACTCAATCTCCTATAAGGAAGAACACTAGGAAGGTCATCAGGGAAAACCTCAAGAAATTAATTTACCACCAGAACAAAATGCAAAGAAGGACCATCTGAGTTAGAATCTTTAACCCTAACTAGATGATAGAGACACCCCTTGGAGATTAATCTCCCAGCTATAAGATATGATATGAACTTCCCTTTAGGATTTTGGGAACCACCGTCCCACTCAATAACTGGCTCATTAGGTAATTTAAAGATAACCTTACGAGTTTGACAATCTAATGATGTATGTCACCAGTGCAACCAATCAATCCCCAATATAACATCAAAATCTACTAGATCTAACTGATATAAATCCATAAAAGTCTCCTTACTACCAATAGGTACCTCACCCCCTATTGATTCTTCTAGTAATAATAAAGTCACCTAATGGGGTGAAAATAAAAAAAGGGTCCGAAATATACTGCGGCCCAAAACTAAAATGCTAAGCCACAAATGGGGTTACATAAGAGATAGAAGACCTTAAATCAAGTAAACAATACAAACCAAGAGAAAAGAGCTTCAACATACCAGTCATGACATCAGGTGATGCCTCAAACTCCTATCGGACAGTGAGAGCATAAAGATGGTTCCGACCAATTTTGGAACTAGATGGCACACCCTTTGGTGTCGAAGCTGATGGTGAAGCATTTAGAACCTTGTTCTCCCCCGAACCAACCTTACCAATAAGACAGTCTCTACGTATATGCCCGGACTGACCACAGCCGAAGCACATATCCCTTCTTTTATCATAGAAACCCTGATGCAGATGACCACATAACCTATAGAAAGGACATAATAGAGTTGACTAAGCCCAAATAGCTTGATAATGGGCACCCTGTACTCTAAAGTTATTGCCCCCTTAGAATTTCCTATCACCAGATGGCTTTGGATAGATAGCACTAGCCATCGAGTAAGACCCAGAGTTGCCCCACTTCTTCTTAGGCCACTTACCACTATACCTACCACTCTACTGTTGACTATTACCCTGCTTAGAGAATTTGAACTTCTTTCCCTACCTCTCACTTAACTTAGCATGCTTTTTCTTTTCTTCCTCTACCTACTGCATGTAAACAACAAACAAAGAGATATCTATGTCCTTGATCAGCAATGTTGCCTTACTTTTAAGGATCAACTAATGAGAAAGTTTCAAAGAGTACTTCCACATTCGGCCCCTCATATCAAACACTATCTTAGGAGCATACCAAGACAACTGGTGAAACATCAAGGCATACTTCTTGACTGATTATTTTCTTTGTTCAAATTAACAAACTCTTTCACCTTAGCTTCCCTTAACTCCTAAGGAAAGAAACGGTCTAGGAAAGCATTGGAAAAATTCTCCCATAGTGATGAATCATCAGTGTCACCCCTTGTCTGATCCCATTTCTCGTACTATTGGTATGCCACATACTTTTATTGATAGGCTACAAACTAAACACCCAACATATTTATGGCATACATAACCCTAAAAATCATTCCCATCTCATTCAAAAAACCCTAAGGATGCTCCTCTACCTTAACTCTAGTAAAGGTTAAAGGGCTCAACTTTATAAACTTGACAACCCTTGTGGCATCAGAAGATAGAGTAGTAGATGCACCAAGCTTAGCTCGAGACGCTACCAACTAAGAAATCATATGAATCTACTGACGACACTCATCATTCATCACATCATCTTAAGGAGGACTAGAGGGAATCGATGGAGATCCAAAAAAATTTAGGATTGGAACTCGAGACCGAGTTTGGATCCCATGAGTAGAATATGTCCCATAAACATTGTCCCCAATTAGGATAGAGGAGTTTTTATGAACTTCAGATCCTCGAGGCATGATCTTAAAAGTAACCAAATAGAAATTAGAGAAGATTCTAGGACTTAGACTCTAAAGCTTGAAAATAAATCACAAGAAAAAAAAATCATTCCTAAATGCCTTGTAGCCTCCCCCTTATGTGTGTGGCACGCTACACACCCTTAAATAGACACTACTCAACATGGCTTTGTGGACTCTCAAGTGACCATAAACCTAGGGCTCTGATACTAATCTGAAATAATCCAAACCAGGGCCTAGTCATGTTGCATGCCTCAAGCCCAACCCAGACCGGAGACCACCCCCAACACCCAACCATAACCTCTCTACTTTATATGTTGAATAAATTTCATTTTAATATAATATAATAAGTTGGAACAATCATAAATAAAATACAGGCAAATGGTGTTAGCCCCAGTACCATTCCAATGCCAAGGCTGACACCAATACCGACACCTCTCAAGCCAACCCAAAGTAGTCTCATAAATTCTCTAACTAAAATCAAAACAATATCTGGCCGAGATATGCCCTCGACCATAGCTAAAACCAAAGTATAATAAATAAGGAGAGTATGTAGAAAAGACCATAACTAAAACTGGAGAAAAGACCATAACATGAAATAGAACCTTTCGGAGTATGAAAGCTCACCAATTTAATTCAACATTAAGCTATCCCTGAATCCAATCACTGAGCAAGAGGAGTAGTATGGCCAGTTCCTACATCACGTAGGAATATAGCACCTAAAGACGGGTTAGAGGGTAAATGCTAGCATATACTCAAGAGTAAGGAGAAAATAGTGGCCACATTTAGAACCAAGTAAACAACCGTATGCAATCACAACAATACCTACATATATATACATGTATATATATATATGTGTATATGTAATCCATGTCGAGAAAGGAGACTGGGTTTAGCATTCATTTAAAACCTTAACCTGGCAATGTAGCTTGACCATCATAAAACTACCCATGGGCTATATGGGTCTAGTGTTACTCCCTAAACAGGCCCTAGTGCATATAACTACATGAACTGGATATATCATAGGGGTACAGGATTCTCATGTACCCTTCTCCCTCCATGATACATGTATATAATTATACACTTAGGGGATTCCCGTGTACCCCACAAGTATATGGTCACCATGACAAACCCTCATGTTAGCAAACATGAGTTTCCAGCATCTGTCCATTGGACTCACACCTTCCTGGTTAGTTATCACAACCCTTCATTATTGACCAATTAAAACCTTTAGCACATAACCAAACCATAAATTCCAGAGTTAATTATCAAGGCATTATATAGTGGTTTCCTCATACCGAGTATAGCTTGCAAGCAATTTCATTAGGCAATCCTTAGGGGATTCCCATGTAAACCATATGATTTTCTAACTAAACAAAAACTATGGACACTTAGGCCTTTCCAAATCATTTAAATCCATTTAAACCAAGTTAGGCTCCATTACCATACTATGCAATGCAATAATTTCAATAAAAATCAAACTATGTGACAAAGCCACTCTCATTGATATTTTATCAAACATGTTGAGGGAATATAGTTTATAAAACCAAAACCAAATAATTTGGGGAATCCAAAGTACCCCATTACCATACATTCCACAATGTTCAAACCAATATTATAATCATGGAAGACATAAGAAAAATATGGGAAAACATTATCCAACAATTAGTAACCAAAATCCCCAACATATAATTCAAAACCAGATAATATCCATAATTAAATTGTGAAAACTATTCATTAAAACATAAATTTAGTTCAACTAATAACGATGGAGGAGTAACATGCCTTAGAATATGAAGAATAAGGAGAGAAGCCACCCTTAAGAGCCCTAATTGACTACCTTGAAGGAAATCCTAGCCTTTGCTTAATCCAAGAGCTTAAGAGAGGTTTGAGAGTGTTTTTGATTGTTTAAGATTAGGATAATATGGTAAATGGTGCTTTAAAAGTGTTTTAAGTTGTAGGGTCATAAGGGATTAAGAGGGGCAATGTCCAGAATACCCCCAACTTTAAACTCTACAAATTCCCGCTAGAGGGTACGACTATACCTCCCCTTAACCATACCCTAACATATGAGTGGCAACCAAATATCGTACCCTAGCCTGAATATTGGACATCATAAACTGTCCACCATAACTAAGTCGTAACCACACTATATGATTAGTATCCTCAAATTATAGCCAAGATAGAATCCAAGGGGGTTGACACTAGGCAATATACGACTTGGAATATATCACCCATACCCTAACTTACAGCTCTTAGTGAGACACTCATACTTAGAGCCAAGTCAAGTTACTAAATTTCAGATTAAATGAAGGACCACCCCATCACCAACTATACGACCCGTACCTACCGAATTATATCCAAACCAGAAACCCAACCAAACCACACGGATTATCATATGAGATAAGGACCCTAAAATATACCCACATTCATAGGACAAGTACCCTCAAGTAGTATTATGTCCAGATGTCTCAAACTTAAAAATAAATTATCTATGGACCAGAACCTAGGGTGTTTCATTTTGAGTCAGCCTATGGTACCTACCAGTATATAGTATTTTTATTGATGCTACTCATGCACTTCTTTTTCTAAGTATAGATAGTATTCCATAGACTTCAATACGATCTCACATCTATCATTGTTCAGTTGACCGATTCGAGAGTGACCTGCTCTCATTCAGGCTACCACAAATATTCTTAGTTACCTATGTCTTTTCTTTGGACAACATTTATTTGTTAATGATTTTGGACTACTCTTAAGTACTATTTTGTTAGTGTCTTTTGTATAATGAATTTTGGATCTTAGGGATGCAATAGTTAGATTTACACATGTTATTTTCTTATGTTTAAGGTTTCAATTATTATATCTTATAAAATGCCTTATTTTGTTAAACTATTTGGTTAAGGCTTCTATTAGATGGTAATGTATGGTATGCCTAATGGAGGGTTAGTGTGCATGCCACTTATGACCATTTGAGTTGTGACATTATTCAAGTAAACTTATTCTTATCACTGTTTGTTTGTTCTTCTTGTTGTATGACAAGGGACCATATACCAATTTTTTAAAGAACAACTTAGTTCATAAAATATCAAATCATACCCAAGCTAACGTGATTAAAAGTATTATTTAACAATATAATTTTTGCTCTTATAACTATGTAGTGACTCTTCTTCACTTGGTAGCATGTAGTATGCCTCCTTCTTTTTAGGCATGTAGAATTATTTATCATAAATATGCATAGTATTATATATCAATGAAAGTTGAGTCAATTAAAACATTATCACGATTAATCATTAGCAAACAAAATTATATTCGAGATATCTTATTTTCCTCTGTCAAAGTAGGCTTATCAGTGTTTTCAAAATGTTAGCCAAATTACTTTTCTTCATATCAAATGAGAAAGCAGGATTACTAAAAGGGATCTCTAAAAAATAATAAACATCAATTTCAATGTTCTTATGATTATAAAATTTTATTCTTCTTATAATACATCATTTTGTGTATAGTAGATACATAATTTTTGATCCACCACGAGCTTCAAATCATTTTATTATGTTAAATTTATTTAATCCTTTGTTGAAATATTCAAAAATAGTAACAAATGAATTTCTGTCATATAGAAGTTCCATTTTATCTCCTTCATAACAAATTGTGTATTTAATCATTTGTTTTATTTTATTTTTATTTGTTTCTTGTCCAGTACTCAAAAATTTTGCCTACACTACCATATACCTTTCCTCAATGGAAAAATGACCCCTTCTTATTTTCTAAGAAGCTTTCTTATACCTCAGTGAAACTATTCTAAACCCTCACACACCTAATAAGTGACCCCCACGATATTTCCTTAACAAGAAATGGTCCCCACCCCTTGATGTGCCATAGTTTCATGGAACTTTTGATGCTTAAAACTATGAAAATATGCACTTACTTAGGTTATTTTGTAGGATATGATGTGCGTTTTGTGTATGTTGCAGGTAAATTATGTTGGATGTGTTGTGAACTAGAATTAGGTGAAAAACTCTAAAAATGTCTAATACTGACTAGAACACGAGTCATTTAATCAGCTAACGACATGTGGCCAAGTTGTGATATTACCAAAGAGTGAGGCTAATTTTAGGAGTCAATTTAAAGGCTAACCACGACTCATCAAGAGTGACAATTAGTCATGATGTGAGTTATTTTGATCATATTAGCCAAAAGTCTTAATGATTGACAAGTTGAGGTTCTAGCGGAAATGAGTGTAGACCACGAGTCATTATGACTGACAACGACTTGTGTTGAGGAGTTGTTCTAACAATAGAATCAAATGTACTAAAAGATGAAAATTTATTAGAATTATAATGGGTCCAACCACTGACTCATTATAAGTGAAATGAGTCGTTATCACCGAATCCAAAAGAGAGCAACAACAACAACCAATGAGTTGTCATCAGACAAGACTACTCATTACCAGAGGTGTGACCACTGTCGACTTAGTTCTGTTATTTTGTTTTGGTTATGCTTCCCTTGTTATTTTCAGACTCTCTAACTGCCCTTGAGGTTCTTATGTAATAGTTTATGTACTATGACATATTTTTACACTCTTTATACTCTTTTTCTTAATTTTTGGTTATGTAATTAATTTGAGACATTGGATTTTATTGTTTCATTATTGTGCAATTAATTCTATTATTTTTGTATCAAATTCCATGGTTTGTTGCACAACCATAAGTGGCTAATTTTCTTAGCTAGGGATGTGGGAACCCTGGTGGATTAATGAAATAGGGGAAGTGCGAGATTCATCATTGTTGCGACATGTATTATGAACT
This sequence comes from Capsicum baccatum var. pendulum, assembly GCA_030864225.1. Lineage (NCBI taxonomy): Eukaryota > Viridiplantae > Streptophyta > Magnoliopsida > Solanales > Solanaceae > Capsicum > Capsicum baccatum. The sequence goes on along the minus strand of CM061554.1, from coordinate 104,353,782 downwards.
TCTTTGTATTATTTTCCTGTTTAGCTGTTGCACAGGCTAAGGACTTGCCTGTATTCGAGATCAATCTCCTAAGGGAGTTTGAGATTCAAAAAATAAGATTTTAATAGTGATTTAAGGCTATCAACCCTTATGTAATAACTTAAGACCCATAAAGTGATAGTTAAACTAGGTTTGAAGGAAAGGGTTAGTAAGGTAAGACCCTCAGACTCATGTGGTGAATTGTGATATTTACTAATGAATCCATAAGACAGTTGGCAATACCAAGTTTGTCAAATTTTATGTGCGTAGCATGAAGATAGTCAGAGTGAGCACGAGAAAAATATGGAGTTAGAATCCAGAGGGAACACGAGCCTAGTGTTCATTTCAAATTGTTTACAACCAAATACATTTAAAGCTTTTTACTTGTTACCATTACCATAAATCCCCCTATTTACTTTTCTGCACTGCCCAACTAGTTTAATAAGTTTGAGAGATATTTTTGGTCTATTCCCTATGGGTTCGACCCCAACCTGGTTGGGTTACTATATTTGACTTCGACTGCATTATATTTTATTGAGGTGTAGTTTTGGGATACATCATATTTTGGTGTCGTTGTTTGGGAAAATACTTATGGAATTTTTGGCTGAAGTTGTTGAAGTTTTCAAGTTGATTTTTCTATTCTTCTTAAGGTATATGCCGGTGTATACCTAGAACTAGGTGTCAAGGCAATCCTTACTCCTACTTCATCTTGAGAAAGAGAGAATCCTACAGCCAAATTATAGGATAAGAAACTGAGCTTGAAGGGGTTCGACCTAACACAAATGATTTGTCTCCCCATCCGCCAGGTGTAATTTAGGAAACTGTGGACTAGACTACTGAATGAATAGTGGCTACAACAAATATAGCAAGGGATAATGAAGTTTCCCATCATGCATCCCAGGAGGCAAAAATAGCTATGAAGAGATTGACAGGTGATCGTCAAGCAGAACTCGACATAGGTAAAAGAGTCAGAGCTAAAGTACTACCAGCCTATCAGTAGTGGCCTGTATATGATGATCTAAAGATGATTTGGGATACGTTGAGCCTATTGAGACAGGCGCTATCATTCCTCTTGCATTGCTACCTAATATCAAGTTTGATATCACAAGTGTTATGATCCAACTATTGAATTTGAAAGTTGTGTTTGTGGGCTTACCTACTGATGATGGAAACATGCACCTTATTAATTTTATTGGGATTTGTTCATCATATATGTAGCATCCCGTATCTTGCTTGTACTTATTCTAATTATATGGAACCTGGTATGGTCATATGGTATAGGTAACGGATGAGATTTGTTATGCAATTATTAATGGTGTAGATGGAATTATAGAGGCTGCCCGTATAGTTTAGTGTGATGCGACTAAGTTAATGTTAAGTTAACTATTTAAACTTGGAATCGTAAGCTAGTATTTGAATCTAAAGTTTAAAATGACCAAGTGTGTATAAGTTGAAGGTTAGACTAAAGGGGTTAGAAGCTAAAAATGGAGCAAATTATTGAGGTGCTTTCTTGACTTATTTAAGCTAGTAGGTGAGTCACCTACTTAAGTTGTTTGAACCAAATTAATGGACCCATGGCTATGGATCAGATTTGGGTCTATGCTAATATACTCATTTGGGCCAAATTGAACAAAAAAAAAAGAAAGAAAATGGATAAGTGACCCAACACACCAATCTGCCAAGGCCCAAATATAATTGAGCCCAACAAGAAATTATGCAAGTAGGTGCATCACCTACTTTGAAGTTTTAGCATCTTGGACCCTTAAGTAGGTGCATCACCTACTTGGACCAATTTGACCAATTTTATGGTCAAAAATGCAGCTAAGGAGGTGGATTTGATAGGGCCTTTAAAAGACCAAGTTGCTGGTCATTTTACTTCACTTTTAAGTCACAAAAAAAGGAGTATATTTCAGCAAATCTCTCTACTCTCTTAAAAACAAAAAGAGCAGCAGCCCTATTTTTCCTTCTAGGGTTCTTGAAGAAACACTCCCCTTTGCAGCCCAAAGTAAGTGAAAAATACTGAAGGTTTTGTTTAATTATCTCATGGGAGATCAGGGAAACAAGTTATAAGTGTTTGACTATAAGTATATGGCTGATTACAGAACAAGTTGTTTGTTCATGTTTCCTTGTTATTGAGGAACCTTCTTTCTTCCTCTTTGGTTTAAGTGTGAAAGAAAGTTCAAGTTCTTGAAGAGTTCAATTAAAAGAATAAGTTGTTGGATTGAGGTACGGTGACTACCCCATTTTATTTTTCTTATATATGAATTTGAGAGGGGATTATAGATTGCTACAATAAAAGTTCAATAATTGATTGCTACAATAAAAGGGGTTTGGGACTGTTTTGTGGACTGTTTTGTATGTATATGTTATGGGCTGCCAGGTTGAAGTTGGATAAAGGTGTGATGAGTTTGTAATGAATAATAGAAGAAAGATGTGGTGATACACCACCGAACTAATGCTTGCTGTCCAATCTATTTGGCGTATTATTTAGAATGTGTAATGAAGTCGAGGTGGTTTTGGTGAACCTTATAAGAACCTACCTAGTATATGGGTGTAATTGGAGAAAAGAAAAGGGTTAAACTAACACCCTTGTTTAATAGAGTAATAGTTGCTCCCCGGTTACTGTTTTGGGTGAAATTAATTACCTCAAATGTATTGAGTGGTTACTAATACTAGTTTACCATATATTCTATTGTAGATAAATAATCTAAAAGGCGAGAAGTCAAGTCGGTTTAGTCTCGAAGTCAAATGACCAGGTATGTAAGGCATACTCTATTTCACTCTTTGGCATGAAATCGTACAATTGTTCCATCAAGCAAGTTTCTGAGGTTATCCTATAACAAAGTGATACATAAAGGCAGCACATTACCCTCCATGTATCCAATGACCTTGTTCCCACTCTCTAACGCATTAGCACACCTCAATACGTGCTTATTATTAAATATGCGCGTCTATCTTCACTAGAAAATTTCAGGAGTTCTCCATTTGTTCAAATAAGACCCATTTGTTATTTCAACTCCTAAACACTTTATTTGTGTGCCAACAGCTCCCTAGCTCATTGTTGTTGCATTAAGCGTCTATTTACATGTCTCTTATTAGCGTATTACTGGTTCAAGGTACCATAATGTGATGACCACCAAAGTAACAATCTCAAAGGCTAAATAAACTAAGTATTGCAATCTGTAAAATAACGAGTGGCAGCTCAGGGGCACTTGCCTAGCATGGGCCGATCCCAATCTTTTTATAGGTGGCAGCTCAGGGGCGTAAGCCTAGCATGGGCCGATCCTAATTTATCTTTTTTTTACCTCTGATCAGTTGGTCATTTGCATTATATGGCTTACAAAGATTATGAAGTAAGAAGGTAATATGAAGAAAGAATGTAATTTACATTGTCCCACAAGTATTTATAAAGGTGGTCTACTAGTACTCCTTATACACTTGTATCGGATTTCTATTGAGCTTTTGTATCAAGTGTGTTGCTACTTTCTGCCTTACATATTCAGTACATATTTTCGTAGTGACGTCCCTCACGGGGGACTTGCATTTCATGCTGCAGGCAGAGGCACTTCAGCTCATACAACTCACTAGTAGGAGCGTAGGTTGTTCAGGGACTATTGGTGAGCTCCAGGTTGATTCAGGGCTTTTCGAGTCTGCTCTATATATTTTGGTATTGTACAATAAGTCTAGAGTAGGGCGGGGGTTTGCCTCGACCCTGACTAAGTCTATGTATGTTTTAGAGGCTTTCTAGACTAATATAAAGTTATGGTAGTGTCCTGATTTTAGACATGGTGGCCCCACCGGCCAAGTGTTGTACATATCAGTTTTGGGAGTGTATGCGTAGTTAATTTCATTGATCCATAATATTATGTCGTCAGAACATTTGGTTGTTACAGTTACATGCATGGGAAGTATAAGGTTATGAATTGGTTCTCTCGGGCCTTTACGGCTACGGGTGCCTGTCCGCCCCAATAGGATTTGAGGCATGACAAAAGTTGTATTACAGCAGTCGTCCTAGGGTATTTACAAAGCCGTGTCTATATAGAGTCCTGTTTATGGGCGTGTTGTGCACCACATCTATAAATAGGAGGCTATATGACATTTAGGGGTTTTCTTTTTTTCTTCATATCTTAGATCGTGCAATAGAGCCTATGTTGTAGGTTAAGTCATATTTAACCATTGAACCTATTTTTTCTTTTTTTTCCTCTTATTATAGTAAAGATGCCGGTTTCAAGAAGGATGATTACAGGTAGGCGGATAGACAAAGCTGCCGGGGAGGGGACCAGAAAATCACCACCTAGACGAGCTAATCAAAGTGAGGCTCAAGCTGAGTTTGTGTCCCAAACTTCTCCTACCCTTCCATCTCCAGAAGAGCTAAGAAGGAGAAGAACCGCATCCTCAGAACTACCTACCAATGTTGCAGATCAATATTTAAGGAGTGCAGTACAATTGTTTGCTCATATAGTTTCTGGATAAGCTCAAGGACAAGCCATTCCAAATACAGGTTCTAGTGGTACAGATAGGGCAGCTAGCCTACGAACACAGGATTTTCTCAAATTGGATCCTCCCACCTTCACCGGATCAGATCTTAATGAAGACCCACAGGACTTTATTGATCAAATTCAAAGGGTTCTAGATGTTATGCATGTGTCGGGTAAAGAGACAGTTGAGCTAGCAGCATATATATTCAAGGGGGAGGCTATATTGTGGTATAAAGATTGGAAATGATCTAGGGGTATCGATGCACCTCCAGCTACTTGGAAAGAGTTCAAAGAGGCATTTCTTGATCATTATCTTCCATATGAGATTCGAGAAGCCCATGCAGATCAATTCTTGAATCTTCGCCAAGGAAATATGAGCGTGAGGGAGTACAGCCTTCGGTTTAACTCTTTGGCTAGGTATGCTCCTAATGTTGTGGCTACAATGGATGATAGAGTTCATCGGTATGTGGATAGATTGGATCTATATCTGGTTAGAGATTGTACCATTGCTGCTTTGAATAAGGACATGGACATAGCAAGGATACAAGCATTCACACAAAAAATGGAGGATCAGAGGCAAAGAAGAAGAACACAAGAGTTAGAAAGGGGGTATTCCAAGAGGTCTAGATCTGCGGGGCAGTTTATGGCATCCTAAGGAGAGTTTAGGCCTTGGTTTTCTAATAGACCACCTAGGACATTATCTTCTTATTTTGCAGCTAGTGCTCCATCACAATTTCAAGGGTCTAAAGGTAACCAGTTTGGTCAAAGAAATGAGAGTCATAGTTCGCGAACAACAGGGTATCAAGAGAAAGGGATTATGATCCAATTAAGGCCTCCTCAACAGCCATGTAGACAATGTGGAAAGCTTCATTTAGGTGCATGTCAATTCAGAACAAATGCTTGCTTTTGGTGTGGTATGTCAGGACATATGATGAGAGAATGCCCTCAAAGGGGCATAGGTGGTGTGGCACGACCTATTGGATCAGCCGTTGCATTATCATCATCGGTGCCTTATTCAGGTAGGGGTGTACAACCTATGGGTCGTGGTAGAGGTGCTAAAGGAACAACTAGCTCTAGTGGAGTTCAGAATCGTACATATGCTTTAGCAGATCGACAAAATTCAGAGGCTTCTCCAGATGTGGTTATAGGTACATTGTCCATCTTTTCACATGATGTCTATGTATTAGTTGATCTGGGTTCTAAAGTATCATATGTCACTCCATTGGTTGCTGAAAAGTTCAAAAAAACACCAGAACTACTTGTTACGCCATTTGAAGTATCTACGCCAATTGGTGAATCTGTTATAGCTAAGAGAGTGTATCGAAATTGTATAATCACTATTTGCAGTCGTGAGACAATGGTTGACCTGGTTGAGTTAGAAATGGTAGATTTTGATGCTATAATGGGTATGGATTGGTTGGCTTCTTGTTATGCCATATTAGATTGCCGAACTAAGAGGGTGTGTTTCTATTTCCCAAGGGAGGCAGTCCTAGAATGGAGAGGTAATATTGGTGCGCCAAGAGGTAAATTTATTTCTTATTTTAAAGAGAAAAAGATGATTTCCAAGGGTTACATATGTCATCTGGTTAGAGTGAAGGATACAAATGCGGAGACACCAACTCTTCCAACTATTCCAGTGGTAAGTGAATTTCCCGATGTATTTCCTAAAGATCTTCCGGGTTTGCCTCCAGAACGAGAAGTGGAGTTTGGTATTAATGTGATCCCAAGTACTCAAACAATCTCAATTCCTCCGTATAGAATGGCCCCTGCAGAATTATGGAAGTTGAAAGAGCAATTGAAAGACTTGCTAGAAAAAGGATTCATAAGGCCTATTGTCTCCCCTTGGGGCACACCAGTGTTATTTGTGCGTAAGAAGGATGGCTCGTTAAGAATGTGTATTGACTATAGACAACTGAACAAGGTGACTATTAAGAACAAATATCCCCTTCCGAGAATTGATGACTTATTTGATCAGTTGCAAGGCGCCAAGTGGTTTTCAAAGATTGATTTAAGATCTGGTTACCTCCAAATGAGGGTCAAAGAGAATGACATACCCAAGATAGCTTTTCGAACATGATACGGTCATTACGAGTTCCTAGTCATGTCCTTTGGGCTAACTAATGCACCTGCAGCTTTTATGGATTTGATGAATAGGGTGTTCAAGCCATTCTTGGATGTGTTTGTGATAGTTTTTATAGATGATATTCTGGTTTATTCGAGATCAAATGAGGACCATTCCAATCACTTACGACAGGTGTTGCAGATTCTTCGTGATCGTAAGCTATTTGCAAAGTTCTCTAAATGTGTGTTTTGGTTAAAATTTGTGGCATTCTTAGGTCATATTATATCTGATGAAGGAATAAAGATTGATACTCAAAAGATAGAAGCCATGAAGAACTGGCCAAGACCTATAACGCCTACAGAGGTTCGTAGTTTCCTTGGGTTGGAAGGTTATTATAGAAGGTTTGTGGAAGGATTTTCTTCAATTTCTGCACCTTTAACAAAGCTAACACACAAAGCCTCCAAGTTTCAATGGAATAATGCATGCGAAAGAAGTTTCCAAGATCTTAAGAATAAGTTGACTTCTACACCCGTATTGGTGCTTCCAGAAGGCACAGAGGGGTATGCAGTGTATTGTGATGCTTTAAGAATTGGGTTAGGGTGTGTATTGATGCAACATGGTAAAGTCATAGCATATGCCTCGAGACAATTACGGCCACATGAGAAAATTTATCCAACACATGATCTGGAGCTAGCAGCGGTTATATTTGCCTTAAAGATATGGCGTCACTACCTGTACGGGATTCATGTTGACATATACACTGACCATAAGAGTTTGCAGTATATCTTTAACCAGAAGGACTAATTTGAGGCAGCGAAGATGGCTTGAATTATTAAAAGACTATAATGTTGATATCTTATATCATTCGGGAAAAGCAAATGTGGTGGCAGATGCGTTAAGTCGCAAAGCTATGGAGCCATCTATAGAAAGACAAGGGATGACTAAGGATCTACAGAAATTAGCCAATTTGGGGGTTCTTCTTCTTGAAACTCCAGATGAAGGGTTTATTGTGCATAATACAGCAGAATCTTCATTAATAACTGAAGTAAAAGAAAAGTAATATGCAGATCCTATTTTATTACGTCTTAAGGAAAATATGCAATGTGGTATGACAAAGTCATTTGAGCTTACGCAAGAAGGGGTACTTCGGTGCCAAAACAGATTGTGTGTACCTGATATAGATGGGCTAAGAAAGAGGATTATGACAGAAGCACATCATTCAAGGTATCCTATCCATCCAGGGTCAACAAAAATGTACCATGATTTGAGAGGGATGTATTGGTGGGGTGACATGAAGAAGAACATTGCAAAATTTGTAGCCGAATGTTCAAATTGTCAAAGAGTTAAAGTAGAGCACCAAAAGCCCGGAGGTTATATGCAATGTATGGATCTTCCAACCTGGAAGTTGGACATGATCAACATGGATTTCGTCACTAGTTTGCCTCGTACAATTCGAAGGTTTGATTCCATATGGGTGAAGTTGATAGGCTTACCAAATCAGCACACTTTCTATCGGTTAGGACCACTTACACAGTTGAAGAATATGCCAAGTTATATATTAAGGAGATAGTTCGACTACATGGAGTTCCAATCTCTATTATATCAGATCGAGGAGCTCAATTTACTGCAAATTTTTGGAAGTCTTTTCAAAGAAATTTGGGGACACAAGTGAATCTAAGTATAGCTTTTTACCCTCAAACGGATGGACAAGCAGAACGTACCATTCAAACACTTGAAGATATGCTACGAGCTTGTGTATTGGACTTTAAAGGTAGTTGGGATGATCATCTTCCTCTGATCGAGTTTGCCTACAACAATAGCTATCATTCAAGTATCAAAATGGCACCATATGAAAGTTTAGACAAGTTGCTTATGAATTAAATCTACCCCCCAGAGCTCTCAACAGTTCATCCGGTATTTCACGTCTCAATGCTTAGAAAGTGTGTTGGAGATTCATCACATACTACCCATACTGAAGATGTACAAATTACACAAGATCATACCTATGAGGAAATACCTATTGCTATTCTAGATCGACAAGTTAAGAAGTTGAGGAATAAAGAAATAGCTTCTGTAAAAGTGCTTTGGAGGAACCAACAAGTAGAAGAGATCACGTGGGAAGCTGAAGAAGCGATGAAATCCAAGTACCCCCATTTGTTCAAATACAAAGAAAAAGTCCAAGATGCTGAATTGGAACAATAACAAGTAAGTGTAAAATATATATGTACTATATAGTAATAGAGATATTAACTTAGGCTTGAACTTGTTTTGGATGGACAGTTATGCTAACATTCGAGGACGAATGTTTCTAAGGGGGGAAGGATGTAACATCCCGTATCTTGCTTGTACTTATTCTAATTATATGGAACCTGGTATGGTCATATGGTATAGGTAACGAATGAGATTTGTTATGCAATTATTAACGGTGTAGATGGAATTATAGAGACTGCCCGTATAGTTTAGTGTGATGCGACTAAGTTAAAGTTAAGTTAACTATTTAAACTTGGAATCGCAAGCTAGTATTTGAATTTAAAGTTCAAAGTGACCAAGTGTGTATAAGTTGAAGGTTAGACTAAAGGGGTTAGAAGCTGAAAATGGAGCAAAATATTGAGGTGCTTTCTTGACTTATTTAAGCTAGTAGGTGAGTCACCTACTTAAGTTGTTTGAACCAAATTAATGCACCCATGGCTATGGATCAGATTTGGTTCTATGCTAATATACTCATTTGGGCCAAATTGAACAAAAAAAAAAAAGAAAGAAAATGGATAAGTGACCCAACACACCAATCTGCCAAGGCCCAAATATAATTGAGCCCAACAAGAAATTATGCAAGTAGGTGCATCACCTACTTTGAAGTTTTAGCAGCTTGGACCCTTAAGTAGGTGCATCACCTACTTGGACCAATTTGACAAATTTTATGGTCAAAAATGCAGCTAAGGAGGTGGATTTGATAGGGCCTTAAAAAGGCCAAGTTGCTGGTCATTTTACTTCACTTTTAAGTCACAAAAAAAGGAGTATATTTCAGCAAATCTCTCTACTCTCTTAAAAACAACAAGAGCAGCAACCCTATTTTTCCTTCTAGGGTTCTTGTGAAACCCTCCCCTTTGCAGCCCAAGGTATGTGGAAAACACTTACGGTTTTGTTTAATTATCTCATGGGAGATTAGGGAAACAAGTTATAAGTGTTTGACTATAAGTATATGGCTTATTATAGAACAAGTTGTTTGTTCATGTTTCCTTGTTATTGAGGAACCTTCTTTCTTCTTCTTTGGTTTAAGTGTGAAGGAAAGTTCAAGTTCTTGAAGAGTTCAATTAAAAGAATAAGTTGCTGGATTGAGGTACAGTGACTGCCCCATTTTATTTTTCTTATATATGAATTTGAGAGGGGATTATGGATGTCTTGTTATTGAGAACTCAAGAGATGAGGAGATCAATAATTGATTGCTACAATAAAAGGGGTTTGGGACTGTTTTGTGGACTGTTTTGTATGTATATGTTATGGGCTGCCAGGTTGAAGTTGGATAAAGGTGTGATGATTTTGTAATGAATTATAGAAGAAAGATGTGGTGATACACCACCTAACTAATGCTTGCTGTCCAATCTATTTTGCGTATTGTTTAGAATGTGTAATGAAGTCGAGGTGGTTTTGGTGAACCTTATAAGAACCTATCTGGTATGTGGGTGTAATTGGAGAAAAGAAAAGGGTTAAACTAAGACCCTTGTTTAATAGAGTAATAGTTGCTGCCCGGTTACTGTTTTGGGTGAAATTAAGTACCTCAAATGTATTGAGTGGTTACTAATACTAGTTTACCATATTCTATTGTAGATAAATAATCTAAAAGGCGAGAAGTCAAGTCGGGTTAGTCTCAGAGTCAAATGACCAGGTATGTAAGGCATACTCTATTTCACACTCTTTGGCATGAAATCGTACAATTGTTCCATCAAGCAAGTTTCTGAGGTTATCCTATAACAAAGTGATACATAATGGCAGCACATTACCCTCCATGTATCCAATGACCTTGTTCCCACTCTCTAATGCATTAGCACACCTCAATACGTGCTTATTATTAAATATGCGCGTCTATCTTCACTAGAAAATTTCAGGAGTTCTCCATTTGTTCAAATAAGACCCATGTGTTATTTCAGCTCCTAAACACTTTATTTGTGTGCCAACAGTTCCCTAGCTCATTGTTGTTGCATTAAGCGTCTATTTACATGTCTCTTATTAGTGTATTACTGGTTCAAGGTACCATAATGTGATGACCACCAAAGCAACAATCTCAAAGGCTAAATAAACTAAGTATTGCAATTCGTAAAATGACGAGTGGCAACTCAGGGGCACTTGCCTAGCATGGGCCGATCTCGATACCTTTATGTGTGGGTGGCAGCTCAGGGGCATAATCCTAGCATGTGCCGATCCCAATCTTTTTATAGGTGGCAGCTCAGGGGCGTAACCCTAGCATGGGCCGATCCTAATTTATCTTTTTTTTACCACTGATCAGTTGGTTATTTGCATTATATGGATTACAAAGATTATGAAGTAAGAAGGTAAAATGAAGAAAGAATGTAATGTACATTGTCCCACAAGTATTTATAAAAGTGGTCTACTAGTACTCCTTATACACTTGTATCGGATTTCTATTGAGCTTTTGTATCAAGTGTGTTGCTACTTTCTGCCTTACATATTCAGTACATATTTTTGTAGTGACGTCCCTCATGGGGGACTTGCATTTCATGCTGCAGGCAGAGGCACTTCAGCTCATACAACTCACTAGTAGGAGCGTAGGTTGTTCAGGGACTATTGGTGAGCTCCAGGTTGATTCAGGGCTTTCCGAGTCTGCTCTATATATTTTGGTATTGTACAGTAAGTCTAGAGTAGGGTGGGAGTTTGTCCCGACCCTGACTAAGTCTATGTATGTTTTAGAGGCTTTCTATACTAATGTAAAGTTATGGTAGTGTCCTGATTTTAGACATGGTGGCCCCACCGGCCAAGTGTTGTACATATCAGTTTTGGGAGTGTATGTGTAGTTAATTTCATCGATGCATAATATTATGTCGTCAGAACATTTGGTTGTTACAGTTACATGCATGGGAAGTATAAGGTTATGAATTGGTTCTCTCGGGCCTTTACGGCTACGGGTGCCTATCCGCCCTAATAGGATTTGAGGCGTGACAATATACTATACTTGGGTTGGATTAGGAAGCTCTCAGACTAAGGTTTTTCCTATTTTCTCTAACTGGTGAAGTTATATTATAGTTAACGGAACTTCATCATGGGTCCATTACTACTTAGAATAAGTTGCGGAGGTAGTTTTTAGACTATTATTTCCTCCATCCAAAATGTCATAGTTGAAAGATATAACTATAGCCAATTGCATTTTGAGTTGATGTATGAGACATAGTTTTGGTTTAAAAAGAAACTCATGATGGTGCCTAACCACAGGATTTTGAAGCAGAGTTTAGTTGAAATATTTTATAGAGCCATTTATACCAGTTCTAGTGCTATGCCATATACTATTATTGGCAGAGCATTTATGCACCTGTGATGGGAGGCACCATCAGAGATATTACATCATATCTCTTTCTCAAACTAAGGATGGCATACTCGAGAGGCTGAGAGAGAGCTGACACTTATGCTATTGCTGCCTTTAGTAAGCATAGATTTATTGATAACACAGTGGCATAAGAGGTTGCTCAGCTAAGGATGAAGGTGGTATTATTGACAAAATATTTCCCGATGATGAATTCTAAGAAGGTGAATGCAGTGGTCTCACAGGATAAGGACTCTAAATCATATGATTTTCATTTAGAAGAAAAGGCAAAAATATATAAATAGAGAGTTGGAGGGTTTCTAAGCCAAGGAAAAAGGAAACTAAGGTCAAACTACTATAGGGATAGGTACAGAGATCGAAGCTGAGATAGAGATGGTGATTAGAGAAGAAAAGATGATTACAAAAAGAAGGGTGGTGTATATATTCCACTAGGCGTCTATGACAGTTAATAAATGATAAAGGTTATGTTGCCTAATCTAGTAAAGGGTCAACAAAGTTAGGAAACTTACCTTAAGTAGATTAAGGTAGACATCTCAAGTTTGACCAAAAAATTGGAATCACATGCTACTTTGGTCAAATAATTGGAGCAATAATTCGATCAAATGCCAGCAACCTTGAATCAACATCAGCCAGACACCTTTCTAAGAAATAAAATTCAAAATCCTAAAAATGATAGTCACTGTCTTGCAATTACCAATCGAAGTGGTAAGATAATTGTTGACCTACCCCCTCAGGGCTGTGGTTAATGAGCTGAAGAGTGATAGTGTTGATGTTGATGAGACACTTGAAGCGGAGATAGAAAAATTAATAGGTGGTGGTACAAGTTTGGAGAAGGATAAAGAAAATAGAAAGGTGGTTGATCTTGTGTTGATACTATTCCATAACCTCCCCCTTCTTTTTCCCCAAAGTATAAGGAAGAAATAAGAGAAGGGGAAGTATCATAAATTTTGTCAATGTTGAAAGAAATATCTATCAATATTCCTCTTATATAAGATTTAGAGCATATGCCTATCTATACAATGTTTATGAAGGACTTGGTCACTAAAAAGAAAAATGTGAGCTTTGAGCATACAGATAATGTGCACCATTGTAGTGCTGCGACAACTAGATCATTAGTGGAGAAAAATGAGGACCTCAAATCATTCACTATTCCATGTACCATTGGGTCCTTCAATATTTCTCGAGAGCTATGTGATTTGGGATCTATCATCAATCTCATATTGTTGGTGATATACATGCAGTTGGGATTAGAGGCACCTAAACCTACATCTATGAGGCTATTAATGGCTGACCAGATTGTCAAGAAACCAATTGATATTTTGTGTGATGTATTGGTGAAGGTTGCATGCTTTATATTTTTTGTCGACTTTGTGATCATGGACTACAAGGTAGACTTTGAAGTCTATATTATATTAGGAAGGACTTTCCTAGCTATGGGTAAGGCCTTGGTTGATATAGAAGTGGGGCAGATGAAGTTCAGACTCAATGGTAAGCAAATCACTTTTAATATTTGTCAATCTATGTGACAACCAAAAGAGTTGAAAGTGGTGTCCATGATTGAGGCTATTAATGATGATCAAGTGAATGCGACCATTGAAGAAATACTAGGGGTTGAGGTGTTAGCAACAGTTATCATAAATTTTGATAGTGATAACATCGATGAGTACGATGAGATAGTGAGTACATTGTATGGTAGAGTTTCTTACAATTATGCTCCAAAGAAGCTTGATCTTGATCTAACAAATAGAACCACTCCTCCAGCTAGACCATTCATTGAGGAGCCACAAGTCTTAGAATTGAAGGCCCTTCTGTTTCACTTATGCTATGAATTTTTGGGGGCCAATAGTTCCTTTTCAGCCATTATTGCGGCTGATTTTGTTGAGTCATAGGTTGAGGAATTTCTTTTAGTGTGTCAAAAATTCAAGAAGGCCATAAGTTGGACTATTGCAGACATTGTGGGGATTCTACTAGGTATTGTATTCATAAGATACAACTTGAACCAAAATATACACCCAACATTGAGCACTAGCATAGGCTAAATCTGTATATACAAGAGATTGTGAAGAAAGAAATTATTAAGTGGATGGATGCTGGAGTAGTTTACTCCATTACGGATAGCAAGTGGGTCAGCGCAATTGAACGTGTTCCTAAGAAGGGTGAGATCACTATAGTACTAAATGAGTAGAATGAACCTGTGCCATAAGGGTGGTTACCATATGAAGAGTATGTATAGAATACAGAAGCTAAACGGTTGTACTCCAAAAGACCATTTCCCTATGACTTCTACGGATCAGATGCTTGACATATTAGCAGGCAAAAGTTGGTACAGCTTTCTTGATGGGAACTTATGATAATATTTCTGTTGCTCCTAAAGACTCAGAAAAGACTACTTTTACTTGCCATATAGGACTTTTGCATTTAAGAGGATGCCATTCAGATCATACAATACTTCTACCACCCTCCAGAGATATATGACTTCTATATTTTTTGACATGATGAAGGAACGATAGAGGGCTTCATAGATGAATTTTCAGTCATAGGGGACTTTTTTATGACTTTTTAGCCCATTTGGTCAATGCACTCCTGAGGTGTAAGGAGTGCAGCCTGGTGTTAAATTGGGAGAAATGCCATTTTATTGTAAAGAAGGGTATTGTTCTAGGGCACAAAATCTTAAAATAGGGTATTGAGATGGATACAAAGAAGATTGGGGTGATTGAAAAATTAGCTTCTCTAGTCTTAGTCAAAGGTATCTAAAGTTTTTTTGGGTCGTGCTGGCATTTATAGGAATCAAAGACTTCTCCAAAATTTCTAATCCTCTACGTAAGATTTTAGAGATAGAGGTAAAATTTATTTTTGATGATGCAAGTCTCAAGGCTTTTGAGTGCCTTAAGGAACAGTTGATTTTATCTCCTATTATTGTATCCCTTGATTGGTCCTTTTTGTTTGAGGTTATGTACGATGCGAGTAAATTAGCATTGGTGTCCTTGAATAGAGGTGTGGTAAAATGCTTTACCTAATTATGCTAGTAAGGTATTAAACCCCACACAAAAGAACTATACAATTACTGAGCATAAGTTTCTTGTGGGATTTTTTCCTTTGAAAAGTTTTGGTCATATTTGATTAGGACCAAAGTCATAGTTCATACCGACCATGAAGCATTGAGGTATCTTATGTTGAGAAAGGATGCCAAGCCGAATTGGTATGTTGGGTTCTCTTGGTGTAAGAATTCAACTTTAAGGTAAAAGATTGGAAAGACATAGAGAACCAGGTTGTGGATCACTTCTGTCACCTTAACGAAGAGGCAATGTAAAAATTAAGGGATGACCAAGCCTGTGACTAATATCAGTGTCAAGGAAATATCCCACAGAGACATGAAATCCCCATGACACCTATCTTGCAATTGGAGTTATGTGATGTATGGGCAATTGACTTCATGCATCTGTTTGTGAGATCTTATGGCATAAAGTATATTCTAGTGGAAGTTAACTATGTATCAAAGTGGGTGGAGGAAGTTGTTCTTTAGAATAATGAGGGTTGAAGTGTCATTGTATTCTTGAAAAAGAACATATTTTCTCGAGTTGGCAATTCACATGCTATATTCAGCGATGGTGTTTCTCACTTTTGTAATGTCCTTTTTAAGACCCTTCTTGAGAAATATGTTGTGAATTATAAGGTGAAAACACCTTACCATCTTCAAACGAGGGGCAAGTTGAGGTCTCCAATAAAAAGATCAAGTCTATATTATCAAAGTTGTAAATGCCAACAAGACTGACTGGTCAAGGAAGTTGGATGATGAGTTGTGGGCCTACCGAATAACCTTTGAGACCCCCATAGCTGCCTCTCCATATCAGCTTATGTACAGCAAGGTATACCACTTCCAGCTGAACTAAAGCATAAGGCACTAAGGGCATTAAAAAAACTAAATTTGGAGTGGCATGGTGCAACTACATTGAGGTTGATTAAGGAGAATGAGTTGGATTAATTTTGGCTCTGTGCTTATGAAAGTTCTTCTTTATACAAAGAAAGGATGAAGCTGTATCATGATAAAAGAATCGAGAAAAGAATGTTTGATCCTGGTGATTGGATTTTGTTGTATAATTCAAGACTTTGCTTGTTTCCTGCAAGTTGAAGTCTAGGTAGTATGGACTATTTAACGTGGTTCGGGTTTTCCCATATGGTGCTATTGAGTTGGAGTGTGATGGTAAGCCTCATTCAAGGTGAATGGGTAATAGGTGAAGCACTATATAGGAAAATCTGATTAGGTGATAGTATATGGTGATATGGGCCTTGGTGAAGTTTGAGTACCCGAGGCAATCGCGGCATGCTATGATATTAAATTGGGCACTGTATGGGAGTCAACCCATGGGCTGGCTGGTCAATTCTGAGTATCCAACTTATCCATGGTGTGCCGCGACATTAAATCAAGCGCTGCGTGGGAGGCAACCCAAATTTTATACCTATTACATTATACGGTAACTTGTATGTTCATTATGCATTGCTGAAGATTGAAGAAAAAGGCCAAAAAATTTTCTTATGTCAGGTCCCTATGAATGACCTCACGAGTTATTACGTTAGATAATGACTCATTACCAGATTCTTAGGAAGCTAGAAGCTCATAAACTCTTAAGAAAGTAGTCTTTGGAGTCATAACAAATCTCAAAATGAGTCGTTATCAGTGACAATGACTCATCACCCTTAGTCATTATGATTGGAGACTTAGGTAAGGTTCTAGTCATAACAGAGGGAGTCAATGGCTCGTTATATGGCTTCACAAGTTGTTAAGTCGACTCTTTGTCATCCTTGACATCACAGGCCCAATGGGCTGACCCAGTTTGATTTTCGTTAAATAAAAAGGAAATTGAATCCTAAAATGATTCTTTTTCTATTTTGAACCAATGTGACTCCCTCCATTCCCTAAAAACTATTCCATTAATATTTAAAGTGTATGCATAACTCATCCCCAAATCACAAAACTCACAAAAGTCTCCCAAGGTCTTCCTTTCGTAGAACAAAGTCAAATAATTGACAAGTTTTAATGGATCTAAGTACACTATTCAAGTAAGTTTAAGCTTTACATGTTATATCTTTTGAACTTGATGTGCAATATAGTATAAGATTCTTGCATTCCTGGCTAATATTCATGTTCATAAGTTGAAACCTCCCTTTATTCTTGAGAAACATGAAGAATATGAACAAAATGGGAATAAAATGGAATGTGCGTAAAAATTTAGCTATGGGATGAATTATAATTGGGTTAAACTATTTTAAAACCATGGGAAAGTCTGAGTACCCATTGTGTATGTGACAGTTAAGACCAACTCCTTTAAACAAACATGTTATAGTAGCTACGAGATTCATAACGACTCGTAGGGTCACCTAATAAATCATTATGTGACTTGTAACCATTGGTAACATGGGTGTAGAAAGGAGAGTGGGTTCTGTTGACATAACAACTCACGCCATTAGTCTTTTCTCACCATATGACCTGTGTTTTTTGGGAAGGGCAAGGAACTAAGGAAATGTTTCTAGTCCGACAATGAGTGTTGGTGATGAGTAATTTTCTAACATAACGATTCAATAGGAGGAATCATTACCTGACCTATGAACAATCCAGATGTTCCTTTTCACCCAACGAGTCTCATAAGGTAACGATTCATATCCTGAGTCATTAGGTACCCAGTCCCCGAAACACTTGGAATATTTTTTCTTGCTTTTCTTTCCTTTTCCTAGGATTTACTAACTTATGTTTTTCTTACAAGTACCCATGGCACCAAAGAATGACTCCACCAAGAAGAAAACTCGCAGGTATTAGGCCCCTACCCCTTCATCATCTCAGGAATGAAACCACTGAAAATGAAGATTAAGTGGGTCAGTGGAGGAATACCCAATCGGAGGGGCAGTGGAGCTAAGAAGGAAGTTACCTAGGGGTTCAAAAGCTTCTCCAGAGAAAGACGCACCACCTAGGGCCAGGCTAATGATGAAAAATACTAGCCAATCACCACCCCACTTACAATCACAATCTAAAGAGGTCAACGAGTTAGGGGATGAATCTGGTCTCAAAGATGAGAACAAAGAAAAAATAGTAGGTTCGTGAAGGAAGAGTCTAGCAATGAAGGGTCCAAAGATGAAAATGAGGGTTGAATAAGAGAGTTAGTAAAGTGATAAACCAGTGGAAATATCACCCCCTTCTCCACCTATTGCACCACTTTAGATACAGACTGCCCCAATGCCCATTGTCAATCGGTAGGGGTACCCAAGTATGCAAGATTTATACAACCAAGATAGTGCCCTCAACCCTTCCACTGGCAAACCAAATACATGGATTTATTAAGAGCCCAAGTTGAGTACTATCAGCATATCAGAGATACCAAAATTCTAGGTAAGATTCTAATAGTACCACTTTAAGTGGATGACCAGAGCTTTAGGGCAGTACATCATATCACTGGTATAGGAGTTTTATGCCATATATCAGATAAAGCTAAAGAGGTTATATCCACAAGGGCGATTGTGTAAGGGTGGTGACCCTTTGATTGATGTTATGATTAGAGGTGTTTGGGTGAACATCTCAACTTAGACTATTTTTAGAGTTCTACATGGACCGGAGTTCCAGCTGCCAGCTAACACTGTCGAGATTGACTACTGTATGGATAAGATGCAAAAAATAAAGACAAAGCAAATTGGTATAGAGGATAAGCTGACTAATTTTTGTTGGATGGCTGGTGTCACTGATATGACATAAGAGGAGGTGCTTTGGTAGCTGGCGGTGTTAGCTCTTTGTCATGGATCACAAAGGGCAGCCTAGACCTTTTAGCGTAGGCTTAGTAGACACTTGTACGACAAGGTTGAGTCCCATAAATGGGGATAGTATAATAAGTCAATATAGAGATAACCTGGTTGCAGGAATTAGGGAGGGCTACAATAGATTTATAGCTAAGTTGATAGCGAGGGAGATCCGTAATTTGGCGGTAAGCACAAGCACAACCCAGATATTCTCATGTTTTTTGAGGTAGTTATGCTTGTATCAAGGATTTCTAGAGATAATAAGAGTTCATTAGTTCTTCTAGGTGTAGAGGATGACTTATTTAGGGTTGATTAAAGATATTGCTAACCCCAACTCCAAGGATGAGGAGGTGGGAGCCATATTTCTTAGAGAGGCATTCTAGGCTGTAGGGAATGACATTGACACTCTAAGTTTCACCGATTTTGGTGCAATCCTTATTGATAATTTCCAATTTGAGCCTCAGGCTTCTAAACAATAGACACCTTTCATACTTTGACTCTACCTCTTGTGAAGAGATTGTTCACTTCTAAACTAGCCTCCATTGGCTATGCTTTAGTCCAACTAACTTTCTTGGCTGACCAGCTAAAACGGTTGGACAAAGTTGAGAAAAAAAGTAAAATATTAAGGGTGGGATTAAGCCATGGGTGCAGCAAGATATCAGAAGCGAGCTAAGAGGAATGTAGACTTGGTTTGATGGGTTTGAGATGCGGCTCATCCAGAAGTTGGCAGATGTCCAGTCCCCAGATCTGGTGGGGATATATAAGGAGTTGGCTACATTATGGGATGCCATAGAGGACATGCATGCGAGACCTTTCCCTTCGATGCCTATCATTAAGGAGATTGTTGAGGAGGAGGTTCCAGATATTTAGGGCACAGTCAAGGGAAATGCTGCTGAGGAGGCTGGTGGAAAGAGGCCAAGGAAGAAAAGAAATTAAAGTAAGAAAAATGATAAGGAATTGAGGTGACCAAGGTGGCCGGTGTTTATTCTTTATAGGATGACCTGACGAGGGTCTGTGAGATGGTGATGGGAGATCATATCTCTCAATTTATTGATGATATGGCAGCGGATACAGTTGATTTGAGTAGGAGCACTGCTCCCACCCCATAGGCACAATTAAGTATATCGACCGCCATTTGTGCCACTATTTATTTGAGTATCTCAGACACCACTAAGACCAACGCTAATATGAGCAGGGCCTATTTCTTAGCCCCACATACTGATACTACATGAGTTGCCGCCTATGGCACCTAGGTATGTCTTTACCCCTTGTTTTTACATTATAGATGCATTGGGGACAGTGTATAATTTTTTAGTTGGGGGTGGGGTATATTATAGTCGTTGCGGATTTTTGTTATTGCACTTATTTTCCTGTTACAGGTCTCGTTGTGTTTTGTTTTTTACTTTGTTTAACTAGAAAAAATAAGGACCTGATAACGCTCAAACTACAGCTCTCGTAAGAGTGTAAGCGGTCGTTGTCAAATATAGAACCCAACTGGGTTGGGTGTCGAATCCCACAGGGAATACTTGGTCACTAAGTAAGCAAAGATTATTAGACTTTTGGTGAAAGTTTCATAAAAAAGGGGGGGATTGTAGCGTGAATTTAAGAGTATCAAAATAGTAACGTAAGAACGGAAAATAGAAGAGTAAAACGGATTACTTGGTTGGTTTTGATCAATGAGAATTGAGAGTTAGGGTTATTTCCACCTTATGAGTTATACGTATCTATTGACTATGAGTTATGCAGAATTCAGACATGCATGCGCTTATAGAGAATCATATCTATGGTAAATCCAGGCGTCTTTCGACCATCAAGGACTATTTCACTTTAACTCTTTCGAGCTTAAAGCGTATCTAATGGTACAAATTCTCCAAGAGGTTAATCCAGTTACGGCACTAACTTTTAAACAGGGGTTGGTGCCCTATTTCCTTGACATTCTCTCTTTTCCAGACATGTAACTTTTCTTTCGAACAAGTTAATGCTATACTGGCGTATTCTATATGTTTGCAACCACAAGAATTTATATTAAGATGAAGAGAGTAATAATATAAGCAGCATACGTAACAAGAATTCACTCACTCGTAGCAATAGATAGTATCTCATAAGGCTTCCATAACCCTAACAGAGAAGTTTAGCTATTCATGAGTGCAACGAAAATCACAATAGACATTATCATCATACCAAAATAAAAATCTAACGTGAAATATGCTTTGGTAGTGCTTGTGGCGTGAATTCCTTGCAAAATAGCATTTCTCTTGTTATGAAAATTAAAAGTCGAATAGATAAAGAATAATGTCAACAACGAATTAATGAAGAAAAGGGGAAAGTATCGAATAGGGAGGAATAAGGATGAGGGTGGCGGAAATTGGTTAGATGAATTGATGGATGGATTCTGAAAAGTTCAGCAGAATAGGGTTTTTATAATACCCATATCCTATTCCTACTAAGATACTGTATAATTATCCTAATCCTACTAGGTTACTGCATCCTTATCCTAATCCTACTAAGTTACTGTTGATCCCCAAGTCTTTGGAAATGTTGTTTTTGCCCGGGACAAGTTACCCATGCGTCACTTTCAGTCCATAGGCGTCCAAACGCTGCTTTCCTTCTTTCGTGAAGCTTCCTTTGGCGTCAAGTTATCCATAAAATGCTGAAATCTTCATCATTTATACCTGAAAACTTGCTAATCACGTTGGTTATCTCACTTATAGGAAAAAGGACTAAAAGTGCATGAATTATATATTTTTTCCTCAAAACTTAGCTAAAATATGGGTAAATTAAGGCGCTTTAGGCGTGTAAATACGCCTAACATCAACACCCCACACTTAAAGCTTTGTTCGTCCTCAAACAAAATATCATGTCCATATAAACATCTACTTAGGGTTTCACAGTAACAACACAAAATATTCGTCAAGACAGGCACGACAATTATTAACAAAGAGTAGTTTTCTGATCACTACTAGAAACAATTCAACCTCCAACCTAGACTCGTGATGATGGTTAATTCGTATCCAAAAGTTAAGGCACAAAGAATCATACACAACTACCCAAAACTCATCAACCATGTGTGTCTCACGCAATTTCTTACCCATAATCACTCACAAGTATTGTCTTTTTTCGAAACATGGGTATAGGATTATCCTTGCTCTCACTCTCACAAAGAATTCACATGTTGCAACTGATGACCATAAGTTTGCCCTTAGTGTAATGCTCCACTAAATATCAGAATGCTAAGCTTAGGATCAAATAGGTCTTTACAGGTTGTAATGTAGGCTAAGGGACGGGTAGGACTATTTTGGCCAGAAATAGTGACTAAGTTCCCTAAGCGCTTTAATACATCACATTATGCCACTTATGCTTTCTTTCAAACAACCTTTCTACTGTTATTTAATCTACCACCCTTTCTCACCTCTTTTGTTTTTCAATTTTGAACAGAATTAACTTTTTATTTTTCTTTTCATTTTTCTCTCTTCCCTTTCTCTTTTTTTTTATAACACACCTCTATACTAACCATTCTTTTTCATAACGAATTCAAGTACCAATTCACTTTAAGGCACTACTCTCACCCAATTTCCTCTTATTTTGTCACATGACTTTGCAATTTAAAGCACTTAGGAATTTGGATCAAATTATGGTCTTGAAAAAAAATGGATTGGGCTTACATATGAGGCTGTCAAAGAAAATAGGCTTAAAGCTCAAAGGGGGTTATCTAGGATGATGTCCATAGGTAGATAAAATGAAGGTAAACAATCATAGGTTGCAAAAGAAATGCCTACATCATCTCCTAAACTCACACTCTTTATTTCGCTTTACATACATACCAGGCAAGTTCTAGCATCAGCCATAAACATAGAATATACTATCATCTCACACACACAAGGCACATGGTCGACTTTATTAGAAGCAGTATAGACTCTTGACCCAACGTATGAAGGAATTAAACCACATAGATATCACACAGTGAGTCACACTTAGAGCCTAAACGTCTTAATAGTAATGATTTTATCACAGACTTTTGTCATAATACCATGCTGCCTATCAGAATAATTTCATGCAAAGTTAAAAAAAGAAAATTTAACTACTAAAAAAACAAAACAAACAAACATAAATAAATGCAAATGCAGATAAGGAAGGTTAGCATGCAAATACCAGCACCCCACACTTAGACGGGATACACTACCCTCAGTGGAAAATAAATAAGAAGAACCTGGTTAGTCGGACTCCTCCTCTATGTCTGGGGTCATACCCCCTTCATCGGAATCATCATCAGAGTCATCATCCTCAGAGTTTCCTCAAATTGTAGACCAATTGTTCCCAAAAGTGCATCACGGTATTTGTAGCAAGGAGGATTCAGCTTGCTCTTTTCTTCCCCTTTTCTGACCTTTCTGTGAAGTGGACACTTTTTGTTTTCCTTGTCGTCCTTTTCGGGCCATTCTACCTGAGATCCTAATAGAGTCATGTTAGCTTCATGTCAGAAGATTCACTGTAATCGGAAAACAAACAGTAATGGCACCACCCCACACTTAATTTGTTGGTACAAAATAATTAAGTGAGTGATACTGATTACTCAGACTTCATCGAGATACGTATAGGCAATATGTTCCAACAACACGTTTAGCACAGTCATACTTTCATGTCATCTTTAACTATCCTTTCCAACTCTATTTCATGTAATCTTGACTATTCTTTCATGTTTGGCTTAATGCATTTTTTTGAACAAAACTACTACATAGAGAATGTATCAAGTTATGGCATAGAAATAATCAACATCTCATGTTTGTAGTTAACTATGATTTTTCATCTCAATGAATAAGTCATTCAAACATGAATGCTTTCAAGTTACAAGATTATGCAATTTTCTTGACCATGTCAATTTCGCAAAAGTATGACAGTGTGTCAAAATCAAATACAAGTTGGAAACAAGTCAAGACCATCCTTACGTATTCTTTCACTCACTTAGTTGTATCACAACAAATAAACCACATTCAAATCACCAATACTACTTCAAAATTTAACAATTTATTATAGGCTTAGTAGTGTAGTACTTACGGAATATAAAAGAAGAGCAAAGAAGTACTTACTTGGTTGATGGCCTCGAAAGATGTTCTTGCAAATTAAAAGAGCAAAAAGGAAAATTTTTGAGAGAATTTGGAGAGGTAGGCGGCGCCTAGGTTGAAGTTGCAATGCAATTTTGTGTTAAGACTAAGGTTCTATTTATAGGACAAGCTTGGGTCGGGTTTTGACCCATTTGAAATCGGATTTGGAGACCAAAAGTGACCATAGGTGGTGCCTAATGCTTTGCCTATGCTTGGCATAGGCGGCGCCTTTTGAAAAGCATTGTTGAGCATAGGCGGCGCCTATGCTATGGCATTGTTAGGCATAGGCGGCGCCTATTCCATGGCATACTAGATTCAGAGACAAAAGGCTTTTGCATAGGCGGCGCCTATGCCATGGCATTGTAAAATTCGAGAGCTTAGGCCATAGCATAGGCCTTGCCTTGTTCGTGGCCTAGATTTACATAGGCCTTGCCTTGTTCTTTGCCTATATTTTCATAGGCAATGCCTAACCCATAGCCTTTTGCTTCTTCATTCCTAACTTACCACCTTCAACATGCAATACTTTCAAATCAAAATTTGAAACCAATCTCTTCCTTTACACCTCTTGTACCTACACTTACTCAAAAACAACAAAAATGATTAGAATGATGGGTTGCCTCCCATCAAGCGCCTTAGTTTTGGTCGTGGCTCAACAAAATTCTAGGAAAACAAAAACAACCAAAATAATTAAAAACGATGGGTTGCCTCCCATCAAGCGCCTTATTTATCCTCGCAGCACGACATAGCTATCTCGATTAGTTAGACTTTATCGAGATGGATGGTGGATCATTTTCTGAATGGATTCAGACGACAATGAGGCTTACTTGTAGGCATGCAATCTTCTTTGAGATGACCCTTGTGCATACATATCCCAGGAGGGATACCAATTATATCATCAATAGTCCAACCCATAGCTCTCTTGTATCTCTTCAGAGCAGAGATGAGAGCCTCTACGTGCTGTTCACTTAAATCATCCGCTACACTCACCGGAAGTGTATTTCCACTTCCCAAGAACGTATACCTTAGATAATTGGGGAGCTCTTTCGATTCTAGCACTGGGGACTCTTCAATGGAAGTCTTTGCTGTTGGTGACGGTTGATTCTTAAGATCAAGGTCCGGCTGCTTAGGAGTATGAGAATAGGACCCTATTTCTGTTAGAGCACACATAGTTTCTTCATGTTCTTGAGCCTCCTCACGCTCAAAATTCAGCAGCTCATCAGATAGTGACTCATCAGTAAGCTGTGTTTCTACAGATAATTCTTTGTCATCCTTATAATTAACTTCAGCTACAGAGAACACATCCATATCTTCGGGCTGCTTCATTGCTTTGCATACATCAAAACGGACCACTTCATCATTCAACCGAAATAAAAGCTCATTAGCTCTCATGTCAATAAGCACACTTCCAGTTGCGAGAAAAGGGCATCCCAAGATTATGGTAACTTTAGAATCCACCTCTCAATCCAAAATAACAAAGTCTGCAGGAAAGATGAAGGTGGAAACCTTCACCAACACATCATTTAAGATACCAACAGGACGTTTTATCGACCTATCTGCCATCACGAGCCGCATAATGGTTGGTGTAGGGTTGCCCAACCCCAACTTTCTGTAGACGGATAGTGGCATCAAATTGATGCTTGCTCCCAAATCGCACAATGCCTTAGCAAAATTCATAGATCCAACCGTGCAAGGAATAGTGAAAGCACCAGTGTCTGCCTTTTTTTGTACTAAGGACCTTGTGGCAATTGCACTGCAATGATGAATATTATCTGCCGGCTCATAGCTTACTACCCGCTTCTTTGTTAAAAGGTCCTTCATGAATTTAGCGTACCCAAGCATCTGTTCCAGCGCCTCAACCAATGGAACATTAATGGTTAGCTGTTTTAACATTGACATGAATTTATTGAACTTGGTATCATCAGCTCTCTTCTTTGATCTTTGAGAAAAAGGTGGTGGTGGAAGGGGAATAGTTTTCTCCACGACTTTTTTTTCCTCTTGCTTTGGATTGGTGATCTTTTTGGGCTGTGGACGTTGGGGGGTGACGTCATTGATGCCTTCTTCAGCTTCTTTGGCGTCCTCTGGTTTGGCAACATCTACTACATCGTCGGCCACTTGCCTACCTTTGGTTGGATTTTCCAACACCTTACCACTCCTGGTAGTAATAGCCATATATGTTCCATCGTTCCTTGGGCTTTGCATTGTGTCGCTAAGTAAGGTGCCAGCTTTTCTTTGATTTAATTTAGTTGAAATTTGACTCAATTGTTGCTCCAGCTGTCTTATTGCAGTAGAATGCGAGTCAACCAATTGCTTCATTGAGGACAAATCATTTATTACCTCAGTTACTCCCGTACTGGTTGCCTCCACTCCTTTCAACAGCTTAGCTATCATATCTTCCATGGACATATTTCCAGAACCAGATGTAGTGGTGTCATGTATTCCAGGAGGAATATACACGCCACTTCTGTCTGTCTTGTTCTTCCAACTACCTTGATCACAATCCTTATTTCTAGAATTATCATAATAGTTCCGACCTTGGTTTCCTTGGGCATTGCCTTGGAAACCCCCCTGATTGTTCAAGTAGTTGGCTTCTTCTTCAGAATCGGATTCCTCTCTTCTTTTTGATGCAACTGCTTTGACTTTTTTGGTCTTCCCTGATAATAGATGCTTTGTAAGAAGATCCATCTGTGTCTTCATGTGCGCCATATCTTGGTTGCGTTTCTCCTCTCTTCGCCTTTGTTCTGCAGTCATGCCAATAGATATAGTGGGGCTTGTTACCTCAAAATCCCTGGTATGCCACGCCCTACTTTGCTTTGTCATCCGATCTAGCATATCGCTTGCCTGAACAAAGGTAAGGTCCATGAATGATCCACCCGCTGCATTATCCACCACTGGTTTAGTTACTGAATTCAAGGATCTGTATAGTATCTCCATCAAGTGGACATTGGTTATGTGATGGTTTGGGCACCTCATAAGATTCTTCTTGAATCTCTCCCATGTTTTGTGGAGGGCTTTAGTTGGAAGCTGACGAAAATTGCTGATTTCATCTATCAATTGTTCTCTCTTGGATGGCGGAAAGAATCTTTCTAGGAAAGCGTCTTTCAATTGCCTCCAATTAGTGATAGAATCAGGAGTCAGCCCATTCAACCATAGAGTTGCCTCCCCAGATAGAGACAATGGAAATAAGCGCAACCGAATTGCATTCTGTCCAATGCCAGGATTGTCGAATGACTTGCATGTAGAAATAAAGTTGATCAGATGCATATTCGGATCATCGCCTGCTAGTCCATCGAATAATCCCTTGAGTTGCAATAACTGAATCATGGTGCTCGTGATGTTGAACTTGGCTCCGGGCGCCAATGGTGGAGGAATAATGGCTCCTGTGGTACCAGCTCCATCAAGATCATCATCATCGTCATCGAATGGTATTTGCATGGCTCGGCATTCAGGATGAAATCTTACTTGACGATCTCTTCTGTTTGCCGGTGTCGCCACCTCAGTATCACACCTAGGGTTTAGTAACTCATCATCACCCAAATCCTCATTATCAGGATTTGCTGCTCGCCCAGGGTTATCGATATTTTGTTGATGCACTTGAGCAGCGGCCAACGCAACTAATCTAGCCTGCTCCTGTTGAGCAGCCCTTCTGTCAATGTCACGTTGCGCCTCCATCCTGCTAATAAGTTGTGGTTCAGGGTTTATAGGTAATAATGGTTGACCAGAACTTCGAGTATTAGGCATGCACTGACAAAAACCTGCAGAAAACAAAAACAACAACTAAAAGTAAAGTACGAGAATCTTTGACCAAAGGGTCTAATAATTATCACAAACTTAGTTGACAACCGTATTCCCCGGCAACGGCACCAAAATTTGATAACGCTCAAACTACAGCTCTCGTAAGAGTGTAAGCGGTCGTTGTCAAATATAGAACCCAACTGGGTTGGGTGTCGAATCCCACAGGGAATACTTGGTCACTAAGTAAGCAACGATTATTAGACTTTTGATGAAAGTTCTGCGAATAAAGGGGGGATTTTGTGCGTGCAAATGATGTAAACAAAATAGTAGAGTAAGAACGAAAAATAGAAGAGTAAAACGGAGTACTTGGTTGGTTTTGATCAATGAGAATTGAGAGTTAGGGTTATGTCCACCTTATGAGTTATACGTATCTATTGACTATGAGTTATGCGGAATTCAGACATGCATGCGCTTATAGAGAATCATATTCTATGGTAAATCCAGGCGTCTTTCGACCATCAAGGACTATTTCACTTTAACTCTTTCGAGCTTAAAGCGTATCTAATGGTACAAATTCTCCAAGAGGTTAATCCAGTTACGGCACTAACTTTTAAACAGGGGTTGGTGCCCTATTTCCTTGACATTCTCTCTTTTCCAGACATGTAACTTTTCTTTCGAACAAGTTAATGCTATACTGGCGTATTCTATATGTTTGTAACCACAAGAATTTATATTAAGATGAAGAGAGTAATGATATAAGCAGCATACGTATCAAGAATTCACACACTCGTAGCAATAGATAGTATCTCATAAGGCTTCCATAACCCTAACAGAGAAGTTTAGCTATTCATGAGTGCAACGAAAATCACAATAGACATTATCATCATACCAAAATAAAAATCTAACGTGAAGTATGCTTTGGTAGTGCTTGTGGCGTGAATTCCTTGCAAAATAGCCTTTCTCTTGTTATGAAAATTAAAAGTCGAATAGATGAAGAATAATGTCAACAATGAATTAATGAAGAAAAGGGGAAAGTATCGAATAGGGAGGAATAAGGATGAGGGTGGCGGAAATTGGTTAGATGAATGGATGGATGGATTCTGAAAAGTTTAGCAGAATAGGGTTTTTATAATACCCATATCCTATTCCTACTAAGCTACTGCATACTTATGCTAATCCAACTAGGTTACTGCATCCTTATCCTAATCCTACTAAGTTACTGCTGATCCCCAAGTCTTTGGAAATGCTGTTTTTGCCCGGGACAAGTTACCCATGCGTCACTTTCAGTCCATAGGCGTCCAAACGCTGCTTTCCTTCTTTCGTGAAGCTTCCTTTGGCGTCAATTTATCCATAAAATGCTGAAATCTTTATCATTTATACCTGAAAACTTGCTAATCACGTTGGTTATCTCACTTACAGGAAAAAGGACTAAAAGTGCATGAATTATATATTTTGTCCTCAAAACTTAGCTAAAATATGGGTAAATTAAGGCGCTTTAGGCGTGTAAATACGCCTAACATCAGTACCTAAGGCAGTTGATATGTTTGGTTGTGCTAAAATTGTTTTTGAGAAAAATTACACCCCTCAGAAAAATTTGTTTTGAACTGTGTGTGATGTGATATATATGTGACCACTGTGAATCGCGTTATGACATTAGGATTATGAACATGATAATCATAGCTAACATTTGCATGAACCAGACAGATAGTAGTGTGTGATGAAACTCTATTCCATTTGTATGTGAGATACTACTTAGTTCCCTTTATGTATGGAATCTAGAATTTGCCTAGTTAGTCTTGCCTATGTTGTAGGATAGTCGGTTAGGAAAGGATCATAGGCTGTTCTTCAAAGTAGTCCACTTGTAGGCTAAGTTACCAACTAAATGTGAACAAGTATCCTTTGATCCCTATTTAAGGCCCAATAGAAACATTCTTCTTGTTTTCACCTTTTACCTTTCCATTATTATTATTATAATGAACCTGTTTTGGCCTCGGTCCTCCCCGGACATTATGCACCTTAGCTCAGGCATATTGCCTAAGTTAAGAGTGGCTATCACAGGGTTGTGTAATGTGAAGTGGTTATGAACAAGGGTAAAAAGGAGAAAAAGAAAGTAGGGTTGGGTGTGGTAAAAAAAGGAGAAAAGCAAAAAAAGAAGATAGAATAAATAAGGAAAAACACATGAAACCTGAATATACAATACAAGAATATAAAGGGACAGATAAGGGAAAAATAAATGAAAAGTTGGTTAATAAGTGGACCCCAAAAAGTAATTGTAATACCAAGGAGGCTTAGTCCCTAAAATTTCCAAAAGTACCACACCAGCCCCCAAGCCTACGGTACAAGCCGAGTAAAGTCCTGAAGTGATCCTAACCCAACCGTCCAAAAACTAAGGTAAAGAAAATAAGGGAAAGACTATGGTATTCTATGCACATTGTTGGAACTTCTTTCCTAGTGAGAGTGTCTTATGATCATCCCTACATTAAATGATTGATCTATCTGAGTGATTTGGACTTTTTTTATATGAAGGTTCATGGGTTATGTTGCTAACTACTTTTTTGTTTGGGTATATATATATGCGTTGTTTTATATTGCTTACGTAGTGTAATAGCCTGATTCCTTTGGGTCATATTATTGTGCTTCATGGATCCACACAGTTAATTTTGAAAAGTAAAAGTAGAAGAGGGTAAGTGGAATCGACTGCCATAGGTATCTTTGGTTATTCCTTGTTAAGTATCGTGTTTGTTTGTTAAGTTTTTGTTTTCTGAATACATGCAAACGTTCTAAGTTGAGGGTGTATATGGCATGGTTTCATGGCACTTTCGATGCTTAAAATGGTGAAAATCTTCACTTACTTGGGTCATTTTGTAGGATATAATATGTGTTTTGTGTATGTTGCTGGTAAATTAGGTTGGAAGTAGCGTGAACTAGAAATGGATGAAAATGCTCTAGAAAAGTCAAAGAATTGACTGGACCATGAGTTCTTTAGTCATCTAACAACTCGTGTCCCAAGTCATGATGTTACTAGATAGTGAGGCTGATTTCAGAAGTCAAGTTAAAGTCTGACCATGATTTATTACGAGTCATGGTGTGAGTTGTTCTAAGAAAATTAGCCAAAAGTCTTAAAGATTGACAAGTCGAGGTTCCAATGGAAACAAGTGAGGCCATAAGTCATTATGACTGATAACGAATCATGGTGAGGAGTTGATTCGACAATAGACTCAAAAGTACTAAAAGAAGAAAATTCACTGGAATGACAACGGGTCCAACCTTTGACTCATTATGAGTGTCAACGAGTCATTATCACTGCAGATAGAAGAGATTAATGAAAGCAACCAACAAGTCATCATAATACAAGACGACTCGTTACTATAGGCATGACCATTTCCAACATAAGTTTCCTATTTTGTTTTTGTTAGGTTTCCCTTGTTATTTTGAGAGACTATAAATCCCCTTGAGGTCCTTATGTAATAGTTTACGTACTTTGACATATTTTTACATACTTTATAGCCTTGTTCTCTATTTTTGGTTACGTAATTAATTCTATACTTTAGATTTTATTCTTTCATTATTGTGCAATTCATTCTATGATTTCTTTATCGAATTCGATTGATTTTTGCACAACCATGAGCGGCTAATTTCTTTAGCAAGGGTTGTTGGAACCTTGGTGTATTAACGAAGTAGGGTAAGTGAGATAATTGTTTAGATCATTGTTTCTGCATGTATTGTGATCTTTTTTGTATTGTTTTCCTCTTTAGCTACTCCAGAAGCTAAGGACTTACCTGTATTCGAGATCATCCTCACAAGGAAGTTCGAGATTGGGAAAACAAGATTACAATAGTGATTCGAGGCTGTCAACCTTGTCTAATAACTTAAGACCTACAAGGTGACAGTTAAAATTGGATTGAGTGTAAGGGTTAGTATGGAAACACCCTTAGACTCACAAGGTGAAGGGTGATATTTACCAATGAGTCCACAAGACAGTTGGTGATAGCTATCTTGTTAGATTATACATGCGTAGCATTGAGATAGTCGTATTGAGCACAACCAAAGATGTTCAAAGCTTTTTACTTGTTAATATTACAGCAAATCCCCTTATTTACTTTTTTGCACTGCCCAACAAGTTCATCAAGTTTGAGAGATATTTTTGGCCTACTCCCTGCGGTTCGACCTTAACCTGGTTGGGTTACTATATTTGACTTCAACCGCATATACTTTGTTGAGGTGTAGTTTTGGGCGACACCACCCCTCAGGACTTGTCACGATCCAATTTCTCAGGTTATGTTTAACCTACTATAATACACTAGTAGGTAAGTGAATCCACAATCAGGAACTGCTAGTAATGGACTATAAAGAGAAATAGAAGAAAATAACAGATTAAGTATGAAAAAAAATAATATATGTAAGGAAATCCCAAAACCTAGTCAAATTAGTACAAAAGCTTCAAACTAAAAAAGAGTACAAGTGAAGTGCAGAGTGAATATAATTACAAGACATCTCTGATAAACCATAGAGACCAATCTAATCCATAAGAGATCAATATAATCCTAAGGAGGGAGATTAGTAATACTCTGACTGCCAGGAACTCACCCTTAATCTCCGATCCATAGCCGCTCTACATGATGTACACAACAATAGCAAGAACTCGTACTATGATCTGCATGCTCCAAAAGAGTAGTATGAGTACCAAATACATAGTACTTAGTAAGCATGGACCGACTGAGCTCCAATGATAATGCAAGCATAAATAATATGTAAAGCAGGAATATAAACCGCAGGTGATTATCCAAGAAGCAGAACTTTATAATGCTATGGTGCCATAAGGATAAACTTATCCTATCGTCATAATAATCAAGTCTAAAATGCAATACCGTATATCGGTAGTCAATATACAAAGGAAGAGTGAAGGAAAGTAATATATAGTATACATAGCTAAGGATATATATATAATATGAATAGACAAGGAATAGAGAGATATACGGTAATACCATATATATATGAAATAAATAGGACTACATAATGTAGTGGCCTAAGGTAACCAACCTAACATCTCAAGGTATCCTAATAAAGTAGGAAAGATAGTGTTGTCCTAATCAGGGTCACGAACCACAAAGTCTAACCATGGGGTAACTATCAATAATGTAATTTACCATGAACAAGAAAAGGGATTAGAATTATACTGATAACCTCGGGTACCAGTCCATAATCAATCTATCACGAACCAACTATAATAACAATAGTAAAGTAATAGGCTATTCCGGAAAACCAATACCTAATGGTCCCCCATAAGGTCGGAAGGTTTAATCAATACTCAGTAACAACAATCATAGCCTAGACCTATGGATCTCCCATAAGGCTAATAGATATAGGCACCAAATAATAAATTAGTGATAGGCAATGCATATGAATTAATGAATATAAAGTAAATCTAAAGTACCATATTTGATCCAAGTGCCATACTATACCAAATGTATACACCTCCTATAGCTCAACAACTCATAAAGGTAGGACCTATGACGACATCTCTTCTCCAGCACTGTGGCTTATGGACGAATGGGATCCTAGGGGATTTGGGAATATCTGTAAAAACTACCTTATCCGAATCTAGAATTTTCAATCATCATCATCATCAATCAAATCTATCCAATAACAGAGAGATGTATATATAATTAGTGCACGAACTCAAACAGTGACTAAAAGAGTGCAAGTTTGTAAATCCATTGCCCGAGATCAACTCCAGTACTAAATCAATATCATAAAGTAGAATAGGTTAGAATCTTTCTCGATCAAAGTAAATAGTAGTGGTAAAAAAATGGATAAGCCATAGAGCAAAATCAATCTCAGTCTAATTTCCAAAACATCATCTTTAGTTTTAAAAATCATAAATCATTAAATAATGTGGTACTATTTCTGTTATAAAGAATTCATTATAAAAGTGAAAAGTGGGAATAAATCTCTTTTCAGAAAACAATAGTAAAATCATGATTTTTGTTGAAATCATACCACTGAGTGAGCATACACCTAAAAGTATGCATGCCATCATCACAATCCAACAATACCACCATAGGTGTCTAAGCTTCTAAAGACTAAAGCCACATCCTTTATAAGGATAGAATACTCGCCTAGAGTCTAACCGGTATGGTAACCACGATAAACCCAACAGTATGTAACTTTTATAATGGTAATACTATAAACTAAGAAAATATGATCCAATACACCAAGACAAATATTAAACATTATACTAAAGGATCCTTAATCTCAAACTATGATTAACATGCTTATAACCTAGGGTGATAGAATTTTATAGCTATAACAAGTATGTTATCTTAAGGGTTGGTTCACCCTTCTATCCCAAACGCCTAATCAGAGTAAGTCATGATAGTCTAGTCTTAATCACATACTATAGTCCCCACCTAACATGAAATAAACACATACACCATCTTATAAAGAAGAGTAGACCAAAGCCTACCTCAATGTAAAAATTCAATCCTTAAATCATTCATAAATAGCTCATCTTTGCTCCACGATCTAGAAATGCCACCATGCTATTAAAATAATATTCAACACATCTTTAGGATTAAAATAAAATGCATTTTCCTATATAAAGGATCATTCAAAATTTGGACCAAAAACGGACCCATAGAGCCTGCAAACAAAATCTAAAATTGAATCTGTCATGAGGTTCCTTGAAGGACAAGGAATGAGTGCTCAAAAATTGAGCACAAATGAAGCATATATCAGGGCCCAAATCATCCCCTAAGGTCTAACGATTTTAAGACCTAATTTCTAAGAATTTTCAATGAAAAAAGATGGAATTTAATAGGGAAAATAATGGGAAATGACCAAGGAGTGTGGGGCTAACTTACCTTAGCTTTAATAGATAATTCCCTCCTATTCTCCAAGCTGTCAAAAATGGTTGAAATAATGGAGAAATGAATGGGAAAATAGGGTAAAAAAGGGGGATGTAACACCCTAGGTGCTTCTAAATCGGTCATTTGGTCGCCTAAGTGACTACTGCTAAAATGGATCTTTGACCGCAAGAGCGGCCAAGTGAAAAAGCACGAGAGTCTCTAAAATGGACTTTGGCAGATAAAGAAACATCTTGTTAAGTGGACCTAGACCACTAAAGTAGACCTCAACCAAATGTCCAAGGCTGCTAAAGGGGCTTAGTGTCGTTGAAGAGACTACCACTTAATCAGTCGATTGAATGGGCGGTTGCACCAACATTTTGAGGTATCGATTCTCTAAGTCCAAAATGGACTTCAACTAGGTACTTGGAATTTATTTCAAACCTCTGTGCTCAAACGAACTATGCTACCATACTAAATTTGACATTTCAAACTCAATGGAACCATCAAAACTTTCATCCGAGATTATTTCAACTAAATATGGAGCCCACACCTAGAGTCCATTTTTCTTATAATTCACCCAATAGCCAAAAATGAGTCTGAAAGCCATGGGCTCTGAACCAAGGGTCCCCATACCCTAAAACTAATGTATTGAAGCTGATGGCTCTATAAAAATTCTTATGCGAGGTTGTTTACTAGGAGTTTTGGTCTGATACCAATTCTTTAATAATTATATCTCAAAAATAGGGAAATAAGACTAAAACCTAAATAAACTGCCCGATAACCAAATCGATAGTTTCGATAAGTGATAAATGACTTGTAGCTGTTGTGGGAAAGATCAAAATGGAAGAAATGAACATAAATTGAGGAACTGACCACAATATCCACTGCTAAAAGGAATTTCATCCATGTAAGTCAATAAATAGAAAAAGCCTTAGAGCACAAAAGAATAAGGTACTGGGCACGTATACCCTGAGCATGACTTCTAAGATAATCTCTACGGAGAGACAATACTTTCAAGGGATTTTTAAATTAGTATTCAATTTTAAACCAACCTCCTTACTTCACTTTCCCAAATGACCAAAACTCAACCTGAACATGCGACTGGCCTCTAACTGGATCATGTTATGGCTAGTGTATTCAAATCCAGACCAAGACTTACTGAGATCACGCAGATTCAAACATAATCAAATGAAAACTTAACCCAACTAAAGTCAATCTAAATCATGAATCATGTAACCAACTCCATTATCTAAATCTAACCTTCTTTTGCCTCTCTAAAACTGTCATCTACTCTAAACGATACAAAAATTCATTTAACTACTGTCTGTGTAACCCTATCACAATAACCTCAAAGAACTAAAGCTGATCCACAAAAAATACTTAATGGTAAGAATAAGAATAAGCCAATAAGGCACTACCTGGACTCATAAATTAAGGTGGTCAAAGTCTGCAATCTATGCCAAAGTCGTTAATTGACCCAGATGACCCTTAAAATTGGTAGTTAGGAGTTTGAAGCACAAACACTCATAATTGAACTATCTTTCTAAGGTATCCCACCAACTGAGGATAAAAACATGCTAATCTTAACTTGAGTACACTTTTTCTATTGAGTGGATATTTAAAATTTCTCGTAAAGATTGAAAACCAACGTCAGAAGCTGTAGAAATTATCATCAAGTGCCAACGACTATCATCTGAACCTCTACCAACCACAATCCATATGAACTGAATAAGAATGAATAGTTAGACAAAGAGTAGGCTTAGCCATCCGATAAATAGATATTCAATAGACACAAATGTTGAAATAGAGGCTGCAACTGAGATCTACCACTCATAGCTGAAATATCAACACTGAGGCTAAACTATTCAATCCTAATCACTCAAACCAATCTTGTTGACGACTAAGTATTTAAACTCCAGAATCTACTATAACCTTCAGGCCTCTATCCTAAGGCATCAAAATCCAAAATTGAAGTTAGTAAGCCTTCACTAAGGCCAAACACCCGAATCAACCTTACTATCAAAATTGGGCATATCCATAACAGTTCCTACTGAAACTAGAACTAAGATATTGCTGAAGTAGAAAACCACAATAGGGGAAAACCACCGATTGGAGACACAAGCCATCAACTTCTTATCTACTAAATGGCATGATACTTCAAGGGAAGACTAAGAACGTGCTAAGGCCACAAATATTATCATTGATAACAGAAACTCTAGAAACTCGGGGAAATGCAACCTTAACGGGAAATTAGTCATTTTGATGCTCCATCTAAAGCGATAAATACCCATAGGCACATATCACTAAGGAGAGGTGCTCAAGAAAGTCTTATCAGGCCACCCAAATGCTGAAATTAGAATTTCCTAAATCCTTCCATGTAAAACAACCTTAACACTATTAAACCATGATAAACATTATAGGAGAATAGGGTAACAATATTTACATCAATACCAAGGTCAAGACCATTATCAAAAAATTAACAAAACAGATCAGGATAACTAATTCCTAATCAGTAAACTTAACAAACAACTATAGTAAAAGATCATCTATCTCCACCACCTTTAACTTAATTGGACCAAGAACCACATCATAAAGAGAACGGATTATCAAACTCTACACCAATACCAAGATAAAAATTATCACTAGGAGACAAACTTAACAACTCAGAATGGAAAACCTAAGACCTTTCAACATGAATATCAGGACTACTACCGGGTGATGAACTACCAAAATTA
The DNA here is from genome assembly GCA_030864225.1 of Capsicum baccatum var. pendulum. NCBI lineage: Eukaryota > Viridiplantae > Streptophyta > Magnoliopsida > Solanales > Solanaceae > Capsicum > Capsicum baccatum. The sequence goes on along the minus strand of CM061554.1, from coordinate 104,316,482 downwards.
GAAGAACGGATCCCAAAATAGTCAACCTCAGAAATGGGCAATATAGAAAGATATCTAATTTTACAATGTCAGCAAACCAAATAAAAGTCCTAGAATCTCAAACTTAGAAATGGGAAATAAAATCAACTTGCCAACTTTAGAACCATAACAGAACCATGGAATGCCAACCTATCTTTACTTTTATAGCCTAGTTGACAACCTATATAATGTCACCAACAAAAGAGAAAAATAACCAACCTTACTGCACTAAAAGAGAGAAAACATCCAATCAAGCTAGTCTTCTAGGTCAATGATCAAGAATTGAGAGGAAAGGAATTAATATTAGTCTGGCAATTAAGTAAGAATCAATCAACATCAAAATAATGACAATATAACAACAACAAGAAAATACCAATATAAGGTGTAGGTGGTACCCAAAATAAAAATCACTAACAAGTACCATCCAAGGGCTATAAAAAGGACAATATGCCATGATAAATAGGATTCAAACCAAAATACTACACCGTTAGAGAAATATTAATATCAATCTATCCATTACTAAGAGAAAATATCTGCGGGGATAGTCACATAATCATGAACTATATAACAAGGCATACAACAACCAATACAAAAATACCAAGGCATATAATCATCGATGGTTTTAAGAATCCCAATTCAACTCAAATATAAAGTTACAGATAAGAAATCAAGGGCATACCTATCATAGTAGAAATCCAAGGTCATAAGATTAGTGCTTAAGGGGTAAAAAAACTAAGAGGGTCCAAACTTGAACTAAGCGTTTAAATTAATAGTTGAGGTACTAAGTGCACTGCTACTAATTAAAGACACTATATCTTTATGACATAGAGTTGGATGAGCCAAATGGCTAATAATCCTATGTCAAGAACACTCTTTAAACTAGTAACCGGTCTCTCTACATTCACAACAAACCTCTAAAACTCTAACCTAACAAGAAACATGGGCTGACCCCAATTAGCTGACCAGCTAACATCGGGGACATTCCCTATTGAAATGATCATCCTCCCTATAATCATAGCATACCTAAGGAGCTATAAGTTGGCGATGAACATAAGCTAACTCGGTATAAATAACTAACTCATGTTTGGGGCACTCCCTACACCTATTACCAATCTCCCTGGAATCAACATAAGCTCCTGGAACAGTCTGAGGTATTGTACCCATGATCCAAATAGGCCATCATAGCCTAAAGGACCATACCGAATACTCTGCAAGGTATGGTAACCCAGCTTGGTGTGACCACCATTTAATCGATGGTCACCTATAGTCTAAAATTCTATTTGTGTGGAACTAATAGGCTACATGTGAAGCTGATCCCTGTCAGGAGGATCCCTACTCTCAATTAGAGTACAAATAACATTATACTGATTATATGAACTCTTATCACCACCTTCATATGCCTAATAACGCTCAAATTACACTCTTAAATGGGTGTAAGCGATCATTGTCAATAAAAAACCCAACTAGGTTAGGGTCGAATCCTATAGGGAATATGGTATGAACTCAACTCATTTGTAATTTAATTCACTAATAGTCTAATGTTTTCTGAAATGGGGGGTTTAAGTTTAACAAATAATTGTTTGTCACTTTAATTTTGGTGTTTATAATCAAAAGTTTATGAAATAACTAGAATTGTGTTCACTAGGTCTTTCGGTACATGACATATGCTAAAGGTGATTCAAGTTCTCATGATGGGTTGGATGACAAGCTATCTTTATTGATGTCATGCTTAAATGTCTCTCGACCTACTTAAGCGTTTAATTCCCTAATCCTCCCGGACTTAGGGAATTTCTATTCATTTCCTAAATTTTACCTTAGGTTAACCAACCTTGTTACAACGCTGATTATTAAACAAAGTATTTCTGTATTGATAATTCACTTCCTACTATATTTGATTTCTTTCTCAAGCAAATTAAAACAGGTGTGTCTACTGTTTGCAACCAACAGACATTAATTAAAACTTCAGAATAATCAAGAGATCCTGCCACCTATTGAATCTTAAATACTTAGCACCTTATCAAGACCTAACAGTAGATCCCATAATTCAGGTTAAGAAGTTTAGCCACTCATGATGCAATGAACAAAATACATAATCTAATTCATGATTTGGAAGATAAACTTACAGATATGAATAATAACCAGTGAATCGTAGATTAGATCACAAAGAAAATCCCAAAAATACTGATAATAATCTCTCAAAATAGTTGTGTTGTTAAAGTCTAGGAGTAGAGAGAGAAAATATCAAAGTATGTTGTCAAAACTCAAAGTGTTGAATAATGTCTGGAATCTCCCTAGAAAACCCTAAAACGAAGCTTTAGATAGTTTTCCCTAATTATGGAAACAAAATCAAGGTTACAACTTTTCCTCAAAATAGACGACGACATCCGTGATAGTATCAGGCGTCTGATGACTTATCACGGATGTCTTCAGCTCTTCTTCCCTTTTGGCTCTTTCTATCTAAGACTGACGACGATGATGACGGCTTATCAGGATTTTGATGGCTTATCAAGAACATCATCACATTCCTGCTCCAATTCTCATGTCCTGTCTATGTCTGACGGTATCCTTGATGCCTTATCACCATCCTGACGGCCTATCATAAAATGTCGTCAACTCTTCCAACTAAAACTCATCTCCTATTTAAGGCTAATGGCATTTCTGATGACTTATCAGACCCTTGACGACTTATCATAAAATTTCATCACAACTTCTACTTTAGGCCAATTCTCTGTCTACTAATGATGATCAACCTAATAGCTTATCACAGGGCTGACGACTTATCACAAATGTTATCAGCCACACTTGTCTTCAGATTTATTTAAATTTCAATCATTTTACTTCCATTATTGTTGGTTCTCTATCATATCAGCTTAAACTGCAAAATCAAACATAAACTAATAAAAAATAACTAAAGTTTCTCAAGACCTTGCAATTATTTAGAGTTAAAAGCCTCAAATGTGTTAGCATATGCTCACACATCAACAACTTCAACTTAAAACAATTGTTTGTCCTCAAGCAACCAAAATATAACAAAGAGAATACAAAGTACAATATGGCAGCTAACTACACATATAAATTCAGAATAATTTCACCGTCTCCAAGGTCATCAATTTAAAACTCATTGTTGATGTTTCAAAGAACAACCATGCAACTCACAAGCATTAAGATACGACACAAATTCAGCAATAACAATCATGGTACACCAAGATCACACTATCCGAACAATTCAGTGACTAGAAACATACCCAGTGTGCCCTCACAACAAAGAAATCCCTTTTTCACTTATATTAGAATTCACATACATAAACATAGGGACAATCAAAAGATTCACTCTCAGAATAAAGTTCCAATCACTGCATGTCAAATGCCATAGGCTTGCCCTTGTAGTCAATACCCAAATCTTCAAGTAGATCAGTTAGGATCACTATAGGTCTTTTCTTAGGCCTGTGATATAGGCTAGGGGCTGGTATGATATTCACAAATATTTTAGAGTGACTTGCCTCCTTGACACTACACTAAACTCCTAGGGTTTCACTTCTCAACCTTCTTTTCTTTCTCTTCTTTTATTGATCACACATGCTCAAGATGGATGCGGTCTTTTCAATCATCATATTATCTTTTTATCATCTTTAACAAAACTTTCTCTTTTCTTATTCCTTTTTCACCACACCCAACTTTTTATTCTTTTCTCTTATTCTACCTCTCTTCATGCTTATTTTGCATCACACACCCCTATAATAGCCACCCTCAACTTAGGTTGTTTGCCTAAGTCAAGGTGCATAGTGTCCAAGGAGGACCAGGGCCAAAACAGGTTCATTGTGAAGTAAACGGGAAGGTGAGAGGTTTCACAGAAAGAAACAGGCATAAAGGCTCAAATCAGGGATCAAGGGATATTATTCACATTAGGAAGGTCATTTAGGCTGAAAGTGGGTTACAATCAAACATGGCCTATGATCCTTTCCTAACCTCTATCTTACAACCTAGGTAGGACTAACAGGGCAAGTTCTAGATTCGGCACACAGCAGGAACTAACTAAGACCTCACACACACATGGCACACAAGTACATTGTATATCACTACTTATCCGATTCATACAATTTCTTCTGCAAAAATTATTAAGTCGCTAGACTAATGCCACAAAAAGATGCACCACAGTCATAAATGAATACAATTCACACAATTATAAATTCAGATCAATGGAAAGGTGCTCAAAAGTCACAAAACAAGCTAACTGCCTCAATTACCTATATTATTCCTAATTATCTACCAAAAATTATTACAACAATATCCTACCCTACACCCTCAACTTAAAATTGAAAATAAAGCTAAACTAAGGGTTAGAGTATACCTAGAATGGATTAATCTCGGGGTTCATGTGTTGCCTCCCATACAGTGCCTGATTTAACATAGCAGCATGACTCAGGTATCTCGATTACTTCAGACTTCATCAAGATAGATAATGGCGATACTTTTCATTAATTATGTCAGACCAATGTAAAGCTTGACACGTTGCCCATTTACCTTAAAGGTACTGCTATCATTATTTTCAAGTTCCACTACTCTAGATAAGTAGACTTGGCTAACTTTAAAAGGGCGGGACCACTTAGATTTCAGCTTACCTGGGAATAATTTGAGTCTGGAATTAAACAGAAGCACCATGTCACCCTTTTGGAAGTCTCGTTTCTCTATCCTCTAATCATGGTATTTTTTCATCTTTTCTTTATACAGATCTTCTTGTTCATATGCCCTAAGACAGAATTCATCCATATCATTCAGTTACCCCAGTCTTAGTTCTGTTGCCTCCTTCTAATTTAAATTCAGCCTTTTGAGTGCCCATAAGGCTTTGTGCTCCAGCTCTATTGGTAGGTGGCAAGCTTTTCCATATACCAGCTGAAATGGTGACATGCCAATGGGTATCTTGAATGCATTCCAATATGTCCACAAGGCATCATCAAGCTTTCGAGACCAATCTTTCCGGCTAGCATTCACAATTTCGGCTAGGATGGCTTTAATCTCTTGATTCGACACCTCTACTTTCCCACTGATTTATTGGTGGTATGGAGTAGCTACTCTGTGTTGTTTTACCCCATATATTGCTAAAGTTGCTTGAAATAGTTTGTTACCAAAATGAGATCCTCCATCGCTTATAATAGTACGTGATACTCCAAAGCAAGAGAAAATATTCTTATTGAGAAAAGAAACAACCCTCTTTCTTTCATTATAAGACAATGCTACAGCTTCAGCCTATTTTAAGATGTAGTCAATAACAACTAAAATATACTTCATCCCATATGAGCTTACAAAAAGACCCATGAAATCAATGCCCCAAACATCAAAAAATTCTACTTCAAGCATCTTAGTCAAGGGCATCTCATGTCTTTTGGAGATTGACCCCTGCCTCTGACATTGGTCACATTTTAGCACAAACTCATGGGCATCCTTGAACAATGTTGGCCAGTAATAGACACTTTGCAACACCACCCTAAACGTTTGGTCGCCTGCATAGTGACCCCCAACTAGGGAAGCATGACATGCTTCCAATATGCGCAATACATCCATTTCCAGTATGCATCTCCTTATAATATTATCCGCACATCGTCGAAAAAGATACGATTCATCCCAAAAGTAATGAGTCACATCATGCAAGAATTTTTTCCTTTGATAAAAAGAAAGGCTTTTTGGGATGACCTCACTCACAACATAACTTGCTTAATCCGCATACCAATGCAATTTTTCCATTGCAGTAGACAGGATCTCCTCATTAGGGAATGCATTATTGATCTTTATTTCATCACTAATTTCCTGTTCATCTTCCATTCTTGACAGATGATCTGCAACCTAGTTTTCATAATCTTTCCTATCTTTGACCTCAAAGTCAAATTCTTGCAGCAGCAATACCCATCTAATCAACCTTGGTTTTGTATCCTTCTTAGCTATCAGATACTTCAAGGAAGCATGGTTGGTGTGGACCACCACTTTTTTCCCAAGAATATAAGCTCTGAACTTCTCAAAAGCATACACTACGGCCAGAAGTTCTTGTTCAGTGATGGTGTAATTCTTTGTGCTCCAGTCAGTGCTTTGCTGGCATAATATATCGAATGAAAGAGTTTATCCCTCTTTTGTCCCAATACAGCTCCAAGGGAAATACCACTAGAATCACACATGATCTCAAAAATTCTTGACCAGTCAAGTGCAACAATAATAAGGGCCTCAACCAGCTTCTTTTTAAGGCATTCAAATACCTTCAAGCACTCATCATCAAAGAAAAACTTCACTTCTTTCTCCAAAAGTTTGCAAAGTGAATTTGCAACTTTTGAGAAGTATTTTATTAATATCCTATAAAATCCAGCACGTCTAAGAAAACTACTCACTCCTTTCACTGGAATGGGAGGTGGTAGTTTCTCAATAACTTCCACTTTTGCTCGATCAACTTTTATCCTTTTTTTGGAAATTTTGTGGCCAAGAACGATGCCCTCTTTTACCATGAAATGGAATTTTTTTCCAATTAAGCACCAAATTAAATTCAACACATCTCAAATAAATCACCCACCACAGAGAAATCATCTATGAATACCTCTATGGTGTCCTCCACCATGTCTGAAAAGACATCATACATCATTGAAAAGTGGAAGGTTCATTGCATAGACCAAATGGCATCCTCTTAAATGCAAAGGTTCCATATGGGCATGTGAATGTCATCTTCTCTTGATCTCCAGGAGCAATGCAGATTTGGTTGTATCCAAAATAACCATCCAAGAAGTAATACCACCCCCTTCCAGTCAATCAATCAAGAATTTGGTCCATAAAGGGCATTGGAAAGTGGTCTTTCAGAGTCCATGAATTCAGCTTGTCGTAGTCTATGCAAACTCTCTACCCAGTTATAGTCCTGAGTAGAATGAACTCATTCCTTTCATTAGCAACCATCGTCATGCCCCCCTTTTTTGGGCATGCATTGAACTGGGATCACCCACCTACTATCAGAAATAGGGTAAACCACTCCTGCATCCAACCACTTAATAATCTCTTTCTTAACCACCTTTTGCATTGGTGGTTTACGATGGCGCTGATGCTCTATGGTTAGAACACAATCTTTCTTAAGTTGAATTTTATGCATGCCGATGCTCGGGGGAATGCCAATAACATCTGTGATGGTCCAACCTATAGCTCTCTTGTGCCTCTAAAGTACTGAAATAAGTGCGTTTACCTATTTCTCATCCAAATCAGCCGCAATAACAACAGGTAGTGTGTTCCCATTTCCCAGAAACACGTACCATAAGTGTCCAGGCAGTTCTTTCAATTCCAACACTGAAGAATCCTCAATAGATGGCTTGGCTTGTGGTGTTGGTCGATTAGCAAGGTCAAGGTTTAGATTCTTAGGAGCATAAGGATATGAACCCATTTCTGTCAAAGCACAAACGTTCTCTTCATACTCCTCGATGCCTTCACTATCATAATTCATTATAATTATGGCCAAAGGTTCGATAACAAGTTACTCATCTATGGACACTTCCTGTTCGTCCTCATAATACACATTAACTACTGAGAACACACTCATTTCTTCATGTTGCTTCATTGACTTACCTACATCAAACTGGACCACTTTATCATTCATCCTGAATAAAAGCTCATTCGCTCTCAAATCGATCAACATACTTCCGGTTGTGAGAAAAGGTCGACACAAAATTATGGGCACCTCAAAGTCCACCTTGCAATCTAGAATGAAGAAGTATGCAGGGAATATAAAGTTGGACATCTTGAGGTCACTTTATTGACCTATCTGCCATCACGAGTCCTATTTTGGTGGGCATGGGATTTCCCAGACCTAACTTTCTATAAACAGTCAGTGGCATCAAATTAACGCTTGCTCCTAGATCATATAATGCCTTGGCGAATTCCATAGACTCAATTGTACAGGGAATAGTAAATGCACCAGGTCTGGATTCTTCTGCACCAAGGTCCTTGTAGAAACATCACTACAATAGTGGAGATTTTTCTCTAATTCGTAGCTCACAACTCTTTTCTTAGTCACAAGGTCCTCCATGAATTTCGCATATCGGGCATTTGCTCAAGTGCCTCAACCAAAGGCACATTTATTGTCAATTGCTTGAGCATTGCCATGAATTTGTTGTATTTTGAATCATCAACCTTTTTCTTCAATCGTTGAGGAAAGGAAGGTGGTGGTCTTGGGATAGTTTTCAACACCACTTTCTCTTTCTTATTTCTTTCCTTCTCTGAATCATTAATAGAACTATCTAGCTTCTCAAACTCTACTGGATACTTTCTTCGGATTCATCAACAACTACCTCACTATCTACAAATTTGCCCACTGAAGGGCCAGGTAATATCTTACCACTCCTAGTGGTAATCACCATATATGAGCCATCATTCCACAGATTTTGAACCATATCACTTGGTAACGTTCTACTCTTTCTCTGGTTAAATACAGTGGAAAGTTAGCTCATCTGCTACTCCAACTGTTTGATGGCAGTGGAATGTGAGTGCACCAACTAATTGATGGATGTCAAATCGGTCTTCATGGTGGTTACACCAGAGTTGGTGGCCTCAACTCCCTTCAACAACTTCTCCATCATGTCCTCCATGGTCATCTTTCTATAGCTAGTTGTAGCAGTTTCCCGATTTCTAGGAAGAACATATAAACCACTCTTATCATTATTGCTTCTCTAGTTTCCCTACTCCCTGTCTGTGTAACCAGGCTTGTCATAAATATTCCGACCTTGATTCCCTTGGCTATTGCCTCGAAAACCCCCTTATTATTAACATAATTTTTCTCTTCTTCAGAATCTACATCAACTCGATCTTGAGACATTACAACATTCACTTTCTTAGTCTTCCCCGATAATAAGTACTTGATGAGCATGTCCATCTGAGTCTTTAGATAGGCCATGTCTTGATCCCTCTCCTCATCTCTCCTATTTTGTTCAGTAGACTTACCAATAGAAATAGTGAGTCTTGCTACCATAGTCTCCCTGGTATTCCAATCCCGACTCTGTTTGGTCATCCTATTCAGCATATCTGAGGCATCATGAAAAGACAAATCAACAAATGAACCACCAGCAGCATTATCTACAATCGGCTTTATTACAGAGTTTAGGGCTCTGTATAAAGTCTCCATCAAGTGTAGGTCTGTCATATTGTGGTTCAGACACTGTGTCAGCTTCTTCTTAAATCTCTCCCATATCTCATGCAAAGCTTCAGTAGGGAACTATCTAAAGTTGTTGATCTGCCTCACAACTGTACCCTCTTGGAGGGTGGAAAAAACTATTCTAGGAATGATTCTTTCAATTCTCTCTATGGGTGATGGAATTAGGCATAAGCTCATTCAGCCATAATGTTGCCTCCCCAGATAGAGACAATGGGAACAACCTTAACGAGATAGAGTTCTGGACCACTCCTGGGTTATCAAAAGATTTGCAAATGGTGACAAAATTCACCAGATGCAGGTTGGGGTCATCCCCAAGAAGGCCTCCAAACAACCCCTTCAGATTAAGAAATTGGATCATAGTACTCATAATGTTGAACTTGGCTTCAGGTACCAATGGAGAAGGAATAATTACACCCGTTGCACCTACCCCGTCCATGCCATTATCATCGCCATTCAGATCATATTAGAGCGGCTGGTACTCTTGTCTTCTTTGGAACAGACGGTTCCGATTAACATTACGTACCACTTGTCCAGTTATCTTCTCTGCACGCCTTGGGTTACCAGGGTTCAATAACTCCTCGTCCCCTAAATCTTCATCCTTAGGGTTTGGATGTTGTGCATGTTGCCCGATATTTTACACATTTACCTGATCTCAAGCTAAGGCTATCAGTCTGTCAGACTCTTGCTGTTCTGCCATTCTTTCTATTCGTTGCGGTTTCATATTTAGTAGTAATAATGTTTCTCTGGAACTTATGGTGCTTGTCATACACTATAAAATCTTGCAAATAAACAACAATAACAAATAAACATAAATATAGGAAACTTAACTAACAATCAATTAACGCATACAAACTTCAGCTTACAGCCGTATTCCTCGGCAACGGTGCCATATTTGATAACGCTCAAATTAAAATCTTGAATGGGTGTAACCGATCATTGTCAATATAAAACCCAACTAGGTTGGGATTGAATCCCACAGGGAATATGGTATGAACTCAAGTCGTTTATGATTTAATTCACTGATAGTCTAATGTTTCCTGAAATAGGGGGTTTAAGTTTAACAAATAATTGTTTGTCACTTTAATTTCGGTGTTTATAATCAAAAGTTTATGAAATAACCAGAATTATGTTCACTAGGGCTTAAGGTATATGACACATGCTAAAGGTGATTCAGGATTCTCACGGTGGGTTGGATGACAAGCTATATTTATCAATGTCATGCTTAAATGTCTCTCGACCTACTTAAGAGTTTAATTCCCTAATCCCCTCGGACTTAGGAAATTTTTATTCACTGCCTAGATTTTACATCAGGTTAACCAACCTTATTACAACGCTAATTATTAAACGAAGTATTTTCAAGTCCCTATTGATAATTCACTTCCTACTATATATGATTTCTTTCTCAAGCAAATCAAAGCAGGTGTGTCTACTATTTGCAACCAACAGACGTTAATTAAAACTTCAGAATTATCAAGAGATCCTACCACCTATTGAATCTTGAATACTTAGAACTTCATCAAGACCTAACCCTAGATCCCATAATTCAAGTTAAGGACTCATGATGCAATGAATGAAACACATAATCGAATTTATGATTTGAAAGATAAACTTACAGAGATGAATAATAACCAGTGAATCATAGATTAGATCACAAAGGAAAATCCTAAAAATACTGATAATAATCTCTCGAAATAGTTGTGTTGTTAAAGTCTGGGAGTAGAGATAAAATATCAAAATATGTTGTCAAAACTCAAAGTGTCGAATAATGTCTGGAATCTCCCTAGAAAACCCTAAAATAAAGCTTTAAATAGTTTACCCTAATTATGTAAACAAAATCAAGGTTACAGCTTTTCCTCAGAATAGACGACGACATTTGTGATAGCTTATCAGGAGTCTGACGACTTATCACGGATGTCGTCAGCTCATCTTTGCTTTTGGCTCATTCTGTCTAAGACTGACGACGACAGTTTATTAGGATTTTGATGGCTTATTAAGAACATCGTCACATTCTTGCTCCAATTCTCATGTCCTATTTACGTCTGACGGTATCCTTGATGCCTTATCACCATCTTGACGGCCTATCACAAAATGTCGCCAACTTTTCCAGCTAAAACTCATCTCCTGTTTAAGGCTGACGGCATTCCTGATGAGTTATCAGACCCTTGACGGCTTATCACAAAATGTCATCACAACTTTCACTTTAGGCCAATTCTCTGTCTACTAATGACGACTAACCTGATAGATTATCACAGGGCTGACGACTTATCATAAATGTCGTCAGCCACACTTGTCTTCAGATTTCTTTAAATTTCAACTTTTTTTCTTCCATTATTGTTGGTTCTCTATCATATCAGCTTAAACTGCAAAATCAAAAATAAACTAATCAAAAATAAATTAAGTTGCTCAAGACCTTGCAATTATTTAAAGTTAAAAGCCTCAAATATGTTAGCATATGCTCACATATCAATGTCGCAATACATGTTCCTTCTATAGCCCTTATATGATCAACAATACGAGAGAAAAAATACCCAGCTGGTACTAAATTCTCTGACACCAAAAGAAGTGGCAAAGCTAATCTTTCAATAAGTCCATACACCATCTCATGCTCTGAAGGACATATATAGGCATATGTATGGCCCACTCAAGAAACCTAATCTCATACTTTGAAAAATTAACAAGAAACCCTACTAAACACCAACAAATCCAACTCTAGTCTAATAACTGCTAGATGTACTTGATATCATCTCTGGTTGTGAGGTATCCATAAAAAGCTCAAAATCCTTGAATCTTGAAAGGCTGAAGGGATCACGGACTCTATTAGAGTCTGGGATGCCCCCAAATCCTCTGGTTGACACTAAAGATCTTTATATTTGCCACGACCTAATTTCTCAGGTCATGATGGCACCTACTATAACCCACTAGTAGGTAAGCCAACTCAAGTCTAAAACTACTAGTAACAAATTACCAAGTGAAATGAAGGAAATATGTAGAATAAATATAGTAAAAAGGTTAAAATACACAAGATAGTCCCAAACCCTGGTGGAATCAGTACAAGAGCTTCTAATATTGTTAGACCATAACATAAAGTACTAAATGAATATATTAATACAATCTATCTCTAAATATAACATAGATATTAGTCTAGTACATAAGAAGGAGAATAGCACTACTCCAAATACCAAAAGCTCACCCATGTCTCCAAACCATGGCTGCTCTGCACAATGCACTCAACAATGACAAGAACTTGTACTATGATCTACAGGTTGTAGAAACGGTATCAGCACCAAACAATTGGTACTTAGTAGGCAACTACCGACTGAGCTCTAAAGATAATGCAGATATAAGTAACACGCAAGCAAGAATGTAAACTACACTTAGATATCCAACAACTACACAGTAAAGCTAAGGAAACTATAAGGATAAACAATCCTATTCTAGTTGTACATAGGAACTTAAACACCATATCATATATCATTGAACCATATATAAATAAAGAGTGAAAGAAGGATATATAGTAGCATACAATGCCAAGCAATGGATATACAACATAAATAAGTGATAGAAGGAAAGGATATACTATAATACCATAATTACTATAGATGGATACATATAGATTAACAAGGCCAACTCAAGGTACCACTTAAGTCATTACACTAGCATCCAATGCCTCCTAATCATAGTAGAAACTAATGCGAATATAATTAGGGTTTCTAATCCATACATCTAAACATGAGATAATTACCATAGTGAAGTAATCCTAAAGAAATAAATTAGAATATCAGGGTCTAAACCATAATGCCTAATCAATGGATAATCATACGTAATTATATAATCGTAAGATGAAAGAACCAGAATCATACCTCAACTCTCAATACCAGTGTAATAACTAATTTATCAAAAACTAACCATAATAACAATAACAATATAAAGTAACCAGCTAGACCGACCAAATAATAACTGATCGGGCCTTTCATAAACCCCCACCCCATAGGCTCAAATTGTCCAATCAAAACATAACAAACCATAAGCCATACTCATCACCTATACCTATGCAACTCCCAATAAGGTTGATTGGTATAGGCACATACTAGTGACAAGAAATGAACATACATGAATAAATGTGAGAAGAATATATAGTACCTTACCACTATACCATATTCAATCATAGGACTTCAACCATCATATAATCAATATCATTAATCATCAACTTAAATCAAAACTCATATAGCTAATATCATTAATCATCAAACTTGAATCAGAACTCATATCATTATTATTATCATTAATATACTCTACCTAGTATCATATATATATATAATGCACGACTAGCACCTTGGATAAAAGAATACAAGTTCGTAAATCCATTTCCTGAGATAAACACTCAAATTAAGTCATCATAAAAGTGTAAAAAGGGTCAGAATCTCTCATGACCTGTAACTAGTTATAGCAAAATTATGGACCAAAATCTATCTCGATCAAATCTTGATCAACTACTTTTCTTTCCTTCACAACAACCAAAACTTAACCTCAATAACCAATAGGCATTCAAGTGAACCGAGGAATATAGATTCACACAAATCCAAACCATGATATACTGATACCACCTCGATACCAGTACAAGCAAATAAAAACTCATTCAAGCCAAAGGCAAACCAATGCATGAGTCATGTAACCAATTCCAAATCCAAATATAACCTTATTTTGCCTTTCCAAACCAAGCAAAAAGTCAACTAAGTCCTATTCGAGCAATATCATCACACTAATCTAAAAAAAAACTAAGCTGATCTATAAAGAATTCATACTAGCAAGCATGAGAATAAGCTCATAAGGCACCACTTTGGCACACAAATAGAGATAACCAAGGTATGTAATCTATGCCAATGTTATAACTAATCTGGATGACAACTAAAACTAAAATCCAAGAGTCCAAAGAAAAACTACTCACCACTAAATGATCTACTCTAGGATATCCCATCAATTGAGAATAAAGCTAAGATGAATCCAACTCAAGTATACTACTTCTGTTGAGTATATCTTTAAAAAATCTCAATAAAAATAGAAAATCTAAGGTCAAAATTAATAGAGTGACCATGGACTATCATCAGAACACCTATCAACCATAATCCATCCAAACTCAAGGTGACTGACTAGGTAATCATAGAGTAGGCTCAACTATCCTATAAATGAAGCCCCTACAGAGAAAAATCTAAAAGTAAAGCTTGCACCTAAGCTCTAAAGTACCAAGCTAATATCTCGACACCAAGGCTAAACTTCTTGATCTCAGCTACCCAAACCAAACCTAATAATGGGTAAGCATTCGTATTCCAAATCTATCATAACTTCTAAATCTCCATTCCAAGGCATCAAATCCAAAACTAAGCCAACAATTAAAAGACCCTGAGTTTTGATCCTTAGAAATTTCCTAAGTTTTTTAACTCTCTAGGAATTATACAAATCATATATACTAGTCGTATGTTATGCTAACAACTTAGGATCTCAAGTCGTATGATGAACAATATGTTCGAGGTCATTTTATTTCCAAGGTACGACAATACTCCATATGAGTCGTATGGAGATAGTATGATAGAGTAAGGCCAATTGTATGTTAAACAGTATACATCTTAATCATGTACTACCTTGGGTACGACTATAGGGTACCAATTGTATGATATTATTTCTATTTAGGCCATAAAGTCGTATATTGGACAAAATTATAGTCTAACTTTCTGCCTAGGGTACGAGTTAGGGGTAATACTCATAAGATTATATAGGTGAGGGGTCCACACTATACCCAACTATATTTTTAACAGCTTTTAAGCTGAGGGTATTCTGGACATTTCCCACCCCATACCCTAAATAACCCATATCCTATAACACTTTTTGTCCTCTCATTATTAATTTTAGAAGATTATAAATATTTTTTAAACTATTTTTAATAACCTCTCAAGAAGATTAGGCTAGGGTTTCTTCGAGATAGTCATCTAGAGGCTTAAGGATCAAAATCTTTCTATGAATCTTTGTAACCCAGGCATGATACTCCTCCTTCATAGTTCTTTTAACTCAAAGAATTTGTTAATTGATGGTTTTCATGGTATTATTGTGATATTGTTTTGGGTTTTGAAATAGATGTTGGGTGTTTTTGTTGTTCTTAGTTGGATAATGTTTTCCCATGTTTTTCATATGATTTTCATATTATAATTATGGTTTGAACATGTGGTTGCATAAGAATGGTCAATTGATACATGGTTTTTGGTTTTGGAAATGTTATTCCCTCAACATGTTTGTTAAAATACTGATGAGAATGATTTTGTCACATAATTTGACTATTATTTAAAACTTTGCATTTCATAATATGGTAATGAAACCTAAATTGGTTTGGTTTATTTTTAATGGTTTGGAAAGGCCTTTGTGGCCATATCTTTGGTTAAAAATGGTTTTGAAAAATTTATGGGGTAGAATGGAATCCCCTAAGTGAGTAATATATGAAAAGCTTTTGGGTTACACGGGAATACCCCAAGTGATTTTACTAATGGAATTTTGGGTACATCAGAATCCCCTAAGGGTTGGCTAATGATATTGCTTACAAGCTATAGTCGGTATGACAATACCACATCATAATAAATTAATAATTGACTCTTGGAATTAGTGCTTTGGTTATGTGTTAAATATTTTAATTGGGCAATAATGAAGGTTGTGATTGACAGCCATGAAGGTGTGAGTCCAAAAGGTTGACATTGGACACTCATCTTTACCGACATGAGGCTTGGTCTTTATGACCACGTGCTTGTGGGGTACAATGTAATTCCCCAAGTATATACTCATAATATGAATCATATAGGGTAAAGGGTACAATGAAATCCCTGGCCACCTATCATATCTCCAGTTCATACGGCTATATACACTGGGGCCCGTTCAGGGGGTAATACTGGATCCTATAACCCATAGGTGTATTATGATTGTAATACTACACAACGTAGGTTAAGGTTTTAAGTGCATGTTAAATTCAATTCCCTTTTTTATCATGATATATATATAGATTTTTGTATGTGATATGGTTATTTACTTTGATATTGAATAATGGCATTATTTTATCCTTACTCTTGAGTACATGCTAGCATTCACCTGCTAAACCATCTTTGGATGTTGTATTCCCATGGGATGCATGAACCTACCATGTTATCATACCTCCTGCTCAGTGACTTGGTGATTTAGGGACAATTTGAGTGAAGTGGTGAGCTTCCATCTTCAGAAGGCATACTTCATGTTATGGTTAATTTTATGCTTTTTTTATTCTCTTGGCGTTTGTTTTTGGCTTTGTTCAGGGGCATGTCCCGAGTAGATATGCATGGACATTGTTTAGAGTCTTTATATGGACAATTGTGGTCTTATGTATACTATGGTTTGGTTTGGTATAGATGATATAACTTGATTGGGTTGGTCAAGGTTCTAGATTTATCCCAAAGTCATTGAAATTTAATACTCTATCTTGTTATATATTTGAAATTTATCTGACACAAGTTGTATATTTATTGGTTAGAATAGGTATAGGGAGTGTTCTATGGTCCAGGTCAGACTTGAGATGCCTAACATGACGAGGCCCTATTTCAGGTCATGTTAAATTGGTATCAAAACCTAGGTTTCAATGTCATGGGGTGTTCCCAAAGCTATATTGAGTAGAGTCTCTTTTATGGGTATGTATCATGCCACACTTATAAGAGAGAGGCTACAAGGCATCGAGGAATGTTTTACTTTCTTGTTGTTCTATTTTTGGGCTACAGAGTCTATGGTCTTGAACTTTCCCCTAAATCTTCTTTTGTTTGCTTTTCAGATCATGACCTTACAATGATATTAGCTTATAGAAACTCACCTTTCCCACTCGAGGATGACGTAGATGGATCTCTTCCAACTCATGGGGTACAAACCTAGCCAAGGGTCACTGCTTCTGATTTTCCCCATAGAGTTCCACCGGTCTCTGCTGACCCTACTTTGAAAGATGATACTCATGCTAAGTCACCCTAAGAAGATATTACTAATGTCGAGCATCGATGTTCTATTTAAATATTAACCTAGATACTGACATCTTTGTCATGAATGTTTGGTCCTATTAGTGAAAGAAAGAATAACTCAAGGTTAAGAAATAGGCGAAGCAAGAAGTCCGAATATTAAGATTAGGGAAGGGGTTAGAGAAATAGTGGTAGAGGTGGTGGACAATGGTTTGAGCAAGGGAATCTAGGAAGTTCTCAATTGGTTGTTAGTGTTCCTTATCCTCAATTTTTTGGTGATTATCATTTTTGGGCTGGTGGAGCTCTGTCAGCCCTACCCTATCCTTCCTGCTAGTTTTGTGGTCTGTTGTACAGTGGTTATTGCTATAAGGGGAGCAATTGGTGTTTTAGTTATGGTTAGTTGGTTCATATGCAGCAGTGAGTATCCCATAAGGATTTCCACTAGGGCAAATAAGATCTCGGTTGCTACCTCCCTAGCTCCTGCATCAAGGGGTGCTGCTTCTAGCTTAGGCACTAGCTGAGATCGTCCTTATTATCTCACTTTTGGACAGAAGTCTAAGGCATCGCCTGATGTTGCTACTAGTATGTTGAAAATCTTTTCCTATGATGTGTACTGTTTACTTAATCAGTGGTTCACTCTCTCTTATGTGACACCATTTGTGGCTGTGCATTTTGGTTTTTCTCATAAGTGAATTTTTTATCGTGTCTCTATGTCTACCACAGTAGGTTACTCTATGATTACTAGACAAGTCTATAGAAGGGTGTGTGGTATCTATTGGTAGAAAAGAAACTATGGTAGATCTATTTGACTTAGATATGTTGAATTTTAATTTCATATTAGGGATGAATTAGTTGTAATCATGCAATGCATTCTAGACTATTGGACCTATAAGGTTGTCTTTAAATTTCCAAATGATCCAATTATTGAGTGGGATGGTGATTCTCTAGTTCATAAGGGGAGGTTCATATCATATCTTAGAGCTTAGAAATAAAGCCCTAAGGGGTGTCTCTATCACCTAGATTGGGTTAAGGATTCTAACTCGGAGGATCCTTCTTTGTATTCCATCCCGGTGGTGAATGAATCTCCTGATGACCTTCCTGGTGTCCTCCCTGATAGGCAGATTGAGTTTGGGATTGATTGTAATCCAGACACTTGTAGTATTTATATTCCCCCATATAAAATGGCCTCAACTTAGTTGAAGGAGCTTAAAGAGCAGCTAAAGGATCTTTTAGACAAGGGTTTCATCCGTCCTAGTGTATCCCCATGGGTGCTTTCATTCTTTTATGCATAAGGGGGATGGTTTCCTTTAAGTATGTATAGGTTACTGGTGGGTGAATAAGAAATTTAAGGTCACCTCCTCATGGGGTGGACTATATATATATTTGGCATAGGGTACTCGATAAGTAGTGCATAATGGTTGATAGACACTATTTTTGAACCTTAGATATTTATGAGTGTAGATGGAAAATAAGATGAATATTGTCATATGAAATAGTTATGGAGGGAGGCGTGGTGAAAACCTTTGTGATAGTGATCAAGGGTGTTAGTTTTGTCGAGGAAATCCATATAGTGGGTGTAGTAAAGATAGGCTAGAGAGTGGTGATTGATAAATACCCAACCATTGTGTTATGCGGCTATAGCTCCTTGATTATAGTGATAAATGGGGTAGTATTGTTAGGGTGGTATAAAGTATAGGGTTCCGTGGCTTTCACAAGCACCTTTAACTCAAAGTTAGTCTTTAACATGGGATGGATATGCAGCTATACCCATGCCCTCATAGTTATGTGTTTGCTGGGAGGGAGTTGGGAGATTGAAATAGAGGGGTGTTGTCTTTATAGATAAAAGCTTAGTGGAGAGTGTAGATGTATTTTGGGGATATTAGATGCATTGGTCAGGGATGATGGAGCTTTATGGGGTGCTGGAGGGTCATGGAGTCCGACTACCCATTTTGCTGTCTATTCTGGATAATCATGTTTAAAGTAGGTGTTCTTCATCACATCTTTGTTTTCTAACTTAGTTAAACAAAAGATTGATTTCCTTGAATCCTTGTTTTCTAACCTGGTTAAAGCTCAAAGTAGGGGTGTTTGGGGTTTAAATTGTACTAGTCATGCCTCGTTCCATCATTTGAGGACAAATGATCCAAATGGGGGAGAATTGAAACAGCCTAAGTTTTGACCTTTCAAAATTTCCAGAGTTTTTAAACTATTTGGGAACCATACGACTCAAGCATACAAGTTGTATGTTCTGCTAATGACTTAGAAGCCCAAAGTTGTATGATAACAGTGTGTTCTAAGTCATTTTTCTCCAAGGTAGGACAAGACTCCATATGAGTCGTATAGAGATGGTACGAGAGATTAGGGACAATCGTATGTTAAACAGTGTACATTCTTGATCATATACTGCCTAGGGTATGACAATACAGTACCAATCGTATATGTTGATATGAGTTAGGCCATGAATTTTTATGTTGGACAAAATTATATTCCAACTCTGCCTAAGGTACGAGTTAGGGGTACTACTCGTATGATTGGATACGATTGAGGGGTCCAAACCGTACCCACATGTTTTTTTACAGTTTTAACCTGAGGGTATTTTGGACATTTACCACCCAAAACCCTTCAGACCTTACATCCTATAGCACCTTTTGGCCTCTCATCACTCGCTATAGAAGTTTAAAAATACTCTTTAAACTCTCTCTAACAACCTCTCAAGAAGATTGGGATAGGGTTTTTTCAAGGTAGTGATCTAGAGGCTTAATGATCAAAATCTCTCCATGAATCTTCGTAACCCAGACATGTTACTCCCCCCCTCATTATTAGTTTAACCAAAATCATGTGTTAATAAATGGTTTTCATGGTATTATTGTGATATGGTTTTGGGTTTTGAAATAGATGTTGGGGGTTTTGGTCGTTCTTTGTTGGATAATGTTTTCCCATGTATTTCTTATGGTTTTACATTATAACCATGGTTTGAACATGTTGTTGCATGGGAATGGTCAATTGATACATGGTTTTTTGTTCTGGAAATCTTATTTCCTCAACATGTTTGTTAAAATGCATATGAGGATGATTTTGTTACATAGTTTGACAATTATTGAAAACTTTGCATTTCATAATATGGTAATGGAACCTAAATTGGTTTGGTTGATTTTTAATTGTTTGAAAAGGCCTTGGTGGCCATGGCTTTGATTAAAGATGGTTTTGAAAAATTTATGGGGTATAATGGAATCCTCTAAGTGAATAATCTATGAAAACCTTATGGGTTATACGGGAATCCCCCAAGTGATTTGAATAATGGAGTTTTGGGTAAATGGGAATACCCTAACGGCTGGCTAATGATATTGCTTGCAAGCTACAGTCAGTATGATGATACGACATTATAATGCCTTAATAATTGACTCCTGGAATTAGTGGTTTGGTTATGTGTTAAATGTTTTAATGGGAAATAATGAGGGTTGTAATAGCTATTCATGAAGGTTTGAGTCCGAAAGGTTGACACTAGAAACTCATGTTTGCTGACATGAGTATTGGTATTAATAACCACATATATGTGGAGGTACAAGGGAATCCCCCAAGTAAATACTCGTATATATATATCATAGAGGGTGAAGGGTAAAAGAGAATCTCCGGCCACCTATGGTATCTCCAGTTCGTGTGGCTACACGTACTGGGGCCCGTTCAGGGGGTAACACTAGACCCATATAGCCTGTGGGTGAATTATGATGGTAAATCTGCCCAACCTAGGTTAAGGTTTTAAATGCATGCTAAACCCGGTTCCATTTTCCAGTATGATATATATATATGTGTGTATGTGTGTGTGTGTGTGTGATTGCATATGGTTATTTACTTTGATTTTGAATAATGGCATTGTTTTGTCCTTTCTCCTGAGTACAAACTAGAATTCACACGCTAACCTGTCTTTGGGTACTGTATCCCCATGCGATGTAGGAACCGGCCATACTATCACATCTCCTGCTTAGTGACTTGGTGATTTGGGGATAGCTTGAGTTATACTGAAGTGGTGAGCTTCCTTTATTCTAAAGGCCTATTTCATGTTATGGTTTATTTTATGATTTTGCTATTCTCTTTACATTTGTTTTTGGCTATGGTCGGGGGCATGTCTGACTAGATATTCAGGGACATTGTTTAGATGCTTTGTATGGACAACTGTGGACTTGGGTATACTACGGTTTTGTTTGGTTTATATGGTATGACTTAGTTAGGTTGGTCACGATTCTAGACTTATCCCAAAGTCATTGAAATTTTAATTCTCTATCTTGTTATTTGCAGAATTCATCCGACACAGGTTGTATATTGGTTGGTTGGAATGGGAATAGGGGGTGGTCTCTGGTCCCAGTCAGACTTGAGATGCCCGACATGACGAGGCCCTGGTTCAGGTTGTGTCAACAATTCTAAACTAAGGATAACTACTCAAATTGACCTTAGTATCCAAATCAGCTATATCCTTACAGAATTATGCAACAACCAAAGGAGAAATATAGATGAAGAACAAAATCACCACGGAGGATATATCACCATCTGAAACACAAGCAATAAACTCCATATATGTTGAAGGGCATGAACCACCAAAACATACTCAAGAACTTACCAATGTTTCTAAGCACACTAGTATTAGCAAAAACTCTAACAGGTTTAAGACATGCAGCTTTTGCTAAAAACTAATCAATTTAGTACTCCATCTTGGCACAGAATACCCATAGGTACATATCACCAAGGAGAAGCACTCCACCAAGTCTTATTAGGCCAAACAAATTATGAAATAAGGATTTCTTCAATCCACCTAAGTAGGACAATCTTAACTCAATCAACCCATAAATAACCTTGTCAAGGAATTAAGTACCAATCTCGACACAAATTATAAGGTAGGACCGCTACCGAAAAATGAATCAAGCAACTCAAGATAAAGAATTTCCAATTTTCCAACTTAAGAAGCGGTCAGAATAAAGATCACCTGTATCTAACTCTCTAACTCTACTTAGACAAGAACCATATCATGGCAAGAACGGAGTATCCAACTCTACACCAATACCAATAACAAACCACCACCAGGAGAGAAACCCAACAAACTAGAAAGACAAACCTAAGACTTCTCGACATAACATCAAAACCACTATCGGGCGATGAACTAGCCAAATCAAAAGAACAAACCCCAAACTGGTCAACCCCCAAAAATGGGCTACATAGAGAGGGAAGCCAATGAAAAACCTTTATAATCTAGGAGCTAAGTCCAAGAATCCCAATCTCAAGAACGAGCAATATAACAAAATTGCCAACTCTAGATCCATAACAGAACCACAGAAGGTCAACTTACTTTTATTATCGTAATTCACTCAACCATTGGTATATTATTCCCAATATAAGAGGAAAACAACCAATCGCACCTTGCTTCAAGAGAGAAAACATCCAACCAAGCTAAAAAATAAGAACCGTAGAGAAAATTCTAACTAGATACTAACAGCCTAGCCATCTACCAAACGAGAATCAATTACATCAAAAAATGACAACAATGATAACAATAATATAAACATCAATATAAGGGAATAAGCGGTACCACAAACGAAAATTTCTAGCAAGTACCACTTTAGGGACATAATAAGGCCAATATGCCAAGGTAAATGGAACTTGAATCCAAATGCTATACCCATAAGGGAAAAATATCAATACTAATCCACTCTATCCACTATTAAATAAAATAATCTACGGGGGTATACATATAATCATGAACTCTATATTAGGGCACACAATAATTGCTATAAATCTACCAAGGAATAAAACCATAGATGGGTACAAGAACTTCAATACATATACATGAAAAGGTATAGGCAGGAAATAAAAGCACACCTATCAAAGTGAAATCTAGAGTTACATGTTTGACGGCTCCGAGAGAGAATAAATCTAAATGTGTCCATACTCGAACTGACCAACTGAATCATCAACTAAAGCACTAAGTGCACTGTCTCTTATTAATAAGGCTGTAACACTATGAGCCTGGTCTAAATAAGATGAACGACTAGGGATCCCAAGATGGGGACGCTCTCTTGTCTACTAATCAATCTCTCTGCAATCATAGCAAACCCTTAAAGCCCTAACCTAGAAAGAAACATGAATTTAACCCAACTGGATAACAAAGTAACACTGACGACACTCCTTAGTGAAATGATCATCTCTCCCACAATCATAACATACCTCAGGAACTCTAGGCTAGCGGGGAACATATACTAACTCTGCCATAACAACAAACTCACATCCGGGGCACTCTCTAGACCAATGTCCCATCTTACCACAACCAAAACAAGATACTAGAATACTTTGAGGTGCTACACACTCTGATCCAAAATAACCATCATGGCTTGCAGAACCATACTAATTACTCTACAAGGTCCGATAAGAATTCTACCTACTATGATCACCACGACTAATTTGAGAGCCACCCATAGTCTGAACGTTTCCAGCGTAGAATTGATAGGCTGTAAGGGAAGCTAACTTTGCCAAGAGAACCCTCACTCTCAAATGGAATACATATAACACTGTACTAATGACATAGATTCTTACAGCCACCTCCATAAGTCTCCAAATATTCTCTCTCTATGGCCCTCAAATGATTAACAACCTGTGATAAGAAAGACTCGGCTGCTATCAAATGCTTTGATGTCAAATAGAGTGGTAAGGCTAATTCTCTAAAAAATCTATACAACATGCCATGCTATGAAGGATATAACATAGGAATATGTCTGGCACACTCAAGAAACCTAATCTCGTACTCTAAAACCAACAAGAAACCCTGATGAACACCAATAAACCTAACTCTAAAGTAAGAACTGCTCAATGATTCGAAGGTCATCCCTGGCTATAAGGTATCCACAAAAAGACTCCATATCCTTAATTCTAAATCTCAAAAGACTAAAGAAGCAACAAGATTCATCGGAGCCTAGGTTGGCCCTAAATCCCCTAAATGAGGCTGAAGATCTTTGATATCACTCCTTGACTCCATTGATAATCTCTCATCGTCTATTTAGGAAAAAATAGGCTTAAAGAATATACTTGAGGCTCATAGAAATACAGAGACACGATAAGAAGTCAAGAACAAAATTACCTAAAAATGCCCGTAGACTCTAAAAAATAGGATATAGATGTCTCTGCCCTAATCCAAAGGTCTCTACTAAACAGTTAGCTCTTGCACCAACACACTGGTAAACCTAGGCTCTGATACTAATTTTTCTTGACTTAGGGTGTCAAAATGAACCCAAATTAAGCTGACCTGCCCAACCTGCCCAATATTTAATAAATTGGGTTTAAAATAATTTACTATTGGGTAAATCTCGATCCATTAAGTCCAAACCTATTTTTAAATTGGGTTCAAATGAGCCCAATTCAATCTCCACTTCAACCCATTTAATAGAAAATTATTTTCTTAATGAAAGTTGGGAAAACATGTGATAATGCATCCTCCTACCCTCAAATTCACCTACCTCATCTCACCCCTACCTCAAACCCCATCTGATACGGTTAGGGCAGCCTCCACAGGTACACGGCCTTTCACACGAAGCCAAGCTCGGGAATTACAAAAACTCCAAGCTTTGTTCATGCAAATGGCCGTGTGTGAGTTGGTGATTGAACCAACCAAGGACCTAAAAGTTTTTATGTGTGAAGAGAGGTCCTAATGTGTAATAAACTACTCTCCAAGGTTGGCACAAGAAGCAAGGGCGGATGGGTCATTTTACCCCTTTTGTTTGTAGTATAAATAGAACATGTTAGAGAGTCATCCCTTAGTTTTTTTGAATGATGATTTTTGTAACCTAAAACACTAAACATTTCCTCTCTCTTCCACTCATAGAAGCCGCCCCTATTATCTCACAAGTAGAGGGATACTTGTGTTGTCTCTTTGGCTAGAAACAAGGGTTTTGAGGTCGTTGAGTGCCTCTTGGTCCTCGTAAGAACTTGGTGTTTATATTCATTAGACTTAGGGTCCTCTTTTGATGTTAGGGTTCTTAGTTTCTTGAATGTTATATGTCAAGTTATCTATCTTTCTTTATCTTGTTGTTGTTGTTGATTTTGTTATCTTAAAGTCTAGTGAAGCCGTGTGGGGCTCTTTTCGATTCACTAGCATTGTTATCTATCTTGTTGTTCTTGTGTTGTGGGCTGAAAAACCGAAACTTAAACTTGTTGTTCTTGTGTTGTTGGACTGAAATCCGAGCCTACTTGAAGCTCTTGGTGTTGTTGGTTTGATTTTGTATCATTTGGTATAAAAGCAAGACCGGTTGTGTTCCAACATAACCCATCTTGGGCTAGTTCACGGCTTAAACAAACTACACCAAAAAGAAATTCTGAAAATCTGTCCATTAAAAGTTGAAACCAAGAATGATGTTGTATGTTTAGATCTAGGTGTTATTTTGCTTGTTTAGTGAGTTTCTAGTGTTGGTTTCTTTCTCACCAACACTAAAGTGTCTAGATCCAAAAGTTGAGCTTGAAAACTTGAACATTGTGTAATGACTTGAAGTGGCCGAAAGTTGTATGTTGTTGATAACCAAAAAAAAAAATAAAAAATCGGTGGTTGTGTGTTTATGTGCTAAAGAAGTTGATGAAGTTTGTTGAGGTATTCATCTTTTGAACTTGTTCATCTTGTTGTGTACTCAAGTGGTAAGACAAGCTATAAAGTTGTTGTGAAAGACTTGCACCCATCACCTTTTAGTCTTGTCAATCACTTTTCCCTAATTCAAGGAGCCTTGTTTTGTGGGATTAGTCAACCAAACCCCACTTTCTTGAGTTTGAAAAGGGTGAAATACTACAAGATTTTATTTTTCCCACCAAAACACTTTGCAAACTATAACAAGTTGTGTGAATATTAACACAAAACAAAAAAAAAAAGAGAGAAGAAGAACGTGTGGGACCATTGCATGCTGCCACGTCGCTATAAGCTCAACTTAGGATATTCTTTGGTTGCTAAATGTTGATCCTTGGTTTCCCTTACTTGGTCCTAGAACTAATTAACAAACTAGTACCTTCCTACTAGGTTGTCAACTAGTTCCTTGAACCGTTTGTTCGTGTCAACGATTATTTGAGTGCTTTTATTCGTTTGAACGAATTGCTGATTTTTGACTCTAGTCCGGCAAGAATTCTTTGAGTCTTCAAACAAGAATCCATTCCGGATAAGAGCTTACTCATACCTTAAAAATCTCACGGTTACTAGCAAATTGTTCAACACTTGTGGAACATGAACTTGTGGTGAACTAAAGCGGATAATATGTGGGTCACTCTTGAGGCCGTTACCCGGACTCTTGAAAGGTTGAATTTGGAATTTGGGGCCGTGAGAGGGGACTTGGCAGCAATAAGGGGGGAAGTGTCGACTATTAGTGGGAGATTAGAAAAAGTGGAGAGTCAAAGGAACTCTCGTCCTTATACTCCTCTACATGTATCTACCAATGGTCATGATAGGACCTCCTCCGCAACCATCACCCCCGAAACAGTCCACCAAATGCTAAATGCACCCCAAGCTCCACTTAATACCGCAAGCCAAACTACCTATTTTCCTCCAAACCGAGACTCCACTAGACCACTACATTTCCAAGCCCATCCAATGCCACAAGAGGGATTTGGACGCCAAGTACCTCCACTAAATCCGAACCCTCCATTCCAAGCTCCATTAACCCAAAGACCGCAAATTCCAAATCCTCCGAATCAAAATGGCCAAGGCCGGCGAGCCCACTTTGAAGGATACGGTAGAGAGGAGTATGAAGGAGATGGAGCCTTTGATGATGCTTATATGAGGGAGGAGGAGTTAAGAGGGGGTCGAGGAGAACCTAGGAGATACCGGGGGTATTGAGATAGGGAAAACCAACACCAAGAGAGAGACGTAGGCATCAACACCATCAAGTTGAGCCTACCCATCATTAAGGGTGAAAGTGACCCCGAGACCTACTTAACTTGGGAATCGGCTTGTGACAAAGTTTTCCAAGTTAATGACTTCTCGGAAGAAAAGAAGAGTTGCTACGCTATAGCTCACCTCAATGGCTATGCTAACACTTGGTCGGAGTATGTTAAACGATTTGGTAATGAATTAGTAGATGGGCAGCCACTACCTTGGTATCGGTTGAGGTATTTGATGAGACAACAATACCTTCCCGAGAGATATCGTCATGAGTTGCTCGCTAGATTATATGGCTTGCGGCAAGGAGGCAAGAGTGTGATGGCCTATTTTGACGAGTTCCAACAACTCATGTTGAAACTTGATCATCGTGGGGAGCAAATCAGTCACGACATCATCCGGTTCAAGTGTGGGTTGAACAAAGAGATCTCCACTCATTTGACCCTTCACCGGTTTGAAACCATTGACGGTATATTCCAAGCGGCCCTAGAGATTGAAAGGGAACTTAAGGAGATATCAACCTTCAAGTCAAGGGTACAAACCCCCTCGGGTTGGCCCAAAAACAAGGACCAAACCGCCCCTACAAAGCTGCCCGAGTCCAAAACAGTCCCTAAGTTCCCTCCGAAACCGGAGGCTCACAAATATCCCAACCCAAAGGTGTTCCAATGCTTCAAGTGCCAAGGTTGGGGGCATAAGGCCAATGAATGTACGAACCGGCGCAATGTGATCCTACGAGAAGGGATAGTGTACTACCTTGGTGAGGAGGTGGTTTCCGAAAGGGGGGAGGATGAGGCCGAGCCTCAAGATGGAGAGGGAGCTGAAAATGGGCCGAATGATGATCAATTAGATGGTAGTGACGATGTCTATCCACAAGAAGGGGAGTGTGTGGTTCCAAACTTTGTGGTTAGACGTGTCATGATTAGTAAGGCGATGGATGACCCGAGTCAAAGGGAAAATCTATTCCATACTAAGTGTCTTGTAAAGGTGATACGGGACAAATGGCCATGCTGGGAGCATTTAAGAGTGAGGACTCACGGTTTTGGACCTTAATTAAGGGCATTTTGGACATTACACATGGTGTATTTACACACCATGGTCGCACCTATCATTAAGGGCAAAGTGGTCTTTTTGTATTCTTTTGTATTACACTATAAATAGGTCATTTTAGCTCATTTCTTGGCAGATTTGGAAGGATGAAGAATTGAAAGACATATTTTCTCTCTTTTGAGAGTGTAACACCCTTAGTTGTAGGGCTTGGAAAAGCCATCCTTAGCATAGGGCTTGGAAAAGCCAATATTGATCTTTGCTTGGAAACGGTAGATCTTAAGGTTAGTTCATTCCCTTGGTGGTCACCGTAAGAATGTGGTTTTGATTGTTACATTCATTAGGGGTTAGTGTTGAAATACACTTGGTTCTTAATCTTGTAATAATCTTGGTCTCACTATCTATCTTTATTTTCTTGCAAATCGTGTATGTGTTGTGTAGTGGACTGTTTTGGGGTCTTCGTTGAATCCAAAACTTGTATTATTGTTGTTCATCTTGTTCATCACGTTTCATAGCTGTTTTGGTGTTAATATACACTCTTGTATCTTGTATTCTTGTTGTTAGTAGCGAATCCGAGTGTGGTCTCCATCTTGGTCCTCGAATCCTTAAGATTAGTGGACTGATTTGGTGTTTGTTTTGTGTTCCCTTCTCTTTTCTGTATCATTTCGTATGATATGGGACAAATGGCCATCTTATCTTTTGATGACATCTTTGGAGGCCAACACATAGAGGCTCAAGACTTGGTCACCTCGAGAATACAAGAACATGCATGGAGGACCCATTTTGAGCGTAACTTAAAGCAATCTCGCGTATGGAAGATTGCTTGGAGCATTTAAGAGTGAGGACTCACGGTTTTGGACCTTAATTAAGGGCATTTTGGACATTACACATGGTGTATTTACACACCATGGCCGCACCTATCATTAAGGGCAAAGTGGTCTTTTTGTATTCCTTTGTATTACACTATAAATAGGTCATTTTAGCTCATTTCTTGGCAGATTTGGAAGGATGAAGAATTGAAAGACATATTTTCTCTCTTTTGAGAGTGTAACACCCTTAGTTGTAGGGCTTGGAAAAGCCATCCTTAGCATAGGGCTTGGAAAAGCCAATATTGATCTTTGCTTGGAAACGGTAGATCTTAAGGTTAGTTCATTCCCTTGGTGGTCACCGTAAGAGTGTGGTTTTGATTGTTACATTCATTAGGAGTTAGTGTTGAAATACACTTGGTTCTTAATCTTGTAATAATCTTGGTCTCACAATCTATCTTTATTTTTTTGCAAATCATGTATGTGTTGTGTAGTGGACTGTTTCGGGGTCTTCGTTGAATCCAAAACTTGTATTATTGTTGTTCATCTTGTTCATCACGTTTCATAGCTGTTTTGGTGTTAATATACACTCTTGTATCTTGTATTCTTGTTGTTAGTAGCGAATCCGAGTGTGGTCTCCATCTTGGTCCTCGAATCCTTAAGATTAGTGGACTGATTTGGTGTTTGTTTTGTGTTCCCTTCTCTTTTCCGTATCATTTGGTATCAAAGCATGGCTTGATCTTGTTCCTACAAGATCAATCTTGGGCTTGCTTGTTAAAAAATTTAAAAAAAAAAAAAAAAAAAAATGAAATCTGAAAAAAAATTCCAGAAATAGTCAAATCTCCTACCTTTGTGTTCTTGGCCAAAAATTGTGATGTGTTGTTGTATGGGCCGAGATTTTCTTATTTTTTTGGCTAGATCTTGTAGTATTCTGCTTGTATAGAGTGTTTCTAGTGTTGGTTCCTTTCTCACCAACACTAAAGGTGTCAAGATCTAAAGTTTGAGCTTATAATATTGACCGTAGTAGTGGTGCCATGTGGCTGGCTGTTTGTTGTTACTTGTTCTTGACAATTGGTGGTATTGTGTTGTGTTCTTGAAGAAGTTGTTGTTGTGTTCTTGAAGGTTGTTGTGGTGTTCATCTAGTGCTTCATCTTTTCTTACAACTTAAGACAATCAAAAGGGCAATATAGATTCAAAAGGTGAAGATGAAAAGATGTAAAGCTTGTTGTGAGAAACCTTGAACCCAACACTTCCTAGACTAGACTTCTACTTTTTCAGCTTTTCCTCATTCCAAAGACCTTGTTTTGTGGGACTACTTTTTCTTGTTTAAAGAACTTTGTTTTGTGGGACAAACCACTTTTTCTTGTTTCAAGAACCTTGTCTTGTGGGACTAGTACAAGACAAAAGTCATCCTTTTAAGAGTGGACTTGTAGAGATTCAAGACTTGTGTTTTCCCTCCAAAACCAATTGTCACCCTTTCCAAATAGTGTGAAGATTTAAAATTTCAGAATTTGTGATTATATTGGGTGGGACCAAAACCAATTGCATGCTGCCACGTCATCCATTTGCTACTGTTCACGTCATTAATAAGCTCAAATTTCAGATTTTAGTAGTTTCCTTTTATTGTTCCTTAGTTCCAATTTTATTGGTTCCAATTAATTAACAACTAGTAATCACCTACTTAGTTGTAGATTAATTGTTGAATCCGTTTCTTTCGTGTCTTCGTTATTTGTGAGCTTTTCTTATTTTTAATTCGTTGTAACTTCTTTATTTCAAGTTCGTAAGGAAATTTTATTTTGTGTCTTGAGTCGATCAAACAAGAATCTATTCCGGCCACCAAGTAGAATTGACATCCTATTGACTACCGGAGTATAAGCAACTTTCAATATTCGTCGCTCCAATTGTAAGAATCACAAAGGTGAGTGTATACAAGTGTTGGTGAGGAGCTTTACTACTAATCTTGTTTGTTCATTTTTTAGGTTTAAAGGGTGATATAAGGGGAACATGACTTTGATAGCTGGGGATTATTGTGACTACAATATGGGAGACTATAATTGTAGTGAGGGTTTTTATGGCTACGAAGTTGAGGGAG
This sequence comes from Capsicum baccatum var. pendulum, assembly GCA_030864225.1. Lineage (NCBI taxonomy): Eukaryota > Viridiplantae > Streptophyta > Magnoliopsida > Solanales > Solanaceae > Capsicum > Capsicum baccatum. The sequence goes on along the minus strand of CM061554.1, from coordinate 104,285,473 downwards.
ATTGCGAAGGCTATGAAAATAGCCATGATCAAAACATAGGCAGATTTGAAAATTACTGTTTTGAGGGAGAAAATAAGGTGAATGAAGTGCCTAGTGCTTATGGTGACTTTGGATATGATGTAGGACCTCGTGATGGATCTTATGATGAAGTTGGGACATGTGAGGAGTCTTGCACTCCCCACTTCGAACCTAGATTTGGTGTTAGGTATAACCCTTTCATTCGCAAACCTTATGAGAGCTATGATGAGAGTACACGTGAGGAGTGTGAAGAGTCATATTCTCCACCTTGTAGTACTTCTTATCAAGGTCGATATAGTGTGAATGGTTATACTAGCTATAGTGTAGGTTGTCCAATGGGAAGAAGAGGGTATGCATCTCCAAAACCGAGGGGTACTCATGTGCTTTACAATGTTGATCCGAGAAGGAGTGTACACTCCGGAAAGGTGACCATTTGTGGGATACCGGGCTGCCTCATTGTGTTAAATGATAGGTACTATAGAAACTACATTGTTCCATCCATGGTTGATTACTTGGGGTTATTTTGTGAGCCTTTACTTGTTCCATACTTCTTGGACAGGTTTAAGGTTACCGAGAGGGTAAAAGTTGTCTTCTCCTAATTTAATTACCATGAGGAGGTGTGGTGTGATGTTTTTCCCATAACCTATGGTCATGTGAGCTTAGGCGCCGATTGGTTTGCACAACATAAAGTTCCAAATATGCAAAATTGGCCTAATATTGTAAGAGACCGATGGGGAAATTGCCTCAAGACGTACATTCTGCCCGGGCCGCAAAAAGAAGTTCCTACCTACTCCAATTCGAATTATTATGAGAGACAAAAGATTGAGAGGAGTAAGGGAGTGAAAGGTGGTAATCCGAGAGTGGAAAAAGGAGAGGTTGTGTGGAGCAAAGTAAGAGGATTACCACCAAACCATGCTAACATTGTTTGTCCTTCTATTTCTAAGGACGTTTGTTTAGGTAGCAACATGGAAAGCGAAGAATAAAAATGCCAAAAGAAAGTTGCTGCCCAAACTTTTGGAGGACCTTCACACCATGACAAAGAAGAATCTACTCAAGGACTTCAAGGTAAAATGGCAAACTCTTACACTTTTGTACATGTGAATGATAATTGTGTGGCTAGTAGCCCATTGAGTGTGAGTTGTAGCTTGCCTATATGTGAGTGTATTATTTCTTTGCCACTTGATAATGATGTACATGTTGTGAGTGTGGATACACTAGTTGATCCAATTGATTATGAAATTCACTCCTCTTGTGAGATCAATTTATGTCCACCTAGTGTTGAAACCATTATGTTGAATGAAAGTACATTATCTTCTGAAATTTGTGTTGATCAACTTATGTGTGAAAATTACCCACCACTTGAGGATGTGTATGATGTAATTAATGAACCTCGAGTGTGTGATAATGTTGAAAATGTTGATCAAAGTGAGAATGAACCCGAGAGCTCTTCTTGGGGTAATATTGTGTTTGAAACATCCTTGAAACTTGATATTGATCATTTAGAGAGTGAGGAACTTGCTTGTTCCAAGTCTGTCCGTGAGGTAGATCACACTCTTTTTAGGTACAATGTCTTGTTTGAAGATGATTTAAACACTTCTAATGAACCTAGTGGTGAAAATGATGGTATAGCTTGCCTTGGAAGCTATAGCCTATATGCTAACCCACTATGGTGTGACAATATTCCTCCTAAAGAGGGAAATCTCTTCTTGGAAGATGAGAGTACTCTTAAGGGTAAGGAATGTGTAGTTGCGAAAGCTACTTCTTCTTTTACTTTGTGTGATTTCATTATTGAAAGTACTCATGGTGATTATTGGGAAACTAGTAGTGAGTACACACATGAGAGCACCTTAGTAGAAGTCGATTTGAGTGATACTTTTCTCTACTCTCTATTTGATTTCGATCATATGTATGTTATTGTAGAGAGTATGTCATTTAGTTTGGGTGTAGACCACGGGAAAGGGAAGTGTTTTCGAGACCCGTGTCTATGGCCACTTTTCCAATTTGAACCCGGTGCCAAATTTAGAAATGGTGATGTTGGTGCACCAAACTTGTTGCTTGGACTACATTACAAACAAAGTGTCACTCTTGATGTATCCTATAACCAAATCCTTTGTACATCTTTTATTGAGTTTTTAATATTCCATGCAAAGGATTCTTGGTTATATTGCAAATATGTGCAACCTTGGCATGTTGAGATGATTTGTTATGCTAACCCTAACCCTCATGCCATGTGGAGTTTGTATTTGTTTGTCCTCTCTTCGGTTTTGCAAGGTTTGGATTCGAGGTCGAATCCTTTTCAAGAAGGGGAGGATGATACGGGACAAATGGCCATCTTATCTTTTGATGACATCTTTGGAGGCCAACACATAGAGGCTCAAGACTTGGTCACCTCGAGAATACAAGAACATGCATGGAGGACCCATTTTGAGCGTAACTTAAAGCAATCTCGCGTATGGAAGATTGCTTGGAGCATTTAAGAGTGAGGACTCACGGTTTTGGACCTTAATTAAGGGCATTTTGGACATTACACATGGTGTATTTACACACCATGGCCGCACCTATCATTAAGGGCAAAGTGGTCTTTTTGTATTCTTTTGTATTACACTATAAATAGGTCATTTTAGCTCATTTCTTGGCAGATTTGGAAGGATGAAGAATTGAAAGACATGATTTCTCTCTTTTGAGAGTGTAACACCCTTAGTTGTAGGGCTTGGAAAAGCCATCCTTAGCATAGGTCTTGGAAAAGCCAATATTGATCTTTGCTTGGAAACGGTAGATCTTAAGGTTAGTTCATTCACTTGGTGGTCACCGTAAGAGTGTGGTTTTGATTGTTACATTCATTAGGGGTTAGTGTTGAAATACACTTGGTTCTTAATCTTGTAATAATCTTGGTCTCACTATCTATCTTTATTTTCTTGCAAATCGTGTATGTGTTGTGTAGTGGACTGTTTTGGGGTCTTCGTTGAATCCAAAACTTATATTATTGTTGTTCATCTTGTTCATCACGTTTCATAGCTGTTTTGGTGTTAATATACACTCTTGTATCTTTTATTATTGTTGTTAGTAGCGAATCCGTGTGTGGTCTCCATCTTGGTCCTCGAATCCTTAAGATTAGTGGACTGATTTGGTGTTTGTTTTGTGTTCCCTTCTCTTTTCCGTATCAAAAGGGGAGTGTGTGCACCTTGGTGATTGATAGTGGTAGTTGTACAAATGTTGCGAGCCATGCTATGGTAAATTTCTTGAAGCTACCAACTACACTACACACTAGTCCTTACAAGCTACAATGGTTGAACGATTGTGGCGAATTAAAGGTCACAAGGCAATGTGTGATTCGGTTTAAGGTGGGAAACTACCACGATGAAGTGCTTTGTGACGTGATCCCAATGCAAGCATGTCACTTGTTGTTAGGTAGGCCATGGCAATATGATAGGTCTACTAAGCACGATGGGAGGTCCAACCGGTATACGCTTGAGAAGGATGGCCGAAAGGTCACACTTCACCCTCTTTCACCCTCCCAAGTAAATGAGTGTCATCAAAAGATGAGAGAGTTAAAGGGAAAGGGGAAGGAATCCGGAAAGGGTGAAAAGGGGGGGGATGCCGTAGGTGAGGAAGTAGGGACATACGAGGCTGTCCCAACGACAAGGGAGATGGAAAACGTAGTGATGTTGGCTAGGAGGAAAGAACTCTTTGTGGACCATGATGAAAACAAGCCGATGTTACTTTTGGCCCATTGTTTTAATACTAACCCCACTAATTCTTCCATTTCCCCTTTGATTTCTTGTGTGTTGCAGGAGTATGAAGATGTATTTCCTCAAGAACTTCCGCAAGGATTGCCCCCACTTCGGGGAATTGAGCACCAAATTGATTTGGTGCCGGGTTCACAACTTCCAAACAAACCGGCCTATAGGAGCAATCCCATGGACACTAAGGAGCTTGAAAGACAAGTTGAAGAGCTTCTCAACAAGGGATACATCAAGGAAAACATGAGTCCGTGTGCTGTTCCGGTGCTTTTGGTACCAAAGAAGGACGGAACTTGGCGCATGTGCGTCGATTGTAGAGCCATCAACAAAATCACGATAAGCTTAGATGGAAATAAAAGAGCCGAGGCAATGAAGAAAATGCATGAGACGGTGCGGATCAAGCTTGAAAAGAAGAACCAAGAGATTGCAAAAAGGGTAAACAAAGGGAGAAGAAGGCTTGTGCTTGAACCCGGAGATTGGGTGTGGGTGCATCTTCGAAAGGATCGGTTTCCAGCTCAAAGGAAGTCCAAATTGCTGCCAAGGGGTGATGGTCCTTTCCAAGTACTTGAGAGAATCAATGACAACGCCTATAAGATTGACCTTCCACCGGAATATCAAGTGCACAACACTTTCAACGTTGGTGATCTCTCCCTCGTGGATGCGGTTGAAGATGACCAAATGCTGAATTTGAGGTCAAATTCCTCTCAAGATGGAGAGGATGATACGGTTAGGGCAGCCTCCACAGGTACACGGCCTTTCACACGAAGCCAAGCTCGGGAATTACAAAAACTCCAAGCTTTGTTCATGCAAATGGCCGTGTGTGAGTTGGTGATTGAACCAACCAAGGACCTAAACGTTTTTATGTGTGAAGAGAGGTCCTAATGTGTAATAAACTACTCTCCAAGGTTGGCACAAGAAGCAAGGGCGGATGGGTCATTTTACCCCTTTTGTTTGTAGTATAAATAGAACATGTTAGAGAGTCATCCCTTAGTTATTTTGAATGCTGATTTTTGTAACCTAAAACACTAAACATTTCCTCTCTCTTCCACTCATAGAAGCCGACCCTATTATCTCACAAGTAGAGGGATAGTTGTGTTGTCTCTTTGGCTAGAAACAAGGGTTTTGAGGTCGTTGAGTGCCTCTTGGTCCTCGTAAGAACTTGGTGTTTATATTCATTAGACTTAGGGTCCTCTCTTGATGTTAGGGTTCTTAGTTTCTTGAATGTTATATGTCAAGTTATCTATCTTTCTTTATCTTGTTTTTGTTGTTGATTTTGTTATCTGAAAGTCTAGTGAAGCCGTGTGGGGCTCTTTTCGATTCACTAGCATTGTTATCTATCTTGTTGTTCTTGTGTTGTGGGCTGAAAAACCGAAACTTAAACTTGTTGTTCTTGTGTTGTTGGACTGAAATCCGAGCCTACTTGAAGCTCTTGGTGTTTTTGGTTTGATTTTGTATCACCATCCTAGCTAACCCCACCCCACCTAACTTCTATTAAATAATTTACTTTTATGTTTAAAAAGCTTTTCATAAATGTTTTTCTTGCCCCTACCCCACCTCATCCTTATCCTTCTCCCTATCTTGAATTGCCACCTCACCCCCTAAAAATTATTTTTTTGTAAAAAATGAAAATCTTTTCTTAAACCATAATCAAAATCCTACCCCTATCCCCTACACCTCCCCATAAAATACAATTTTTAAAAATAAATAAATTTCTATTTTATAAAAGAAATCTTACCCCAACCTCCATTTCCCCTGTGCCCCCACACCTATATGACATACCCCCTCCCCTAAAAAGTTTTTTTAAATAAACTAATTTTTTTAAATAAAACTCTTACCTCAATCCCAATCCCTTCCCTATTACCCCCTCCACCCCCAGCCTCACCCTCAATCTCTAATTTTTTCAAAAAAAATATTTATTTTTTTAAAATATATTTTTTAAAACAAAAATCTTACCCCAATCCCAATCACCTCCTATCCCACCCAACTAGGGTTGTCAAAATAAACTTATTGAGACTTAAACCATCTAACCCACCTAAACTTTTTTTGGGATCGATACAGAATAATTTAAAGTTGGGTCAGGTTTAAATTTTTTAAGGGATGAATAAAAAGTAAATGTGGCTAGTTTTTGGGTATCAAACCTCAAAAATATGGATAATGATTCAAGAATTAGTGTTAGTATTTTATATAGTAAACTATAAATATAACAAAGCAGGTAAAAAGGCAAGAAGCAATTAGCAGAGACAAGTGACCAGTTAAGGAAAACCTTTAAAACTGTGAATTTAGGCATGAATGACAAAATTTTAATATGCCAATCTTGCAACCTTCACTTTGGGGATTGGTCAGTTTTATAATTCAAATATTTCCTTTAGACTAAGTGGGTCAAATTTGTCAGGTCAAGACCTAACCTGATATTTTACCCTTTTCAATCCAAAGAAAATTTGGACGGGTCATGACCCAACCCAATAGCAAATTCAACCCATTTGAAATCTTTAATCTCAACCCAACCCACCAATTTGACACTTCTAGTCATGACCTAATTTCTCAAGTCATAATGACACCTACTATAATTCACTAGTAGGTAAGCCAACTCGTAGTTTGAAACTACTAGTAATGGACTACCAACAGAAATAAAGGAAGAATGTGGAATAAATAAAGTAAAAATGCTAAAATACACAAAATAGTCCCAAAACCTTATGGAATTAGTCTTCTAATATAATTAGACCACAACATGAAGTACTAAATGAATTTACTAATATAACCTATCTCTGAATACAACATAGAGATTATTCTAGTTATAAGAGAGAGAATAGCAATACTCCGAACACCACGAGCTCACCGTATGTCTTCTAACCATAGCATCTATGCATGACACATACAACAATAGCGAGAACCCATACTATTATATACAAGCTACAGAAGTGTAGTATGAGTACCAAATACATAGTACTCAGTAGGCAACTGCCAACCGAGCTCTAAAGATAATACAAATATAAGTAACATGCAAGTAACAATGAAAAATTCACTTAGATATCCTGTAACTATATAGTAAAGCTAAGGAGACTATAAAGATAAACTATACTATTCTGACCATACTTAGGAACCTAAACACGATACCATATATCACCGATTCATATAGAATAAAGAACAGAAGAAGGATATGTAGCAATATACAAGGCTAAAGAATGGATATACAACATAATAAGTGATAGTAGGGAGGTATATAAGATAATACCATAACTACAATAGATGGAAACATATACATAAACAAGGACACTCAAGGTATCACTTAGGTCAATACACTAGCATCCTAAGGCCTCCTAATCATAGTAGGAACTAGTGATAATATCATCAGGGTCTCTAATCCATACATCTAAACATGAGATAATTACCATAACAAATAAACCATAAAAAAAGAATCAAACTATCAGGGTCTAAAACTATAAGGCCTAACAAATACATAATCATGCATAATAATATAACCGTAAGATAAAAGACCTCAAATCTCAATACCTGCCCAATAATCAATCTTTCATGAACTAACCATAATAGCAATAACAATATAAAGTAACTGGTTAGCCTCCACTAATAATACCTAACCTGGCCTTTCATAAATTCCCACCGTCGTAAGCCAGAATGGTCTAATCATTATATAATACACCACAAGCCATACTCATCAGATATACCTATGCAACCCATTATAAGGTTGATATATAAGCACATACTAGAGATAGGCAATGCACATATATGGATGAATATGAGGAGAATCCATAATATGTTAGCAACTATATCATCATCAATCACCATACTTGAACCAAAACTCATATCATCAATATCATCAATCATTGAAATTAAACTAGAACTTATATCATCAATATTATCAATCGTTAAACTTAATTGAAATTCATATTATCAATATTATCAATCGTCAAACTTAAACCAAAAATCATATCATCAATATACTCTGCCCTATATCATGTATATATACACACGCACATAAAATGCATGGCTAGGTTAATAGATAAAAAAAGTATAAGTCTATAAATACATTGCCCGAGGTAAACTCAAATACTAAGTCATCATAAAAGCATAGAAATGGTCAGAATCTCTCACAATAGGGGTAAATAGTAGTGGCAAAATCTTAAATTGGAATCTATGTCAGTTAAATCTTAAATCATCATTTTTAATCTCAAATGATCATAAGTTATTCATTAAAATAGTATGATTCCTATTATCAATAAATCTATTTTAAAAGTGAAAGGTGGGAAATAAATCCCCTTTTAGAAAAAGAGTAATAAAACTATATTTTAGTTGAAATCATACTATTTACCACTTTAGTAACCATGAATGTATCGAATCTATGCATTCCATCACCAGTATCCAAATAATACAATAATAAGAATCAAAATATCTAACAACTACGACCATGTCCTTTACAAGGATAAAACACTTCCTAGAATCCAACCAATATCATTCACGACTTTAGGCTCAATAATAATATGGCATAAGCATAACATAATTCAGAAAACCATCACTATACCGAGTCATGAATTAATCTTATAATAAAGGCTCATTAGTATCAACTATGTATAATATGCATAAATAAGTCCATAAAGGCTAACACAAGTCTTAGACAAAAGTGAGCTAGAGTGTAAGACCCCGTGAAACTTCTAAACTTAATTCAGTACTTTAAGCTTGTCAAGGGATCCCAGACTTAGAAAATTCTAACCAAGTTCTCAAACTTAGCATATTTTAGCCTTTGAAAGTTAGCAATCTCATCTCGCCATCTCAATGTCCTTTAATGGCACATATTTTCATTAATTCAAGATCAAAAAGGTCAATAGATGTTCCCGAAAAAGTTTTAGATTTTTTAGAACATATTTAGATCAAGTTTGGAGTCCCAAAATAGTAGACCAATGTGATCTTGGTGCGCCACATCGCCAATCACGTTGGTCAACATTTGTGCAGGCTACCAGAGCCAAAACTTTTGAGGCTCAACGCGATCATAGTGCGACGCGTCGAGTATCACGTCACAACCATCAATGCATTGTATCACTTTTAGCGTCGACACCCAATTTTAATCATTAAATGACCACATCCTCAAGGAAAAAGGGGTCAATTTTCCACCCCTATATAAGTTACAAACACATAATTCAGCCCTATTTCACCCAAATATAGTGGTTTTTCTCTCAAATCCATTAAGAATAAGTTTAGAGTTTCCAATCGAGGATCTAATTTCAAGAATTTCACCATTTATTTTCAATAATCTTTCATCCAAGGTATGCATAGTTGTGATTTATGGATTCCTTTCATCTATAAAGCGCAAGAACCCTATTTCAAATTATAAATCATGATGTTTATGTTCTGGGTTGTTTTGTAACCATGTTATCTTGTTGTACGACTCCCAAATTAGAATTTTTATGTGTTTTTAGTGAAACTACATTAGCATACAAGTTGTAATCCATGAATTGAGTTGTTTATGACATGTAATTTGATGATTACACCTATGCCTTAAGTTGTGCATGTATGGTGTTTGATAAAATGCCTAAGAGGATTGAAATTGTCTATTATAGCTCAATTGTAACCCATATGATAAATATATGTCTTACCTTTATGTTCAAATGACTCTCATGCTATTGATGTGCAATGTAGATATTTGTTGGATGCTCATAATGTTAGAGTATGAAATTATGATACTTATTATATGCATTCCTATCATGTACAAGTTTATGATAACCACGTGCTTCATAAAATCCCCAATTTATTATATTGTTGATTGTTGATTTTAGTCATATGTTTAAGAATATCATGCCTTGTCAGTTTCCATCTATCGAGTCTTGGGGGTACTTATACCCAACAACTTAGCTATGTGCCTAGAGACAGTGTCATGTTTTCACGATACTCTCAGTCAAGCCATGGTTAATAAAGCTTAGTCAGTCATGTGACTCAGAAAAGCTCAGTAATTCAGTAATCTCAGTAGTATTTCGCCAGTCAACAGAACTTAATGAATTTAGTCCAGTTCAACTCAGTTAATCATGTTCAGTGTCTATTCAGATGGGAGTAGGATTTAGCACCGAGTAAACACAAGGATGGTAACTCACCTGCCAGTAGAGGGTGTGATTCTTAGAAGCAATCCTTGCATTCCAGAACTACGTAGCCAGCGTAGGTTGAGATATCTAACCTGCTAGTTAAGGGTTGATGAGGTGGCTTACCTGCCAGTTAAGGGTTCCCACCATTCTCATTTGAGTACCTGCCTGTTAAGGGTCATTCACAGCTTATCCTTACTGATGGCGCGATATTGACACCCTTCCAATTGGGGTTATAAATTAGACCCTAACTCAGCTATATTGCTATATATGGGGTATTCGGTTAGATGACTACTTCCCACAGTTACTATTTTAGTCTTAGTCTCAGTAATAAAAGTTAGATAGTTCTAGAGAATTCAGGATTGTTAGATATAGTCAACTCAGAATAGTATGAAACTTAGCTAGTTCTATTAGAACCTAGACTGTCAGATACAGTCACTCAGTATCAGTTATTAGTAACTCATGTTATCAGTATTTAGACTCAGTAGTCAATATTATCATGAATTCAGTTACAGTTATTTATTCATGTATGTATTCTCACGTTCATGTTATATAGTCAGTTAGCATTGTTCATGCATTTGAACCTTCTACATTTAGCCTACCTCGCATGCATACTAGTACATTAAATCATACTGACGCATTTGCGCTTTGGAATTTTATACCATAGGTTCAAAAGCATGAGTTCCAGAGTATCAGTAGCACTCCAAATTTTAGCAGCCAGACTTAGCAATGAGTCCTCATCATTCGAGGATGATATTATTATTTACTTTATTCTTTCAGTTTATCTTTTAGTAGTTGGAGTTATTTGGGGACATGTCCCATCAACTCCTTATTCAAATAGTTCAGTCAGTTAGAGGCTTTTCAGACTATAGTATGTTCAGACAATTTATTTCAGTTCATATTTTGGTATTGATATACCGTACTCTCAAATATTATATTTTATTTATTTTGAACCTTATGGCATATTTTAGTCTGTTATTTCTATATTTTATATGATGTTATACAATATTTAGATACAGATATCAGCATGGGTTAGCTTTGGTCCTTTGGGGTTATGAGCACTGTATAACATTTCGGGTACCAATTCGGGGCATTACAAACTTGGTATCAGAGCCTAAGGTTCAATAGTGTACTAGAAAGTCTGAAAGTCGCATCTAGTAGAGTTTTGTGCATGGGTGTATTACACGCCACATTTATGTACAGAAGGCTATAAGATGTTTAGGAATAGTTTCCCATTTTTTAGTATTCATATCATGCCAGTGAGCATAATCTCAAGTTAATCTCTCAGTTTAATCTCTTTCTTTTCCATTTACAGAATATGCCTCCCAAGAAGAGATCTGGGAATCAGTCAAGCCCTCATCCCAAAGACCTTTTGGGCGAGCATGTCTTTTATACAGAGTTCACAGTTGTATTCACTACTCTTGATCAGTCAGTTGCTACTCAAGATAAATGACCAGCTATCGTTTCGGCCAACCCAGTGTCCAATTCAACTGCTGCCAAGATTTAGGACATCACCCGAATGAATCCTCCATCCTTTTTGAGTCTAAGTTAGAAGAGGGTCCTCAGGAATTCCCTGACCAGGTTCAGAAGGTTATAGACATCATGGGGGTGTCATCTATTGAGAGTGCTAAGCTATCTGTATATCAGTCGTGGGATGTTACTCACACTTAGTTCATATAGTGGAAGTCAGAGAGGTCAGTTGATGCAGGATCCATAGAATGGGAGGAGTTTTTCACTGTATTCTTAGATAGATTCTTTCCCCTAGAGCTGAGAGAAGCTAAGGTGTTAGAATTTATCAACCTCAGGTAGGGCAACATAATGGTGAAAGAGTATTCTCTTAAGTTTACTCAATTCCAGATATGCTCCTCAAGTAGTGGCAGCAAACAGGGCCAAGATGATTAAGTTTGTTTTAGGGGTAAATAATAGTTTGGTCAATGAGTGTAGGTCTGCAATGTTGAATAGTGACATAAACATAGCTAGGCTTATAACTCATGCTCAACAGATAGAAGAGCAGAAGATTAAGATGAGGGAGAAGCAGAATAAGAGAGCAAGGACATATAGTTTTAACTTTGCTCAGCCTAAGTCAGAGGGAGGAAATCATTCTCAGTTTTATCCTAAGTCATCAGTTTCATCTCTTTCTTTAGCCAGTACACCAGCTCTTAAGTTCAGGGATAGAAGTAGAGATAGTGCACCAGGCTCTAAGTCTTAGGGCAGTGTTAGTAATGCCCAAACTAATCCTCTTTGTCGGACTTATGGAAAACACCATTAGGGTATTTGCAGAGCTGACAGCGATATCTATTTCGGATGTGGCAAGCCAGGCCACAAAGTTCAAGATTGTTCTCAGATAGGTTCCCAGAGTCAGCAGAACCATTCTCAGCTTAGTCTAGTTGCCCAATTCAGCAGGGTTCCACTTCTACTCTACTAGTAGGCAACGCCCAAATCAACTTTATGCTCTCCAATCCCAGTAAGATCAGGAAAATTCTCCTATATAACTACTGTTATGTTATAGATTTTTCACTTATATGTTTATGTTGTGCTAGATCTAGGAGCTTCCTTGTCTTTCATTACTCCTTATATAAAAGTTTATTTTGAAGTCAGTCCCGAGATTCTAGCAGAGCCCTTCTCAGTCTCTAACCTAGTGGGTAAAACTATCATAGCCCGATGGGTATATAGAAACTATCCGATTATAATATTTTAGAAAGTCAGCTCAGCGGATTTAATCGAATTAGAGATGACTGATTTTGATGTAATAATCATCATGGATTAGCTTTAGTCCTACCATGCCACATTCGACTTTAGAAACACAATTGTCCAGTTTTAGTTTCCAAATGAACCCGCCCTGGAGTGGAGGGGTAATACTTCAGCTTTTAGAGGTCAGCATATCTCCTACCTTTGGGCATGGAAAATGATATCTAAGGGATGTATCAATCACCTTGTTCATGTTAAGGACTCTAGTTTCGAAACTCCCAGCCTTGAATAAGTCCCAGTCATGAATAAATATTCAGATGTCTTTCCCAAAGATCTTCCAGGAATTTCTCTCGAAAGGGAAATAGACTTTGACATTGATCTTCTTACAGATACTCAGCCTATGTCTATTCCACCATACAAAATGGCACTATAGTATAGTTGAACGATCATCTAAGTAAGGGATTCATTAGACCCAGTGTGTCTTTGTGGGGCGCACCAGTCTTATTCGTGTAAAAAAAGACTGTTCTCTCAGAGTGTGCATTGATTACCGTTAACTCAATAAAGTCACGATCAAGAATAAGTATCCACTTCCCAGAATCGATGACTTTTTTGACCAACTTTAGGGTGCCATCTACTTCTCTAAGATAGACCTCAGATCAGGCTACCATCAGCTCAGAGTCAGAGAATGTGACATTCTGAAAATAGCTTTTCGTACTCGGTATGGTCACTTTGAATTCCTAGTCATGTCCTTTGTACCAATGCCCTAGTAGCTTTCATGAACTTGATGAATCATGTGTTCAAGTAGTATTTGGAAATGTTCGTCATAGTATTTATAGATGTTATCCTTGTCTATTTCCGTAGTGAGCATGATCATGCAGAATATCTCAGAATAGTACTTCAGACTCTCATAGATTATCAACTGGTTGCCAAATTCAGTAAGTGTGAGTTTTGGCTAAGGTTAGTAACATTCCTTTGTTATATCATTTTCGGTGATGGCATTAGAGTAGATCCTCAAAAGATCAAAGTAGTAAAAAACTGGCCTCGTGCTATCTCTCTATCAGATATTAGGAGTTTCTTTGGTTTGGCTGGCTATTATAGATAGTTCGTTGAGGGATTTTATTCTATTGCATCCCCTATGTCCAGATTGACTCAGAAGAAAGTCAAGTTTTAGTGGTCAAATCCTTGTGAGAAGAGTTTTCAGGAGTTGAAGACTCAACTTACCTTAACTCCAGTTTTAGATCTTCTAGATGGTTCAGATGGGTTTGTAGTATATTATGATGCATCCAGAGTAGGCTTGGGTTATGTCCTCATGCATCATGGTAAGGTCAGAGCCTATGCCTCCAGACAGCTTAAACCCTATGAGAAGAATTATCTAACTCATGATCTTGAGTTAGCAGCCATAGTATATGCCTTAAAATTTGAAGGTATTACTTATATGGGGTGCATATAGATGTGTTCAAAAATCATAAGAGCCTTCAGTATGTCTTTTCTTAGAAAGATATCAGTATTCATCAGAGAAGGTGGTTAGAGATCTTGAAAGATTACAACATGAGTGTCCTTTATCATCCGGGCAAGGCCAATGTAGTGGCCGATGCTCTCAGTAGATTGTCTATGGGTGGTGTTACTCATGTTGAGAGAAGTGAGAAGAAGTTAGCTTAGGAAGTTCATCAGCTTTCCCGACTAGGTATCTGCCTAGTTGATTCAGTAGAGGGTAATATATGGGTTCAGAGTAGTTCAAAATAATCTCTAGTTTTTTAGGTGAGACAAAATCAAGATAGAGATCCCAATCTTGTCAAGTTGAAAGAGTCAGTCAAGGATCAGAAAGTAGAGGTTTTCTCCCAAGGGGGAGATAGTGTTTGCGTTGTTAGGGTCATCTTTGTGTGCCAGGTGTAGATGACTTGAGGCAATGAATTCTTGCTGAAGCGTATGGTGCACGCTACTCTATTCATCCAGGGGCCACTAAGATATACCGCAACTTGTGGGAGTCTATTGATAGAGTGGGATGATAAGAGATATTGCAGAGTTTGTGGACTACTTCTCTATATGTCAGTAGGTTAAGATAGAGCATCAAAAACCTAGTGGGTCCATGCAGGAGTTCAATATTCCTACTTGGAAGTAGGAAGAAGTGAATATGGACTTTGTGATGGGTTTGCCTCGTACTCGTCATTAGCATAATTTAGTTTGGGTCATTGTAGATAGGATGACCAAATCATCTCATTTTCTTCCAGTCCATACCTCTTATTCGGCCGAGGATTACGCCAAACTCTACATCAGATAGTTGTTTAGATTGTATGATGTTTCGTTAACTAATATCTAAAACAGAGGTACCCAATCCACCTCACATTTTTGGAAAGCATTCCAAAAGGGTCTTGGTACCCAAGTTCATCTCAGTATAGCCTTCCATCCTCAGATAGATGGTCAAGCAGAAAGGACCATTCAGACTTTAAAAGATATACTAAGGGTGTGTGCAATTGATTTTAAGGGTAGTTGGGATTACCACTTGCCTTTGATTGAGTTTTCATGCAACAAAAGCTATCATTCCAGTGTTCGGATGGCTCCATTCAAAGCTCTCTATGATATAAGGTATAGATCTCTAATTGGTTAGTATGAAGTTAGTGAGGCCGTAGCCCTAGGGCCTGACTTAGTACTTTATGCCTTACAAAAAGTCTAGTTGATCAGAAAGACTCTGGGATGCCTAGAGCCGGCAGAAGTCTTATACAGATATGCACAGAAAGTATATCAAGTTTGAGATTAGTCGTTATGTTTATCAAGAGATCTCTCCCATGAAGGGAGTTAAGTGATTTAGTAAGAAGGAAAAGCTCAGTCCTCGATATGTCAGTCCCTTCAAAATTCCTAGTCGCTTCAGCAAGGTAGCTTATGAGCTTGAATTGCCTTCAGATCTAGCCTCAGTTCATCCGGTCTTCTATGTCTCTTTGCTCAACAAGTGCATAGGTGACCCAGCAGTTGTAGTCCCTATTCAGAGCACAGATGTTCAGAACGGTCTCTCTTATGATGAGATTCCAATCAAAATTCTTGACTATCATACTCATAGACTGAGGAACAAAGAAGTCCCTCTAGTCAAAGTTCTTTGGTGGAATCAGTCCATTGAGGGAGATACTTGGGAAGCAGAAGCAGACATGCAAACCAAGTACCCTCACCTCTTCTCCGCTAACTTAAATTTAGCTCAAGGTAACAGTTCTCCTTAAGCTTTTAAGTTTCATGTTCAGATTTTGGTTACCACTTGTTATCCAGTTCATTTTCATAATTCCATCATAAACTTGGTATTAAATACCATTGCATATTCAATCATGCATTTATGTATCAGTTCAGTCTTATGATCATGCATCAGATATGCATTCTCATTGTAAGAAACTCAGTTCATCAGAACACTCAGTCATGCATTAATGAATTAGTTACGCATGTATCAAATATGCATGCTCAGTATGATGTATTTAGTTATCAGTCATGTCAGTCATGGAATCATGTTTCAGTTGCTCATGTTTAGTATGTACATTAGTTTATCTCTTTTTCCCTCTCAGTCAGTCTCATTCGAGGATGAATGTTCTCAAGGGGGAGATATTGTAAGACCCCACAAAACTCCTAAACTTAATTCAGTCCTTTAAGCTTGTCAAGGGGTCCCAGACTTAGAAAATTCTAACCAAGTTCCCAGACTTAGCCTATTTTGGCCTTCAAAAGTTAGCAATCTCATCTCGCTATCTTAATATCCATTAATGGCCTGTATTTTTATTAATTAATGATCAGGAAGGTCAGTAGGCTTTCTAAGATGAGTTTTAGAATTTTTAGAACACGTTTAGATCATGTTCGGAGTCCCAAAATAGTGGACCAAAGCAATCTTGGCGCACCGCATCGCCAATTGCGTTGGTCAATATTTGTGCAGGCTGCCAGAGCCAAAACTTCTGAGGATCAACATGATCATGGTGCAGTACGTCGAGTATTGCGTTACAGCCATCAATGTGTCGCATCGCTTATAGCGTCGATACCCAGTTTTAGCCATTAAATGACCACATCCTCAAGGAAAAAGGTTAATTTTCCACCCCTATATAAGTCACAAACACGTAATTCATCCCTATTTCACCCAAATTATAGTGGTTTTTCTCTTAAATCCATCAAGAACAAGCTTAGGGTTTCCAATTGAGGATCCAATTTCAAGAATTTCACATTTGTTTTCAAGAATCTTCCATCGAAGGTATGCATAGTGTTGATTTATATATTCTTTTCATCCATAAAGCTCAAGAACCCTATTTTAAATTATAAATCATGATGTTTATGTTGTGGGTTGTTTTGTAACCATGTTTATCTTGTTGTATGATTCCCAAGTTGGAATCTTTATGTGTTTTTCATGAAACTACGTTAGCATACAGGGTGAAATCTATGAATTGAGTTGTTTATGATTTGTAATTGATGATTACACCTATGCCCTAAGTTGTGCATGTATGGTTTTTGATAAAATGCCTAAGAGGATAGAAATTGTGTATTATATCTCAATTGTAACCATATGATAAATGCATGTCTTACCCTTATGTTCAAATGACTCCCATGCTATTGATGTGCAATATAGATGTTTGTTGGAATGCTCATGATGTTAGAGTATGAAATTATGATACTTATTATATGCATTCCTATCATGTACAAGTTTATGATAACCATGTACTTCATGAAATCCCCAACTTATTATATTGTGGGATTGTTGATGTTGGTTATCTATTTAAGAACGTCATGCCTTGTCAGTTTCCTTCTGTCGAGTCCTGGGGGTACTTGTACCCGAAAACTTAGCTATGTGCCTAGAGATCATGCCATGTTTTCACGATACTCTCAGTCAAGCCATGGTAAATAGAACTCAGTCAGTCATATGACTTAGGAAAGCTCAATAATTAAGTAATCTCAGTAGTATTCCGTCAGCCAATAGAACTCAATTAACTCAGTCCAGTTCAGCTCAGTTAATTATGTTCAATGTCTATTCAGATGGGAGAAGGATTTAGCACCGAGTGAACCCAAGGTTGGGAACTCACTTGCCAGTAGAGGATGTGATTTTTAGAAGCAATCCTTGCATTCTTGAACTACGTAGCCAGCGTAGGTTGAGACATCTAACCTTCTAGTTGAGGGTTTCCACCATTCTCATTTGAGTATCTACCAGTTGAGGGCTACTCACAGCTTGTCTTTACCGATGGCACGGTATTGACACCTTTCCAATTGGGGTTACAGATTAGACTCCAACTCAGTTATATTTCTTTATTTGGGGTATGTCAGTGAGATGACTACTTCCCACAGTTACAGTTTCAGTCTCAGGCTTAGTAATAGAACTCAAATAGTTCTACAAAATTCAGGACTGTCAGATACAGTCAACTCAGAACAGTATTATAACACCCCGAATCTAGTACCCAAAATGCTACACGGTGCTCGTGATCCCATGACTGATATCTATACCTGAACGCTGTATAATGCACTATATAAATGTGGAATAAAAGGATAAAAAGGCGATAAGGTTCAAATATCTGATAAAACATAACATCTGAAATAACTATCTGAACA
Organism: Capsicum baccatum var. pendulum; assembly: GCA_030864225.1. Taxonomy (NCBI): domain Eukaryota; kingdom Viridiplantae; phylum Streptophyta; class Magnoliopsida; order Solanales; family Solanaceae; genus Capsicum; species Capsicum baccatum. The sequence continues at coordinate 104,267,394 of CM061554.1, read as the reverse complement.
TACTATAGTCTAAAAGCCTCTAACACTGTATTGTCTGAATAAGGAGTTGATGAGACATGTCCCCAACTAACTCCAACTACTGAAATAAACTAATTACTATAAAAGTGAAGTAATCAAGTCATAACATTCTCGAATGGTGAGGACTCACTCTGATTGCTGAAACTAGAATATTACTGATGTTTTAGAGCTCGTACTTCTGACCCAATGGTATAAAACACCATAATTCAAATGCGACAGTATGATTGAATATACTGGTACGCTAGTGAGGTAGGCTAAATACAAAGGGTTCATATGCATGAATAATACTAACTGACTGTATAACATAAACGTGACAATACATGTATGAATAAGTAATAATTACTGAATTCGGGATAATACTGACTACTAAGTCTGAATACTGATATCATGAGTTACTGATAACTGATGTAACTAATATTGAGTGACTGTATCTGACAGTCTAGATTCTAATGGAACTAGCTGAGTTTCATACTATACCGAGTGACTGTATCTGACCGTCCTAAATTATGTAGAACTATCTGAGTTCTATTACTGAGACCTGAGACTAAGACTGTGGGAAGTAGTCCTTTAGCCAACATGCCCCTAATAAGCTATTTTAACTGAGTTAGGGTCTAATCTATAACCCTAATTGGAAAGGTATCAATACCACGCCACTGGTAAGGATAAGCTGTGAGTGACCCTCATCTAATAGGTACTCTAATAAGAATGGTGGGACTCTCATCTAACAGGTTAAGCCACCTCATCTACCCTCAGCTAGTAGGTTTGATGTCTCAACCTATGATGGCTATGTAGTTCTGGAGCATAAGGATTGCTTTTAAGAATCACACCCTCTACTAACAGGTGAGTTCCCATCCTTGGGCTCACTCGGTGCTGAATCCTACTCTCATCTGAATAGACACTGAACTGAATATACTGGACTGAACTGGACTAAGTTTACTAAATTCTATTGACTGACAAAATATTACTGAGATTTGATAACTGACTGAGATTACTGAGATTACTGAGCTTACTAAACTGATACTAAATTTACTGAGTTTTCCTGAGTCATGTAACTGATTGAATTTCACTGATCATGGCTTGACTAAGATTATCGTAAAACTGACACTGGATCTAGTCACACAGCTAAATTATCGGGTACAAGTACCCTCAGGACTCGATAGTATGAAAATGACAAGACATGACACTTTTTGAACAGATGACCATAATTAAAAATTCATAATACAATTATTTGGGAGTTTCATGAAGCACTTGGTTCTCATACTCTTGTACATGAATAGGAATGCATTCAAATATATCATGGTTACACAATTCTAGTCTCATAGGTATTCCATCAAACAATTTCAACACATCACAATAGCATGAAAGTCATTTTGAAACATAAGGATAAAGCATGAATTCATATTCTAGGCCCCATTGAGTCAATAAGCATAAATCTTACTCTCTTAGGCATTTTATCAAACATCTAGTATGCATAACTTAGGGCTTAAACATGAAGATCAACTTAATACATCAAGTTCCTTCATTTAACTCAATTTCATCAATTTAATCCATACATTAACAAAATTTCATGAAAATATATTAAAACTTCCAACTTGGAAGTCGCACAACAACATAAACATGATTATAATCAATCCACAACATGGCTTTCATAATTCATGATTTTAAAATAGGATTCTTGAGCTTCATGGGTGAAAGGAACCCATGAATCAACACAAAACATACCTCAAAATCTTGGATCTTGAAAGATAACTAACGTTTCTTGAACATTCTTTGATTGGGAAAAACATATCTTGATTTTTTCTTGATGGTTATTGAACTTTAAGAACATGAATTTCTTAGTTTCTTGAAAAAGAGTTTAGATCTTGTTATTGGGGATTGATCTTTGAGAGAACCCTAATTTGGTGTTGTAAGTGAATCATAAAGGTATGAGCTCTGGTCTGGTATAATTAGGGGTTAAAACGGGTGGAAAAAGACCCAAATAACTTTTTAAAAATGACCAAAAATCACTGATCAAAAGCGATGAAGGTTTGGGCGATGATCCATCGCTAGCTCGATGGTCCGTCGGTCCATCCCTTCATACTTGGCCTGAACCTAAAATTTCTACCTCGTCTACAATGGTTTGGGTGATGGTCCATCACAAGCTCAATGTTACATCGGTTGATACGGGACAAATGGCCATCTTATCTTTTGATGACATCTTTGGAGGCCAACACATAGAGGCTCAAGACTTGGTCACCTCGAGAATACAAGAACATGCATGGAGGACCCGTTTTGAGCGTAACTTAAAGCAATCTCGCGTATGGAAGATTGCTTCGAGCATTTAAGAGTGAGGACTCACGGTTTTGGACCTTAATTAAGGGCATTTTGGACATTACACATGGTGTATTTACACACCATGGCCGCACCTATCATTAAGGGCAAAGTGGTCTTTTGTATTCTTTTGTATTACACTATATATAGGTCATTTTAGCTCATTTCTTGGGAGATTTGGAAGGATGAAGAATTGAAAGGCATATTTTCTCTCTTTTGAGAGTGTAACACCCTTAGTTGTAGGGCTTGGAAAAACCATCCTTAGCATAGGGCTTGGAAAAGACAATATTGATCTTTGCTTGGAAACGGTAGATCTTAAGGTTAGTTCATTCCCTTGGTGGTCACCGTAAGAGTGTGGTTTTGATTGTTATATTCATTAGGGGTTAGTGTTGAAATACACTTGGTTCTTAATCTTGTAATAATCTTGGTCTCACTATCTATCTTTATTTTCTTGCAAATTGTGTATGTGTTGTGTAGGGGACTGTTTTGGGGTCTTCGTTGAATCCAAAACTTGTATTATTGTTGTTCATCTTGTTCATCACGTTTCATAGCTGTTTTGGTGTTAATATACACTCTTGTATCTTGTATTCTTGTTGTTAGTAGCGAATCCGAGTGTGGTCTCCATCTTGGTCCTCGAATCCGTAAGATTGGTGGACTGTTTTGGAGTTGTTTCGTGTTTCCCTTATTTTTTCCGTATCATTTGGTATCAAAGCATGGCTTGATCTTGTTCCTACAAGATCAATCTTGGGTTTGCTTGTTAGAAAATTAAAAAAAAAAAAAAAAAAAATGAAAACTGAAATTTTTCAGAAAAATAGCAATCTGTCCACTTTGTGTTCTTGGCCAAAAATTGTGTTCTTGTTGTATCTTGGCCGAGATTTTTACTTTTCTTAAGTGTTTCTAGTGTTAGTATTGTTCTTCACTAACACTTTGAGTCTATATCTTGATTTGAGCCTTTGTTGTTGATGTTGTTATTGTGAACTTGGACTTGGCCGATAGTTGTTGGTATTGTTGTTGCGGGTTCAAGACTTGAACGTGTGATGTGTTGATTGGTTCAAGTTTTGAACGTGTATTGTGGAGATTGTGTTGTGGAATTTAAGCTTGGAAAGTTGTTGTTGTTGTTTGGGGGGTCCAACTTGAACCTTAGAACTTCAAGACTCAAACTTTGTGTTCTTGGTGTTCTTCACCATCTCCATATATTGTTAAAAAAAAAAAAAGTGGTTGTTGATTTTTGAAGTTGAAGAAAAAAGAGTGTGTATTGTGTTAGTCTTGCAAGACATAGATCCAAGTTTCAAGGTGTAGTACTTGGCCTTGTGTTCTTGTTGTTGACAATTGGTGGTATTGTGTTGTGTTCTTGAAAAAGTTGTTGTTGTGTTCTTGAAGAAGTTGTTGTCGTGTTCTTGAAGGTTGTTGTGGTTTTCATCTAGTGCTTCATCTTTTCTTACAACTTAAGACAATCAAAAGGACAATATAGATTCAAAAGGTGAAGATGAAAAGATGTAAAGCTTGTTGTGAGAAGCCTTGAACCCAACACATCCTAGACTAGACTTCTACTTTTTTCAGCTTTTCCTTATTTCAAGGACCTTGTTTTGTGGGACTACTTTTTTCTTTTTTCAAGAACCTTGTGTTGTGGGACAAAATACTTTTTCCTTATTTCAAGACTTATGTTTTCCCTACCAAAAAAACAATTGTCACCTTTTCCAAATAGTGTGAAGATTTAAAATTTCAGAATTTGTGATTATAATGGGTGGGACCAAAACCAATTGCATGCTGCCACATCATCCATTTGCTACTGTTAACATCATTAATAAGCTCAAATTTCAGATTTTAGTAGTTTCCTTTTATTGTTCCTTAGTTTCAATTTTATTGGTTCCAATTAATTAACAACTAGTAATGACCTACTTAGTTGTAGATTAATTGTTGAATCTCTCTTTCGTGTCTTCGTTATTTGTGAGCTTTTCTCATTTTTAATTCGTTGTAACTTCTTTATTTCAAGTTCGTAAGGAAATTTTATTTTGTGCCTTGAGTCGATCAAACAAGAATCTATTCCGGCCACCAAGTAGAATTGACATCCTATTGACTACCGGAGTATAAGCAACTTTCAATATTCGCCGCTCAAATTGTGAGAATCACAAAGGTGAGTGTATACGAGTGTTGGTGAGGAGCTTTACTACTAATCTTGTTTGTTTATTTTGTAGGTTTAAAGGGTGATATAAGGGGAACATGACTTTGATAGCTGGGGATTATTGTGACTACAATATGGGAGACTATAATTGTAGTGAGGATTTTTATGGCTACGAAATTGAGGGAGATTGCGAAGGCTATGAAAATAGCCATGATCAAAACATAGGCAGATTTGAAAATTACTGTTTTGAGGGAGAAAATAAGGTGAATGAAGTGCCTAGTGCTTATGGTGACTTTGGAGATGATGTAGGACCTCGTGATGGATCTTATGATGAAGTTGGGACATGTGAGGAGTCTTGCACTCCCCACTCCGAACCTAGATTTGGTGTTAGGTATAACCCTTTCATTCGCAAACCTTATGAGAGCTATGATGAGAGTACACGTGAGGAGTGTGAAGAGTCATATTCTCCACCTTGTAGTACTTCTTATCAAGGTCGATATAGTGTGAATGGTTATACTAGCTATAGTGTAGGTTGTCCAATGGGAAGAAGAGGGTATGCATCTCCAAAACCGAGGGGTACTCATGTGCTTTACAATGTTGATCCGAGAAGGACTTTACACTCCGGAAAGGTGACCATTTGTGGGATACCGGGCTGCCTCGTTGTGTTAAATGATAGGTACTATAGAAACTACATTGTTCCATCCATGGTTGATTACTTGGGGTTATTTTGTGAGCCTTTACTTGTTCCATACTTCTTGGACAGGTTTAAGGTTACCGAGAGGGTAAAAGTTGTCTTCTCCCAATTTAATTACCATGAGGAGGTGTGGTGTGATGTTTTTCCCATAACCTATGGTCATGTGAGCTTAGGCGCCGATTGGTTTGCACAACATAAAGTTCCAAATGTGCAAAATTGGCCTAATATTATAAGAGACCGATGGGGAAATTGCCTCAAGACGTACATTCTGCCCGGGCCGCAAAAAGAAGTTCCTACCTACTCCAATTCGAATTATTATGAGAGACAAAAGATTGAGAGGAGTAAGGGAGTGAAAGGTGGTAATCCGAGAGTTGAAACCATTATGTTGAATGAAAGTACATTATCTTCTGAAATTTGTGTTGATCAACTTATGTGTGAAAATTACCCACCACTTGAGGATGTGTATGATGTAATTAATGAACCTCAAGTGTGTGATGATGTTGAAAATGTTGATCAAAGTGAGAATAAACCCGAGAGCTCTTCTTGGGGTAATATTGTGTTTGAAACATCCTTGAAACTTGATATTGATCATTTAGAGAGTGAGGAACTTGCTTGTTCCAAATCTGTCCGTGAGGTAGATCACACTCTTTTTAGGTACAATGTCTTGTTTGAAGATGATTTAAACACTCCTAATGAACCTAGTGGTGAAAATGATGGTATAGCTTGCCTTGGGAGCTATAGCCTATATGCTAACCCACTATGGTGCGACAATATTCCTCCTAAAGAGGTAAATCTCTTCTTGGAAGATGAGAGTCCTCTTAAGGGTAAGGAATGTGTAGTTGCGAAAGCTACTTCTTCTTCTACTTTGTGTGATTTCATTGTTGAGAGTACTCATGGTGATTATTGGGAAACTAGTAGTGAGTACACACATGAGAGCACCTTAGTAGAAGTCGATTTGAGTGATACTTTTCTCTACTCTCTATTTGTTTTGGATCATATGTATGTTATTGTAGAGAGTATGTCATTTAGTTTGGGTGTAGACCACGGGAAAGGAAAGTGTTGTCGAGACCCGTTTCTATGGCCACTTTTCCCATTTGAACCCGGTGCCAAATTTAGAAATGGTGATGTTGGTGCACCAAACTTGTTGCTTGGTCTACATGACAAGCAAAGTGTCACTCTTGATGTATCCTATAACCAAATCCTTTGTACATCTTTTATTGAGTTTTTAATATTCCTTACAAAGGATTCTTGGTTATATTGTAAATATGTGCAACCTTGGCATGTTGAGATGATTTGTTATGCTAAACCTAACCCTCATGCCATGAGGAGTTTGTATTTGTTTGTCCTCTCTTCGGTTTTGCAAGGTTTGGATTCGAGGTCGAATCCTCTTCAAGAAGGGGAGGATGATACGGGACAAATGGCCATCTTATCTTTTGATGACATCTTTTGAGGCCAACACATAGAGGCTCAAGACTTGGTCACCTCGAGAATACAAGAACATGCATGGAGGACCCATTTTGAGCGTAACATAAAGGAATCTCGCGTATGGAAGATTGCTTGGAGCATTTAAGAGTGAGGACTCACGGTTTTGGACCTTAATTAAGGGCATTTTGGACATTACACATGGTGTATTTACACACCATGGCCGCACCTATCATTAAGGGCAAAGTGGTCTTTTGTATTCTTTTGTATTACACTATAAATAAGTCATTTTATCTCATTTCTTGGGAGATTTGGAAGGATGAAGAATTGAAAGACATATTTTCTCTCTTTTGAGAGTGTAACACCCTTAGTTGTAGGGCTTGGAAAAGCCATCCTTAGCATAGGGCTTGGAAAAGCCAATATTGATCTTTGCTTGGAAACGGTAGATCTTAAGGTTAGTTCATTCCCTTGGTGGTCACCGTAAGAGTGTGGTTTTGATTGTTACATTCATTAGGGGTTAGTGTTGAAATACACTTGGTTCTTAATCTTGTAATAATCTTGGTCTCACTATCTATCTTTATTTTCTTGCAAATCGTGTATGTGTTGTGTAGTGGACTGTTTTGGGGTCTTCGTTGAATCCAAAACTTGTATTATTGTTGTTCATCTTGTTCATCACGTTTCATAGCTATTTTGGTGTTAATATACACTCTTGTATCTTGTATTCTTGTTGTTAGTAGCGAATCCGAGTGTGGTCTCCATCTTGGTCCTCGAATCCGTAAGATTGGTGGACTATTTTGGAGTTGTTTCGTGTTTCCCTTATTTTTTCCGTATCATCGGTCCTGACCATTGCATTTGGCCAAAAGATGGGTTCACTGCCTTAGTTGCGATGACTTAGGTGACAGTCCATCGCTAGCTCGATGGTCCGTCATCCTGACCATCACTTCTGGGCGGTTCTGATAGTTCTCTGTAAAACATTCATAACGTTTTACTATGATACCTGATTTAAACAAAATTAGGGAAATTCTATCTGATTTAAACATCATTCACTTAGGAAGTCATCCTAAAATCTTTTGGAGACTAAATTAGACTTCAAAAAAAGTCCAGGGTATTACAAGTTCCATCAGAACCTAGACTGTTAGATAGAGTCACTCAGTATTAGTTATTAGTAACTCATGTTATCAGTATTCAGACTCAGTAGTCAGTATCATCGCGAATTCAGTTACAGTCATTTATTCATGCATATATTCTCACATTTATGTTATATAGTCAGTTAGCATTGTTCATGCATTTGAACCCTCTGCATTCAGCCTAACTCACATGCATACCAGTACATTCAATTGTACTGACGCATTTCCTCAATGGTGTTTTATACCATAGGTCCAGAAGCACGAGTCCCAGAGTATCAGCATCACTCCAAATTTCAGCAGCCAGATTTAGCAGTGAGTCCTCATCATTCAAGGAGGATATTATTATTTATTTCTTATTTCAGTTTAGCTTTTAGTAGATGGAGTTAGTTGGGGACATTTCCCATCAACTATTTATTCAGATAGTTCAGTCAGTTAAAGGCTTTTTAGACTAGAGTATGTTCAAATAGTTTATTTCAGTTCATGTTTTGGTATTGATATACCGTACTATCAGATATTATGTTTTATCCATTTTAAACCTTATAGCATGTTTCAGTCTATTATTTCTGAATTTTTCATAATGTTATATAGTATTCAGGTACAGATATCAGTCATGGGTTGGTTTGTGGTCCTTTGGGGTCATCAGCACCGTGTAGCATTTCGGGTACCAGAGTCGGGGCATTACATGGAGGTCCTACTTCTAATTCCCAAAATCCATATTCAGGTAATTTCTACCCAAGACTAGGATAAGGCGTCTATATTCACTTCTAGACATTAAATAAGCCATAATTAGCCCTAAGGTAGCAATTAGACCTAAAACATGAGCAACTAAGTCAATTACACCTAAATATGGTTCCAAGATACCCTTAATTCCCAAATAAGACTAATTATACTAATCATGCTTCCAATACCTAAATCTCATCCCATATCTATCATAATATCATAATCATTCTATGAATTAGCTCAATATATAAAGAAGGTAATAGGATCATCAAAGTATAACATGTATTTCACCTTAGGGATCAATTCTCCTTCTAGCCCCAAAACTCAAAGTTTAGGCTAAGTCGGGTGTTCTACCCAATATTTCATCCTAATATTCCTATCTAACATGCAACACATATAAAAAACCATATCATGAAGAGGAGTAGACAAAAGCCTACCTCAATGCTAAACTACAATCGTTGAATCATCCACAAATCATTTGTCCTTGCTCTACGATCCTAATGTGGTCACGCAATTAAAATAGTAATCTATGCATCATTAGGAGTTAAATGAGACTCATATTGCTATATTCAAGATGAGTCTAAAAATGAAACTCAAAAATGAGTTTGAAAATAAAATAGGTAAAATTGTAGTTTTATTTTAGAAATATATTTCCCATAATCATAGGAGTCTACAGCTGAAAACTAAAGCCAAAATAAGGTTCAAATCAAAGAAAAACCATTTTCAAGATTTACCAACAAAAACCCCCAAACCCATTATGAAATCAAGAACTTGAAGTTGTTTTAAAGATCTAATTAGGGGAAAATTACAACTATGGGATTAAAATAACTTACCCATTGAAGAAATATCAAAATCTCCTTTGGAATCGCCTAAATCCGAGCTCCCAAGCCTAAAAATGGTAAAAATGGGGTTTTGATTCTCAACTTGGGTGGAAATCACGTAAATCAAATAGAAGTTCTTGGGAAATGGGGAAAATAGAGTTATCAATTGATAGATGAATATTCTATGAGAAAATCACATTGAATATTGTCAAAATTGGAGCTTCCTAGCTCCAAAAATGTCAAAAATATGAATTTGGGTCTTATACTCAGTGATGGTCGCTTAAGCAACACATTGATTGCTTAAGAAACATGGTAAAAGAGTAAAAACGTCACTTAATTGATCAAATGGTCACTTAAGAGACCCAGTCAAATGGTCAAAGGTTCACTTCCGCAAACACACCAATACCAACAATGTTAAAAACTTGTTTTAGACTACCGGAACTCATTCAAAACTCTATGAACATGATCTAATTAGTGAAATTTGATTTTAAACCACGTTCCGGAGCCAATGAAATCATCAAATCGTTTATTCAATACAGTTTTGATTAAATGTTGGCCCTACAACTATAGTTACATGTTTTATATAATTTGTCCAAAAGCCCAAACCAAGTCCAGAAGCCTTGGGACCTGAACCAAGGGTCCCCCAGCCTAAAATTAATGTTCTGGAGTTGATAGCACTATCAGAATTCTCATTCAAGGTCATATACTAGGAGTGTTTTCATATGATACCAAATCTTAAATAGTGAAAGCTGCATAGGAAAATGAGCCTAAAATCCAAACAAGCTATGCGATAATTGAAATAACAGTTTTGGTATGTCATAAATGACCTATAGCCCTTGTGGGAAGGTTCAAAATGCTTATAATGCACACAAACTGAGGAAATGACTTGGAGGGTCATTATAATATTAATCTATGACTCCCTAGTCTGACACTGCGTTGAAACTCTATAAACAGGTATAATAGTCTCATTTGCATCTATCGATAACCTTGTATCATCCATCTAGAACAAAATAGAGCCAAAGAGTGTACTAGAGGTCCATAGAAATACAAACATAAAGTGTCTAGAATATAATTTCGTAAGAATGCCCCATAGCCTCCCAAAGATAGGTTACAAACGTCTCTCTACCATTCTGTAGGATTTTACTAGACACTTAGCTCTTGCACCAACACATCGATAAACTTAGGCCCAAATAACAATTTTTCATGACCCAATTTCTAAGGTTATGATGGCTCATACTATAACCCACCAGTAAGTAATCCAACCTATATCTGAAACATCTAGTAAAGGACTATCACAAGAAATATAAGAAAATAGCAAAATTAAAATGATAAAAAGACTAATATATATAAAGAAGTCCCAATACCTAGTGAAGTTAGTAAAAGAGCTACTAAAACAATTAGAGTACAAGTGAAGTACAAGTGAATATAAGTACAAGCTTTCTCTAAATACAACATTGAGCATAGTCTAATCCGTAATAGAGAGAGTAGTATTACTCTAAAGATCCAATCCATAGTTGCTCCGTACGATGCACACAAAATTGACGAGAACTCATACTATGATCTATAGGATGAAAAAGTGTAGTATGAGTACCAAACATGTCGTACTCAGTAGGCATTGAACGATTGAGCTTCAAAGATAATGCAAGCATAAATAACAAATAAGCAGGAATATAAGTTACATGATATCTAGGAAGCTAAATATAATGATGCTAAGAGGGAAATAATGATAAACTAATCCTATACTAATAATAATAATAAAGGTCTAAAGTGCAGTACCATATATCACTATTCAATATACAAAGCAAGAGTGAATGAAAGTCATTTACTAATAGACGAGGCCAAGGATACGTATACAACATAAGTAGACAAGGAAGGGAGGGATATACGGTGATACCATATACATATATTTATAAATAAATAGGACTATTCAAGGTAATAGACTAAGGTAACCAAACTAACATCTCAAGGTATCCTAACCAAGTAGGAAACCTAGTATTAGCATAAACAGGGTCCCTATCCATAATGTCTAACCATGGGGTAACTATCAATAACGTAATTTGCTATGAAAAGAAAAAGGGATTAGAATCATACTAATAACCTTAGGTACCAGTACAAAATCAACCTTTCTTGAAATAACCATAATAACAATACTAAATTAACCAACTATTCCAAATAACCAATACCTAATAGGGTCGATAAGCTTGAACGGTTCAATCAATATTCAGTAACAACAATCATAACCAATACCTATGAAGCCCCATAAGTTTGATAGCAAGCATAAAATAAAATATTGGTGATAGGCAATGCATATGAATGAATGAAAAGTAAATCCAAATTATCAAATCTGATCCAAGTGCCATATTGTACCAAGTGTATACAACTTCTCTAGATCAACAGCTAATAAAGATAAGACCTACAACGACCTTTCTTCTCTAACACTATGCCACATGGATGTAGGGGCCCCTAGGGGATTCAGGAATATCGATATACACTGCTTGGTCTCAATCTAGGATTTTCAATCATCATTGTCATCAATCTACTTTGTCCAATACTAAAGAGAGATATAGATAATAAGTGCAAGGTCTTGAGTTGTGGCTAAAAAAGTGTAAGTCTGTAAATATATTTCCCGAGATTAACTATGGGACAAAATCAACATCATAGAGGAAAATCGATTGGTTCTCTCTCGATCGATGTAACTAGTATTAGTAAAATAGTGGACAAACCATGGACTGAAATCAATCTCGATCTATTTTTCAAAATATCATATTTAGTTTCAAAGCTCATAAATCATTAAATAAGGTGGTACGATTCTCATGATAAGGAATTTGCTATCTAAGTTAAAAGTGGGAACAAATCCCTTTTTGGAAAACAATAGTAAAATCATGGTTTTGATTAGAATTGTATAACTAAGTGAGCATGAATGCACCTAAAAGTATGTATTTCATCATCAGTATCCAGCAATACCACCATGAGTCTAAGTGTGATGCCCCAAAAAAAAATTTTGTTAAGATCTCGGACGAAAAAATGTTGAATTCTGTTCTTTATTATGATTAATAATTTTTCTGTGTGGAATTTATAGATATGCAACCCGTCATCACGTAGATCATTGAATAAGCTTTCAAACTATATGTGTATCATCAAAAACGGACACTCGAGCGATGAGTTATGATCATTCCAATCTAACCGTGAATAGTGGTGAACAGTAAATGTGCAGGAAAAAATACTGAGGCAAGGCGAATTTTAAGGTCAACTTCAAATGATCATAACTCCTTGTAAATAATGATATGTGTGGGCTAATATATATCAACAGAAAGCTCTGAAAGTACTCTTTTCAATGAAATTGGTTTCATCCAATTTAGCCATCGGAATAAAAAGTTGTGGTCAATCTACTTCAGCCTATCAAAACAGTCCACCAAAGGACAGATTTGACATTATTTGATTTTTTAAGGGTATTTTGGTCATTCCTACTCCAATCCATCCGGGTAAACCATGGATTTAAGTCTATTAAGAGCATTCAATAGCTCATTTTTCTAAAAAAATCCTAAGGCTCAAACCCCAACCCTACTATTCCAAATTTCATCCTTCTATGTCTCTTGATTGAACCGTAGAAATTTCAAATTGATTTGGGATTCAAGTTGATCATGTTAAGGGCTTCGAGTAGCACCCTTTATTTTTGTGAATAAAGTTTCGGAGTCGGAAGTTCACATTCATCTTCCATTTTTAGGTATGTGAGGCTTTGAACAAGATTATTCTTTTGATCTTGTGCCCGGTATTTTTGTTGAATTACATTGACATGAGATTCTATATATTTAACCATGAATTGGAAATATGATTTTATATCTTATATTATTGTCCATGAGCTATGGGATTATGTCATCTAATATGTGTATGATGTTGAGATGGAATTATGTCCAAAAAGTATTTGATTATGAGAGTATGATGATTTAATTTGTTAAGCCTTGATTTATACTATCATTCCACTATTTCCTTATTATGAATTTATAATTAATATTGGAAATTCTATATCCCTACTATGATTTGATGTCTCAAGTACCTTTAAATGAGAGTTGGATGGCAAATTGAGCAATGTTGATATTGAAGTTGCAATGAGTCTTGGTATTTTTCGGATGGTTTTGATGAGTTAAATTGTTGAAAATATTATATATTGAGTCTTCATATCCTTGTCCAAATGTCGATTCAGTTATGGTTCAATGCATTGATACCTTATTGATGTTGAGGAAGATTAAAATGTTTTGAGCTAAAATATGTTGAGTTAGGAATCCACAAATTGATATGATTTGATAAATGAGAAAGAGATTTGATTTGGTCTTTATGATAGACCCTTGTGATGTTGTGGTGGATTTCCTAACGCGTTCTGAGCTTGTCGGGGAGTAGCACTAAGCACCGATAGGGAAATTTGGTATTTCCCCAAACCTATGTGCCACCGTAGGGTTGTTTGAGATGATATTATTGGCCAGAGAGCCCGATTGTGATTATTGCAGTTATAAGGTCGTACTCCCTGGCAAAGAGTATGACGCTCCCTCCAACGGGGATTTCAAATATTGGTATTCCACGTAGCTCACGTGGTGTTGTTGGTTATAAAAAATTCCCCTGTCCATAAGAGTCATGTTTATTGAAATACCGAGTCACTCCGAGTTTTGATGTGGTAAGTCAAGTTGCCTATGATGATCTATAATGATTTATGAGGTTTTTCTCCTACATTTCCTATCTAAGATGTTATGTGTTGCAAGATTCAATGTCACTCAAGCCAGGTGTGTCATTATGGTCTGTATGTACTTTTTACGAAATTTATGATATTATTTATCTTTTGCATGCGCCCCTAAATACTCAGTACATATCTTGTGCTGACCCATATATTTCTCTATGGACTATATTCTTACCATGATGTAGGTTCAGGTACTCAGACGTAGCCGCGACAGTGATATTCGAGTGTCGCATCTACGTTCCTTCAGTGGTGAGTCCTCATGGTTCGAGGACCAAGTTGCTAGTTTTTGTGCTATTGTTTTGTGATCCCTTTGGTCTGTTGAGACAGTTGGGGGTTTGTCCCAATGGCTTATTGATTTTGCTGTATAAAGGCTATGTTAGACTAGTGTATTGTTGGGTTGGTTTGTGTATAGACATTCCATATATGTACAGTCTAACGATATTCCATGCCATGTGCGATGTGATATGATATGTACTTATATATATCCATAGCGTAGTGTGTATGTTGTTGTATTGGAACCCAAGGGTAGTGTTTTGGCTTAAAGGGTTAGCTTGCGGCTACGTGTAGCCTTGGGCACCGTGTGGCATCTCGGGATGATATTTTGGGGCATTACACTAAGATTCCATAGACTAAAGCCACATCCTTTATAAGAATAGAATACTGACCTAGAGTCCAATTGGTATCGTAACTACAACCCCAGGCCAACTGTGTATAACTATTATAATAGTAATACTATAAACTGGGAAACCAACTCAAATAGTAAACCTTATACTAAATGATCCTTAATATATAACTATTATTAACATGCTTATAATCTAGGGTGATAGCATTCTATAGCTATATCAAGTATTTCATCTTAAGGATCGATTCACTTTCCTATCCTTGAACTCTTAAATTAGGCTAAACCATGATATTCTAGTCATAATAACATCCTATAGTCCCTAACTAACATGAAATATACACATACACCATGTCTTAGAGAAGAGTATATCGAAACCTACCTCGATGTCGAACCACAATCCTTGAATCATCCATAAATTTCTCAGAATTTCTTCATGATCTCAAAATGTTTCCATGCTATCACAATAATAATCTACACATCAATAGAAGTAAAATAAGACCCATATTTCTATATAAAGGGTCGTGTCAAAATTTGGATCAAGAATGAGCCTGCGGGACCTACAAATGGAATCCAAATTGAATTTGATGTGAGGGAGCTCAAAGGACAAAGAATGTGTGCTCAAAAGTTGAGCACAAATAGAGCATATATTGGGGACCAAATCAGCCCCTAGGGTCTAAGGATATTAATATCTAATTTCTACGACTTTACAATGAAAAAAGATTGTATTTGATAGGGAAAATAATGGAAAATGACCAAGAAGTGTTGGGCTAACTTACCTTAGTTTCAATGAATGAATCCTCACACTTTCCGCGCTCTAAGATCTAAAAAATAATGGAAAATAGTTGAAAAATGAATGGCAAAATTAGGTGAAGAAGGGGGATTTATTACCACAAGTGTCGCTAAAGAGGTTACTTGGTTGCTTAAGCGACTACAGCTAAAGTGGCTCTTTGACCACTAAAGTGGCCAGGTAAAAAAGGGTGGGAGTCGCTAAAGCATACTTTGGTCGCTAAAGCATCACCCTCTTAAGTGAACCTTGACCGCTAAAGTAGACCTCAGCAAAATGGCCATGGCTTCAAAAATGGTCCAAGGTTTCTAAAGTGACTACGCTTAAGCAGTTGTACCAACAAATTATGGCATTAGATCTAAGAACAAAATAGACTCTGATCGGGTGCTCGAGATTCGTTTAGAATGCCATGTGTGTAAATGAACTATGGTACCATACCAAATTTGACATTCTAGACTCAATGGAAGCATCAAAACTTTCATTCAAGATCTTCTGAACTCAATGTAGGCCTACACCTATAGTTCCATTTTTCATAGAATCCACTCAATAGCCCAAAATGAGTTTGGAAGCCTTGGGACCTGAACCAAGGGTACCCTAGCCTAAAACTAATGGAACTACCAAAATTCTCATTCGAGGTTATTTACTAGGAGTTTTGGTCTGAGACCAATTCCTTAACAATGGTAGCTCCAAAATAGGAAAATGAGCATAAAATCCAAACAAATTGCCCAATAATCAAATCAACAATTTCGACAAGCCATAAATACCCGTAGCTACTTTGGGAAGGATCAAAATATCAAAAACAAATATAAATTGGGAAAATGACCTGGAGAGTCATTACAAGACTACACATATCTTTCATAAACACAGACATACACACATAAACCAACAAAACCACCTATACTGTCTTATTATTTTTCCATCAGAGGAGAATAATGTTTTCAATCCTCTATTAATAAAGTAGCACCACCATATTTTTGATACCTCTATCGACACCAAACTCTTCTCTGCCAGACCATTCATACCAAAAATAGAGAAAAACTCTTGCACACATTATAAAAAGTAACACTCACTCTTCTCTCTATTAAAAAATCAATCCACATAAAACAACCATACTAATGACCCACACCCATCAAGAGAAACACAATAGCTTTACCTCTATAATTCTAATTTGATCATAAACAATTCACCTACTTCTATTTTCTTTAGAATTAACAAAGAGTGAACAATTCATCTCTTCTATTTTTTAATTTCCTCCAGGAATACCCAAATTGGTTACTCCATTTTTCTTCACTATTGATGGACACACCTCGATCGATAAACAACAACTGGTAGTAATGGATACCCATTGCAACACATAAGTTTTTTCTAATTTAGTTGGGTTTATTTGATTGAGGGTCCACATTTAAGAGAAAAATAGAGAGATTATTGGGTTTGGCATAGTAGAGGATTGAGTTCATTTTTCATCATATCTAAGTTTTAGTTTTCAAGTGAGGCTCCGTTAATTTGTCTAATTAAAATTTCAACTCAAAAGGTATAATTATTCAATTGTTCTTTTATCTCCTTGAATCTCTTTAAATGATTAGTGGTGTGACTTTTTTGGTTTGAATTTGAGAATTCTGATTATCAATGCTTGATTATTCTGTTTTATATTGGAATTCGTTAAATCATATGAATGGAAAACTTGGAATAAAATTGGAATTGAGGGTGGGATTAAAAATTGATAAATATGAATTAGTTGTTTAATTCATCATCATAACTAATTTGGATTGTTCAACTCAGTAGTAATATGTTTAGGTTGAGGTTTGGTAGGTGAATTTAGGATTCAATATTGGATTATCTATTGAATGATGTGCTTGCATGTTCTTATTTATCACTTTTGATCAAATGTATTTATTCATCAAAGAATTTCCAAAGAACTGTGTGTTTGGAGACCATCCATGGACAAGAATCGAGATGTCGGGTAGAGTATAAATTAGGCTATTTTAGGTAACATAGGTTTATTTTCATACTTTCTTTCATTTTGGAGTATTTAATTAGATTTGACACTATTTCTTTAAATACTTTGTGTGTGTGATTTTCTATTTGTGAGTTTATTTATTTATAATATCAATTTAGTCAATACATTTAAGCAAAGTAATTGTGCTAAAATTATGGGACCGAAAGGTGCCTCAAACCTTCCCACGGTCAGCGAAATTTCTTAATCAAAGTCTTTATTTGTTGATTAGTGTAAGAGTTAATTGTTTTTGAAAAGGATATTTTTGAGGTGATGTTGGGTTTCAACCTTGTTCTCATATCATGTTTTGATGATTCACAAACTTCATCACTGTAACTTAGTCCATGTCTATCTTTCAAAGTCAAATTTTGGTGATTGCCTACCTAGTGGAAGGATGAGTTATGCAAACTAGTGTCCTAGTGTGTATTTTTTTAGTTGCACACATTTGTATTTTGTACCATCTATCCAATACCCTTTGGATAGTGTCAGCACATTAGTGGGATGAATCTTTAGTTGTCCTTTCTCAATATCTACCAATAAGAAAGCTTCTCTCCTAATAATTTTATATACATATATATTCATCATTCTTGAGAAGAAAAGCACAAGATTTTGCACAAATCTAAAAAGTCTTTTTCTCAAGCAAAGGCCCCACCTCAGCTGATAGTGCAAGACTCAATAATTTAGAAACTTCTTGCTCATAGTGATATATGTTTTTAAGATTTTTGTTTAGTCTTATAATTTCAAACTGCATCTCATTTTGAGATTTTGGTGAGTATTTTTTGTCTAGTTTTTATTCAAATATGAGTTGTTTTCCTTGATAGAGGTTTCCAATGGAGTGCTCAATATAGAGGTATTGTGGGAGTGCGCTTCAATAGATTATTATGAGGTTGGAGGAATTAAGAATTTAATTCCTAGGATGTAATCAAAGGTTGCTTAGATTTTGGTGAAGGTTGTTGATAAAATTCTACTGGGGTAATTCATAGTTTTAATCCATTGAGAAAAGAGGTTTCCACATAAACATTCCTTTTAATTTATTTTACTACAATTTCTCTTTTTGTCCTTACTATTCTTTAATATTATCATAAAGGGACCTAACATTGAATCAATTCTTAGCTATAGTGGTGGACTATTATATACCATTAGGTGGCTTGTCACACCTAACCAATGTCAAGTGACAACTATAAGTATTAGTCAAATCATTTTTGGAACACCTTTTTAATCACTTTCAATATTTAAAAACTTTTTTGGAACTTTAAAATTTAATACTAATCTTTTTGGTGGTTAAAAAAAAGGTGTGTGATTATTATAGCAACTATTTTGGGGATATATAGTGTTTGAGCTTTGGATTTTGAGTTTTATCAGCTTGGTTGTTACTATAGTTGAATAGATTCCTTGTTTGTCTTGTAACTTTTTCTCATTTTTGGGTGATACTATAGTTTAATAGATGCCTTATTTTTCATATAACTTTTTCTCATTTTAGGTTCCTATGTGCTTCTTATTGATTATTTTTCCCTTATTTATTACCACTTTATACCTATCATCATATGTATACCCAGTCATTCTTTCAAAATGTGTCTCAAAGTAGGTTGTTAACATATACAAATATTTTTTTAAGTCTTGCAGATTTATGAGGGGTGGCATGGGAGCATCATGTATCCATCATATGCCACCCCGAATAGCCTTATTTTTTAGTGGACCGCCAACCAAGGTATGCCTTTAGGACATATTTTATTTGCACGATGCTAAGACATAAATTGGTCCTTTATGGGAGAATTATCCCAAAGTAACCCTATGTGCTACTTGTTTTGTATTTGAGGGTAAATGGGTTATTTGGTAAACTGATTTAGAGGCGTGAATCAAAAGGGAGGGAAAGGAGTGGGTGTTAAGGCATGAAAAACTAGTTTTTCTTTATTCTATCGGAGTTCTTTATGACTTTTATTTTCAAAAATAAAAAATTCAAAAATATTTTATTTTTAATTCTTATCTCATAAAAGTACGAAAACCAAAAAATGAGTTTTCTGCTAGCATGCATTTATACTAGAAAATTTTAAAAGATTTTTTATTCGGTAGGAATTTTTTTAATTATTTATATAGAAAAATGCAATTTTTTATGTTTTTCTAAATAAAAAATATCAAAAAAAAATTTAATCTAATTTTGTGTCTTTTTTTAAAAATAATTTCACAAAAAATGAAAAAATATTTATTTGCATTTTTTATTTTTGCAAAAAAGGACGTGTTTCTCAAGTCGAGGTATAATATTTTATTTAGTCCTTAACTGTTCATTTTGAATGAACTTTAGACACTTGATTCTCCTATCTTGGTGTGAGATACTTAGGTAATCCTTTGTAATGACCCTCTAAGTCATTACCTCAATTTACATGCATTTCAGGTATTTGAGCCTTCTTATAGTGGCTGCATGTCATTTGTGATATGTTGGAACTTTGATTTGGTTATCAGATAGTTCATTTAGGTTTTATTCTTATTTCCCTATTTTGGAGCTTTTGGTTTTAAGAAATTATTCTCTGACCAAAAATCCTAGTAAAAGACCTCGGATGAAAATTCTGACAGTGCCATAAACTCTGAAAACAGATTTTAGGCTAGGAGGACCCTTGGTTCGTGCTTAGAGCTTCCGAACTCATTCTGGGATATTGCATGAATTATATGAAAAATTAAACTATAGGTGTGTGCCCCACATCTTATCAAAATGATCATAGATGAAAGTTTTGATGGTTCCATTAAGTCTGAAATTTTGAATTTGGTATGGTAGCATAGTTCATTTGTGCACGTATGGGGTTTTGAACGAATCCTGAGCACCCGGTCGAAGTCTATTTCTTAGACTTAACAAACTCCGGTGCTTGATATATGGAATGACCACTTTAGTGGTCATGGACCCACTGCAAGTGCTTTGGAGCCCATAAGGCACTTTTGCGGCCTTGACTATTTGGATAAAGACTAGGAGGCCACTCAAGGGGCACTGCTTTAGTGGACAGGTAACTACTTTAGCAGTATACGCGACCCTGTGCAGGACCACTTTAGTAGACTTGTATCGCTTAGGAAAACAAGTAGCCAATTTAGCGATACCTGGGGATAGGGGGTTAAATCCCCTATTTTTATCAGATTTTCTCCATTTTTCTTCATTATTTTTACACCATTTTGAGAAGTTGGAGAGAGGAAAAAGTAGTGAATCCTCCACTAAAGCTAAGTTAAGCTAGACTAACACTCCTTGTTATTTCCCATTAATTTTTACATCAATTACACAACATTTATTATAAATTTTTAGAAATTAGGTTTTTAAATTCCTAGAACTTAGGGAATGATTTGGGCACCGATTCATACACCATTTGTGCTCAACTTTTGAGCACACATTCCTTGTCCTTCAAGGGACCTCATGATGGGTTTAATTTTAGATTCTATTTTGGGTCCCACGGGCCCATTCTTGACCTAAATTCTGACCTAACCCTTAATATAATATGGGTCTCATTTTCCTCTTAATGATGTGTATATTACTATTTTGATAGCATGTCAGCATTTCAAAATCATGGAGAGAAGGAAAAAAATTAGTGGGTGATTCGAGGACATACAATTCAGTCTCGAGGTAGACTTCTATCTACTCTTCTTCATAAGATAATGTATTATATATATATTGAATGTTAGGTAAGAATTTTAGGATGTGATTATAGGTAGGGCATTATGACTTATCCTAAACTATGAGTTTGGGGGATAGAAGGGTGAATCAATCCTTAAGATGAAATACTTGTCATGTTTATAAGATTCTTTCACCCTAGGTTACTATCATGTTAAACAAAGTTGAGGCACAAGACCCTTAAGTATAAGGTTTACTACTTGACTCAGTGGATTATTATGGTTTCTCGAATTATGGTTATTATAGTTATGCTAGTTATATATTATTGGACCAAGGCCGTGATTCAATTTTAATTTGACTCCAAATAAGTAATTTATTCTTCTAAAGGATGTAGTCATAGTCTATAGGCTATTTGACTCTTATAATTGTATATTTAGATATTGGTAATGACATGCATAAAATTGGTACATTTATGCTCACTTAATGGTATGATTCCAACTTAAAACATGCTTTACTTCTGTTTTCCTAAAAAAGGATTTCATCCCACTTTTCACTTTTAAAATGACTTCTTTCATAACGGGAATCATACCACCTTGGATTATTTATTGGCCTTTGAGACTAAAAATGATATCTTAGAGATTTGACCGACATAGCTACTTCTTGCATGTTATTTATATTTGCATTATATTTGGAGCTCAGTCGGTAGTTGCCTACTGAGTACCACGTGGTTTGTACTCATACTACACTTTTACAACCTAGAGATCATAGTATGGGTTCTCGTTATTATTATGTGCACTGTGCGAAGTATTTATGTATCAGATATTTAGGGTGAGATACTGGCATTAGGAGTATTAATATTCTCCCTCTTATAGATTAGACCGATCTTTATATTGTATTCAGAGATGGGTTGTACTTGTATATTTATTTAGTACTTTATTATGTTTCCTATTATAGTAGAAGATCGTGTACGGATTGCACCAGGTTTTGGGGACTGTATTATATGTATTAGTCTTATATTGTATCTATTCAACATTATCCTTTCAAATCTCTTAGTATTCCATTACTAGCAGTGTCAGAATATGGGTTGTTTACCTACTAGTGGATTATAGTAGGTGCCGTCATAACCTGAGAAATTAGATCGTCACAAATTGGTATTAGAGCCAAGTTTGCTGGTGTATTGGTACAAGAGCTAAGTGTTTAGTAGATTCTTACAGATTGGTGTGGAGATGTCTATATCTTATCTTTGGGAGGCCATAAGGCATTCCTAGGAACTTTTGTTTTTTACTTTTTATCGCGTGTCCATATTTCTCTGAGCATCAAGTATATTCGTTAACTCTAATTTATCCCTGATGGATGATATAAGGATATTCCCAAAGATATTCCAGGAATTTGGACTTTATAAACCAGGTGTTCAAGTAGGAATTGGACATGTTCGTCATTGTCTTTATACATGATATTTTGGTCTATTCCCGCATTGAGTGTGATCATGCATACTATCTTAGAATCATACTTTAGACTCTCAGAGATCATCAGATATTCACCAAATTTATTAAGTTTGAATTTTGGCTAAGGTCAATAGCATTCCTCAGTCATATCATTTTCGTTGATGGCATTAGGGTTGATCCTCAGAAGACCGAAGTAGTAAAAAACTAGCCCAAACCTGTCTCTCCATAAGATATCAGGAGTTTCTTGGGTTTGGCTGGCTATTATTGACTATTTGTTGAGGGATTTTCCTCTATTGCATCCCCTATGTCCAGATTGACTAATAAGAAATTTAAGTTTCAGTGGTCAGAGCCTTACGAGAAGAGTTTTTAGGAGTTGAAGACTTGAGTCACCTCATCTCCAAACTTAACTCTTCCAGATGGTTCAGATGGGTTTGTAGTGTATTGTGTTGCATCTAGAGTAGGCTTAGGTTGTGTCCTATAGTAGAATGGTAAGGTCATAGCCTACGCCTCTAGACAACTTAAAACCCATGAGAAGAATTATCCTACTCATGATCTTGAGTTAGCAGCCATAGTATTTGCCTTGAAAATTTAAAGGCATTATTTATATGGAGTTCATGTGGATGTGTTCACAAATAATAAGGGCCTTCAGTATGTTTTTTATCTGAAAGATATCAATCTTCATTAGAGAAAGTGGGTAGAGCTCTTAAAAGATTACGACATGAGTGTCCCTTATCATTCGGGTAAGGCCAATGTAGTGGTCGACACTCTCAATAGATTATCTATGGGTAGTGTTGCTCATGTTGAGGACAGTAAGAAGAAGTTAGCTCACGAAATCCATCAGCTTGCCAGATTAGGCATTCACTTAGTCGATTCAAAAGAGGGTGACATATAGGTTCAGAGTAGTTCAGAATCATCTCTAGTTTCCGAGGTGAAAGAAAAGCAAGATTGAGATCCCAGTCTAGTCAAGTTGAAAAATTCAATCAAGGATCTGAAAGTAGAGGTTTTCTCCTAAAGGGGAGATGGTGTTTTACATTGTCAGCGTCGTCTGTGTGTTCCAGGTGTAGATGAATTAAGGAAGCGAACTCTTGCAGAAGTGTACGGTGTGTGCTACTCTATTCATACAAGGGCCACAAAGATTGATACAAAATCAAACCAACAACACCAAGATCTTCAAGTAGGCTCAGATTTCAGTCCAACAACACAAGAACAACAAGTTTAAGTTTCGGTTTTTCAGCCCACAACACAAGGACAACAAGATAGATAACCATGCTAGTGAATCGAAAAGAGCCCCACACGGCTTCACTAGGCTTTAAGAGAACAAAATCAACAACAACAACAAGATAAAGAAAGATAGATAACTTGACATATAACATTCAAGAAACTAAGAACCCTAACATCAAGAGAGGACCCTAAGTCTAATGAATATAAACACCAAGTTCTTACGAGGACCAAGAGGCACTCAA
The DNA here is from genome assembly GCA_030864225.1 of Capsicum baccatum var. pendulum. Classification (NCBI taxonomy): domain Eukaryota; kingdom Viridiplantae; phylum Streptophyta; class Magnoliopsida; order Solanales; family Solanaceae; genus Capsicum; species Capsicum baccatum. Next base: position 104,243,544 of record CM061554.1, on the reverse strand, counting down.
CGACCTCAAAACCCTTGTTTCTAGCCAAAGAGACAACACAAGTATCCCTCTACTTGTGAGATACTAGGGGCGGATTCTATGAGTGGAAGAGAGAGGAAATGTTTTGGTGTTTTTAGGTTACAAAATCAGCATTCAAAAACTAAAGACTAACTCTCTAACATGTTCTATTTATACTACAACAAAAGGGGTAAAATGACCCATCCGCCCTTGCTTCTTGTGCCAACCTTGGAGAGTAGTTTATTACATATTAGGACCTCTCTTCACACATAAAAACGTTTAGGTCCTTGGTTGGTTCAATCACCAGCTCACACACGGCCATTTGCATGAACAAAGCTTGGAGTTTTTGTAATTCCCGAGCTTGGCTTCGTGTGAAAGGCCGTGTACCTGTGGAGGCTGCCCTAACCGTATCATCCTCTCCATCTTGAGAGGAATTTGGCCTCAAATTCAGCATTTGGTCATCTTCAACCGCATCCACGAGGGAGAGATCACCAACGTTGAAAGTGTTGTGCACTTGATATTCCGGTGGAAGATCAATCTTGTAGGCGTTGTCATTGATTCTCTCAAGTACTTGGAACGGACCATCACCCCTTGGCAGCAATTTGGACTTCCTTTGATCTGGAAACTGATCCTTTCGAAGATGCACCCACACCCAATCTCCGGGTTCAAGCACAAGCCTTCTTCTTCCTTTGTTTACCCTTTTTGCAACCTCTTGGTTCTTCTTTTCAAGCTTGATCCGCACCGTCTCATGCATTTTCTTCATTGCCTCTGCTCTTTTATGTCCATCTAAGCTGGTCATGAGATCACTAGACAAAGGAGTGAGATCTAAAGGGGTAAGGGGATTTAGGCCGTAAACACATTCAAAGGGAGTCATTCCCGTGCTCGAATGTATTACCCGGTTGTACGCAAATTCCACCAAGGGAAGGTGATCTTCCCATGAAGTCAGTTTACCTTTAACCATAGAACGTAGCATAGACCCCAAGGTTCTATTTACTACCTCCGTTTGGCTATCGGTTTGTGGGTGACAAGACGTGGAGAAAAGTAACTTCGTTCCAAGCCTACCCCACATGGACTTCCAAAAGAGACTTAGGAACTTGGAGTCCCTATCGCTCACAATAGTCCTCGGTACCCCGTGAAGCTTTACAACATGTGCAACAAATAATGAAGCTACACTACGAGCATCCTCGGTTTTAGCACATGGAATAAAATGAGCCATTTTAGAGAATCTATCAACAATAACAAAAATGCTATCTCGGCCCTTTCTAGTCCTTGGCAGCCCCAAAACAAAATCCATCGAAATGTCCAACCAAGGCCTAAGGGGAGTAGGGAGTGGGGTGTATAATCCTTGAGGTAGGAGATGAGATTTCGCACTCCGGCAGGCCACGCATTGACTACAAATTTTAGTGACGTCTTTGCGCATTTTGGGCCAATAGAAGTTCTCCTCTAAGATTCCGAGGGTCTTGTCTACCCCAAAGTGACCCATGAGGCCTCCGTCATGGGCCTCCCTCACAAATATTTCCCTCCAAGAACTAGAAGGAACACACAACCTGCTCCCCTTGAACAAATACCCATCGAACCGAGAGTAGGAGGAATGGTCATGCTACTTAAGCCAACGGTCCCTTCCCCACTCTTCGCATTCCCTAAAAATAGGAGCAAAGGTAGGATCCTCGGGATACAACAACCGCAAGCTCTCAAAACCCATCAATTTCGAAGACAAGGTAGCAACAAGCACATGCTTCCTAGACAAGGCATCGGCAACAACATTTTCCTCTCCCCTTTTGTAATGAATTACATAAGGGAAAGTCTCGATGAACTCAATCCACTTAGCATGATGCCTATTCAACTTGTCTTGGCTCTTAAGGTGTTTCAACGGCTCATGATCCGTTCGTATCACAAACTCCTTAGGCCACAAATAATGTTGCCAATTTCCCAAGGCTCTAACAAGGGCGTACAACTCCAAATCATAAGTTGAGTAATTAAGAGTTGCCCCTTTGTGCTTTTCACTAAAATAAGCAACGGGATTACCTTCTTGCATCAAAACAGCCCCGATGCCAACCTTACTAGCATCACACTCTACTTCAAACATCTTATCAAAATAGGGCAATTGCAATAAAGGCGCTGAGATAAGCGTAGCTTTCAAGGCCTCAAAAGCCCTAGCCTGCTCATCACCCCATTTAAAGGGTCCGTCCTTTCTAATTAACTCGGTCAAGGGGGCTGCTATGGAACTAAATCCTTTGAAAAACCTCCTATAAAATCTTGCCAACCCGTGGAAACTTCGGATTTCTCCAATAGTTTTAGGGGTCGGCCAACTTCGAATAGAGTCTATCTTGGAATCGTCCACTTCCACACCCCTTGAGCTCACGACAAAACCCAAGAATATAACTTTATCAACACCAAAAGAACGCTTCTCCATGTTGGCATAAAGCTTCTCCTTTCGGAGCACATCAAACACACATCTCAAATGCATTACATGATCATCAATAGATTTACTATACACCAACACATCATCAAAGTAAACCACCACAAACTTTCCAATATAAGGCTTCATTACATGATTCATTAGCCTCATAAATGTGCTAGGAGCATTGGTAAGGCCGAAGGGCATGACCAACCACTCATATAGACCAAATTTGGTCTTGAATGCGGTCTTCCACTCATCACCGGGTTGCATGCGAATTTGGTGATAGCCTCTTCTAAGGTCCACTTTAGAAAACAAACAAGATCCGTGGAGATCATCTAACATATCATCTAGTCTAGGGATTGGATGACGATACCTTATCATGATTTTGTTGATGGCTCTACAATCGACGCACATGCGCCAAGTTCCGTCCTTCTTTGGTACCAAAAGCACCAGAACAGCACACGGACTCATGCTTTCCTTGATGTATCCCTTGTTGAGAAGCTCCTCAACTTGTTTTTCAAGCTCCTTAGTGTCCATGGGATTGCTCCTATAGGCCGGTTTGTTTGGAAGTTGTGAACCCGACACCAAATAAATTTGGTGCTCAATTCCCCGAAGTGGGGGCAATCCTTGCGGAAGTTCTTGAGGAAATACATCTTCATACTCTTGCAACACACAAGAAATCAAAGGGGAAATGGAAGAATTAGTGGGGTTAGTATTAAAACAATGGGCCAAAAGTAACATCGGCTTGTTTTCATCATGGTCCCCGAAGAGTTCTTTCCTCCTAGCCAACATCACTACATTTTCCATCTCCCTTGTCGTTGGGACAGCCTCGGATATCCCTACTTCCTCACCTACGGCATCCCCCCCTTTTCTCCCTTTCCGGATTCCTTCCCCTTTCCCTTTAACTCTCTCATCTTTTGATGCCACTCATTTACTTGGGAGGGTGAAAGAGGGTGAAGTGTGACCTTTCGGCCATCCTTCTCAAGCGTGTACCGGTTGGACCTCCCATCGTGTTTAGTAGACCTATCATATTGCCATGGTCTACCTAACAATAAGTGACATGCTTGCATTGGGATCACGTCACAAAGCACTTCATCGTGGTAGTTTCCCACCTTAAACCGAATCACACATTGCCTTGTGACCTTCAATTCACCACAATCGTTCAACCATTGTAGCTTGTAAGGACTAGTGTGTAGTGTAGTTGGTAGCTTCAAGAAATTTACCATAGCATGGCTCGCAACATTTGTACAACTACCACTATCAATCACCAAGGTGCACACACTCCCCTTTACAAGACACTTAGTATGGAATAGATTTTCCCTTTGACTCGGGTCATCCATCGCCTTACTAATCATGACACGCCTAACCACAAAGTTTGGAACCACACACTCCCCTTCTTGTGGGTAGACATCTTCACTACCATCTAATTCTTCATCATTCGGCCCATTTTCAGCTTTCTCTCCATCTTGAGGCTCGGCCTCATCCTCCCCCCTTTCGGAAACCACCTCCTCACCAAGGTAGTACACTTTCCCTTCTCGTAGGATCACATTGCGCCGGTTCGGACATTCATTGGACTTATGCCCCCAACCTTGGCACTTGAAGCATTGGAACCCCTTTGGGTTGGGATATTTGTGAGCCTCCGGTTTCGGAGGGAACTTAGGGACTGTTTTGGACTCGGGCAGCTTCGTAGGGGCGGGTTGGTCCTTGTTTTTGGGCCAACCCGAGGGGGTTTGTACTCTTGCCTTGATAGCTGATCTCTCCTTAAGTTTCCTTTCAATCTCTAGGGCCGCTTGGAATATACCGTCAATGGTTTCAAACCGGCGAAGGGTCAAATGAGTGGAGATCTCTTTGTTCAACCCACACTTGAACCGGATGATGTCGTGATTGATTTGCTCCCCACGATGATCAAGTTTCAACATGAGTTGTTGGAACACGTCAAAATAGGCCATCACACTTTTGCCTCCTTGCCGCAAGCCATATAATCTAGCGAGCAACTCATGACGATATCTCTCGGTAAGGTATCGTTGTCTCATCAAATACCTCAACCGATACCAAGGTGGTGGCTGCCCATCCACTAATTCATTACCAAATCGTTTAACATACTCCCACCAAGTGTTAACATAGCCCTCGAGGTGAGCTATAGCGTAGCAACTCTTCTTTTCTTCCGAGATGTCATTAACTTGGAAAACTTTGTCACAAGCCGATTCCCAAGTTAAGTAGGTCTCGGGGTCACTTTCACCCTTAAAGATGGGTAGGCTCAACTTGATGGTGTTGATGCCTACGTCTCTCTCTTGGAATGGAGGGTTCGGATTTAGTGGAGGTACTTGGCGTCCAAATCCCTCTTGTGGAATTGGAGGGGCTTGGAAATGTAGTGGTCTAGTGGAGTCTCGGTTTGGAGGAAAATAGGTAGTTTGGTTTGCGGTATTTAGTGGAGCTTGGGGTGCATTTAGCATTTGGTGGACTGTTTCGGGGGTGATGGTTGCGGAGGAGGTCCTATCATGACCATTGGTAGATACATGTAGAGGAGTAGAAGGCCGAGAGTTCCTTTGACTCTCCACTTGTTCTAATCTCCCACTAATAGTCGACACTTCCCCCCTTATTGCTGCCAAGTCCCCTCTCACGGCCCCAAATTCCGAATTCAACCTTTCAAGTGTCCGGGTAACGGCCTCAAGAGTGACCCTCATAGAATCAAGGGCATTAGTATCCACATTATGAGACGTAGCTCCTTCCGTTGCCAAGGTATTATCCACTTTAGTTCACCACAAGTTCGTGTTCCACAAGTGTTGTATAATTGGCTAGTAACCGTGAGAATTTTAAGGTATGAGTAAGCTCTTATCCGGAATGGATTCTTGTTTGAAGACTCAAAGAATTCTTGCCGGACTAGAGTCAAAAATCAGCAATTCGTTCAAACGAATAAAAGCACTCAAATAATCGTTGACACGAACAAAAGGCTCAAGGAACTAGTTGACAACCTAGTAGGAAGGTACTAGTTTGTTAATTAGTTCTAGGACCAAGTAAGGGAAACCAAGGATCAACAATTAGCAACCAAAGAATATCCTAAGTTGAGCTTATAGTGATGTGGCAGCATGCAATAGTCCCACACGTTCTTCTTCTCTTTTTTTTTTTTTTGTTTTGTGTTAATATTCACACAACTTGTTATAGTTTTGGTGGGAAAAATGAAATCTTGTAGAATTTCACCCTTTTCAAACTCAAGAAAGTGGGGTTTGGTTGACTAATCCCACAAAACAAGGCTCCTTGAATTAGGGAAAAGTGATTGACAAGACTAAAAGGTGATGGGTGGAAGTCTTTCACAATAACTTTATAGCTTGTCTTACCACTTGAGCACACAACAAGATGAACAAGTTCAAAAGATGAACACCTCAACAAACTTCATCAACTTCTTTAGCACATAAACACACAACCACCGATTTTTTTTTTGTTATCAACAACATACAACTTTCGGCCACTTCAAGTCACTACACAATGTTCAAGTTTTCAAGCTCAACTTTTGGATCTAGACACTTTAGTGTTGGTGAGAAAGAAACCAACGCTATAAACCCACTAAACAAGCAAATTAACACCTAGATCTAAACATACAACATCATTCTCGGTTTCAACTTTTAATGGACAGATTTTCAGAAATTCTTTTTGGTGTAGTTTGTTTTAATCCGTGAGCTACCCCAACATGGGTTATGTTGGAACACAACCGGTCTTGCTTTGATACCAAATGATACAAAATCAAACCAACAACACCAAGATCTTCAAGTAGGCTCGAATTTCAGTCCAAAAACACAAGAACAACAAGTTTAAGTTTCCGTTTTTCAGCCCACAACACAAGGACAACAAGATAGATAACAATGCTAGTGAATCGAAAAGAGCCCCACACGGCTTCACTAGGCTTTAAGAGAACAAAATCAACAACAACAACAAGATAAAGAAAGATAGATAACTTGACATATAACATTCAAGAATCTAAGAACCCTAACATCAAGAGAGGACCCTAAGTCTAATGAATATAAACACCAAGTTCTTACGAGGACCAAGAGGCACTCAACGACCTCAAAACCCTTGTTTCTAGCCAAAGAGACAACACAAGTATCCCTCTACTTGTGAGATACTAGGGGCGGCTTCTATGAGTGGAAGAGAGAGGAAATGTTTTGGTGTTTTTAGGTTACAAAATCAGCATTCAAAAACTAAAGACTAACTCTCTAACATGTTCTACTTATACTACAACAAAAGGGGTAAAATGACCCATCCGCCCTTGCTTCTTGTGCCAACCTTGGAGAGTAGTTTATTACACATTAGGACCTCTCTTCACACATAAAAACGTTTAGGTCCTTGGTTGGTTCAATCAGCAGCTCACACACGGCCATTTGCATGAACAAAGCTTGGAGTTTTTGTAATTCCGGAGCTTGGCTTCGTGTGAAAGGCCGTGTACCTGTGGTGGCTGCCCTAACCGTATCAAAGATGTACCGCGACTTGAGGGAATCTACTGGTGGAGTGGGATGAAGAAAAATGTTGTAGAGTTTTTGGCTAAGTGCTCTACATGTCAGCAGGTTAAGATAGAGCATCAGAAACCTAGTGGGTCCATGCTGGAGTTTAGTATTCCTACTTGGAAGTAAGAAGAAGTGAACATGGACTGCATGATGGTTTTGCCTCGTCCTCATCACCAATATGATTCAGTGTGGGTCATTATAGATAGGATGACTAAATAAGATGATTTTCTTCCAGTCCATACCTCTTATTCAGCAGAGGATTATGCCAAACTCTATATTAGAGAGTTGGTCAGATTGCACGGTGTTCCATTATCAATTATCTCAGACAAAGGTACCCAGTTCACCTCTCATTTCCGAAAAGTGTTCCAAAAGGGTCTTGGTGCCCAAGTTCATCTCAGTACAACCTTTCATCCTCAGATAGATGGTCAAGAAGAAAGGACCATTCAGACTTTAGAAGATATGCTAAGGGCATGTGCAATTGATTTCAAGGGTAGTTAGGATGACCACTTGCCTTTGATTGAGTTTTCATATAACCACAGCTATCATTCCAGTATTCGGATAGCTCCATTCGAAATTCTCTATAGTAGGAGATGCAAATCTTTAATTGGTTGGTTCGAAGTTAGTGAGGCCTCAGTAAGTCGACACAAGTCATATGCAAATGTTAGAAGGAGGGGGCTAGAGTTTGCTATAAGTGATTGGATATTCTTGAAGGTATCACCAATAAAGGGGGTTAAGAGATTTGGTAAGAAAGGAAAACTAAGCCCAGGTTGTAAGGCCCATACAAGATTACCCGGAGGTTTGGCCAAGTCGCTTATGAGTTAGAGCTACCTCAAGAGCTCTCAACAGTTCATCCAGTATTTCACGTCTCAATTCTTCAAAAGTGCATGGGTGATCCATCTTATATTACTCCTACTAAAACTGTAGAAGTTATGAAAGATCTCACCTATGAAGAAGTGCCTATTGCTATTCTAGATCGATAAGTGAAGAAGTTAAGGAATAAAGAAATAACTTCTGTAAAAGTGCTTTGGAGGAACCAACAAGTAGAAGAGATAACATGGGAAACTGAAGAAGCGATGAAATCCAAGTACCCCCATATTGTTCAAATACGAAGAAAAAGTCCAAGATGCTGAATTGGAGCAATAACAAGTAAGTGTAAAATATCGTACTATGTGGTAATAGGGATATTAAACTTAGGCTTGAACTTGTTTTGGTTGGAGAGTTATGCTAACATTCGAGGACGAATGTTTCTAAGGGGGGAAGGATGTAACATCCCATATTTTGCTTGTACTTTTTCTAATTATATGGAACTTGGTATAACCTTTTGATATATATAACGTATGAGAATTGTTATACAAGTATTAATGGTATAGATGGAATTATAGATGCTGCCCGTACAGTTTAATGTGATGCGACTAAGTTAACGTTAAGATAACTATTTAAACTTGGAATCGTAAGCTAGTATTTGAATCTAAAGTTTAAAGTGACCAAGTGTGTATAAGTTGAAGGTTAGATTAAAGGGATTAGGAGCTGAAAATGGAGCAAAATATTGAGGTGCTTGCTTGTCTTGTTTAAGCTACTAGGTGAGTCACCTACTTAAGTTGTTTGGATCAAATTAATGGACCCATGGCTATGGATCAGATTTGGGTCTATGCTAATTTACTCATTTGGGCCAAATTGAACAAAAGCCCAAATATAATTGAGCCCAACAAGAAATTAAGCAAGTAGGTGCATCACCTACTTTGAAGTTTCAGCAACTTGGACCCTTAAGTAGGTGCATCACCTACTTGGACCAATTTGACCAATTTTATGGTCCAAAATGCAGCTAAGGAGGTAGAAAAGATACGGCCTTTAAAAGGCCAAGTTGCTGGTCATTTTACTTCACTTTTAAGTCACAAAAAAAAAGAGTATATTTCAAAAAATCTCTCTACTCTCTCTAAAACAACAAGAACAGCAGCCCTATTTTTTCGTTCTAGGGTTCTTGAAGAAACCCTCACCTTTGCAGCCCAATGTAAGTGAAAAACACTTAACATTTTGTTTAATTATCTCATGGAAGATTAGGAAAACAAGTTATAAGTGTTTGACTATAAGTATATGGCTGATTATAGAACAAGCTGTTTGTTCACGTTTCCTTGTTATTGAGGAACCTTTTTTCTTCTTCTTTGGTTTAAGTGTGAAGGAAAGTTCAAGCTCTTGAAGAGTTCAATTAAAAGAATAAGTTGCTGAATTGAGGTAAGGTGACTGCTCCATTTTGTTTTTCTTATATATGAATTTGAGAGGGGATTTTGAATGTCTTGTTATTGAGAACTCAAGAGATGATGAGTTCAATAATTGATTGCTACAATAAAAGAGATTTGGGACTATTTTGTGGACTGTTTTGTATGTACATGTTATGGGCTGCCAGGTTGAAGTTGGATAAAGGTGTGATGGGTTTGTAATGAATTATAGAATAAAGATGTGGTGATACACCACCAAACTAATGTTTGCTGCCCAATCTATTTTGCGTATTGTTTGGAATGTGTAATGAAGTCGAGGTGGTTTTCGTGAAACTTATAAGAACCTATATGGTATGTGGGTGTAATTGGAGGGAAAAAAAGGGTTAAAATAATACCCTTGTTTGATAGATTAATAGTTGCTTCCCGGTTACTATTTTGGGTAAAATTAAGTATCTCAAATGTGTTGATTGGTTACTAATACTAGTTTACAATATATTCTATCATAGATAAGTAATCTAAAAGGCTGGAATTCAAGTCGGGTTAGTTGTGGAGTCTAATAACAAGGTATGTAAGGCATACTCTATTTCACACTCTTTGGCATGAAATCGTACAATTGTTCTATCAAGCAAGTTTCCGAGGTTATCCTATAACAAAGTGCTACATAATGGCAGCACATTACACTCCATGTATCCAATGACCTTTTTCCCACTCTCTAATGCATTAGAACACCTCAATACGTGCTTATTATTAAATCTGCACGTCTATCTTCACTAGAAAATTTCAGGAGTTCTCCGTTTGTTCAAATAAGACCCATGTGTTATTTCAGCTCCTAAACACTTTATTTGTGTGCCAACAACCCCTTACCTCATTGTTGTTGCATTAAGTGTCTATTTATATGTCTCTTATTAGCGTATTACTGGTTCAAGGTACCATAATGTGATGACCACATAAGTAACAATCTCAAAGGCTAAATAAACTAAGTAATGCAAATCTGTAAAATGACGAGTGGCAGCTCAGGGGCATTCACCTAGCATAGGCCGATCTCAATACCTTTATTTGTGGGTGGCAGCTCCGGGGCATAAGCCTAGCATGGGCCGATCCCAATCTTTATATGTAGGTGGCAGCTGAGGGGCGTATGTCTAGCATGGACCGATCCTAATTTATATATTTACCACTGATCAGCTGGTCATTTGCATTATATGGCTTACAAAGATTATGAAGTAAGAAGGTAAAACGAAGAAAAGAATGTAATATACATTGTCCCATAAGTATTTTTAAAGGTGGTCTACTAGTACTACTCATACACTTGTATCAGATTACTATTGAGCTTTTGTATCAAGTGTGTTGTTACCTTCTGCCTTGCATATTCAGTATATATTTTTGTACTGACGTCCCTCACGGGGGAACTGTATTTCATGCTGCAGGCACAGGTACTTCAGCTCATACAACTTACTAGTAGAAACGCAGGATTTTCAGGGACGATTGGTAAGCTCTAGGTTAATTCGGGGCTTTCTGAGTCTATTCCATATATTTTGGTATTGTACAGTAAGTCAAGAGTAGGGCGGGGGTTTGTCTCGACCCTAACTAAGTCTATGTATCTTTTAGAGGCTTTGTAGACTAATGTAAAGTTATGGTAGTGTTTAGTCTTTAGATGTGGTGGCCCCAATGGACAAGTATTTTATAATATCATGTTTGTCAGAACCTTTAGTTGTTATAGTTACATGCATGGGGAAATACAGTTTTTGGAATTGGTTCTCTTGGTTTCTGCTACGAGTGCCTGTCCGCCCCAATAGGGTTTGAGGCGTGAAAAAATCAGCATATGAGTACATGATTAACTAAATGTATTAAAATGTACATATACTATAATTGTTAGCTGTATTTCGTATTTGACTATATGATTTCTATTTTTGGCAATTTTTCAGGAAACAACATTGAAATGAGGTTCCAACTAGTGTTTTCTTCCTACCAAATATTAATTAAGTATAACATCTTATAAAACAAATACGTATCCATATACTGTAACTATACAATAATTTTGTAATTTATTTAAGATAATTTAGAAAGGCAACAAAATATATCTTTAATCAAATTTAGTTTTAAAATAAGTAATCCCAAGCACACATTGTGCCAATGAATCTCTCGAGTTTAGGATTGTAAGCCTTCAACACAGAATGAAATACATTCGTAAATACTTGAGGTGTTACATATTAGTTAGCCCAAAGGACATGACTAGGAACTCGTAATGACCATACCATGTTCGAAAAGCTGTCTTGGGTATGTCATTCTCTTTGACCCTTATTTGGTGGTAACCAGACCTTAAATCAATCTTTGAAAACCACTTGGTGCCTTGCAATTGATCAAATAAGTCATCAATTCTCGGAAGGAGATATTTGTTCTTAATAGTCACCTTGTTCAGTTGTCTCTAGTCAATACACATTCTTAATGAGCCATCCTTCTTACGCACAACTAACACTGGTGCGCCCCAAGGGGACACACTAGGCCTTATGAATCCTTTTTCTAGCAATTCTTTCAATTGCTCTTTCAACTCCCATAATTCTATCGGGGCCATTCTATATGGAGAAATTGAGATTGGTTGAGTAGCTGGAATCACATCGATACCAAACTCCACTTCTCGTTCTGAAGGAAAACCCGAAAGATCTTCAGGAAATACATAAGGAAATTCATTTACCACTAGAATAGTTTGAAGAGTTGGTGTCTCCACATTTGTATCCTTCACTCTAACCAGATGACATATGTAACCCTTGGAAATCATCTTTTTTGCCTTAAAATAGGAAATAAATTTACCTCTTGGCGCACCAATAGTACCTCTCCATTCTAGAACTACCTCCCTTAGGAAATGGAAACACACCCTCTTAGTTCGGCAATCTACTGTGATATAACAAGAAGCCAACCAATTCATACCCATTATAGCATCAAAATCTACCATTTCTAACTCAACCAGGTCATCCATTGTATCGCGACCGCAAATAGTTATTATACAATTTCGATACACACTCTTAGCTATAATAGATTCACCAATCGGCGTAGATACTTCAAATGTCTTAACTAGCAATTTTGGTGTTCTTTTGAACTTTTTAGCAACCAGTGGAGTGACATACGATAATGTAGAACCCGGATCAACTAATGCATATACATCATGTGAAAAGATGGAAAATGTACCTGTAACCACATCTGGAGAAGCCTCTGAATTTTGTCGATCTGCTAAAGCGTATGTACGATTCTGAACTCCACTAGAGCTAGCTGTACCTTTAGCACCTCTACCACGACCCATAAGCTATACACCCCTACCTAATAAGGCACCGATGATGATGATGCAACGGCTGATCCAGTAGGTCGTGCCATACCATCTATGCCCTTTTGAGGGCATTCTCTTATCATATGTCCTGACATATCACACCAAAAGCAAGCATTTGTTCCAAACCGACATGCACCTAAATGAAGCTTTCCACATTGTCTACATGGCTGTTGAGGAGGCCTTAATTGGCTCATAATCCCTTGCTCTTGATACCCCGTTGTTCGTGAACTCTGACTCTCATTTCTTTGACCAAACTGGTTACCTTTAGACCCATGAAACTGTGGTGGAGCATTAGCTGCAGAATAAGAAGATAATGGCCTAGGTGGTCTATTAGAAAACCGAGGCCTAAACTCTCCTTGGGATGCCATAAACTGCCCCATAGATCTAGACCTCTTGGAATACCCCCTTTCTAACTCTTGTGTTCTTCTTCTTTGCCTCTGATCCTCCATTTTTGTGCGAATTCTTGTATCCTTGCTATGTCCATGTCTTTATTCAAAGAAGCAATAGTACAATCTCTAACCAGATATGGATCCAATCTATCCACATATCGATGAACTCTATCATCCATTGTAGCTACAATATTAGGAACATACATAGACAAGGAGTTAAACCGGAGGTTGTACTCCCTCACGCTCATATTTCCTTGGCAAAGATTTAGGAACTGATCTGCATGGGCTTATCAAATCTCAAATAGAAGGTAATGATCAAGAAATGCCTCTTTGAACTCTTTCCAAGTAGGTGAAGGTGTATCGATATCCCTAGATCGTTTCAAATCTTTATACCCGACACATGCATAACATCTAGAGCCCTTTGGATTTGATCAATAAAGTCCTATGGGTCTTCATTAAGATCTGATCTAGTGAACGTGGGAGGATCCAATTTGAGAAAATCTTGCATTCGTAGGCTAGCTGCCCTATCTGCACCACTAGAACCTGTAGTTGGAATGGCTTGTCCTTGAGCTTATCCAGCAGCTATACGAGCCAACAATTGTACTGCATTCCTTAGATCTTGGTCTGTAGCATTGGTAGGTATTTCTGAGGATACGGTTCTTCTCCTTCTTAGCTCTTCTGGAGATGGAAGAGTAGAAGAAGTTTGGGACACAAACTCAGCTTGAGCCTCACTTTAATTAGCTCATCTAGGTGGTGATTTGTTGGTCCCTTCCCTGGCAGCCTCGTCTATCCGCCTACCTATATTCTTACTCCTTCTTGTAACCGACATCTTTACTATATGATACGGGTGTACAAAGCTGTCCAATATGTTCTCGACCATTCACACGAAGTCAAGCTCAGGAGTTACAAAAACTACAAGCCATGTTCATGCAAATGGCTGTGTGTGAGTTGGTACTTGATCCACCAAAGAGCAATTGTCATCCTTTCCAAATTGTGTAAAGATTTAAATTTCAGAATTGGTTCTTAAATTGTGTGGGACCAAGACCAATTGCATGCTGCCACATCACCCATTTGCTACTGTTCACAACACCCATTGTGTACTGTTCACATCATTAATAAGCTCAAATTTAGGTGTTCTAGTTTCTAATTGTTGATTCTTAGTTTCATTACTTAGTTCTAGAACTAATTAACATGCTAGTACACTCCTACTAGGTTGTCAATTAGTCCATTTGAATTCCCTTGTTCGTGTCCACATTTAGTTGAGTGCTTTTATCCATTTGAATACGTTCTAACTTCTTAACTCCAGTCTGTTGAGAATTCTTTGAGTTTCAAACAAGAATCCACTACGGACAAGAGCTTTACTCCTATCTTAAGGATTCACTGTTACTAGCCAATCTACAATATTTGTGGAGCTCAAGTGTGAGTGAACCGAGAGAGTGTGAGTGAGGAGAGGTTTAATGCTAACTTGATTTCTGATTGTGTAGGTAACACCTTGATAGGGAAGGAAGCACATCCCAAAGTGGGGTTACTACTGAACAAGACACTATGAAGGCCACACTTGAGGCCATTACCAGAAGTTTAGAGAGGTTGAACACGGAAGTTAGGGCAATGAGGGGAGATTTGACTACGATAAGTGGGAGATTGGAGCAAGTGGAGAGTCAAAGGAACTCTCGTCCATCCACTCCTCATCATATTCCTTCAAGTGGGCATGAAAGAACTTCATCCACAACTATCTCACCAGAAACATTGCACCAAATAATGAATACACCTCTAGCCCCACTAAATGCCACAAATCATACCACTACTTTCCCTCCAAACCAAGAAGCGAATAGACCACACCATTCCCAAACTCCTCCAATTCCACAAGAAGTATGTAGCCTTCCATTACCTCCAAAAAATCTGAACGTACCTTACCAAACTCCACCAAATCAAATACCACCACCTCCACAAATCCCAATGCCTCCAAATCAGATTCCAAATCACCAAAACTGACCAACTCACTTTGAGGAACATGTTTGAGAGGAGTATGATGGATATGGAGCCTTTGATGATGCTTACATAAGAGAGGAGGAGCTAAGAAGGGGCCGTGTTGATCCAAGGAGGTACCGAGGGTATGGAGAAAGGGGAAATCAACACCAAGAAAGAGACGCAGGCATCAATACCATCAAATTGAGCTTACCTATCTCTAAGGGTGAAAGTGACCCCGAGGCCTACTTAGCTTGGGAATCAGCTTGTGACAAAGTTTTTCAAGTTAATGATATCTCAGAAGAAAAGAAAAGTTGTGCCATAGCTCATTTTGAGGGTTAGGCCAACACTTGGTGGGAGTACGTCAAGCATTTTAGTGATGAATTAGTTGATTTGAAGCCAGCACCTTGGTTTCGGTTAAGGTACTTGATGAGGCAACGGTACCTTCCCGAGAGTTATCACCATGAATTGCTTGCTAGATTGTATAACTTGCGTTAAGGCAATAAAAGTATGATGGCATATTATGATGAGTTTCAAAAACTCATGTTGAAGCTTGATCATCGTGGGGAACAAATCAGTCATGACATCATCCGGTTCAAGTGTGGGTTGAACAAAGAGATCTTCACTCATTTCACACTTCACAACTTTGATACAGTTGAAGGTATTTTTCAAGCGACTCTTGAGATTGAAAGGGAGCTTAAAGAGGTCGTCAGAAGCAAGGACGTGGTTCAATCCTCTTCGGGTTGGCCCAAAAACAAGGACCAACCCTCCAATACAACACTGCCCGAGCCCAAAACAGTCCATAAAATTCCTCTAAAACAAGAAGTTCACAAGTATCCAAACCCAAAAGGATTCTAATGTTTCAAGTGCAAAGGTTGGGGACATAAATCCAATGAATGTCCAAATCGATGCAACGTGATACTGCGGGAAGGGAGATTGTATTACCTTGGTGAGGAGGTGCGTCTTCAAAAAGAGGAGGATCAGGTCGAGCCTCAAAATAGAGAGGAAACTGGAAATAAGCCACTTGATAATGATGATGATGATGGTGGTGAAGTTATTTACCCACAAGAAGGGGAGTGTGTTGTTCCAAACTTAGTAGTTACACGTGCTATGATTAGTAAGGCAATAGACAACCCTAGCCAAAGGGAAAATCTATTCCATACTAAATGCCTTGTAAAGGGGAATGTGTGCACTTTGGTGATTGATAGTGGTAGTTGTGCAAATGTCGTTAGTGTCGCTATGGTGAACTTTCTGAAATTACCAACTACACTTCATACTATCCCTTACAAGTTGCAATGGTTGAACGAATGCGGTGAATTGAAGGTCATGAGGCACAATGTGTGATACGGTTTAAGGTAGGGAACTACCAAGACGAAGTGCTTTGTGATATGATACCAATGCAAGCATGTCATTTGTTGTTAGGTAGACCTTGGCAATATGATAGGTCTACCAAACATGATGGGAGGACCAACCGATATTCACTTGAGAAGGATGGTCGAAAGTTCACTCTTTATCCTCTTTTGCCATCACAAGTGAATGAATTACATCAAAAGATAAAGGAGTTGAAGGAGAAGGGAAAGAAACCTGAAACTGGTGAAAAGGAGAGGAAAACCGTGGGTGGAGCATTAGGGATTTCCAGGACTGCCTCAACGTCAAATGGGAAAGAAAACATGTTGATGTTGGCTAAAAAGAAGGAACTCTTCTTGGATTATGATGTGGACATGCCTATGCTTCTTTTGGCTCATTGTTTTAATACTAACCCCACTAATTCATCTATTTCACCTTCGATTTCTTGTGTGTTGTAGGATTATGAAGATGTATTTCCCAAAGAAATTCCATAAGGATTGCCTCCGCTTCGGGGAATTGAGCATCAAATTGACTTTATGACAGGCTCATAATTGCCAAATAAGACGGCTTACAGAAGTAACCCTACGGACACCAAATAATTGCAGCGTCAAGTTGAGGAACTCCTCAACAAAGGGTATATCAAGGAGAGCATGAGTCCGTGAGTGGTTTCGCTCTAATGGTGCCTAAGAAAGACGGAACATGGCATATGTGTGTGGACTATCAAGACATCAATAAGATTACGGTAAAATATCGTCACCTTATCCCTAGGTTAGATGATATGCATGATGAATTAAATGTTTGTGTTTATTTTCCAAGATTGATTTTAAGGAGTGGCTATCACCAAATAAGGATGCAACCCGGTGATGAATGAAAAACCGCCTTTAAGACTTTTTGGTCTCTATGAATGGATGGTTATGCCATTCGGCCTAACAAATTCCCCAAGTACTTTCATGAGGCTAATGAATCATGTGATGAAGCCATATATTGGAAAGTTTGTTGTTGTTTACTTTGATGATGTCTTGGTCTGTAGTAAGTCAATTGATGAGCATGTGATGCATTTACAATGTGTGTTTGATGTCCTTAGAAAGGAAATGTTGTATGCAAATCTGGAGAAGTGCTCTTTTGGTGTTAATGAAGTTGCTTTCTTGGGTTTTGTTTTAGTTCAAGAGGGGTCGAAGTGGATGAATCCAAGATAGATGCTATCAAAAATTGGCCAACCTCGCAAACCATTAGCGAAGTAAGAAGCTTCCACTGGTTAGCTAGTTTTTATAGAAGGTTTGTCAAAGGATTCAGCACCATAGCCACTCCTTTGACCGCGGTCATTCAAAAAGACCAACCCTTTAAGTGCGGTGAAGAGCAAGCTAAGGCTTTCGAAACCTTGAAAGTTATGATCATTTTCGCGCCTTTATTACAATTGCCCAACTTTGATAAGACATTTGAAGTTGAGTGCGATGCTAGTAAAGTCGGCATATGGGCTGTTTTGATGCAAGATTTAAAACCCATTGCTTATTTTAGTGAAAATCTTAAAGGAGCAACTCTAAACTACTCCACGTATGATCTAGAGTTGTATGCCTTGTGTCACGCCTCAAATCCTATTGGGGCGGACAGGCACCCGTAGCCGTAAAGGCCCGAGAGAACCAATTCATGACCTTATACTTCCTATGCATGTAACTGTAACAACAAAATGTTCTGACGACATAATATTATGAATCGATGAAATTGAGTACACATGCACTCCCAAAACTGATATGTACAACACTTGGCCGGTGGGGCCACCATGTCTAAAATCAGGACACTACCATAACTTTACATTAGTCTACAAAGCCTCTAAAAGATACATAGACTTAGCCAGGGTCGGGACATACCCCCGCCCTACTCTAGACTTACTGTACAATACCAAAATATCTAGAGCAGACTTGGAAAGCCCTGAATCAACCTGGAGCTCACCAATAGTCCCTGAATAACCTGCATTCCTACTAGGGAGTTGTATGAGATGAAGTGCCTATGCCTGCAGCATGAAATGCAGGTCCCCCGTGAGGGACATCAGTACGAAAATATGTATTGAATATGTAAGGCGGAAAGTAGCAACACACTTGATACAAAAGCTCAATAGAAATCTGATACAAGTGTATAAGGAGTACTAGTAGACCACCTTTATAAATACTTGTGGGACAATGTACATTACATTCTTTCTTCATTTTACCTTCTTACTTCATAATCTTTGTAATCCATATAACGCAAATGACCAGCTGATCAGTGGTAAAAAAAATATAAATTAGGATTGGCCCATGCTAGGCTTACGCCCCTGAGCTGCCACCTATAAAAAGATTGGGATCGACCCATGATAGGCTTATGCCCCTGAGCTGGCACCCACAAATAAAGGTATCGAGATTGGCCCATGCTAGGCAAGTGCCTCTGAGCTGCCACTCGTCATTTTACAGATTGCAATACTTAGTTTATTAGCCTTTGAGATTGTTACCTTGGTGGTCATCACATTATGATTCCTTGAACCAGTAATACACTAATAAGAGACATGTAAATAGACACTTAACGCAAAAACAATGAGCTAGGGAGCTATTGGCACACAAATAAAGTGTTTAGGAGCTGAAATAACACATGGGTCTTATTTGAACAAACGGAGAACTCCTGAAATTTTCTAGTGAAGATAGACGCGCAGATTTAATAATAAGCACATATTGAGATGTTCTAATGCGTTAGAGAGTGGGAACAAGGTCATTGGATACATGGAGGGTAATGTGCTGCCATTATGCATCACTTTGTTATAGGATAACCTCAGAAAATTGCTTGATGGAACAATTGTACGATTTCATGCCAAAGAGTGTGAAATAGAGTATGCCTTACATACCTGGTTATTTGATTCCGAAACTAACCCAACTTGACTTCTCGCCTTTTAGATTACTTATCTACAATATAATATATGGTAAACTAGTATTAGTAACCAATCAACACATTTAAGGCACTTAATTTCACCCAAAACAGTAACCGGGCAGCAACTATTACTCTATCAAACAAGGGTGTTATTTTAACCCTTTTGTTCCTCCAATTACACCCACATACCAGATAAGTTCTTATAAGGTTCACCAAAACAACCTCGACTTCATTACACATTCCAAACAATACGCAAAATAGATTGGACAGCAAACATTAGTTCGGTGGTGTATCACCACATCTTTCTTCTATAATTCATTACAAGCTCATCACCCCTTTATCCAACTTCAACCTGGCAGCCCATAACATATACATACAAAACAGTCCACAAAACAGTCCCAAACCCCTTTCATTGTAGTAATCAATTATTGATCTCATCATCTCTTGAGTTCTCAATAACAAGACATCCATAATCCCCTCTCAAATTCATATATAAGAAAAATAAAATGGGGCAGTCACCGTACCTCAAATCAGCAACTTATCCTTTTAATTGAACTCTTCAAAAGCTTGAACTTTCCTTCACACTTAAACCAAAGAAGAATAAAAAAGTTCCTCAATAACAAGGAAACATGAACAACCAGCTTGTTCTATAATTAGCCATATACTTACAGCCAAACACTTATAACTTGTTTCCCTAATCTCCCATGAGATAATTAAACAAAATCTTAAGTGTTTTTCACTTACCTTGGGCTGCAAAGGGGAGGGTTTCTTCAAGAACCCTAGAAGGAAACATAGGGCTGCTGCTCTTGTTGTTTTGAAGAGAGTAGAGAGAATTGCTGAAATATGCTCTTTTTTTGTGACTTAAAAATGAAGTAAAGTGACCAGCAACTTGGCCTTTTAAAGGCCCTATCTTGTCCACCTCCTTAGCTGTATTTTGGACCATAAAATTGGTTAAATTGGTCCAAGTAGGTGATGCACCTACTTAAGGGTCTAAGCTGCTAAAACTTCAAAGTAGGTGATGCACCTACTTGCATAATTTCTTATTGGGCTCAATTATATTTGGGCCTTGGCAGATTGGTGTGTTGGGTCACTTATCCATTTTCTTTGTTTTTGTTTGTTCAATTTGGCCCAAATGAGAATATTAGCATAGACCCAAATCATATCCATAGCCATGGGTCCATTAATTTGATTCAAACAACTTAAGTAGGTTACTCACCTACTAGCTTAAATAAGTCAAGCAAGCACCTCAATATTTTGCTCCATTTTCAGCTTCTAACCCCTTTAGTCTAACCTTCAACTTATGCACACTTGGTCACTTTAAACTTTAGATTCCAATACTAGCTTGCGATTCAAAGTTTAAATAGTTAACTTAACGTTAGCTTAGTCGCATCACACTAAACTATACAGGCTGTTTCTATAATTCAATCTACACCATTAATAATTGCATAACAAATCTCATCCGTTACCTATACCATATGACCATACCAGGTTCCATATAATTAGAATAAGTACAAGCAAGTTACGGGATATTACATCCTTCCCCCCTTAGAAACATTCGTCCGTGAATGTTAGCATAACTATCCATCCAAAACAAGTTCAAGCCTAAGTTAATATCCCTATTACTATAAAGTACCTATATATTTTTCACTTACTTGTTATTGTTCCAATTCAGCATCTTGGACTTTTTCTTCGTATTTGAACAAATGGGGGTACTTGGATTTCATCGCTTCTTCAGCTTCCCACGTGATCTCTTCTACTTGTTGGTTCCTCCAAAGCACTTTTACAGAAGCTATTTCTTTATTCCACAACTTCTTAACCTGTCGATCTAGAATAGCAATAGGTATTTCCTCGTAGGTGAGATCTTCTGTAATTTGTACATCTTCAGTAGGGGTAGTATGAGATGAATCTCCAATACATTTTCTAAGCATTGAGACGTGAAATACTGGATGAACTGTTGAGAGCTCTGGGGGTAGATTTAATTCATAAGCAACTTGTCCAAACTTTCGAGTAATCTGGTATGGGCCTATATAACGTGGACTTAATTTTCCTTTCTTACCAAATCTCATAACCCCCTTCATTGGTGACACCTTCAAGAATACCCAATCACCTATAGCAAACTCTAGCCCCCTTCTCCTAACATCCGCATATGACTTATGTCTGCTTTGGGCTGTTTCTAGTCGCTGTTGGATCACCTTAACCTTTTCCATAGCTTGATGAACAAGATCTGGCCCGAATAAGACAGTTTCACCCATTTCAAACCATCCAATGGGTGATCTACACTTTCTTCCATACAAAGCTTCATATGGTGCCATTTTGATACTTGAATGATAGCTATTATTGTAGGCGAACTCAATGAGAGGTAGATGATCATCCCAACTACCTTTAAAGTCCAATACACAAGCTCGTAGCATATCTTCAATTGTTTGAATGGTACGTTCTGCTTGTCCATCCGTTTGAGGGTGAAAAGCTGTACTTAGATTCACTTGTGTCCCCAAATTTCTTTGAAAAGACTTCCAAAAATTTGCAGTAAATTGAGCTCCTCGATCCGATATAATAGAGATTGGAACTCCATGTAGTCGAACTATCTCTTTAATATATAACTTGGCATATTCTTCAACTGTGTAAGTGGTCCTAACCGGTAGAAACTGTGCTGATTTGGTAAGCCTATCAACTATCACCCATATGGAATCAAACCTTCGAAATGTATGAGGCAAACCAGTGACGAAATCCATGTTGATCATGTCCCACTTCCAGATTGGAAGATCCATACATTGCATATAACCCCCGGGCTTCTGGTGCTCTACTTTAACTCTTTGATAATTTGGACATTCGGCTACAAAGTTTGCAATGTTCTTCTTCATGTCACCCCACCAATACATCCCTCTCAAATCATGGTACATTTTTGTTGACGCTGGATGGATAGAATACCTTGAATGATGTGCTTCTATCATAATCCACTTTCTTAGCCCATCTATATCAGGTACACACAATCTGTTTTGGGACCGAAGTACCCCTTCTTGCGTAAGCTTAAATGCCTTTGTCAACCCACATTGCACATTTTCCTTAAGCCGTAATAAAATAGGATCTGCATATTGTTTCTTTTTTACTTCAGTTATTAATGAAGATTTTGCTGTATTATGCACAATAAACCCTTCATCTGGAGTTTCAAGAAGACGAACCCCCAAATTGGCTAATTGGTGTAGATCCTTAGTCATCCCTTGTCTTTCTATAGATGGCTCCATAGCTTTGCGACTTAACGCATATGCCACCACATTTGCTTTTCCCGGATGATATAAGATATCAACATCATAGTCTTTTAATAATTCAAGCCATCGTCGCTGCCTCAAATTCAAGTCCTTCTGGTTAAAGATATACTGCAAACTCTTATGGTCAGTGTATATGTTAACATGAATCCCGTACAGGTAGTGACGCCATATCATTAAGGCAAATATAACCGCTGCTAGCATGTGTTGGATAAATTTTCTCATGTGGCCGCAATTGTCTCGAGGCATATGCTATGACTTTACCATGCTGCATCAATACACACCCTAACCCAATTCTTGAAGCATCACAATACACTGTATACCCCTCTGTGCCTTCTGGAAGCACCAATACGGGTGTAGAAGTCAACTTATTCTTCAGATCTTGGAAACTTCTTTCGCATGCATTATTACATTGAAACTTGGATGCTTTGTGTGTTAGCTTTGTTAAAGGTGCAGAAATTGAAGAAAATCCTTCCACAAACCTTCTATAATAACCTGCCAACCCAAGGAAATTACGAACCTCTGTAGGCGTTATAGGTCTTGGCCAGTTCTTCACGGCTTCTATCTTTTGAGTATCAACCATTATTCCTTCATCAGATACAATATGACCTAAGAATGCCACAGATTTTAACCAAAACTCACACTTAGAGAACTTTGCAAATAGCTTACGATCACGAAGAATCTGCAACACCTATCGTAAGTGATTGGCATGGTCCTCATTTGATCTCGAATAAACCAGAATATCATCTATAAAAACTATCACAAACACATCCAAGAATGTCTTGAACACCCTATTCATCAAATCCATAAAAGCTGCAGGTGCATTAGTTAGCCCAAAGGACATGACTAGGAATTCGTAATGACCGTACCGTGTTCGAAAAACTGTCTTGGGTATGTCACTCTCTTTGACCCTCATTTGGTGGTAACCAGATCGTAAATCAATCTTTGAAAACCATTTGGCGCCATGCAACTTATCAAATAAGTCGTCAATTCTCGGAAGGGGATATTTGTTCTTAATAGTCACCTTGCTCAGTTTTCTATAGTCAATACACATTCTTAACGATCCATCCTTCTTGCGCACAAATAACACTGGTGCGCCCCAAGGGGAGACACTAGGCCTTATGAATCCTTTTTCTAGCAAGTCTTTCAATTGCTCTTTCAACTCCCGTAATTCTGCAGGGGCCATTCTATATGGAGGAATTGAGATTGGTTGAGTATCTGGGACCACATCAATACCAAACTCCACCTCTCGTTCTGGAGGCAAACTCGGAAGATCTTCAGGAAATACATCGGGAAATTCACTTACCACCGGAATAGTTGGAAGAGTTGGTGTCTCTGCATTTGTATCCTTCACTCTAACCAGATGACATATGTAACCCTTTGAAATCATCTTTTTCGCCTTAAAATAAGAAATAAATTTACCTATTGGCGCACCAATATTGACTCTCCATTCTAGGACTGCTTCTCTTGGGAAATGGAAACACACCCTCTTAGTTCGGCAATCTAATATGGCATAACAAGAGGCCAACCAATCCATACCCATATAGCATCAAAATCTACCATTTATAACTCAACCAAGTCAGCCATTGTATCACGACCGCAAATAGTTATTATACAATTTCGATACACTCTCTTAGCTATAACAGATTCACCAATTGGAGTAGATACTTCAAATGGCTTAACTAGTAGTTCTGGTGTTTTTTTGAACTTTTTAGCAACCAATGGAGTGACATATGATATTGTAGAACCCGGATCAACTAATGCATAGACATCAAGCGAAAAGATGGACAATGTACCTGTAACCACATCTAGAGAAGCCTCTGAATTTTGTCGATCTACTAAAGCGTATGTACGATTTTGAACTCTACTAGAGCTAGTTGTTCCTTTAGCACCTCTACCACGACCCATAGGTTGTACACCCCTACCTGAATAAGGCACCGATGATGATGATGCAACGGCTGATCCAGTAGGTCGTGCCACACCACCTATGCCCCTTTGAGGGCATTCTCTCATCATATGTCCTGACATACCACACCAAAAGCAAGCATTTGTTCCGAGCCGACATGCGCCTAAATGAATCTTTCCACATTGTCTACATGACTGTCGAGGAGGCCTTAATTGGCTCATAATCCCTTTTTCTTGATACCCTATTGTTCGCGAACTCTGACTCTCATTTCTTTGACCAAACTGGTTACCTTTAGACCCTTGAAATTGTAATGGAGCACTATCTGTAGAATAAGAAGATAATGTCCTAGGTGGTCTATTAGAAAACCGAGGCCTAAACTCTCCTTGGGATGCCATAAACTGTCCTATAGATCTAGGCCTCTTGGAATACCCCCTTTCTAACTCTTGTGTTCTTCTTCTTTGCCTCTGATCCTCCATTTTTTGTGCAAATGCTTGTATCCTTGCTATATCCATGTCCTTGTTCAAAGCAACAATGGTACAATCTCTAACCAGATATAGATCCAATCTATCCACATACCGATGAACTCTATCATCCATTGTAGCCACAACATTAGGAGCATACCTAGCCAAAGAGTTAAACCGAAGGCTGTACTCCCTCACACTCATATTTCCTTGGCGAAGATTCAGGAATTGATCTGCACGGGCTTCTCGAATCTCATATGGAAGGTAATGATCAAGAAATGCCTCTATGAACTATTTCCAAGTGGCTGGAGGTGCATCGATACCCCTAGATCATTTCCAGTCTTCATACCACAATATAGCCTCCCCCTTGAATCTATATGCTGCTAGCTCAACTGTCTTTTTTCCCGACACATGCATAACATCTAGAACCCTTTGGATTTGATCAATAAAGTCCTGTGGGTCTTCATTAAGATCTGATCCGGTGAAGGTAGGAGGATCCAATTTGAGAAAATCCTGCGTTCGTAGGCTAGCTGCCCTATCTGTACCACTAGAACCTGTAGTTGGAATGGCTTGTCCTTGAGCTTGTCCAGAAACTATACGAGCCAACAATTGTACTGCACTCCTTAAATCTTGATCTGCAGCATTGGTAGGTAGTTCTGAGGATGCAGTTCTTCTCCTTCTTAGCTCTTCTGGAGAAGGAAGGGTAGGAGAAGTTTGGGACACAAACTCAGCTTGAGCCTCACTTTGATTAGCTCGTCTAGGTGGTGACTTGCTAGTCCCCTCCCCAGCAGCGTCGTCTATCCGCCTACCTGTATTCTTACTCCTTCTTGTAACCGGCATCTTTACTATAATAAGAGGGAAAAAAATAAATAGGTTCAATGGTTAAATATGACAACCTACAACATAGGCTCTATTGCACGATCTAAGATATGAATAAAAGAGAAAACCCCTAAATGTCACATAGCCTCCAATTTATAGATGTGGTGCACAACACGCCCATAAACAGGACTCTATATAGACACGACTTTGTAAACACCCTAGGACGACTGCTCTGATACCACTTTTGTCACGCCTCAAATCCTATTGGGGCGGACAGGCACCCGTAGCCGTAAAGGCCCGAGAGAACCAATTCATGACCTTATACTTCCCATGCATGTAACTGTAACAACAAAATGTTCTGACGACATAATATTATGCATCGATGAAATTGAGTACACATGCACTCGCAAAACTGATATGTACAACACTTGGCCGGTGGGGCTACCATGTCTAAAATCAGGACACTACCATAACTTTACATTAGTCTACAAAGACTCTAAAAGATACATAGACTTAGCCAGGGTCGGGACAAACCCCCGCCCTACTCTAGACTTACTGTACAATACCAAAATATCTAGAGCAGACTTGGAAAGCCCTGAATCAACCTGGAGCTCACCAATAGTCCCTGAATAACCTGCATTCCTACTAGGGAGTTGTATGAGCTGAAGTGCCTCTGCCTGTAGCATGAAATGCAGGTCCCCCGTGAGGGACATCAGTACGAAAATATGTACTGAATATGTAAGGCGGAAAGTAGCAACACACTTGATACAAAAGCTCAATAGAAATCCGATACAAGTGTATAAGGAGTACTAGTAGACAACCTTTATAAATACTTGTGGGACAATGTACATTACATTCTTTCTTCATTTTACCTTCTTACTTCATAATCTTTGTAATCCATATAACGCAAATGACCAGCTGATCAGTGGTAAAAAAAATATTAATTAGGATCGGCCCATGCTAGGCTTACGCCCCTGAGCTGCCACCTATAAAAAGATTGGGATCGGCCCATGCTAGGCTTATGCCCCTGAGCTGCCACCCACAAATAAAGGTATCGAGATTGGCCCATGCTAGGCAAGTTCCCCTAAGCTGCCACTCGTCATTTTACAGATTGCAATACTTAGTTTATTAGCCTTTGAGATTGTTACCTTGGTGGTCATCACATTATGATACCTTGAACCAGTAATACACTAATAAGAGACATGTAAATAGACACTTAACGCAACAACAATGAGCTAGGGAGCTGTTGGCACACAAATAAAGTGTTTAGGAGCTGAAATAACACATGGGTCTTATTTGAACAAACGGAGAACTCCTGAAATTTTCTAGTGAAGATAGACGCGCAGATTTAATAATAAGCACGTATTGAGATGTTCTAATGCGTTAGAGAGTGGGAACAAGGTCATTGGATACATGGAGGGTAATGTGTTGCCATTATGCATCACTTTGTTATAGGATAACCTCAGAAAATTGCTTGATGGAACAATTGTACGATTTCATGCCAAAGAGTGTGAAATAGAGTATGCCTTACATACCTGGTTATTTGATTCCGAAACTAACCCAACTTGACTTCTAGCCTTTTAGATTACTTATCTACAATATAATATATGGTAAACTAGTATTAGTAACCAATCAACACATTCAAGGCACTTAATTTCACCCAAAACAGTAACCGGGCAGCAACTATTACTCTATCAAACAAGGGTGTTATTTTAACCCTTTTGTTCCTCCAATTACACACACATACCAGATAAGTTCTTATAAGGTTCACCAAAACCACCTCGACTTCATTACACATTCCAAACAATACGCAAAATAGATTGGACAGCAAGCATTAGTTCGGTGGTGTATCACCACATCTTTCTTCTATAATTCATTGCAAACTCATCACCCCTTTATCCAACTTCAACCTGGCAGCCCATAACATATACATACAAAACAGTCCATAAAACAGTCCCAAACCCCTTTTATTGTAGTAATCAATTATTGATCTCATTATCTCTTGAGTTCTCAATAACAAGACATCCATAATCCCCTCTCAAATTCATATATAAGAAAAATAAAATGGGGCAGTCACTGTACCTCAAATCAGCAACTTATCCTTTTAATTAAACTCTTCAAAAGCTTGAACTTTCCTTCACACTAAAACCAAAGAAGAAGAAAAAAGTTCCTCAATAACAAGGAAACATGAACAACCAGCTTGTTCTATAATCAGCCATATGCTTACAGCCAAACACTTATAACTTGTTTCCCTAATCTCCCATGAGATAATTAAACAAAATCTTAAGTGTTTTTCACTTACCTTGGGCTGCAAAGGGGAGGGTTTCTTCAAGAACCCTTAAAGGAAACATAGGGCTGCTGCTCTTGTTGTTTTTAAGAGAGTAGAGAGAATTGCTGAAATATGCTCTTTTTTGTGACTTAAAAATGAAGTAAAGTGACCAGCAACTTGGCCTTTTAAAGGCCCTATCTTGTCCACCTCCTTAGCTGTATTTTGGACCATAAAATTGGTTAAATTGGTCCAAGTAGGTGATGCACCTACTTAAGAGTCTAAGCTTCTAAAACTTCAAAGTAGGTGATGCACCTACTTGCATAATTTCTTGTTGGGCTCAATTATATTTGGGCCTTGGCAGATTGGTGTGTTGGGTCACTTATCCATTTTTTTTGTTTTTGTTTGTTCAATTTGGCCCAAATGAGAATATTAGCATAGACCCAAATCTGATCCATAGCCATGGGTCCATTAATTTGATTCAAACAACTTAAGTAGGTTACTCACCTACTAGCTTAAATAAGTCAAGCAAGCACCTCAATATTTTGCTCCATTTTCAGCTTCTAACCCCTTTAGTCTAACCTTCAACTTATGCACACTTGGTCACTTTAAACTTTAGATTCCAATACTAGCTTGCGATTCCAAGTTTAAATAGTTAACTTAACGTTAGCTTAGTCGCATCACACTAAACTATACAGGCTGTTTCTATAATTCAATCTACATCATTAATAATTGCATAACAAATCTCATCCGTTACCTATACCATATGACCATACCAGGTTCCATATAATTAGAATAAGTACAAGCAAGTTACGGGATGTTACACCTTGATTCGAGCTTTGGCCACTTGGCAGCACTATTTGTGCCCCAAGGAGTTCGTGATCCGAACGGACCATGAATCCTTGAAGGATCTTCGGGTACAAGACAAGCTTAACAAGTGGCATGCAAAATTGATTGAGTTTCTTGAAACCTTCCCTTATGTTATTCAATACAAAAAGGGTAAGGACAAGTAGTAGCCAATGCGTTGTCTAGAAAACATGTTCTTGTGTCAATATCTTGGAACCAAGTTGTTATTCTCTACATCTTGCCACCCACAAACTGATGGTCAAACGGAAGTGGTAAATAGGACTTTAGGTGCTATGCTCCGTTCCACGGTAAAAGGAAAATTGACTTCTTGGGAGGAACACCTACCATTAATTGAGTTTGCATATAACCGTGTCATACACTCAAGTACGGGAATGACTCCTTTTGAGTGCATATATGGCCTCAACCCCCTTACCCCTTTGGATTTTAATTCCTTTGCCCAGTGATGTTATAATTAACTTAGATGGAAGCAAGCGGGCAGATTCAATGAAGAATTTACATGAGAAGGTGCGGCTTCGACTAGAGAAGAAAAATCAAGACATTGCAAGGAGAGTCAACAAGGGGAGAAAGAAACTCATTCTTGAATCGGGAGATTGGGTGTGGGTTCACCTTAGAAAGGATAGGTTTCCATCTCAAAGAAAGTCCAAATTAATGCCAAGAGGCGATGGTCCATTCCAAGTACTTGAACGGATCAATGATAATGCCTACAAGATTGACCTTCCCCCGGAATACCAAGTGCACAACACTTTCAACGTGTGCGATCTTTCTCTAGTGGATGCGGTTGAGGATGACCAAATGCTGAATTTGAGGTCAAACTCAAGATGGAGAGGATGATATGGGTGTACAAAGCTGTCCAATACGTTCTCGACCATTCACACGAAGTCAAGCTCGGGAGTTACAAAAACTACAAGCCATGTTTATGCAAATGGCTGAGTGTGAATTGGTACTTGATCCGCCAAAGAGCTTCAACATTTTTAAGTGTGAAAATGAGCCTTGAAGTGTAATAAATTACTCTCTAAGGGCACCCCATGACTGAAGGGGAAGGTCATTTGTCCTTCATTTTGTGTGTAATATAAATAGATGCTATTAGGGTTATTTTCAACACTTAGTTCATTCTTCATATTTCACAACAACAAGTCTTGTAACATCGAATATTTCTCTCTCTTGTTCTTGAGAGTAGAACCTGAAATCTATCCAACAAGTGTAGTTACACTTGTGTTGTTTCTTGGCTAGAAACTTGAGATCTTGAGTTTCATGAGTTCCTCTTGGTCTAAAGTAAGAACTTGGTACTGAAATATTTTGGTCTTAGGGTCCTTTCTTCAAGTTAGGGTTCATAGATTCTAAAATATCTTTGTGTCAAGTTACTATATTTCATTTTGTACTCTTGAAACTTTGCAGTAACTTAGTGAAGCTGTGTGGGGCTGATTTTCGATTCACTATAGTTATTGCCATTTGTTATTCTTGTTGTTAACATTGTACTCCTTGTAATCTATCATCTTGTGTTGTTGAACCATTGTTTAATGTTATTGTTATCTTCTTGTTCTCCTTGTGTAGTTTTGGTGTTGGTATTCCTTCAAAATTTTGTGATTGTTCTTGTCTTCACATATTGGAGTTGTTATCTTCAAGCTCTCAGAATTGTAGTGTGTTTGGACTGATTTTGTAGAAGATTTGATATGCTCCAAGTTAGTAGTGTATCACTATAATAAGAGGAAAAAAAATAGGTTCAATGGTTAAATATGACTTCACCTGTATAGGCTCTATTGCACGATCTAAGATATGAAGAAAAAGAGACAACCCCTAAATGTCACATAGCCTCCTATTTATAGATGTGGTGCTCAACATGCCCATAAACAGGTCTCTATATAGACACGACTTTGTAGATGATACAAAATCAAACCAACAACACCAAGAGCTTCAAGTAGGCTCGTATTTCAGTCCAACAACACAAGAATAACAAGTTTAAGTTTCGGTTTTTCAGCCCACAACACAAGAACAACAAGATAGATAACAATGCTAGTGAATCGAAAAGAGCCCCACACGGCTTCACTAGACTTTAAGATAACAAAATCAACAACAACAACAAGATAAAGAAAGATAGATAACTTGACATATAACATTCAAGAAACTAAGAACCCTAACATCAAGAGAGGACCCTAAGTCTAATGAATATAAACACCAAGTTCTTACGAGGACAAAGAGGCACTCAACGACCTCAAAACCCTTGTTTCTAGCCAAAGAGACAACACAAGTATCCCTCTACTTGTGAGATAATAGGGGCGGCTTCTATGAGTGGAAGAGAGAGGAAATGTTTAGTGTTTTAGGTTGCAAAAATCAGCATTCAAAAACTAAGGGATGACTCTCTAACATGTTCTATTTATACTACAAACAGAAGGGGTAAAATGACCCATCCGCCCTTGCTTCTTGTGCCAACCTTGGAGAGTAGTTTGTTACACATTAGGACCTCTCTTCACACATAAAAACGTTTAGGTCCTTGGTTGGTTCAATCACCAACTCACAAACGGCCATTTGCATGAACAAAGCTTGGAGTTTTTGTAATTCCCGAGCTTGGCTTCGGGTGAAAGGCCGTGTACCTGTGGAGGCTGCCCTAACCGTATCATCCTCTCCATATTGAGAGGAATTTGACCTCAAATTCGGCATTTGGTCATCTTCAACCGCATCCACGAGGGAGAGATCGCCAACGTTGAAAGTGTTGTGCACTTGATATTCCGGTGGAAGGTCAATCTTGTAGGCGTTGTCATTGATTCTCTCAAGTACTTGGAAAGGACCATCACCCCTTGGCAGCAATTTGGACTTCCTTTGAGCTGGAAACCGATCCTTTCGAAGATGCACCCTCACCCAATCTCTGTGTTCAAGCACAAGCCTTCTTCTCCCTTTGTTTACCCTTTTTGCAATCTCTTGGTTCTTCTTTTCAAGCTTGATCCGCACCGTCTCATGCATTTTCTTCATTGCCTCGGCTCTTTTATTTCCATCTAAGCTGGTCATGAGATCACTAGACAAAGGAGTGAGATCTAAAGGGGTAAGGGGATTCAGGCCGTAAACACATTCAAAGGGAGTCATTCCCGTGCTCGAATGTATTACCCGGTTGTATGCAAATTCCACCAAGGGTAGGTGATCTTCCCATGAAGTCAGTTTACCTTTAACCATAGAACGTAGCATAGACCCCAAGGTTCTATTTACTACCTCCGTTTGGCCATCGGTTTGTGGGTGACAAGAAGTGGAGAAAAGTAACTTCATTCCAAGCCTACCCCACATGGACTTCCAAAAGAGACTTAGGAACTTGGAGTCCCTATCGCTCACAATAGTCCTCGGTACCCCGTGAAGCTTTACAACATGTGCAACAAATAATGAAGCTACACTACGAGCATCCTCGATTTTAGCACATGGAATAAAATGAGCCATTTTAGAGAATCTATCAACAATAACAAAAATGCTATCTCGGCCCTTTCTAGTCCTTGGCAGCCCCAAAACAAAATCTATCGAAATGTCCAACCAATGCCTAAGGGGAGTAGGGAGTAGGGAGTTGGGTGTATAATCTTTGAGGTAGGAGATGAGATTTCGCACTCCGGCAGGCCACGCATTGACTACAAATTTTAGTGACGTCTTTGCGCATTTTGGGCCAATAGAAGTTCTCCTCTAAGATTCTGAGGGTCTTGTCTACCCCATCAATTTCGAAGACAAGGTAGCAACAAGCATATGCTTCCTAGACAAGGCATCGACAACAACATTTTCCTTTCCCCTTTTGTAATGAATTACATAAGGGAAAGTCTCGATGAACTCAATCCACTTAGCATGACGCCTATTCAACTTGTCTTGGCTCTTAAGGTGTTTCAACGACTCATGATCCGTTCGTATCACAAACTCCTTAGGCCACAAATAATGTTGCCAATTTTCCAAGGCTCTAACAAGGGCGTACAACTCCAAATCATAAGTTGAGTAATTAAGAGTTGCCCCTTTGAGCTTTTCACTGAAATAAGCAACGGGCTTACCTTCTTGTATCAAAACAGCCCCGATGCCAACCTTACTAGCATCAGACTCTACTTCAAACATCTTATCAAAATTGGGCAATTGCAATAAAGGCGCAGAGATGAGCGTAGCTTTCAAGGCCTCAAAAGCCCTAGCCTGCTCATCACCCCATTTAAAGGGTCCGTCCTTTCTAATTGCCTCGGTCAAGGGGGCTGCTATGGAACTAAATCCTTTGACAAACCTCCTATAAAAGCTTGCCAACCCGTGGAAACTTCGGATTTCTCCAATAGTTTTTGGGGTCGGCCAACTTCGAATAGAGTCTATCTTGGAATCGTCCACTTCCACACTCCTTGAGCTCACGACAAAACACAAGAATATAACTTTATCAACACCAAAAGAACACTTCTCCATGTTGGCATACAACTTCTCCTTTCGGAGCACATCAAACACACATCTCAAATGCATTACATGATCATCAATAGATTTACTATACACCAACACATCATCAAAGTAAACCACCACAAACTTTCCAATATAAGGCTTCATTACATGATTCATTAGCCTCATAAATATTCTAGGAGCATTGGTAAGGCCGAAGGGCATGACCAGCCACTCATATAGACCGAATTTGGTCTTGAATGCGGTCTTCCACTCGTCACCGGGTTGCATGCGAATTTGGTGATAGCCGCTCCTAAGGTCCACTTTAGAAAACAAACAAGATCCGTGGAGCTCATCTAACATATCATCTAGTCTAGGGATTGGATGACGATACCTTATCGTGATTTTGTTGATGGCTCTACAATCGACGCACATGCGCCAAGTTCCATCCTTCTTTGGTACAAAAAGCACCCGAACAGCACACGGACTCATGCTTTCCTTGATGTATCCCTTGTTGAGAAGCTCCTCAACTTGTCTTTCAAGCTCCTTAGTGTCCATGGGATTGCTCCTATAGGCCGGTTTGTTTGGAAGTTGTGAACCCGGCACCAAATCAATTAGGTGCTCAATTCCCCGAAGTGGGGGCAATCCTTGCGGATGTTCTTGAGGAAATACATCTTCATACTCCTGCAACACACAAGAAATCAAAGGGGAAATGGAAGAATTAGTGGGGTTAGTATTAAAACAATGGGCCAAAAGTAACATCGGCTTGTTTTCATCATGGTCCACGAAGAGTTCTTTCCTCCTAGCCAACATCACTACGTTTTCCATCTCCCTTGTCGTTGGGATCGCCTCGGATGTCCCTACTTCCTCACCTACGGCATCCCCCCCTTTTCTCCCTTTCCGGATTCCTTCCCCTTTCCCTTTAACTCTCTCATCTTTTGATGCCACTCATTTACTTGGGAGGGTGAAAGAGGGTGAAGTGTGACCTTTCGGCCATCCTTCTCAAGTGTATACCGGTTGGACCTCCCATTGTGCTTAGTATACCTATCATATTGCCATGGCCTACCTAACAACAAGTGACATGCTTGCATTGGGATCACGTCACAAAGCACTTCATCGTGGTAGTTTCCCACCTTAAACCGAATCACACATTGCCTTGTGACCTTCAATTCACCACAATCGTTCAACCATTGTAGCTTGTAAGGACTAGTGTGTAGTGTAGTTGGTAGCTTCAAGAAATTTACCATAGCATGGCTCGCAACATTTGTACAACTACCACTATCAATCACCAAGGTACACACACTCCCCTTTACAAGACACTTAGTATGGAATAGATTTTCCCTTTGACTCGGGTCTTCCATCGCCTTACTAATCATGACACGTCTAACCACAAAGTTTGGAACCACACACTCCCCTTCTTGTGGATAGACATCTTCACTACCATCTAATTCATCATCATTCGGCCCATTTTCAGCTCCCTCTCCATCTTGAGGCTCGGCCTCATCCTCCCCCCTTTCGGAAACCTCCTCCTCACCAAGGTAGTACACTTTCCCTTCTCGTAGGATCACATTGCGCTGGTTCGGACATTCATTGGCCTTATGCCCCCAACCTTGGCACTTGAAGCATTGGAACCCCTTTGGGTTGGGATATTTGTGAGCCTCCGGTTTCGGAGGGAACTTAGGGACTGTTTTGGACTCGGGCAGCTTCGTAGGGGCGGGTTGGTCCTTGTTTTTGGGCCAACCCGAGGGGGTTTGTACCCTTTCCTTGAAGGCTGATCTCTCCTTAAGTTCCCTTTCAATCTCTAGGGCCGCTTGGAATATACCGTCAATGGTTTCAAACCGGTGAAGGGTCAAATGAGTGGAGATCTCTTTGTTCAACCCACACTTGAACCGGATGATGTCGTGGCTGATTTGCTCCCCACGATGATAAGGTTTCAACATGAGTTGTTGGAACTCGT
The DNA here is from genome assembly GCA_030864225.1 of Capsicum baccatum var. pendulum. Lineage (NCBI taxonomy): Eukaryota > Viridiplantae > Streptophyta > Magnoliopsida > Solanales > Solanaceae > Capsicum > Capsicum baccatum. The sequence goes on along the minus strand of CM061554.1, from coordinate 104,208,633 downwards.
CAAAATAGGCCATCACACTCTTGCCTCCTTGCCGCAAGCCATATAATCTAGCGAACAACTCATGACGATATCTCTCGGGAAGGTATCGTTGTCTCATCAAATACCTCAACCGATTCCAAGGTGGTGGCTGCCCATCCACTAATTCATTACCAAAACGTTTAACATACTCCCACCAAGTGTTAGCATAGCCCTCGAGGTGAGCTATAGCGTAGCAACTCTTTTTTTCTTCAAAGATGTCATTAACTTGGAAAACTTTGTCACAAGCCGATTCCCAAGTTAAGTAGGTCTCGGGGTCACTTTCACCCTTAAAGATGGGTAGGCTCAACTTGATGGTGTTGATTCCTACGTCTCTCTCTTGGTGTTGGTTTCCCCTATCTCCATAACCCCGGTATCTCCTAGGTTCTCCTTGACCCCCTCTTAAATCCTCCTCCCTCATATAAGCATCATCAAAGGCTCCATCTCCTTCATACTCCTCTCTACCGTATCCTTCAAAGTGGGCTGGCCGGCCTTGGCCGTTTTGATTCGGAGGATTTGGAATTTGCGGTCTTTGGGTTAATGGAGCTTGGAATGGAGGGTTCGGATTTAGTGGAGGTACTTGGCGTCCAAATCCCTCTTGTGGCATTGGAGGGGCTTGGAAATGTAGTGGTCTAGTGGAGTCTCGGTTTGGAGGAAAATAGGTAGTTTGGCTTGCGGTATTAATTGGAGCTTGGGGTGCATTTAGCATTTGGTGGACTGTTTCGGGGGTGATGGTTGCGGAGGAGGTCCTATCATGACCATTGGTAGATACATGTAGAGGAGTAGAAGGACGAGAGTTCCTTTGACTCTCCACTTGTTCTAATCTCCCACTAATAGTCGACACTTTGATACGGTTAGGGCAGCCTCCACAGGTACACGGCCTTTCACACGAAGCCAAGCTCAGGAATTACAAAAACTCCAAGCTTTGTTCATGCAAATGGCCGTGTGTGAGTTGGTGATTGAACCAACCAAGGACCTAAACATTTTTATGTGTGAAGAGAGGTCCTAATGTGTAATAAACTACTCTCCAAGGTTGGCACAAGAAGCAAGGGCGGATGGGTCATTTTACCCCTTTTGTTGTAGTATAAATAGAACATGTTAGAGAGTTAGTCTTTAGTTTTTTGAATGCTGATTTTGTAACCTAAAAACACCAAAACATTTCCTCTCTCTTCCACTAATAGAAGCCGCCCCTATTACCTCACAAGTAGAGGGATACTTGTGTTGTCACTTTGGCTAGAATCAAGAGTTTTGAGGTCGTTGAGTGCCTCTTGGTCCTCGTAAGAACTTGGTGTTTATATTCATTAGACTTAGGGTCCTCTCTTGATGTTAGGGTTCTTAGTTTCTTGAATGTTATATGTCAAGTTATCTATCTTTCTTTATCTTGTTGTTGTTGTTGATTTTGTTATCTTAAAGTCTAGTGAAGCCATGTGGGGCTCTTTTTGATTCACTAGCATTGTTATCTATCTTGTTGTTCTTGTGTTGTGGGCTGAAAAACCGAAACTAAAACTTGTTGTGCTTGTGTTGTTGGACTGAAATCCGAGCCTACTTGAAGCTCTTGGTGTTGTTGGTTTGATTTTGTATCATTTGGTATCAAAGCAAGACCGGTTGTGTTCCAACATAACCCATCTTGGGGTAGCTCACGGATTAAACAAACTACACCAAAAGAATTTCTGAGAATCTGTCCATTAAAAGTTGAAACCGAGAATGATGTTGTATGTTTAGATCTAGGTGTTATTTTGCTTTTTTAGTGGGTTTCTAGTGTTGGTTTCTTTCTCACCAACACTAAAGTGTCTAGATCCAAAAGTTGAGCTTGAAAACTTGAACATTGTGTAGTGACTTGAAGTGGCCGAAATTTGTATGTTGTTGATAACAAAAAAAAAATTGGTGGTTGTGTGTTTATGTGCTAAAGAAGTTGATGAAGTTTGTTGAGGTGTTCATCTTTTGAACTTGTTCATCTTGTTGTGTGCTCAAGTGGTAAGACAAGCTATAAAGTTGTTGTGAAAGACTTGCACCCATCACCTTTTAGTCTTGTCAATCACTTTTCCCTAATTCAAGGAGCCTTGTTTTGTGAGATTAGTCAACCAAACCCCACTTTCTTGAGTTTGAAAAGGGGTGAAATTCTACAAGATTTCATTTTTCCCACCAAAACACTTTGCAAATTATAACAAGTTGTGTGAATATTAACACAAAACAAAAAAAAAAAAAGAGAGAAGAAGAACGTGTGGGACTATTGCATGCTGCCACGTCACTATAAGCTCAACTTAGGATATTCTTTGGTTGCTAATTGTTGATCCTTGGTTTCCCTTACTTGGTCCTAGAACTAATTAACAAACTAGTACCTTCCTTCTAGGTTGTCAACTAGTTCCTTGAGCCTTTTGTTCGTGTCAACGATTATTTGAGTGCTTTTATTTGTTTGAACGAATTGCTGATTTTTGACTCTAGTCCGGCAAGAATTCTTTGAGTCTTCAAACAAAAATCCATTCCGGATAAGAGCTTACTCATACCTTAAAATTCTCACGGTTACTAGCCAATTATACAACACTTGTGGAACACGAACTTGTGGTGAACTAAAGCGGATAATACCTTGGCAATGGAAGGAGCTACGTCTCATAATGTGGATACTAATGCCCTTGATTCTATGAGGGTCACTCTTGAGGCCGTTACCCGGACACTTGAAAGGTTGAATTCGGAATTTGGGGCCGTGAGAGGGGACTTGGCAGCAATAAGGGGGGAAGTGTCGACTATTAGTGGGAGATTAGAACAAGTGGAGAGTCAAAGGAACTCTCGGCCTTCTACCCCTCTACACGTATCTACCAATGGTCATGATAGGACCTCCTCCGCAACCATCACCCCCAAAACAGTCCACCAAATGCTAAATGCACCCCAAGCTCCACTAAATACCGCAAGCCAAACTACCTATTTTCCCCCAAACCGAGACTCCACTAGACCACTACATTTCCAAGCCCCTCCAATTCCACAAGAGGGATTTGGACGCCAAGTACCTCCACTAAATCCGAACCCTCCATTCCAAGCTCCATTACCCCAAAGACCGCAAATTCCAAATCCTCCGAATCAAAACGGCCAAGGCTGGCCAACCCACTTTGAAGGATACGGTAGAGAGGAGTATGAAGGAGATGGAGCCTTTGATGATGCATATATGATGAAGGAGGAGTTAAGAGGGGGTCGAGGAGAACCTAGGAGATATCGGGGGTATGGAGATAGGGGAAACCGACACCAAGAGAGAGACGTAGACATCAACACCATCAAGTTGAGCCTACCCATCTTTAAGGGTGAAAGTGACCCCGAGACCTACTTAACTTGGGAATCGGCTTGTGACAAAGTTTTCCAAGTTAATGACATCTCGGAAGAAAAGAAGAGTTGCTACGCTATAGCTCACCTCGAGGGCTATGCTAACACTTGGTGGGAGTATGTTAAACGATTTGGTAATGAATTAGCGGATGGGAAGCCACCACCTTGGTATCGGTTGAGGTATTTGATGAGACAACGATACCTTCCCGAGAGATATCGTCATGAGTTGCTCGCTAGATTATATGGCTTGCGGCAAGGAGGCAAAAGTGTGATGGCCTATTTTGACGAGTTCCAACAACTCATGTTGAAACTTGATCATCGTGGGGAGCAAATCAGTCACGACATCATCCGCTTCAAGTGTGGGTTGAACAAAGAGATCTCTACTCATTTGACCCTTCACCGGTTTGAAACCATTGACGGTATATTCCAAGCGGCCCTAGAGATTGAAAGGGAACTTAAGGAGAGATCGGCTTTCAAGGCAAGAGTACAAACCCCCTCGGGTTGGCAAAAAACAAGGACCAACCCGCCCCTACGAAGCTGCCCGAGTCCAAAACAGTCCCTAAGTTCCCTCCGAAACCGGAGGCTCACAAATATCCCAACCCAAAGGGGTTCCAATGCTTCAAGTGCCAAGGTTGGGGGCATAAGGCCAATGAATGTCCGAACCGGCGCAATGTGATCCTACGAGAAGGGAAAGTGTACTACCTTGGTGAGGAGGTGATTTCCGAAAGGCGGGAGGATGAGGCCGAGCCTCAAGATGGAGATGGAGCTGAAAATGGGCCGAATGATGATGAATTAGATGGTAGTGAAGATGTCTACCCACAAGAAGGGGAGTGTGTGGTTCCAAACTTTGTGGTTAGGCGTGTTATGATTAGTAAGGCGATGGATGACCCGAGTCAAAGGGAAAATCTATTCCATACTAAGTGTCTTGTAAAGGGGAATGTGTGCACCTTGGTGATTGATAGTGGTAGTTGTACCAATGTTGCGAGCCATGCTATGGTAAATTTCTTGAAGCTACCAACTACACTACACACTAGTCCTTACAAGCTACAATGGTTGAATGATTGTAGTGAATTAAAGGTCACAAGGCAATGTGTGATTCGGTTTAAGGTGGGAAACTACCACGATGAAGTGCTTTGTGACGTGATCCCAATGCAAGCATGTCACTTGTTGTTAGGTAGACCATGGCACTATGATAGGTCTGCTAAACACGATGGGAGGTCCAACCGGTACACGCTTGAGAAGGATGGCTGAAAGGTCACACTTCACCCTCTTTCACCCTCCCAAGTAAGTGAGTGGCATCAAAAGATGAGAGAGTTAAAGGGAAAGGGGAAGGAATCCGGAAAGGGAGAAAAGGGGGGGAATGCCGTAGGTGAGGAAGTAGGGACATCCGAGGCTGTCCCAACGGCAAGGGAGATGGAAAACGTAGTGATGTTTGCTAGGAGGAAAGAACTCTTCGTGGACCATGATGAAAACAAGCCGATGTTACTTTTGGCCCATTGTTTTAATACTAACCCCACTAATTCTTCCATTTCCCCTTTGATTTCTTGTGTGTTGCAGGAGTATGAAGATGTATTTCCTCAAGAACTTCCGCAAGGATTGCCCCCACTTCGGGGAATTGAGCACCAAATTGATTTGGTGCTGGGTTCACAACTTCCAAACAAACCGGCCTATAGGAGCAATCCCATGGACACTAAGGAGCTTGAAAAACAAGTTGAGGATCTTCTCAACAAGGGATACATCAACGAAAGCATGAGTCCGTGTGCTCTTCCGGTGCTTTTAGTACCAAAGAAGGACGGAACTTGGCGCATGTGCGTCGATTGTAGAGCCATCAACAAAATCACGATAAGTGATCTCATGACCAGCTTAGATGGACATAAAAGAGCCGAGGCAATGAAGAAAATGCATGAGACGGTGCGGATCAAGCTTGAAAAGAAGAACCAAGAGGTGGCAAAAAGGGTAAACAAAGGAAGAAGAATGCTTGTGCTTGAACCCGGAGATTGGGTGTGGGTGCATCTTCGAAAGGATCGGTTTCCCGCTCAAAGTAAGTCCAAATTGCTGCCAAGGGGTGATGGTCCTTACCAAGTACTTGAGAGAATCAATGACAACGCCTACAAGATTGATCTTCCACCGGAATATCAAGTGCACAACACTTTCAACGTTGGTGATCTTTCCCTCGTGGATGCGGTTGAAGATGACCAAATGCTTAATTTGAGGCCAAATTCCTCTCCAGATGGAGAGGATGATACGGTTAGGGCAGCCTCCACAGGTACACGGCCTTTCACACGAAGCCAAGCTCGGGAATTACAAAAACTCCAAGCTTTGTTCATGCAAATGGCCGTGTGTGAGTTGGTGATTGAACCAACCAAGGACCTAAACGTTTTTATGTGTGAAGAGAGGTCCTAATGTGTAATAAACTACTCTCCAAGGTTGGCACAAGAAGCAATGGCGGATGGGTCATTTTACCCCTTTTGTTGTAGTATAAATAGAACATGTTAGAGAGTTAGTCTTTAGTTTTTGAATGCTGATTTTGTAACCTAAAAACACCAAAACATTTCCTCTCTCTTCCACTCATAGAAGCCTCCCCTATTACCTCACAAGTAGAGGGATACTTGTGTTGTCTCTTTGGCTAGAAACACGGGTTTTGAGGTCGTTGAGTGCCTCTTGGTCCTCATAAGAACTTGGTGTGTATATTCATTAGACTTAGGGTCCTCTCTTGATGTTAGGGTTCTTAGTTTCTTGAATGTTATATGTCAAGTTATCTATCTTTCTTTATCTTCTTGTTGTTGTTGATTTTGTTATCTTAAAGTCTAGTGAAGCCGTGTGGGGCTCTTTTCGATTCACTAGCATTGTTATCTATCTTGTTGTTCTTGTGTTGTGGGCTGAAAAACCGAAACTAAAACTTGTTGTGCTTGTGTTGTGGGACTGAAATCCGAGCCTACTTGAAGCTCTTGGTGTTGTTGGTTTGATTTTGTATCACAACTACACTACACACTAGTCCTTACAAGCTACAATAGTTGAACGATTGTGGTGAATTAAAGGTCACAAGGCAATGTGTGATTCGGTTTAAGGTGGGAAACTACCACGATGAAGTGCTTTGTGATGTGATCCCAATGCAAGCATGTCACTTGTTGTTAGGTAGGCCATGGCAATATGATAGGTCTACTAAGCACGATGGGAGGTCCAACCGGTATACGCTTGAGAAGGATGGCCGAAAGGTCACACTTCACCCTCTTTCACCCTCCCAAGTAAATGAGTGGCATCAAAAGATGAGAGAGTTAAAGGGAAGTGGGAAGGAATCCGGAAAGGGAGAAAAGGGGGGGAATGCCGTAGGTGAGGAAGTAGGGATATCCGAGGCTGTCCCAACGGCAAGGGAGATGGAAAACGTAGTGATGTTGGCTAGGAGGAAAGAACTCTTTGTGGACCATGATGAAAACAAGCCGATGTTACTTTTGGCCCATTGTTTTAATACTAACCCCGCTAATTCTTCCATTTCCCCTTTGATTTCTTGTGTGTTGCAGGAGTATGAAGATGTATTTCCTCAAGAACTTCCGTAAGGATTGCCCCCACATCGGGGAATTGAGCACCAAATTGATTTGGTACCGGGTTCACAACTTCCAAACAAACCGGCCTATAGGAGCAATCCCATGGACACTAAGGAGCTTGAAAGACAAGTTGAGGAGCTTCTCAACAAGGGATACATCAAGGAAATCATGAGTCCGTGTGCTGTTCCGGTGCTTTTGGTACCAAAGAAGGACGGAACTTGGCGCATGTGCGTCGATTGTAGAGCCATCAACAAAATCACGATAAGGTATCGTCATCCAATCCCTTGACTAGATGATATGTTAGATGAGCTCCACGGATCTTGTTTGTTTTCTAAAGTGGACCTTAGGAGCGGCTATCACCAAATTCGCATGCAATCCGGTGATGAGTGGAAGACCGCATTCAAGACCAAATTCGGTCTATATGAGTGCCTGGTCATGCCCTTCGGCCTTACCAATGCTCCTAGCACATTTATGAGGCTAATGAATCATGTAATGAAGCCTTATATTGGAAAGTTTGTGGTGGTTTACTTTGATGATGTGTTGGTGTATAGTAAATCTATTGATGATCATGTAATGCATTTGAGATGTGTGTTGGATGTGCTCCGAAAGGAGAAGCTGTATGCCAACATAGAGAAGTGTTCTTTTGGTGTTGATAAAGTTATATTCTTGGGTTTTGTCGTGAGCTCAAGGGGTGTGGAAGTGGACGATTCCAAGATAGACTCTATTCGAAGTTGGCCGACCCCTAAAACTATTAGAGAAATCCGAAGTTTCCACGGGTTGGGAAGCTTTTATAGGAGGTTTGTCAAAGGATTTAGTTCCATAGCAGCCCCCTTGACCGAGGTAATTAGAAAGGACGGACCCTTTAAATGGGGTAATGAGCAGGCTAGGGCTTTTGAGACCTTGAAAGCTACGCTCATCTCGGCGCCTTTATTGCAATTGCCCGATTTTGATAAGATGTTTGAAGTAGAGTGTGATGCTAGTAAGGTTGGCATCGGGGCTGTTTTGATGCAAGAAGGTAAGCCCGTTGCTTATTTCAGTGAAAAGCTCAAAGGGGCAACTCTTAATTACTCAACTTATGATTTGGAGTTGTACGCCCTTGTTAGAGCCTTGGGAAATTGGCAACATTATTTGTGGCCTAAGGATTTTGTGATACGAACGGATCATGAGTCGTTGAAACACCTTAAGAGCCAAGACAAGTTGAATAGGCGTCATGCTAAGTGGATTGAGTTCATCGAGACTTTCCCTTATGTAATTCATTACAAAAGGGGAAAGGAAAATGTTGTTGCCGATGCCTTGTCTAGGAAGCATGTGCTTGTTGCTACCTTGTCTTCAAAATTGATGGGTTTTGAGAGCTTGCGGTCGTTGTATCCCGAGGATCCTACCTTTGCTCCTATTTTTAGGGAATGCGAAAAGTGGGGAAGGGACCGTTGGCTTAAGGAGAATGACCATTCCTCCTACTCTCGGTTCAATGGGTATTTGTTCAAGGGGAGGAGGTTGTGTGTTCCTTCTAGTTCTTGGAGGGAATTATTTGTGAGGGAGGCCCATGACGGAGGCCTCATGGGTCACTTTGGTGTAGACAAGACCCTCGGAATCTTAGAGGAGACCTTCTATTGGCCCAAAATGGGCAAAGACGTCACTAAAATTTGTAGTCAATGCGTGGCCTGCCGGAGTGCGAAATCTCATCTCCTACCTCAAAGATTATACACCCAACTCCCTACTCCCTACTCCCCTTAGGCATTGGTTGGACATTTCGATAGATTTTGTTTTGGGGCTGCCAAGGACTAGAAAGGGCCGAGATAGCATTTTTGTTATTGTTGATAGATTCTCTAAAATGGCTCATTTTATTCCATGTGCTAAAATCGAGGATGCTCGTAGTGTAGCTTCATTATTTGTTGCACATGTTGTAAAGATTCACGGGGTACCGAGGACTATTGTGAGCGATAGGGACTCCAAGTTCCTAAGTCTCTTTTGGAAGTCCATGTGGGGTAGGCTTGGAATGAAGTTACTTTTCTCCACTTCTTGTCACCCACAAACCGATGGCCAAACGGAGGTAGTAAATAGAACCTTGGGGTCTATGCTACGTTCTATGGTTAAAGGTAAACTGACTTCATTGGAAGATCACCTACCCTTGGTGGAATTTGCATACAACCGGGTAATACATTCGAGCACGGGAATGACTCCCTTTGAATGTGTTTACGGCCTGAATCCCCTTACCCCTTTAGATCTCACTCCTTTGTCTAGTGATCTCATGACCAGCTTAGATGGAAATAAAAGAGCCGAGGCAATGAAGAAAATGCATGAGACGGTGCAGATCAAGCTTGAAAAGAAGAACCAAGAGATTGCAAAAAGGGTAAACAAAGGGAGAAGAAGGCTTGTGCTTGAACCCGGAGATTGGGTGTGGGTGCATCTTCGAAAGGATCGGTTTCCAGCTCAAAGGAAGTCCAAATTGCTACCAAGGGGTGATGGTCCTTTCCAAGTACTTGAGAGAATCAATGACAACGCCTACAAGATTGACCTTCCACCGGAATATCAAGTGCACAACACTTTCAATGTTGGTGATCTCTCCCTCGTGGATGCCGTTGAAGATGACCAAATGCTGAATTTGAGGCCAAATTCCTCTCAAGATGGAGAGGATGATACGGTTAGGGCAGCCTCCACAGGTACACAGCCTTTCACACGAAGCCAAGCTCGGGAATTACAAAAACTCCAAGCTTTGTTCATGCAAATGGCCGTGTGTGATTTGGTGATTGAACCAACCAAGGACCTAAACGTTTTTATGTGTGAAGAGAGGTCCTAATGTGTAATAAAATACTCTCCAAGGTTGGCACAAGAAGCAAGGGAGGATGGGTCATTTTACCCCTTTTGTTGTAGTATAAATAGAACATGTTAGAGAGTTAGTCTTTAGTTTTTGAATGCTGATTTTGTAACCTAAAAACACCAAAACATTTCCTCTCTCTTCCACTCATAGAAGCCGCCCCTATTACCTCACAAGTAGAGGGATACTTGTGTTGTCTCTTTGGCTAGAAACAAGGGTTTTGAGGTCGTTGAGTGCCTCTTGGTCCTCGTAAGAACTTGGTGTTTATATTCATTAGACTTAGGGTCCTCTCTTGATGTTAGGGTTCTTAGTTTCTTGAATGTTAAATGTTAAGTTATCTATCTTTCTTTATCTTGTTGTTGTTGTTGATTTTGTTATCTTAAAGTCTAGTGAAGCCGTGTGGGGCTCTTTCGATTCACTAGCATTGTTATCTATCTTGTTGTTCTTGTGTTGTGGGCTGAAAAACCGAAACTAAAACTTGTTGTGCTTGTGTTGTTGGACTGAAATCCGAGCCTACTTGAAGCTCTTGGTGTTGTTGGTTTGATTTTGTATCATTGTGCCAACCTTGGAGAGTAGTTTATTACACATTAGGACCTCTCTTCACACATAAAAACGTTTAGGTCCTTGGTTGGTTCAATCACCAACTCACACACGGCCATTTGCATGAACAAAGCTTGGAGTATTTGTAATTCCCGAGCTTGGCTTCGTGTGAAAGGCCGTGTACCTGTGGAGGCTGCCCTAACCATATTTGTAGACACCCTAGGACGACTGCTCTGATACCACTTTTATCACGCCTCAAATCCTGTTGGGACGGATAGGCACCAGTAGCCGTAAAGGCCTGAGAGAACCAATTCATAACCTTGTACTTCCCATGCATGTAACTGTGACAACCAAATATTCTGACAGCATGATATTATATATCGATGAAAATAACTACACATCACACGCGACCATGTCTAAAATCAGGACACTACCATAACTTTACATTAGTCTACAAAGCCTCTAAAAATACATAGACTTAGTTAGGGTAGGGACAACCCCCCCCCCCCCCCCCCCCCCCCCGGTCCTACTCTTAACCTACTGCACAATACCAAAATATATGGAACAGAGTCGGAAAGCCTCGAATCAACCTGGAGCTCACCAATATGCACGGAATAGTCTGCGCTCCTACGAGTGAGGTGTATGAGCTAAAGTACCTGTGCCTGCAGCATGAAATGCGGGTCCCTTATGAGGGACGTCAGTACGAAAATATGTACTGAATATGTAAGGCTAAAAGTAACAACACATGATACACGAGCTCAATAAAAATCAAATACAAGTGTATATGTAGTACTAGTAGACCACCTTTATATAAACTTGTGGGACAACATACATTACGTTCCTTTCTTCATATTTACCCTTCTTACTTCATGCATAATCTTTGTAAGTCACATATAATGCAAATGACCAGCTGATCAGTGGTAAATAGAAAAATTAGGATCGGCCCATGCTAGGCTTATGCCCTTGAGCTGCCACCCACAAATAAAGGTATCGAGATTGGCACATGCTAGGCAAATGCCCCTGAGCTGCCACTCATTATTTTACAGATTTGCATTACTTAGTTTATTTAGCCTTTGAGATTGTTACTTTGCTGGTCATCACATTATGGTACCTTGAACCAATAATCTGCTAATAAGATACATATACATGGATACTTAATGCAACAACAATGAGGTAGGGAGCTATTGGAACACAAAATGAAGTGTTTAGAAGCTGAAAATACACATGGGTCTTATTTGAGTAAACGGGGAACTTCTAAATTTTTCTAGTGAAGATAGACGCGCAGATTTAATAATAAGCACGTATTGAGATGTTCTAATGCGTTAGAGAGTGGGAACAAGGTCATTGGATACATGGAGTGTAATTTTCTGTCATTATGTATCACTTTGTTATAGGATAACCTCGGAAACTTGCGTGATGGAACAATTGTACGATTTCATGCCAAAGAGTGTGAAATAGAGTATGCCTTACATACCTGGTTATTTGACTCCGAAACTAACCCAACTTGACTTCCCGCCTTTTTGATTACTTATCTATAATAGAATATATGGTAAACTAGTATCAACAACCAACCAACACATTTAGGCTACTTAACTTCATCAAAACAGTAACCGGGCAGTAAACACGTAATCTGTCAATCAAGGACATTATTTTATCCCTTTTCTCCTCCAATTTCACCCACATACCATACATGTCCTTATAAGATCACCGGAACTACCTCAGCTTCATTACACCCTCCAAACAACACACAAAACACATTGGTCAGTTAACAAGGGCATTAATTAGTTCGGTGGTGTACCACCACACCTTTCTTCTATATTTAATTCCAACCTAATTACACCCTTCTCCAATATCAACATGGCAACCCATAACATGAACATACAAAATAGTCCATAAAATAGTCCCAAATCACTCTTATTGTAGCAACCCATTATTGAACTCATCATCTCTTGAGTTCTCAATAACAACACATCCATAACTCTCTTTCAAATTTATATACAAGGAGAACCAAAATGGAGCAGTCACCTTACGTCAATTCTGCAACTTATTCCTTTAATTGAACTCTTCAAGAACTTGAACTTTCCTTCACACTTTAAACCAAAGAAGAAAAGAGAAGTTCTTTAATATCAAAGAAAAGTGAGCAGATTGCTTATTCTATATTCTGCCATATATTTATAATTAAGCACCTCTAACATATTCTCCTAATCTTCTATGAGATAATTAAAAAAAAACTAAAGTGTTTTCACATACCTTTTGCTGCAAAAGTTAGGGTTTCTCCAAGAACCCTAGAAAGGAAAATAGGGCTGCTCCTAGCTTCTTAAAAGAAAGTGGAGAGAGTTTGTGAAATGTAACCCTTCTTTATGACTTAATAATGAGGGAAATGGCCAGCAACTTCTTCTTATAAAGCCTCTATTTTTTTGGCCATTCACTTAGCTGATTTTGGACCACAAATTTAATCAAATTAGCCCAAGTAGGTGATGCACCTGCTTAAGAAGTTCGAGCAGATCAAAATGTTAAAGTAGGTGATGCACCTACTTTCTTAATTTCTTAGTTGGGCTCAATTATATTTAGGCTTTGGAAGATTTGAGCTTTGAGCCTTTTTCCCATTTTTCTTCTTCTTTTACTCACCTACTAGCTTAATTAAGTCAAGCAAGAACCTCAATATTTCCTTTCATTTCCAGCTCCTAATCACCTTAATCTAACTTACAACTTATATGCACTTGGTCACTTTAAACGTTAGATTCAAATACCAGCTTACGATCCCTAGTTTAAAATAGTCGTATTGATGTTAACTTAGTTGCATCACATTAAACTGTACGGGCAGCCTCTATTCTACACCATTAATACTTGCATAACAAATCTCATCAGTTACCCATACCATATGACCATACCAGGTTCCATATAATTAGAATAAGTACAAGCAAGATATGGGATGTTACAACGCAAGCAATAGTTGATCCTTTAGATGAAAAAATCAATTCTTTTCATAAGAATGATTTGTGTCCATGTAGTGCTAGTACTTATGATTTGAATGAGGTTCCCTTACCAAGTGACAAGAGTATTCACACACTAGTTGACCCTTGTGAAAGCCAAGGTGATTCTACATTGGTATATGAGTTGCCAACAACTTGTGAGGATGTGAATGATGATCAACCTACTCCCGAATATAGTCCACTACTTGAGCATATGTCTGGTGTGTTTAATAAGTCTCAAGTTAGTAATGATGTTGATAGAGTTGATCATGGGATTGGAGATAATTCTTTGATCATGTTGTATTATGAAAGCCATATTGATAGATTTGCCCAAAGAAACCAAGAAAAACATAATCAGATGAAGGTGACCTTGAATTACTTGAATATCTAGGAAACCCGAATTGTGATTGTTCTTGTGAACATGTTTTTGTGTGTGATCCCTTTTTGCTTCTCATGGTGAGTATCTATGGGAAAATTATTCTAAACCTAATTTGATTTCTCTCTCTTAAAGAGAAGGAGAATACTACAAGCTAACACTAATATTACAATCTGAAAATTCACTCAATTCATTAAGAACTACGGTGCCTATTTATACTATTACCAAACAAAGACTAAAATACCATTAATGAGGGGTGCTCCTTTGGAGTGTAAAAAGAAAGTCTTAAAGGACCATAATATCCCTAACAATGGGCGCCTCTTGAGTTTACAATTATAGCATGCAAGGTCCATCTTGTCTTTCAAGTAAGGCGCCTCTTGAGTGTAATGGTTCCCTTCTCCTCCTTCAACTTGCCAAGGCTTTAAAAGGCTACAAACACTTGCCAATTCTGAAGCTTGAACCTTTGACAATACCCTGTACTCTTTTATGCTCTTCATGCTTGTATCACCTAAAAAGTACGAGTGGTACCCTACAATCCATACCCAAGTCAGACTATTTGGCCAAGACATCAAGCATCATACGACTAGGTATCATTCAATCCATGCCCTAACATATGACTTGGGCGAGACTAAACCTTACCTTTGAAAGAATGTAACCTCCACTACACTACCTAACATACGAGTGAGAAGACCCCAAGTTGTATCCTAGGGTAGGAATGGTACCCTTAAGTCGTACCTTTCCTAGAAACTTCAAATAAGGGAATTTTTCTAAGGGTCCAAAGCCTAGGTGTTTCAGTTCTCCTCCACTTAGATCATTCATCCTCGAATGATGGACAAGGCAAGCATAAGCACATGTTAACACATTGGTTGAACATCATCCTAATCCTTAACAAAGTTAGAAAACAAAGATATACAGCAAGGATAATACACATGCCATGATCATTATCACTCAACCATTCATTCAATTGACTTAGGGACTCAAACCTATAGAATATCTAAACACTTGCTGAATTCAAAGTTTAGGGACTTCAACACTTTTGCCTATCAAAAACATAAATCAAGTTAAAAAGATTAACACATACCTGAAGAATGAGTTTTTGGAACGAAAAACAAATTTGGATACTTGGACTTTATGTCGTCTTCTGCCTCCCAAGTAGCTTCCTCGGACTTTTGGTTCCTCCATAAAACTATAACCAAAGCCACCTCTTTCATTCACAACTGGAAAATTTATCGATCTAAGAAACTCACTAGGACCTCCTCATAGGACAAAGAGTCCAAAATACCAACATCTTCTAAGGGAATAAATAACAGAGGATCACCCATGCATTTTCTCAACATAGAGAAATCCAAAACCGAATGAATGGAGCCCAAACTAGGAGGTAACTCTATTTCATAGGCAATATTACCAACCCTCTTCAAAATCAAATAGAGAACAATATACCAGGGACTCAACTTTTCCTTATCACCAAACCACATTACTCCCTTCCTAGGAGACACCTTTAAGAATACCCAATCACCGACAATGAATTCCAAGTCTATACATCTCACATCTGTATATGACTTTCGACAACCTTGAGAAGTTGTCAATCTATCACGAATCACCTTTACCTTCTCTAAGGCTTGGTGAATAAAATTAGAGCCAAACAGTTAATCTTTACCAACTTCATACCACCTAATAGGAGAACGACATCTCCTACCATACAACACCTTAAAAGGGGCCATACCAATGCTAAAGTGGTAACTATTATTACAAGAAAACTTAATCAAAGGAAAATAGTTGTACCAACTACCACTATAAAAAATCACATAAGAACTCAGTATATATTCCAATGTTTGGATAGTCCTCTCTGCTTGTCCATATGTCTGCGAGTGGAAAGCGATACTAAGGAATACCTTATTTCTGAAACTTTTCTAAAATGACTTCCAAAAGTGCGATGAGAATGGTGCACCATGATCCAAAATGATAGAAACTGGATAACTATTCAACTTCACAATCTCCGCAAGATACAACTTAGCATAATCCTCTACCGAATAACTAGTCCTTATTGGTAAGAAGAGAGCCGACTTGGGCATTCTATCCACAATGACCCAAATAGAATCACATAGATTTTGAGATCGTGGAAGACTGACAACAAAACCTATTTCAATCGCTTCTCACTTCCATTGGAGCAACTCTATCTATTAATACAACCCACTAGGTCTCAACTTTTATCTGTTGATACACCATACACTTAGGCCACATAGCTAGTCATATCTCGCTTCTCTTATTCCTCCAATAAAACTCCCTAAGATCATGATACATCTTTGTTGAACTAGGATGAAATAACATAACAAGATCTATGAGCCTCGTCCATAATTGTAATGCCCTAAATCTGGTATCCGGAATGCTACACGGTGCTCATAATCTCGAAGGACCACAAGCTAACCCATGACTAATATCTGTAACTGAGCACTGAATAATAATAATAATAATAATAATAATATCATAAATGCGGAAACATGACCTGAAAGGCCATAAGGTTCAATACTGATACATAATTAAAAATAAGGTATAACAATACCAAACAACTGAAATAAGTGTCTGAACGTGCTGTAGTCTGAAAGCCTCTAAAACTGAACTGTCTGAAAAAAGAGTTGATGGGACAATCCCCCAACTAACTCCATTTTCAAAAATAAACTAAGTATTAAAAAATGAAATAATCAAATAATAACATCCTCAAATGATGAGGACTCACTGCTGACTCTGACAGCTGAAACTGGAATGCTATTGATACTCTGGAGCGTGTGCTAATGAACCTATGGTATAAAATACCATAGCGCAAATGTGTCAGTACGATTAAATGTATTGGTATGCAAGTAAGGTAGGCTGAATGTAATGGTTCATATGCATGAACAATACGAACTAACTGAATAGCATGAATGTGAGAATATATGCATGAATATATAACTATAACTGAGATCGTGATAATACTGACTCATGAATTCTGATAATGTCGATTTATTGATATCTGAGTACTAATACTGGGATACTGAATGACTAAGTCCATTGAGTAATAAGGAACTGATGTCATATTATTAATAAAGGAATGACTTATTCTAATAGTTCTAATTATGAAGAATTGATCTTATTGACTATATCTGACGGTCTTGAAATCTGAATACTGGTAACATAAATTTCATATAATTGAAAGCTGAGTTTCGTACTGAGATGAGAGACTGTATCTCACAGTCCTGAAACTGTAAAACTGAGCTGAGTTCTATTACTAAGACTGGATCCAAAATTAAAACTGTGGGAGGTAATCATCTAACCAACATGCCCCAAAACTGAACTGGTGGGGTCTAACCTATAAACCCAGCTGGAAGGGTGTCAGTACTGTGTCACAGGTAAAGACATGCTATGAGTTAACCCTCTCTGATAGGGAGCTCTTCCATCATCCCCTCCTAGTAGGAAAACTCGGATGAGGTGTATAATCCCTAAACTCGTAGGGTACATATAAACCTATGCTAGCTACGTAGTTCTGGAATGCAACAATTGCTTCAAAGAATCACACCCTCTACTAGATAACAGGTGAGTCCCTATCCTTGGGTTCACTCGGTGCTGAATCTTACTACTAACTGAAGAGACACTGAACTGATTTAAACTTAATAGAGTTGTTACTGATAGTATTATTTAGTTAATATAAAAAGAGTTTACTAAATTTTTGTTGACTGACGGATACTACTGAGATCTGATAACTGGCTGAGATTATTGAGATTACTGAGGTTACTAAGATTACCGAGAGTACGGAGATTACTGATTTTTCCTTAGTCATGTAACTGACTGAATTCTAATGATCATGGCTTGACTAAGAGTATCATAAAAACTGACACTAGCTCTAGGCACACAACTAAATTTTCAAGTACAAGTACCCTCCAGGACTCGATAGCATGAAACAGATAAGACTTAACACTTTTTGAACACGTTACCAATATCAACAATTTATAATACAATAAGTTGGGGATTTCATGAAGCACATGGTTATCATAATGTTGTGCATGGATGGAATTAAATATAGATATTTCATACTTTCATCAACCTAATCTTATGAACATTCCATCAAATACTCATAATGCACACAATATCATGGAAGTCATTCTTGGTCATAAGGGCAAAGCATGCATTTATTATTTGAGTCACAATTAAGCTATGATACGGGTGTACAAAGCTGTCCAATACATTCTCGACCATTCACACGAAGTCAAGCTCGGGATTTACAAAAACTACAATCCATGTTCATGCAAATGGCTGCGTGTGAGTTGGTACTTGATCCACCAAAGAGCTTCAACATTTTTAAGTGTGAAAATGAGCCTTGAAGTGTAACAAATTACACTCTAAGGGCACCCCATGACTGAAGGGTAGGAAGGTCATTTGTCCTTCATTTTGTATGTAATACAAATAGATGCTATTAGGGTTATTTTCAGCAAGGTTCATTCTTCATATTTCACAACAATAATTCTTGTAACATTGTATATTTCTCTCTCTCTTGTTCTTGAGAGTAGAACCTAAAATCTGTCCAACAAGTGTAGTTACACTTGTGTTGTTTCTTGGCTATAAGATCTTAAGGTTCATGAGTTCCTCTTGGTCTAAGTAAGAACTTGGTACTAAAATCTTTTGGTCTTAGGGTCCTTTCTTCAAATTAGGGTTAATAGATTCTAAGATATCTTTGTGTCAAGTTACTTTCATTTTGTACTCTTGAAACTTTGCAGTAACTTAGTGAAGCCGTGTGGGGCTGACTTTCGATTCACTATAGTTACTGCCATTTGTTGTTCTTGTTGTTAACATTGTACTCTTTGTAATCTATCATCTTGTGTTGTTGAACCATTGTAATGTTATTGTTATCTTCTTGTTCTCCTTGTGTAGCTACTGTTTTGGTGTTGGTATTCCTTCAAAATTTTGTGATTGTTGTTGTCTTCACATATTGGAGTTGTTATCTTCAAGCTCTCGGAATTGTAGTGTGTTTGGACTGATTTTGTGGCAGATTTAATACGCTCCAAGTTAGTAGTGTATCATTTGGTATCAAAGCCATCTTTGATTTTGTTCTAACAAGATCAATCTTGGGCTTGAGACTTGAAAACTTCAAAAAAAAAAAACTGAAATCTGAAAATTC
Organism: Capsicum baccatum var. pendulum; assembly: GCA_030864225.1. Classification (NCBI taxonomy): domain Eukaryota; kingdom Viridiplantae; phylum Streptophyta; class Magnoliopsida; order Solanales; family Solanaceae; genus Capsicum; species Capsicum baccatum. Next base: position 104,189,918 of record CM061554.1, on the reverse strand, counting down.
CAGAAATAGTCAAATCTGCTACCTTTGTGTTCTTGGCCAAAAATTGTGATGTGTTGTTGTATGGGCCGAGATTTTCTTGTTTTTTTTTGGCTAGATCTATTATTATTTTTCTTGTATAGAGTGTTTCTACTGTTGGTTTCTTTCTCACCAACACAACACAACACCACCAATTGTCAACAACAAGTAACAACAAACAGCCAGCCATAAGGCACCACAAATATTGACCATAGTTGTGGTGCCTTATGGCTGGCTGTTTGTTGTTACTTGTTGTTGACAATTGGTGGTGTTGTGGTGCATTTTTGAAGAAGTTGTTGTTGATTTATTGAAGGTTGTTGTGGTGTTCATCAAGTTCTTCCTCTTTTCTTACAACTTTAGACAACCAAAAAGTGTGATATAAATTCAAGAGTTGAAAATGAAAATTGTAAAGCATGTTGTGAGATGCCTTGAACCCATCATTTCTTAGACTAAGCTTCTACTTTTCAGCAACTTTTTCTTATTTCAAGAACCTAGTGTTGTGTGACAAGATACCTTTTTCTTATTTCAAGAACCTAGTGTTGTGTGACAAAATACCTTTTCTTATTTCAAGAACCTTGTGTTGTGGTACTGATACAAAATCAAACCAACAACACCAAGACCTTCAAGTAGGCTCGGATTTCAGTCCAACAACACAAGAACAACAAGTTTAAGTTTCGGTTAACGTTTTTATGTGTGAAGAGAGGTCCAAATGTGTAATAAACTACTCTCCAAGGTTGGCACAAGAAGCAAGGGCGGATGGGTCATTTTACCCCTTTTGTTTGTAGTATAAATAGAACATGTTAGAGAGTCATCCCTTAGTTTTTAAATGCTGATTTTGTAACCTAAAACACTAAACCTTTCATCTCTCTTCCACTCATAGAAGCCGCCTGATACAAAATCAAACCAACAACACCAAGAGCTTCAAGTAGGCTCGGATTTCAGTCCAACAACACAAGAACAACAAGTTTAAGTTTCGGTTTTTCAGCCCACAACACAAGAACAACAAGATAGATAACAATGCTAGTGAATCGAAAAAAGCCCTACACGGCTTCACTAGACTTTAAGATAACAAAATCAACAACAACAACAAGATAAAGAAAGATAGATAACTTGACATATAACATTCAAGAAACTAATAACCCTAACATCAAGAGAGGACCCTAAGTCTAATGAATATAAACACCAAGTTCTTACGAGGACCAAGAGTCACTCAACGACCTCAAAACCCTTGTTTCTAGCCAAAGAGACAACACAAGTATCCCTCTACTTGTGAGATAATAGGGGCGGCTTCTATGAGTGGAATAGAGAGGAAATGTTTAGTGTTTTAGGTTACAAAAATCAGCATTCAAAAACTAAGGGATGACTCTCTAACATGTTCTATTTATACTACAAACAAAAGGGGTAAAATGACCCATCCGCCCTTGCTTCTTGTGCCAACCTTGGAGAGTAGTTTATTACACATTAGGACCTCTCTTCACACATAAAAACGTTTAGGTCCTTGGTTGGTTCAATCACCAACTCACACACGGCCATTTGCATGAACAAAGCTTGGAGTTTTTGTAATTCCCGAGCTTGGCTTCGTGTGAAAGGCCGTGTACCTGTGGAGGATACCCTAACCGTATCATCCTCTCCATCTTGAGAGGAATTTGACCTCAAATTCAGCATTTGGTCATCTTCAACCGCATCCACGAGGGAGAGATCACCAACGTTGAAAGTGTTGTGCACTTGATATTCCAGTGGAAGGTCAATCTTGTAGGCGTTGTCATTGATTCTCTCAAGTACTTGGAAAGGAACATCACCCCTTGGCAGCAATTTGGACTTCCTTTGAGCTGGAAACCAATCCTTTCGAAGATGCACCCACACCCAATCTCCGGGTTCAAGCACAAGCCTTCTTCTCCCTTTGTTTACCCTTTTTGCAATCTCTTGGTTCTTCTTTTCAAGCTTGATCCGCACCGTCTCATGCATTTTATTCATTGCCTCGGCTCTTTTATTTCCATCTAAGCTGGTCATGAGATCACTAGACAAAGGAGTGAGATGTAAAGGGGTAAGGGGATTCAGGCCGTAAACACATTCAAAGGGAGTCATTCCCGTCCTCGAATGTATTACCCGGTTGTATGCAAATTCCACCAAGGGTAGGTGATCTTCCCATGAAGTCAGTTTACCTTTAACCATAGAACATAGCATAGACCCCAAGGTTCTATTTACTACCTCCGTTTGGCCATCATTTTGTGGGTGACAAAAAGTGGAGAAAAGTAACTTCGTTCCAAGCCTACCCCACGTGGACTTCCAAAAGAGACTTAGGAACTTGGAGTCCCTATCGCTCACAATAGTCCTCGGTACCCCGTGAAGCTTTACAACATGTGCAACAAATAATGAAGCTACACTACGAGAATCCTCGGTTTTAGCACATGGAATAAATGAGCCATTTTAGAGAATCTATCAACAATAACAAAAATGCTATCTCGGCCCTTTCTAGTCCTTGGCATCCCCAAAACAAAATCCATCGAAATGTCCAACCAAGGCCTAAGGGGAGTAGGGAGTGGGGTGTATAATCCTTGAGGTAGGAGACGAGATTTCGCACTCCGGCAAGCCACGCATTGACTACAAATTTTAGTGACGTCTTTGCGCATTTTGGGCCAATAGAAGTTCTCCTCTAAGATTCTGAGGGTCTCGTCTACCCCAAAGTGACCCATGAGGCCTCCGTCATGGGCCTCCCTCACAAATAATTCCCTCCAAGAACTAGAAGGAACACACAACCTCCTCCCCTTGAACAAATAACCATCGAAACGAGAGTAGGAGGAATGGTCATTCTCCTTAAGCCAACGGTCCCTTCCCCACTCTTCGCATTCCCTAAAAATAGGAGCAAAGGTAGGATCCTCGGGATACAACAACTGCAAGCTCTCAAAACCCATCAATTTCGAAGACAAGGTAGCAACAAGCACATGCTTCCTAGACAAGGCATCGGCAACAACATTTTCCTTTCCCCTTTTGTAATGAATTACATAAGGGAAAGTCTCGATGAACTCAATCCACTCAGCATGATGCCTATTCAACTTGTCTTGGCTCTTAAGGTGTTTCAACGACTCATGATCCGTTCGTATCACAAACTCCTTAGGCCACAAATAATGTTGCCAATTTCCCAAGGCTCTAACAAGGGCGTACAACTCCAAATCATAAGTTGAGTAATTAAGAGTTGCCCCTTTGAGCTTTTCACTGAAATAAGCAACGGGCTTACCTTCTTGCATCAAAACAGCCCCGATGCCAACCTTACTAGCATCACACTCTACTTCAAACATCTTATCAAAATTGGGCAATTGCAATAAAGGCGCCGAGATGAGCGTATCTTTCAAGGCCTCAAAATCCCTAGCCTGCTCATCACCCCATTTAAAGGGTCCGTCGTTTCTAATTACCTCGGTCAAGGGGGATGCTATGGAACTAAATCCTTTGACAAACCTCCTATAAAAGCTTGCCAACCCGTGGAAACTTCGAATTTCTCCAATAGTTTTAGGGGTCGGCCAACTTCGAATAGAGTCTATCTTGGAATCGTCCACTTCCACACCCCTTGAGCTCACGACAAAACCCAAAAATATAACTTTATCAACACCAAAAGAACACTTCTCCATGTTGGCATACATCTTCTCCTTTCGGAGCACATCAAACACACATCTCAAATGCATTACATGATCATCGATAGATTTACTATACACCAACACATCATCAAAGTAAACCACCACAAACTTTCCAATATAAGGCTTCATTACATGATTCATTAGCCTCATAAATATGCTAGGAGCATTGGTAAGGCCGAAGGGCATGACCAGTCACTCATATAGACCGAATTTGGTCTTGAATGCGGTCTTCCACTCATCACCGGGTTGCATGCGAATTTGGTGATAGCCGCTCCTAAGGTCCACTTTAGAAAACAAACAAGATCCGTGGAGCTCATCTAACATATCATCTAGTCTAGGGATTGGATGACGATACCTTATCGTGATTTGGTTTATGTCTCTACAATCGACGCACATGCGCCAAGTTCCGTCCTTCTTTGGTACCAAAAGCACCGGAACAGCACACGGACTCATGCTTTCCTTGATGTATCCCTTGTTGAGAAGCTCCTCAACTTGTTTTTCAAGCTCCTTAGTGTCCATGGGATTTCTCCTATAGGCCGGTTTGTTTGGAAGTTGTGAACCCGGCACCAAATCAATTTGGTGCTCAATTCCCCGAAGTGGGGGCAATCCTTGCGGAAGTTCTTGAGGAAATACATCTTCATACTCCTGCAACACACAAGAAATCAAAGGGGAAATGTAAGAATTAGTGGGGTTAGTATTAAAACAATGGGCCAAAAGTAACATCGGCTTGTTTTCATCATGGTCCACGAAGAGATCTTTCCTCCTAGCCAACATCACTACGTTTTCCATCTCCCTTGCCGTTGGGACAGCCTCGGATGTCCCTACTTTATCACCTACGGCATCCCCCCCCTTTTCTCCCTTTCCGGATTCCTTCCCCTTTCCCTTTAACTTTCTCATCTTTTGATGCCACTCATTTACTTGGGAGGGTGAAAGAGGGTTAAGTGTGACCTTTCGGCCATCCTTCTCAAGCGTGTACCGGTTAAACCTCCCATCGTGTTTAGTAGACCTATCATATTGCCATGGTCTACCTAACAACAAGTGACATGCTTGCTTTGGGATCACGTCACAAAGCACTTCATCGTGGTAGTTTCCCACCTTAAACCGAATCACACATTGCCTTGTGACCTTTAATTTACCACAATCGTTCAACCATTGTAGCTTGAAAGGACTAGTGTGTAGTGTAGTTGGTAGCTTCAAGAAATTTACCATAGCATGGCTCGCAACATTGGTACAACTACCACTATCAATCACCAAGGTGCACACATTCCCCTTTACAAGACACTTAGTATGGAATAGATTTTCCCTTTGACTCGGGTCATCCATCGCCTTACTAATCATAACACGCCTAACCACAAAGTTTGGAACCACACACTCCCCTTTTTGTGGGTAGACATCTTCACTACCATCTAATTCATCATCATTCGGCCCATTTTCAGCTCTCTCTCCATCTTGAGGCTCGGCCTCATCCTCCCGCCTTTCGAAAATCACCTTCTCACCAAGGTAGTACACTTTCCCTTCTCGTAGGATCACATTGCGCCGGTTCGGACATTCATTGGCCTTATGCCCCCAACCTTGGCACTTGAAGCATTGGAACCCCTTTGGGTTGGGATATTTGTGAGCCTCCGGTTTCGGAGGGAACTTAGGGATTGTTTTGGACTCGGGCAGCTTCGTAGGGGCGGGTTGGTCCTTGTTTTTGGGCCAACCCGAGGGGGTTTGTACCCTTGCCTTGAAAGCTGATCTCTCCTTAAGTTCCCTTTCAATCTCTAGGGCCGCTTGGAAGATACCGTCAATGGTTTCAAATCGGTGAAGGGTCAAATGAGTGGAGATCTCTTTTTTCAACCCACACTTGAACCGGATGATGTCGTGATTGATTTGCTCCCCACGATGATCAAGTTTCAACATGAGTTGTTGGAACTCGTCAAAATAGGCCATCACACTCTTTCCTCCTTGCCTCAAGCCATATAATCTAGCGAGCAACTCATGACGATATCTCTCGGGATGGTATCGTTGTCTCATCAAATACCTCAACCGATACCAAGGTGGTGGCTGCCCATCCACTAATTCATTACCAAATCGTTTAACATACTCCCACCAAGTGTTAGCATAGCCCTCGAGGTGAGCTATAGCCTAGCAACTCTTCTTTTCTTCCGAGATGTCATTAACTTGGAAAACTTTGTCACAAGACGATTCCCAAGTTAAGTAGGTCTCGGGGTCACTTTAACCCTTAAAGATGGGTAGGCTCAACTTGATGGTGTTGATTCCTACGTCTCTCTCTTGGTGTCGGTTTCCCCTATGTCCATACCCCCGGTATCTCCTAGGTTCTCCTCGACCCCCTCTTAACTCCTCCTCCCTCATATATGCATCATCAAAGGCTCCATCTCCTTCATACTCCTCTCTACCGTATCCTTCAAAGTGGGCTGGCCGGCCTTGGCCGTTTTGATTCGGAGGATTTGGAATTTGCGGTCTTTGGGTTAATGGAGCTTGGAATGGAGGGTTCGGATTTAGTGGAGGTACTTGGCGTCCAAATCCCTCATGTGGAATGGGAGGGGCTTGGAAATGTAGTGGTCTAGTGGGGTCTCGGATTGGAGGAAAATAGGTAGTTTGGCTTGCGGTATTTAGTGGAGCTTGGGGTGCATTTAGCATTTGGTGGACTGTTTCGGGGGTGATGGTTGCGGAGGAGGTCCTATCATGACCATTGGTAGATACATGTAGAGGAGTAGAAGGCCGAGAGTTCCTTTGACTCTCCACTTGTTCTAATCTCCCACTAATAGTCGACACTTCCCCCCTTATTGCTGCTAAGTCCCCTCTCACGGCCCCAAATTCCGAATTCAACCTTTCAAGTGTCCGGGTAACGGCCTCAAGAGTGACCCTCATAGAATCAAGGGCATTAGTATCCACATTATGAGACGTATCTCCTTCCATTGTCAAGGTATTATCCGCTTTAGTTTACCACAAGTTCGTGTTCCAAAAGTGTTGTATAACTGGCTAGTAACCGTGAGATTTTTATGGTATGAGTAAGCTCTTATCCGGAATGGATTCTTGTTTGAAGACTCAATGAATTCTTTGCGGACTAGAGTCAAAAATCAGCAATTCGTTCAAACGAATAAAAGCACTCAAATAATCGTTGACACGAACAAACGGCTCAAGGAACTAGTTGACAACCTAGTAGGAAGGTACTAGTTTGTTAATTAGTTCTAGGACCAAGTAAGGGAAACCAAGGATCAACAATTAGCAACCAAAGAATATCCTAAGTTGAGCTTATAGTGACGTGGCAGCATGCAATAGTCCCACACGTTCTTCTTCTTTTTTTTTTTTTTTTGTTTTTGTGTTAATATTCACACAACTTGTTATAGTTTGCAAAGTGTTTTGGTGGGAAAAATGAAATCTTGTAGAATTTCACCCCTTTTCAAACTCAAGAAAGTGGGGTTTGGTTGACTAATCCCACAAAACAAGGCTCCTTGAATTAGGGAAAAGTGATTGACAAGACTAAAAGGTGATGGGTGCAAGTCTTTCACAACAACTTTGTAGTTTGTCTTACCACTTGAGCACACAACAAGATGAACAAGTTCAAAAGCTGAACACTTCAACAAACTTCATCAACTTCTTTAGCACATAAACACACAACCACCGATTTTTTTTTTGTTATCAACAACATACAACTTTCGGCCACTTCAAGTCACTACACAATGTTCAAGTTTTCGAGCTCAACTTTTGGACAATGGAGGGGACTACGTCCCAAAATATGGAACCTAATGGTCTTGACTCTATGAGGGCCACTCTTGAGGCCGTTACCCGAACACTTGAAAGGTTGAATATGGAAGTTGGAGCTGTGAGAGGGGATTTGACAACAATAAAGGGAGATGTGTCGGCTATTAGTGGGAGACTAGAACAAGTGCAGAGTCAAAGGAACTCTCGCCCTTCTACTCCTCTACATTTTTCTTCAAGTGGGCATGATAGAACTTCATCCGCAACCATCACTCCCAAAACAGTGCACCAAATGCCAAATCCACCCCAAGCTCCACTAAATGCCGCAAGCAAAACCACTCTTTTCCCTCCAAACCATGACCCCACTAGACCAATACATTTCCAAACTCCTCAAGTTCCACAAGAGGGACTTGGACGTCAAGTACCTCTGCTAAATCTGAACCCTCTCTTCCAAGATCCATTAAACCAAAGACCACCACCTCCACAAAAAATCCAATTCCTCCAAATCAAGTTCAAAATGTCCAAAACCGTCCAGCCCACTTTGAGGAATATGGTAGAGAGGGATATGAAGGATATGGAGCCTTTGAGGATGCTTACATAAGGAAGGAGGAGATGAGAGGGGGTTGTGGAGATCAAAGAAGATATCGAGGGTATGGAGAAAGGGTAAACCGACACCAAGAGAGAGATGTAGGCATCAACACCATCAAGTTGAGCCTACCAATCTTTAAAGGTGAAAGTGACCCCGAGGTCTACTTAGCTTGGGAATCGGCTTGTGACAAAGTTTTCTAGGTTAATGATCTCTCGGAAGAAAAGAAAAGTTGTTATGCCATAGCTTATTTTGAGGGTTATTAACACTTTGTGGGAGTACGTCAAGCAGTTTGGTAATGAATTAGTTGATGGGCAGCCACCACCTTCGTTTCGGTTGAGGTACTTGATGAGACAACGGTACCTTCCCGAGAGTTATCACCATGAGTTGCTTGCTAGATTGTACAACTTGCATCAAGGTAACAAAAGTGTGATGGCGTATTATGATGAGTTTCAACAACTCATGTTGAAGCTTGATCATCATGGGGAACAAATCAGTCATGACATCATCCGGTTCAAGTGTGGGTTGAACAAAGAGATCTCCACTCATTTAACACTTCACAAGTTAGATACCGTTGAAGGTATTTTTCAGGCAGCTCTTGAGATTGAAAGGGAAATTAAAGAGAGGTCGTCGTTCAAGGCAAGGGGACAATCCACCTCGGGTTGGCCTAGAAGAAAGGAGATGGCTCAATACTCTTCGGGTTGGCCCAAAAAAAAAAACCAAACCACCACTACAAGGCTGCCCGAGCCTAAAACAGTCCACAAAATTCCTCCAAAGCAAGAAGTTCATAAGTATCCTAACCTAAAGGGATTCTAATATTTCAAGTGCCAAGGTTGGGGACATAAAACCAATGAATGTCCAAACCGATGCAACATGATTCTAAGGGAAGGGAGAGTGTATTACCTTGGTGAAGAGGTGGGTCTTGAAAAAGGGAAGGATGAGGTTGAGCCTCAAGATGGAGAGAAACCTGAGAATAGACTACATGATGATGATGATGATATTGGTGAAGATGTTTATCCGCAATAAGGGGGAGTGTGTGGTTCCAAACTTTGTAGTTAGGCACGTCATGATTAGTAAGGCAATAGATGACCCAAGTCAAAGGGAAAATCTATTCCATACTAAATGTCTTGTAAAAGGGAATGTGTGCACTTTGGTGATCGATAGTGGTAGTTGTGCAAATGTTGTTAGTGTTGCTATGGTAAACGTTTTGAAGTCTCCAACTACACCTCAACTAGTCCTTAGAAGTTGCAATGGTTGAATGAATATGGTGAATTAAAGGTCACAAGGCAATGTGTGATACATTTTAAGGTGGAAAACTAACACGATGAAGTACTTTGAGAGGTGATAGCAATGCAAGTGTGTCACTTGTTGTTAGGTAGACCTTGGCAATATGATAGTTCTACCAAACAAGATGGGAGGAGGTCCAATCGATATACACTTGAGAAGGTTGGCCGAAAGGTCACACTTTATCCTCTTTTTCCTTCCCAAGTAAATGAGTGGCATCAAAAGATGAGAGAATTAAAGGAAAAAGGAAAAAATTGAAAAGAAAGAAAAAAAAAAGGGGAACTCATAGGTGAGGCAGTAAAGGTTTCCGAGGCTGCCTCAACATCAAAGGGGAAGGAAAACATGGTGATGTTGGTTACAAAGAAGGAACTCTATGTGGATCATGATAAGGACACACCCATGTTACTTTTGCCTCATTGTTTTAACACTAATGTCACGCCTCAAATCTATTGGGGCGGACAGGCACTCGTAGCCATAAAGGCCCGAGAGAACCAATTCAAAAACTTGTACTTCCCATGCATATAACTATAACAACTAAAGGTTCTGACAAACATGATATTATCTATCAATGAGAATAATTACATATGCAAACACAAACTGATATGGACAATACTGGGCCGTTGGGGCCACCACATCTAAAGACAAAACACTACCATAACTTTACATTAGTCTACAAAGTCTCTAAAAGATACATAGACTTAGTTAGGGTCGGGAAAAACCCCCTCCCTAAACTTGACTTACTGTACAATACCAAAATATATGGAATAGACTCGAAAAGCCCCAAATCAACCTAAAGCTCACAAATAGTCCCTGAAAAGCCTGCGCTCCTACTAGTGAGTTGTATGAGCTGAAGCGTCTGTGCCTGTAGCATGAAATACAAGTCCCCCGTGAGAGACGTCAGTACGAAAATATGTACTGAATATGTAAGGCAGTAGGTAACAACACACTTAATACAAAAGCTCAATAGAAATCTGATGCAAGTGTATAACTACCACCTTTATAAATACTTGTGGGACAACGTACATTACATTATTTTCTTCATTTTACCTTCTTACTTCATAATCTTTGTAAGCCATATAATGCAAATGACCAGCTGATCAGTGGTAAATAGATAAATTAGGATCGGCCCATGCTAGGCTTACTCCCCCGAGCTGCCACCTACATATAAAGATTGGGATCGGCCCATGCTAGGCTTATGCCCCTGAGCTGCCACCACAAATAAAGGTATCGAGATCGGCCCATGCTAGGAAAATTCCTCTGAGCTGCCACTCATCATTTTACAGATTTGCATTACTTAGTTTATTTAGCCTTTGAGATTGTTCCTTTGGTGTTCATCACGTTATGGTACCTTGAACCAGTAATACGTTAATAAGAGATATATAAATAGATACTTAATGCAACAAAAATGAGGTAGGGAGCTGTTGGCACACAAATAAAGTGTTTAGGAGCTGAAATAACACATGGGTCTTATTTGAACAAACGGAGAACTCCTGAAATTTTCTAGTGAAGATAGACACACAGATTTAATAATAAGCCCGTATTGAGGTATTCTAATGCGTTAGAGAGTGGGAACAAGGTCATTGGATACATGGAGTGTAATTTACAGCCATTATGTATCACTTTGTTATAGGATAACATCGGAAACTTGCTTGATGGAACAATTGTACGATTTCATGCCAAAGAGTGTGAAACAGAGTATGCCTTACATACCTGGTTATTTGACTCCGAAACTAACCCGACTTGACTTCCCGCCTTTTAGATTACTTATCTAGAATAGAATATATGGTAAAATAGTATTAGTAACCAATCAACACATTTGAGATACTTAATTTCACCTAAAACAGTAACCGGGCAGCAACTATTAATCTATCAAACAAGGGTGTTATTTTAACCCTTTTTTTTTTCCAATTACGCCCACATACCATATAGGTTCTTATCAGGTTCACCAAAACCACCTCGACTTCATTACACATTCCAAACAATACACAAAATAGATTGGGCAACAAACATTAGTTCGGTGGTGTATCACCACATCTTTCTTCTATAATTCATTCCAAACTCATCACACCTTTATCCAACTTCAACCTGGCAGCCCATAACTTATACATACAAAACAGTCCACAAAATAGTCCCAAATCCCATTTATTGTAGCAATCAATTATTGAACTCATCATCTCTTGAGTTCTCAATGACAAGACATCCATAATCCCCTCTCAAATTCATATATAAGAAAAACAAAATGGAGCAGTCACCTTACCTCAATTCAACAACTTATCTTTTAATTGAATTCTTCAAGAGCTCGAACTTTCCTTCATACTTAAACCAAAGAAGAAGAAAAAAAGTTCCTCAACAACAAGGAAATGTGAACAAACAGCTTGTTCTATAATCAGCCATATACTTATAGTCAAACACTTATAACTTGTTTTACTAATCTTCCATGAGATAATTAAAAAAAACCTTAAGTGTTTTTCACTTACCTTGGGCTGCAAAGGTGAGGGTTTCTTCAAGAACCCTAGAAGGAAAAATAGGGCTGCTGTTCCTGTTGTTTTAGAGAGAGTAGAGAGATTTGCTGAAATATACTCCTTTTTGATACTTAAAAGTGAAGTAACATGACCAGCAACTTGGCCTTTTAAAGGCCCTATCTTGTCCACCTCCTTAGCTGCATTTTGGACCATAAAATTGGTCAAATTGGTCCAAGTAGGTGATGCACCTACTTAAGGATTCAAGCTGCATGAATTTTTAAAGTAGGTGATACACCTACTTACTTAAATTTGTATTTTGGGCTTAAATAATTTGGGCCTTTGGCAGATTGGTGTGTTGGGCCACTTATCCATTTTCTTTCTCTTTTGTTCAATTTGGCCCAAATGAGTATATTAACATAGACCCAAATGACCCATTAATTTGGTCCAAACAACTTAAGTAGGCGACTCACCTACTAGCTTAAATAAGTCAAGCAAGCACCTCAATATTTTGCTCCATTTTCAGCTCCTAATCCCTTTAATCTAACCTTCAACTTATACACACTTGGTCACTTTAAACTTTATATTCAAATACTAGCTTACGATTCCAAGTTTAGATAGTTATCTTAAAATTAACTTAGTTGCATCACATTAATACCATTAATACTTGCATAACAATTCTCATACGTTATATATATCAAAGGGCTATACCAAGTTCCATATAATTAGAACAAGTACAAGAAAAATATGGGATATTACAACTAACCTCACTAATTCCTCCATTTCTCCTTTGATTTCTTGTGTGTTGTAGGATTATGAAGATGTATTTCCCAAAAACTTCCGCAAGGATTGCCCCCACTTCGGGGAATTGAGCACCAAATTGATTTTGTGCCGGGCTCACAACTGCCAAACAAGCCGGCTTATAGAAGCAACCCTACGGACACCAAGGAATTGCAACGTCAAGTTGAGGAACTCCTCAACAAAGCGTATATCAAGGAAAACATGAGTTCGTGCGCGGTTTCGGTGTTACTAGTGCCTAAGAAAGACAGAGCGTGGCATATGTGTGTGGACTGCCGAGCCATCAACAAAATTACAGTAAAATATCATCACCCTATCCCTAGGTTAGATGATATGCTTGATGAATGGTTCGTGTTTATTTTCCAAGATTGATTTAAGGAGTGGCTATCACCAAATAAGAATGCAACCCGATGATGAATGGAAAATCACCTTCGAGACCAAGTTTGGTCTCTATGAATGAATGGTTATGCCATTCAGACTAACAAAGGCTCCAAGTACTTTTATGAGGCTAATGAATCATGTGATGAAGCCATTTATTGGAAAGTTTGTTGTTGTCTATTTTGATGATGTCTTGGTTTATAACAAGTCTTTAGATAAGTATGTGATGCATTTACAATGTGTGTTTGAAGTCCTTAGAAAGGAAAAACTGTATGCAAATCTGGAAAAATGCTCCTTTAGTGTTAATGAAGTTGTTTTCTTGGGTTTTGTTATTAGTTCAAGAGAGGTCCAAGTGGATGAATCCAAGATAAACGCTATCAAAAATTGGACAATCCCACAAACCGATGCAGAAGTAAGAAGCTTCCATGGGTTGGCTAGTTTTTATAGAAGGTTTGGCAAAGGATTTAGCACCATAGCTGCCCCCTTGACCGACGTCATTCGGAAAGATCAACCCTTCAAGTGGGGTGATGAGCAAGCTAAGGCTTTTGAAACTTTGAAAGCTATGCTCATCTCCGTGCCTTTGTTACAATTGCTCAACTTTGATAAGACATTTGAAGTCGAGTGCAATGCGAGTAAAGTAGGCATAAGGGTTGTTTTGATGCAAGATTTAAAAACCATTGCTTACTTTAGTGAAAAGCTCAAAGGAGAAACTCTAAACTACTCCACGTATGATTTAGAGTTGTATGCCTTGATTAGAGCCTTGGCCACTGGGCAACACTACTTATGGCCTAAGGAGTTCGTGATCCGAATGGACCATGAATCTTTAAAGCATCTTCAGGCACAAGACAAGATTAACAAACGGCATGCCAAATGGATTGAGTTTCTTAAGACCATCCCTTATGTTATCCAATACAAAAAGGGTAAGGACAATGTAGTAGCCGATACTTTGTCTAGAAAACATGTTCTTATGTCCACTTTGTCATCAAAATTGATGGGTTTCAAGAGCTTAAGAGGATTGTATCCCGAGGACCCTCACTTTGCTCTTTTAGGGAATACGAAGAATTGGGTAGGGACAAGTGGGATTCGGCTAGGGGTTTAAATCCCTATGCCAAGTTTGATGGTTACTTATTTAAAGGTAGACGATTGTGTGTACCCTCTAGCTCTTGGAGAGATTTGTTTGTGAGGGAAGCATAGTGGTCTAATAGGTCATTTTGGGGTCGAAAAGACCCTCAAAATATTGGAGGAGCAATTCTATTGGCCAAGAATACATAAGGATGTGGTTAGGATTTGCAGTCAATGTGTAAAATGCAAAGGAGCCAAATCTCGACTCCTACCTCATGGGTTTTACACCTCGCTGCCCACGCCTCTACATCCTTGGCTTGATATAGCTATGGATTTTGTGTTGTGGCTGCCAAGGACTAGACGAGGTCAGGATAGTATCTTTGTTGTAGTCGATCGATTTTCTAAGATGGCGCACTTTATTCCTTGATCTAAATGTGATGACGCACCTAGCGTGGCCTCTTTATTTGTTGATAATGTTGTCAAATTACTGGCGTTCCAAGGACCATTGTGAGTGATAGGGACTCTAAGTTCCTAAGTCAGTTTGGGAAGTCCATGTGGGGTAGGCTTGGTACCAAGTTGTTGTTCTCTACGTCTTGCCACCCACAAATCGATGGCCAAACGGAAGTAGTAAATACGACTTTGGGTGCTATGCTACGTTCCATGGTTAAGGGAAAAATGACTTCTTGGGAGGAGCACTTACCATTGATTGAGTTTGCCTATAACCATGTCATACACTCAAGTACGGGAATGACTCTCTTTGAGTGTGTATTCAACTCCCTTACCCCTTTGGATTTAACGCCTTTGGCAAGTGATCTCATGCTTAGCTTAAATGGACGCAAGCGGGCAGATTCTATGAAGAAGTTACATGAGAAGGTGCAACTTTGACTTGAGAAGAAAAACTAAGAAATTGCAAGGAGGGCCAACAAGGGGAGAAAGAAACTCATTCTTGAACCGGGAGATTGGGTGTGGGTGTATCATTGAAAGAATCAGTTTTCATCTCAAAGAAAGTCCAAATTAATGCTGAGGGGTGATGGTCCATTCAAAGTACTTGAGAAAATCAATGACAACGCCTACAAGATTGACCTTCCACCGGAATATCAAGTGCACAACACTTTCAACGTGTATGATCTTTCTCTCGTGGATACGGTTGAAGATGCTCAAATGCCGAATTTGAGGTCAAATTACTCTCAAAATGAAGAGAATGATATGGGTGTAGCAAGCTGTCCAACAAGTTCACGACCATTCACACGTAGCCAAGCTCGTGAGTTACAAAAACTCAAAGCCTTGTTCATACAAATGGCCGTTTGTGAGTTGGTGATTGATCCACCTAATGGTCTAAATGTTTTTAAGTGTGAAGAGGGTCCTTGAAGTGTAATAAACTTACACTCCAAGGCCACTCCATGGAATGGTCAATCTGGTCATTTTCTCCTTCATTTATGGTGTAATATAAATAGACAATATTAGGGTTATTTGGAAGCTAGTTCTTTCATTATATTTTGAGACATAAACACTTGTAATATTGAGGAACTTCTTACTCTTCCATTGGAGAATCCCCAAATCTGAAAACTCACAAGCAGAGTGATATTTGTGTTGTATCTTGGCTAGAAACAAGGATCTTGAGGCCATAGAGTTCCTCTTGGTCCAAGTAATAACTTGTTGTTAATATTCTTTAGTCTTAGGGTCCTCTCTTGTTGTTAGGGTTTTTAGACTCTTGAATATAACATGTCAAGTTACTATCTTCTTGTAATCTTGTTAAGATCGTGTTTTGTAATCTTAAAGTCTAGTGAAGCCGTGTGGGGCTCTTTCGATTCACTAGAACCTTGTTGACTTGCTGGTTCTTGTTGAAAACTTATCATCTTTTTCTAAAAACGTGATTCTTAAAGCCTAGGAAGCCATGTGTGGCCTATTTTGATTCACTGGCACTTGTTATTAAACTTGTTATTTTTGGTGTTATTTTGTTCATCTTGTTGTTCTTGCTGGATTTTTGCATTGTGGACTTTATATTGTATCAACTCCTAACATACCCAAATATTCCTTTATTAGAATTTAAATGTGACACTCATTTACCCAAGCACTTTATGCCCCTATGTAAGCATAATCTCAAGACTATTATCCTATTGGAATCTTATCTACCATTGTTTCTTAAAGTGGTAGTTTAATAGAATTTTGTCTAAACAACCTTCACAACCATACCCCCTCCCCAATTTTAATTTATGTATTTCCTTATGTTTACATTGCGGATAAATACCTAGTAGCTCCCAACGCACATAAAACTTGAAAACTAGTTGCATTCCTCATGGAATCAACCCCGAATCAAGTTGGATTATTATATTTGACAGCGATCATCCTAAACTAAAACAATGGTATAGGTGGGCGTGATAAAAGTGGAGCGGTTGCTAGGAAGTGAAACTTAGTTCCTGCTTGTATGGTGTTTATAGTGACTTTGTGTTCACCCGTGGCGTTGTATTTCACTTTTTTTTGTTGGTTTTGATTTTTTATTAGGTGGTTATTATTTCTTCTAAATAACCATCAGTCAAGAAGGGATCATCCACGACACATCATATGAACATGTGGAAGTAATCAATTATCTTGGTGGTGAGGAGCATGCTAGTGCTATCCGTATTCACACTAATGAGGGAAATGGATTATTTCATATTACAAGTGTCTCGCTACCGTTGCTTCATATGAAGGGTTTGTTTGGGGATCAACTGCGTGAAGATTCCAACCTCTTTTTGAGGAATTGTATAGAAATATGCTCACCATCTGATGTTGCTCATATCTCACAAGAATCGATATGGTTACGCCTCTTCCCATTCTTTATAACGGGTGAGGTAGTGTTATGATTGAGGTCTCTTCTTATGGGGTCCATCACTTCATGTGGCAAACAAACTGATGGTTTCTTAGATTATTTTTTACCATTGTAAAAGATGTTGCAATTCTATGACAAAACCATAAATTTTCATCAACATAATGGAGAGCTTTTGTATGAAGTTTGGGGAGATTTAAGGAGAAGCTTATGAAATGTCCAAACCATGAGGTACCAGAGAAGATGCTCCTCAAAATATTCTATACGGAGTTGGACCAAGTCAACAAAGCCATAGTGGACAATGCATTGGAGGATCCCTTACTAAATTTTCGTATGGAGTTGCATCAAGTGTTATAGACAAAGTTGATAGTTTAGCAAGATTTTGGGACATAAAGGATACTGAGGTTGATGTGTGATACGGGTGTACAAAGCTGTCCAATACGTTCTCGACCATTCACACGAAGTCAAGCTCGGGAGTTACAAAAACTACAAGCCATGTTCATGCAAATGGCTGCGTGTGAGTTGGTACTTGATCCGCCTAAGAGCTTCAACGTTTTTAAGTGTGAAAATGAGCCTTGAAGTGTAATAAATTACACTCTAAGGGCACCCCATGACTGAAGGGTAGGAAGGTCATTTGTCCTTCATTTTGTGTGTAATATAAATAGATGCTATTAGGGTTATTTTCAGCACTTAGTTCATTCTTCATATTTCACAACAACAAGTCTTGTAACATTGAATATTTCTCTCTCTCTCTTGTTCTTAAGAGTAGAACCTAAAATCTGTCCAACAAGTGTAGTTACACTTGTGTTGTTTCTTGGCTAGAAACTTGAGATCTTGAGGTTCATGAGTTCCTTTTGGTCTAAGTAAGAACTTGGTACTGAAATCTTTTGGTCTTAGGGTCCTTTCTTCAAGTTAGGGTTCATCAATTCTAAGATATCTTTGTGTCATGTTACTATCTTTCATTTTGTACTCTTGAAACTTTGCAGTAACTTAGTGAAGCCTCGTGGGGCTGATTTTCGATTCACTATAGTTACTGCCATTTGTTGTTCTTGTTGTTAACATTGTACTCTTTGTAATCTATCATCTTGTGTTGTTGAACCATTGTTTAATGTTATTGTTATCTTCTTGTTCTCCTTGTGTAGCTACTGTTTTGGTATTGGTATTCCTTCAAAATTTTGTGATTGTTGTTGTCTTCACATATTGGAGATGTTATCTTCAAGCTCTCAGAATCGTAGTGTGTTTGGACTGATTTTGTGGCAGATTTGATACGCTCCAAGTTAGTAGTGTATCATTTGGTATCAAAGCCATCTTTGATTTTGTTCTAACAAGATCAATCTTGGGCTTGAGACTTGAAAACTACAAAAAAAAAAAACTGAAATCTGAAAATTCCAGAAATAGCCAAATTTGCTACCTTTGTGTTCTTGGCCAAAAATTGTGATGTGTTGTTGTATCGGCCGAGATTTTCTTTTTTTTTTTGGCAAGATCTTGTAGTATTTTTATCGTATAGAGTGTTTCTAGTGTTGGTTTCTTTCTCACCAACACTAAAGGTGTCAAGATCTAAAGATTGAGCTTATAATATTGACCATAGTAGTGGTGCCTTGTGGCTGGCTGTTTGTTGTTACTTGTTGTTGACAGTTGGTGGTGTTGTGTTGTGTTTTTGAAGAATTTGTTGTTGAGTTCTTGAAGGTTGTTGTGGTGTTCATCAACTTCTTCATCTTTTCTTACAACTTTAGACAACCAAAAAGTGTGATATAAATTCAAGAGTTGAAGTTGAAAATTGTAAAGAATGTTGTGAGAAGCCTTGAACATATCATTTCTTAGACTAAGCTACTTTTCAGCAACTTTTTCTTATTTCAATAACCTAGTGTTGTATGACAAGATACCTTTTTCTTATTTCCAGAACCTAGTGTTGTGTGACAAGATACCTTTTCTTATTTCAAGAACCTTGGGACAAGTACTTTTTCTTATTTCAAGAACCTAGTGTTGTGGGACAAGGTACTTTTCTTATTTCAAGATTTATGTTTTCCCTCCAAGACCAATTGTCATCCTTTCCAAATTTCAGAATTGGTGCTTACATTGTGTGGGACCAAGACCAATTGCATGCTGTCACGTCACCCATTGTCTACTGTTCACATCATTAATAAGCTAAAATTTAGGTTTTCTAGTTTCTAATTGTTGATTCTTAGTTTCATTACTTGGTTCTAGAACTAATTAACATGCTAGTACACTCCTACTAGGTTGTCAATTAGTCCTTTTGAATTCCTTTGTTCATGTCCACATTTAGTTGGGTGCTTTTATTCGTTCGAATACGTTGTAACTTCTTAACTCCAGTCCATCGAGAATTCTTTGAGTTTAAAACAAGAATCCACTTCGGACAAGAGCCTTACTCATATCTTAAGGATTACCAGAACTTTAGAGAGGTTGAACGCGAAAGTTGGGGCAATGAGGGGAGATTTGACTACGATAAGTGAGAGATTGGGGCAAGTGGAGAGTCAAAGGAACTCTCGTCCATCCACTCCTCATCATATTCCTTCAAGTGGGCATGAAAGAACTTCATCTACAACTATCTCACCAGAAACATTGCACCAAATAATGAATCCACCACTAGCCCCACTAAATGCCACAAAATCATACCACTACTTTTCCTCCAAACCAAGAAGTGAATAGACCACGCCATTCCCAAACTCCTCCAATTCCACAAGAAGTATGCAGCCGTCCATTACCTCCAAAAAATCTGAACGTACCTTACCAAACTCCACCAAATCAAAGACCACCTCCACAAATCCCAATGCCTCCAAATCAGATACCAAATCACCAAAACCGACTAGCTCACTTTGATGATGCTTAAATGAAAGAAGAGGAGCAAAAAAAGGGCCGTGTTGATCCATGGAGGTACCGAGGGTATGAAGAAAGGGGAAATCGACACCAAGAAAGAGACGTAGGCATCAATACCATCAAATTGAGCTTAGCTATCTTTAAGGGTGAAAGTGACCCCGAGGCCTACTTAGCTTGGGAATCAGCTTGTGACAAAGTTTTTCAAGTTAATGAAATCTCGGAAGAAAAGAA
This sequence comes from Capsicum baccatum var. pendulum, assembly GCA_030864225.1. NCBI lineage: Eukaryota > Viridiplantae > Streptophyta > Magnoliopsida > Solanales > Solanaceae > Capsicum > Capsicum baccatum. The sequence continues at coordinate 104,170,130 of CM061554.1, read as the reverse complement.
AAGTTGTTATGCCATAGCACATTTTGAGGGTTATGCCAACACTTGGTGGGAGTACGTCAAGCGTTTTGGTGATGAATTATTGATGGGAAGCCACCACCTTGGTTTCAGTTAAGGTACTTGATGAGGCAACGGTACCTTCCCGAGAGTTATCGCCATGAATTGCTTGCTAGATTGTACAACTTTCATCAAGGCAATAAAAGTGTAATGGCATATTATGATGAGTTTCAACAACTCATGTTGAAGCTTGATTATCGTGGGGAACAAATCAGTCATGACATCATCCGGTTCAAGTGTGGGTTGAACAAAGAGATCTCCACTCATTTAACACTTCACAAGTTTGATACCGTTGAAGGTATTTTCCAAGCGGCTCTTGAGATTGAAAGGGATCTTAAAGAGAGGTCGTCACTCAAGGCAAGGGGACAATCCATCTCGGGTTGTCCTAGAAGCAAGGAAGTGGTTCAATCCTCTTCGGGTTGGCCCAGAAACAAGGACCAACACACCACTACAAGGCTGCCCGAGCCCAAAACAGTCCACAAAATTCCTCTAAAACAAGAAGTTCACAAGTATCCAAACCCAAAAAGATTCCAATGTTTCAAGTTCCAAGGATGGGGACATAAATCCAATGAATGTCCAAATCGACGCAATGTGATACTGCGGAAAGGGAGATTGTATTACCTTGGTGAAGAGGTAGGTCTTGAAAAAGAGGAGGATGAGGTCGAGCCTCAAGATGGAGAGGAAATTGGAAATAGGCCACTTGATGATGACGATGATGATTGTGAAGTTATTTAGCCACAAGAAAGGGAGTATGTTGTTACAAACTTTGTAGTTAGACGCGCTATGATTAGTAAGGCAATAGATGACCCTAGCCAAAGGGAAAATCTATTCCATACTAAATGCCTTGTAAAGGGGAATGTGTGCACTTTGGTGATTGACAGTGGTAGTTGTGTGAATGTCATTAGATGATATGCTTGATGAATTCAATGGTTCATGTTAATTTTCCAAGATTTATTTAAGGAGTGGCTATCACCAAATAAGAATGCAACCCAGTGATGAATGGAAAACCGCCTTCAAGACTAAATTTGGTCTCTATGAATGGATGGTTATGCCATTCATCCTAACAAATGCAAGAAGTAAGTATGCGGCTAATGAATCATGTGATGAAGCCATTTATTGGAAATTTTGTTGTTGTTTACTTTGATGATGTCTTGGTCTATACTAAGTCAATTGATGAGCATGTGATGCATTTACAATGTGTGTTTGATGTCCTTAGAAAGGAAAGGTTGTATGCAAATCTGGAGAAGTGCTCTTTTGGTGTTAATGAAGTTGTTTTCTTAGGTTTTGTTGTTAGTTCAAGAGGGGTCAAAGTGGATGAATCCAAGATAGATGCTATAAAAAATTGGCCAACCCCGCAAACCATTAGCAAAGTAAGAAGCTTCCACGGGTTAGCTGGATTTTATAGAAGGTTTGTCAAAGGATTCAGCACCATAGCCGCTCCTTTGACCTCAGTCATTCGAAAAGACCAACCCTTCAAGTGGGGTGAAGAGCTTAGCTAAGGCTTTTGAAACCTTGAAAGCTATGCTCGTTTCCATGCCTTTATTACAATTTCCCAACTTTGATAAGACATTTGAAGTTGAGTGCGATGCTAGTAAAGTGGGGCATAGGGGCTGTTTTGATGCAAGATTTAAAACCCATTGCTTATTTTAGTGAAAAGCTCAAAGGAGCAACTCTAAACTACTCCATGTACAATCTAGAGTTGTATGCCTTGATTCGAGCTTTGGCCACTTGGTAGAACTATTTGTGGCCCAAGGAGTTTGTGATCCGAACGGACCATGAATCCTTGAAGAATCTTTGGGCACAAGACAAGCATAATAAGCGGCATGCAAAATGGATTGAGTTTCATGAAACCTTCCTTTATGTTATTCAATACAAAAAGGGTAAGGACAACGTAGTAGCCGATGCTTTATCTAGAAAACATGTTCTTGTGTCAACATTATCTTCAAAATTAATGGGTTTTGAGAGTTTAAAGGAATTGTATCCCGAGGACCCTCACTTTGCTCCTATCTTTAGGGAATGCAAAGAAATGGGTAGGGACAAGTAGGATTCGGCTAGGGGTTCAAATCCCTATGCCAAGTTTGATGGATACTTGTTTAAAGGTAGACGATTGTATGTACCCTCTAGTTCTTGGAGAGAGTTATTTGTGAGGGAAGCACACAATGGCGGTCTAATGGGTCACTTTGGGATCGAAAAGACCCTTGGAATATTGGAGGAGCAATTCTATTGGCCAAAAATGCACAAAGATGTGGCCAAGATTTGTGACCAATTCATAGATTGCAAAGGAGAAAAATCGCGGCTCCTACCTCTTGGGTTGTACACCCCACTGCCCACTCCTTTATGCCCTTGGCTTGACATATCTATGGATTTTGTGTTAGGGTTTCCTAGGACTAGACGAGGTCAGGACAGTATCTTTGTTGTGGTCGATCGGTTTTCTAAGATGGCAAACTTTATTCCATGCGTTAAATGTGATGATGCACCTAATATGGCCTCTTTGTTTGTTGATAATGTTGTCAAGTTGCATGGTGTTCCGAGGACCATTGTGAGTGATAGGGACTCTAAGTTCCTAAGTCACTTTTGAAAATCCATGTGGGGTAGGCTTGGAACCAAGTTGTTATTCTCTACATCTTGCCACCCATAAATTGATGGTCAAACGGAAGTGGAAAATAGGACTTTGGGTGCTATGCTACGATCCATGGTAAAAGGAAAATTGACTTCTTGGGAGGAACACCTACCATTGATTGAGTTTGCTTATAACCGTATCATACACTCAAGTACGGGAATGACTCCCTATGAGTGCATATATGGCCTCAACTGATACAAAATCAAACCAACAACACCAAGAGCTTCAAGTAGGCTCGGATTTCAGTCCAACAACACAAGAACAACAAGTTTAAGTTTTCGGTTTTTCAGCCCACAACACAAGAACAACAAGATAGATAACAATGCTAGTGAATCGAAAAGAGCCCCACACGGCTTCACTAGACTTTAAGATAACAAAATCAACAACAACAACAAGATAAAGAAAGATAGATAACTTGACATATAACATTCAAGAAACTAAGAACCCTAACATCAAGAGAGGACCCTAAGTCTAATGAATATAAACACCAAGTTCTTACGAGGACCAAGAGGCACTCAACGACCTCAAAACCCTTGTTTCTAGCACAAGAGACAACACAAGTATCCCTCTACTTGTGAGATAATAGGGGCGGCTTCTTGGAGTGGAAGAGAGAGGAAATGTTTAGTGTTTTTAGGTTACAAAAATCAGCATTCAAAAACTAAGGGATGACTCTCTAACATGTTCTATTTATACTACAAACAAAAGGGGTAAAATGACCCATCCGCCCTTGCTTCTTTTGCCAACCTTGGAGAGTAGTTTATTACAAATTAGGACCTCTCTTCACACATAAAAATGTTTAGGTCCTTGGTTGGTTCAATCACCAACTCACACACGGCCATTTGCATGAACAAAGCTTGGAGGTTTTGTAATTCCTGAGCTTGGCTTCGTGTGAAAGGCCGTGTACCTGTGGAGGCTGCCCTAACCGTATCATCCTCTCCATCTTGAGAGGAATTTGACCTCAAATTCAGCATTTGGTCATCTTCAACCGCATCCACGCGGGAGAGATCACCAACGTTGAAAGTGTTGTGCACTTGATATTCCGGTGGAAGGTCAATCTTGTAGGCATTGTCATTGATTCTCTCAAGTACTTGGAAAGGACCATCACCCCTTGGCAGAAATTTGGACTTCCTTTGAGCTGGAAACCGATCCTTTCGAAGATGCACCCACACCCAATCTCCGGGTTCAAGCACAAGCCTTCTTCTCCCTTTGTTTACCCTTTTTGCAATCTCTTGGTTCTTCTTTTCAAGCTTGATCCGCACCGTCTCATGCATTTTCTTCATTGCCTTGTCTCTTTTATGTCCATCTAAGTTGGTCATGAGATCACTAGACAAAGGAGTGAGATCTAAAGGGGTAAGGGGATTCAGGCCGTAAACACATTCAAAGGGAGTCATTCCCGTGCTCGAATGTATTACCCGGTTGTATGCAAATTCCACCATGGGTAGGTGATCTTCCCATGAAGTCAGTTTACCTTTAACCATAGAACGTAGCATAGACCCCGAGGTTCTATTTACTACCTCCGTTTGGCCATCGGTTTGTGGGTGATAAGACGTGGAGAAAAGTAACTTCGTTACAAGCCTACCCCACATGGACTTCCAAAAGAGACTTAGGAACTTGGAGTCCCTATCGCTCACAAAAGTCCTCGGTACCCCGTGAAGCTTTACAACATGTGCAACAAATAATGAAGCTACACTACGAGCATCCTCGGTTTTAGCACATGGAATAAAATGAGCCATTTTAGAGAATCTATCAACAATAACAAAAATGCTATCTCAGCCCTTTCTAGTCCTTGGCAGCCCCAAAACAAAATCCATCGAAATGTCCAACCAAGGCCTAAGGGGAGTAGGGAGTGGGGTGTATAATCCTTGAGGTAGGATACGAGATTTCGCACTCCGGCAGGCCACGCATTGACTACAAATTTTAGTGACGTCTTTGCGCATTTTGGGCCAATAGAAGTTCTCCTCTAAGATTCCGAGGGTCTTGTCTACCCCAAAGTGACCCATGAGGCCTCCGTCATGGGCCTCCCTCACAAATAATTCCCTCCAAGAACTAGAAGGAACACACAACCTCCTCCCCTTGAACAAATACCCATCGAACCGAGAGTAGGAGGAATGGTCATTCTCCTTAAGCCAACGGTCCCTTCCCCACTCTTCGCATTCCCTAAAAATAGGAGCAAAGGTAGGATCCTCGGGATACAACAACCGCAAGCTCTCAACACCCATCAATTTCGAAGACAAGGTAGCAACAAGCACATGCGTCCTAGACAAGGCATCGGCAACAACATTTTCTTTTCCCCTTTTGTAATGAATTACATAAGGGAAAGTCTCGATGAACTCAATCCACTTAGCATGACGCCTATTCAACTTGTCTTGGCTCTTAAGGTGTTTCAACGACTCATGATCCATTCGTATCACAAACTCCTTAGGCCACAAATAATGTTACCAATTTCCCAAGGCTCTGACAAGGGCATACAACTCCAAATCATAAGTTGAGTAATTAAGAGTTGCCCCTTTGAGCTTTTCACTGAAATAAGCAACGGGCTTACCTTCTAATACAAAATCAAACCAACAACACCAAGAGCTTCAAGGAGGCTCGTATTTCAGTCCAACAACACAAGCACAACAAGTTTTAGTTTCGGTTTTTCAGCCCACAACACGAGAACAACAAGATAGATAACAATGCTAGTGAATCGAAAAGAGCCCTACACGGCTTCACTAGACTTTAAGATAACTAAATCAACAACAACAACAAGATAAAGAAAGATAGTAACTTGACATATAACATTCAAGAAACTAAGAACCCTAACATCAAGAGAGGACCCTAAGTCTAATGAATATAAACACCAAGTTCTTACGAGGACCAAGAGGCACTCAACGACCTCAAAACCCTTGTTTCCAGCCAAAGAGACAACACAAGTATCCCTCTACTTGTGAGATAATAGGGGCGGCTTCTTGGAGTGGAAGAGAGAGGAAATGTTTTGTGTTTTTAGGTTACAAAATCAGCCTTCCAAAAACTAAATACTAACTCTCTAACATGTTCTATTTATACTACAAACAAAAGGGGTAAAATGACCCATCCGCCCTTGCTTCTTGTGCCAGCCTTGGAGAGTAGTTTATTACACATTAGGACCTCTCTTCACACATAAAAACGTTTAGGTCCTTGGTTAGTTCAATCACAAACTCACACACGGCCATTTGCATGAACAAAGGTTGGAGTTTTTGTAATTCCCGAGCTTGGCTTCGTGTGAAAGGCCGTGTACCTGTGGAGGCTGCCCTAACCGTATCATCCTCTCCATCATGAGAGGAATTTGGCCTCAAATTCAGCATTTGGTCATCTTCAACCGCATCCACGAGGGAGAGATCACCAACGTTGAAAGTGTTGTGCACTTGATATTCCGGTGGAAGATCAATCTTGTAGGCGTTGTCATTGATTCTCTCAAGTACTTGGAACGGACCATCACCCGTTGGAAGCAATTTGGACTTCCTTTGAGCTGGAAACCGATCCTTTCGAAGATGCACCCACACCCAATCTCCGGGTTCAAGCACAAGCCTTCTTCTTCCTTTGTTTACCCTTTTTGCAACCTCTTGGTTCTTCTTTTCAAGCTTGATCCGCACCGTCTCATGCATTTTCTTCATTGCCTCGGCTCTTTTATGTCCATCTAAGCTGGTCATGAGATCACTAGACAAAGGAGTGAGATCTAAAGGGGTAAGGGGATTCAGGCCGTAAACACATTCAAAGGGAGTCATTCCCGTGCTCGAATGTATTACCCGGTTGTATGCAAATTCCACCATGGGTAGGTGATCTTCCCATGAAGTCAGTTTACCTTTAACCATAGAACGTAGCATAGACCCCGAGGTTCTATTTACTACCTCCGTTTGGCCATCGGTTTGTGGGTGATAAGACGTGGAGAAAAGTAACTTCGTTACAAGCCTACCCCACATGGACTTCCAAAAGAGACTTAGGAACTTGGAGTCCCTATCGCTCACAAAAGTCCTCGGTACCCCGTGAAGCTTTACAACATGTGCAACAAATAATGAAGCTACACTACGAGCATCCTCGGTTTTAGCACATGGAATAAAATGAGCCATTTTAGAGAATCTATCAACAATAACAAAAATGCTATCTCAGCCCTTTCTAGTCCTTGGCAGGCCCAAAACAAAATCCATCGAAATGTCCAACCAAGGCCTAAGGGGAGTAGGGAGTGGGGTGTATAATCCTTGAGGTAGGATACGAGATTTCGCACTCCGGCAGGCCACGCATTGACTACAAATTTTAGTGACATCTTTGCGCATTTTGGTCCAATAGAAGTTCTCCTCTAAGATTCCGAGGGTCTTGTCTACCCCAAAGTGACCCATGAGGCCTCCGTCATGGGCCTCCCTCACAAATAATTCCCTCCAAGAACTAGAAGGAACACACAACCTCCTCCCCTTGAACAAATACCCATCGAACCGAGAGTAGGAGGAATGGTCATTCTCCTTAAGCCAACGGTCCCTTCCCCACTCTTCGCATTCCCTAAAAATAGGAGCAAAGGTAGGATCCTCGGGATACAACAACCGCAAGCTCTCAACACCCATCAATTTCGAAGACAAGGTAGCAACAAGCACATGCGTCCTAGACAAGGCATCGGCAACAACATTTTCCTTTCCCCTTTTGTAATGAATTACATAAGGGAAAGTCTCGATGAACTCAATCCACTTAGCATGACGCCTATTCAACTTGTCTTGGCTCTTAAGGTGTTTCAACGACTCATGATCCATTCGTATCACAAACTCCTTAGGCCACAAATAATGTTACCAATTTCCCAAGGCTCTGACAAGGGCATACAACTCCAAATCATAAGTTGAGTAATTAAGAGTTGCCCCTTTGAGCTTTTCACTGAAATAAGCAACGGGCTTACCTTCTGATACAAAATCAAACCAACAACACCAAGAGCTTCAAGGAGGCTCGTATTTCAGTCCAACAACACAAGCACAACAAGTTTTAGTTTCGGTTTTTCAGCCCACAACACGAGAACAACAAGATAGATAACAATGCTAGTGAATCGAAAAGAGCCCTACACGGCTTCACTAGACTTTAAGATAACTAAATCAACAACAACAACAAGATAAAGAAAGATAGATAACTTGACATATAACATTCAAGAAACTAAGAACCCTAACATCAAGAGAGGACCCTAAGTCTAATGAATATAAACACCAAGTTCTTACGAGGACCAAGAGGCACTCAACGACCTCAAAACCCTTGTTTCCAGCCAAAGAGACAACACAAGTATCCCTCTACTTGTGAGATAATAGGGGCGGCTTCTTGGAGTGGAAGAGAGAGGAAATGTTTTGTGTTTTTAGGTTACAAAATCAGCCTTCCAAAAACTAAAGACTAACTCTCTAACATGTTCTATTTATACTACAAACAAAAGGGGTAAAATGACCCATCCGCCCTTGCTTCTTGTGCCAGCCTTGGAGAGTAGTTTATTACACATTAGGACCTCTCTTCACACATAAAAACGTTTAGGTCCTTGGTTAGTTCAATCACAAACTCACACACGGCCATTTGCATGAACAAAGGTTGGAGTTTTTGTAATTCCCGAGCTTGGCTTCGTGTGAAAGGCCGTGTACCTGTGGAGGCTGCCCTAACCGTATCATCCTCTCCATCATGAGAGGAATTTGGCCTCAAATTCAGCATTTGGTCATCTTCAACCGCATCCACGAGGGAGAGATCACCAACGTTGAAAGTGTTGTGCACTTGATATTCCGGTGGAAGATCAATCTTGTAGGCGTTGTCATTGATTCTCTCAAGTACTTGGAACGGACCATCACCCGTTGGAAGCAATTTGGACTTCCTTTGAGCTGGAAACCGATCCTTTCGAAGATGCACCCACACCCAATCTCCGGGTTCAAGCACAAGCCTTCTTCTTCCTTTGTTTACCCTTTTTGCAACCTCTTGGTTCTTCTTTTCAAGCTTGATCCGCACCGTCTCATGCATTTTCTTCATTGCCTCGGCTCTTTTATGTCCATCTAAGCTGGTCATGAGATCACTAGACAAAGGAGTGAGATCTAAAGGGGTAAGGGGATTCAGGCCGTAAACACATTCAAAGGGAGTCATTCCCGTGCTCGAATGTATTACCCGGTTGTATGCAAATTCCACCAAGGGTAGGTGATCTTCCCATGAAGTCTGTTTACCTTTAACCATAGAACGTAGCATAGACCCCAAGGTTCTATTTACTACCTCCGTTTGGCCATCGGTTTGTGGGTGACAAGACGTGGAGAAAAGTAACTTCATTCCAAGCCTACCCCACATGGACTTCCAAAAGAGACTTAGGAACTTGGAGTCCCTATCGCTCACAATAGTCCTTGGTACCCCGTGAAGCTTTACAACATGTGCAACAAATAATGAAGCTACACTACGAGCATCCTCGGTTTTAGCACATGGAATAAAATGAGCCATTTTAGAGAATCTATCAACAATAACAAAAATGCTATCTCGGCCCTTTCTAGTCCTTGGCAGCCCCAAAACAAAATCCATCGAAATGTCCAACCAAGGCCTAAGGGGAGTAGGGAGTGGGGTGTATAATCCTTGAGGTAGGAGACGAGATTTCGCACTCCGGCAGGCCACGCATTGACTACAACTTTTAGTGACGTCTTTGCGCATTTTGGGCCAATAGAAGTTCTCCTCTAAGATTCTGAGGGTCTTGTCTACCCCAAAGTGACCCATGAGGCCTCCGTCATGGGCCTCCCTCACAAATAATTCCCTCCAAGAACTAGAAGGAACACACAACCTCCTCCCCTTGAACAAATACCCATCGAACCGAGAGTAGGAGGAATGGTCATTCTCCTTAAGCCAACGGTCCCTTCCCCACTCTTCGCATTCCCTAAAAATAGGAGCAAAGGTATGATCCTTGGGATACAACAATCGCAAGCTCTCAAAACCCATCAATTTCGAAGACAAGGTAGCAACAAGCACATGCTTCCTAGACAAGGCATCGGCAACAACATTTTCCTTTCCCCTTTTGTAATGAATTACATAAGGGAAAGTCTCGATGAACTCAATCCACTTAGCATGACGCCTATTCAACTTGTCTTGGCTCTTAAGGTGTTTCAACGACTCATGATCCGTTCGTATCACAAACTCCTTAGGCCACAAATAATGCTGCCAATTTCCCAAGGCTCTAACAAGGGCGTACAACTCCAAATCATAAGTTGAGTAATTAAGAGTTGCCCCTTTGAGCTTTTCACTGAAATAAGCAACGGGCTTACCTTCTTGCATCAAAACAGCCCCGATGCCAACCTTACTAGCATCACACTCTACTTCAAACATCTTATCAAAATCGGGCAATTGCAATAAAGGCGCCGAGATGAGCGTAGCTTTCAAGGCCTCAAAAGCCCTAGCCTGCTCATCACCCCATTTAAAGGGTCCGTACTTTCTAATTACCTCGGTCAAGGGGGCTGCTATGGAACTAAATCCTTTGACAAACCTCCTATAAAAGCTTGCCAACCCGTGGAAACTTCGGATTTCTCCAATAGTTTTAGGTGTCGGCCAACTTCGAATAGAGTCTATCTTGGAATCGTCCACTTCCACACCCCTTGAGCTCACGACAAAACCCAAGAATATAACTTTATCAACACCAAAAGAACACTTCTCCATGTTGGCATACAGCTTCTCCTTTCGGAGCACATCAAACACACATCTCAAATGCATTACATGATCATCAATAGATTTACTATACACCAACACATCATCAAAGTAAACCACCACAAACTTTCCAATATAAGGTTTCATTACATGATTCATTAGCCTCATAAATGTGCTAGGAGCATTGGTAAGGCCGAAGGGCATGACCAACCACTCATATAGACCGAATTTGGTCTTGAATGCGGTCTTCAACTCATCACCGGGTTGCATGCGAATTAGGTGATAGCCGCTCCTAAGGTCCACTTTAGAAAACAAACAAGATCCGTGGAGCTCATCTAACATATCATCTAGTCTAGGGATTGGATGACGATACCTTATCGTTATTTTGTTGATGGCTCTACAATCGACGCACATGCGCCAAGTTCCGTCCTTCTTTGGTACCAAAAGCACCGGAACAGCACACGGACTCATGCTTTCCTTGATGTATCCCTTGTTGAGAAGCTCCTCAACTTGTCTTTCAAGCTCCTTAGTGTCCATGGGATTGCTCCTATAGGCCGGTTTGTTTGGAAGTTGTGAACCCGGCACCAAATCAATTTGGTGCTCAATTCCCCAAAGTGGGGGCAATCCTTGCGGAAGTTCTTGAGGAAATACATCTTCATACTCCTGCAACACACAAGAAATCAAAGGGGAAATGGAAGAATTAGTGGGGTTAGTATTAAAACAATGGGCCAAAAGTAACATCGTCTTGTTTTCATCATGGTCCATGAAGAGTTCTTTCCTCCTAGCCAACATCACTATGTTTTCCATCTCCCTTGTCGTTGAGACAACCTCGGAATACCCTACTTCCTCACCTACGGCATTCCCCCCCTTTTCTCCCTTTCCGGATTCCTTCCCCTTTCCCTTTAACTCTCTCATCTTTTGATGCCACTCATTTACTTGGGAGGGTGAAAGAGGGTGAAGTGTGACCTTTCGGCCATCCTTCTCAAGCGTATACCGGTTGTACCTCCCGTCGTGCTTAGTAGACCTATCATATTGCCATGGCCTACCTAACAACAAGTGACATGCTTGCATTGGGATCACGTCACAAAGCACTTCATCGTGGTAGTTTCCCACCTTAAACCGAACCACACATTGCTTTGTGACCTTTAATTCACCACAATCGTTCAACCATTGTAGCTTGTAAGGACTAGTGTGTAGTGTAGTTGGTAGCTTCAAGAAATTTACCATAGCATGGCTCGCCACATTTGTACAACTACCACTATCAATCACCAAGGTGCACACACTCCCCTTTACAAGACACTTAGTATGGAATAGATTTTCCCTTTGACTCGGGTCATCCATCGCCTTACTAATCATGACACGTCTAACCACAAAGTTTGGAACTACACACTACCCTTCTTGTGGATAGACATCTTCACTACCATCTAATTCATCATCATTCGGCCCATTTTCAGCTCCCTCTCCATCTTGAGGCTCGGCCTCATCCTCCCCCCTTTCGGAAACCACCTTCTCACCAAGGTAGTACACTTTCCCTTCTCGTAGGATCACATTGCGCCGGTTCGGACATTCATTGGCCTTATGCCCCCAACCTTGGCACTTGAAGCATTGGAACCCCTTTGGGTTGGGATATTTGTGAGCCTCCGGTTTCGAAGGAAACTTAGGGACTGTTTTGGACTCGGGCAGCTTCGTAGGGGCGGGTTGGTCCTTGTTTTTGGGCCAACCCGAGGGGGTTTGTACCCTTGCCTTGAAGGTTGATCTCTCCTTAAGTTCCCTTTCAATCTCTAGGGCCGCTTGGAATATACCGTCAATGGTTTCAAACTGGTGAAGGGTCAAATGAGTGGAGATCTCTTTGTTCAACCCACACTTGAACCGGATGATGTCGTGACTAATTTGCTCCCCACGATGATCAAGTTTCAACATGAGTTGTTGGAACTCGTCAAAATAGGCCATCACACTCTTGCCTCATTGCCGCAAGCCATATAATCTACCGGGCAACTCATGACGATATCTCTCGAGAAGGTATCGTTGTCTCATCAAATACCTCAACCGATACCAAGGTGGTGGCTGCCCATCCACTAATTCATTACCAAATCGTTTAACATACTCCCACCAAGTGTTAGCATAGCCCTCGAGGTGAGCTATAGCGTAGCAACTCTTCTTTTCTTCCGAGATGTCATTAACTTGTAAAACTTTGTCACAAGCCGATTCCCAAGTTAAGTATGTCTCGGGGTCACTTTCACCCTTAAAGATGGGTAGGCTCAATTGATGGTGTTGATGCCTACGTCTCTCTCTTGGTGTTGGTTTCCCCTATCTCCATACCCCCGGTATCTCCTAGGTTCTCCTCTACCCCCTCTTAACTCCTCCTCCCTCATATAAGCATCATCAAAGGCTCCATCTCCTTCATACTCCTCTCTACCGTATCCTTCAAAGTGGGCTGGCCGGCCTTGGCCGTTTTGATTCGGAGGATTTGGAATTTGCGGTCTTTGGGTTAATGGAGCTTGGAATGGAGGGTTCGGATTTAGTGGAGGTACTTGGCATCCAAATCCCTCTTGTGGCATTGGAGGGGCTTGGAAATGTAGTGGTCTAGTGGGGTCTCGGTTTGGAGGAAAATAGGTAGTTTGGCTTGTGGTATTAAGTGGAGCTTGGGGTGCATTTAGCATTTGGTGGACTGTTTTGGGGGTGATGGTTGCGGAGGAGGTCCTATCATGACCATTGGTAGATACATGTAGAGGAGTAGAAGGACGAGAGTTCCTTTGACTCTCCACTTGTTCTAATCTCCCACTAATAGTCGAAACTTCCCCCCTTATTGCTGCCAAGTCCTCTCTCACGGCCCCAAATTCTGAATTCAACCTTTCAAGTGTCCGGGTAACGGCCTCAAGAGTGACCCTCATAGAATCAATGGCATTAGTATCCACATTATGAGACGTAGCTCCTTCCATTGTCAAGGTATTATCCTCTTTAGTTCACCACAAGTTCGTGTTCCACAAGTGTTGTATAATTGGCTAGTAACCGTGAGATTTTTAAGGTATGAGTAAGCTCTTATCCGGAATGGATTCTTGTTTGAAGACTCAAAGAATTCTTGCCGGACTAGAGTCAAAAATCAGCAATTCGTTCAAACGAATAAAAGCACTCAAATAATCGTTGACACGAACAAACGGTTCAAGGAACTAGTTGACAACCTAGTAGGAAGGTACTAGTTTGTTAATTAGTTCTAGGACCAAGTAAGGGAAACCAAGGATCAACAATTAGCAACCGAAGAATGTCCTAAGTTGAGCTTATAGCGACGTGGCAGCATGCAATGGTCCCACACGTTCTTCTTCTCTCTTTTTTTTTTTTTTTTTGTTTTGTGTTAATATCCACACAACTTGTTTTAGTTTGCAAAGTTTTCTGGTGGGAAAAATAAAATCTTGTAGTATTTCACCCATTTCAAACTCAAGAAAGTGGGGTTTGGTTGACTAATCCCACAAAACAAGGCTCCTTGAATTAGGGAAAAGTGATTGACAAGACCAAAAGGTGATGGGTGCAAGTCTTTCACAACAACTTTATAGCTTGTCTTCCACTTGAGCACACAACAAGATGAACAAGTTCAAAAGATGAACACCTCAACAAACTTCATCAACTTCTTTAGCACATAAACACACAACCACCGATTTTTTTTTTGGTTATCAACAACATACAACTTTCGGCCACTTCAAGTCACTATACAATGTTCAAGTTTTCAAGCTCAACTTTTGGATCTAGACACTTTAGTGTTGGTGAGAAAGAAACCAACGCTAGAAACTCACTAAACAAGAAAAATAACACCTAGATCTAAACATACAACATCATTCTTGGTTTCAACTTTTAATGGACAGATTTTCAGAATTTCTTTTTGGTGTAGTTTGTTTAAGCCGTGAACTAGCCCAAGATGGGTTATGTTGGAACACAACCGGTCTTGCTTTGATACCAAATGATACAAAATCAAACCAACAACACCAAGAGCTTCAAGTAGGCTCGGATTTCAGTCCAACAACACAAGAACAACAAGTTTAAGTTTTCGGTTTTTCAGCCCACAACACAAGAACAACAAGATAGATAACAATGCTAGTGAATCGAAAAGAGCCCCACACGGCTTCACTAGACTTTAAGATAACAAAATCAACAACAACAACAAGATAAAGAAAGATAGATAACTTGACATATAACATTCAAGAAACTAAGAACCCTAACATCAAGAAAGGACCCTAAGTCTAATGAATATAAACACCAAGTTCTTACGAGGACCAAGAGGCACTCAACGACCTCAAAACCCTTGTTTCTAGCCAAAGAGACAACACAAGTATCCCTCTACTTGTGAGATAATAGGGGCGGCTTCTATGAGTGGAATAGAGAGGAAATGTTCTGTGTTTTTAGGTTACAAAAATCAGCATTCAAAAACTAAGGGATGACTCTCTAACATGTTCTATTTATACTACAAACAAAAGGGGTAAAATGACCCATCCGCCCTTGCTTCTTGTGCCAACCTTGGAGAGTAGTTTATTACACATTAGGACCTCTCTTCACACATAAAAACGTTTAGGTCCTTGGTTGGTTCAATCACCAACTCACACACGGCCATTTGCATGAACAAAGCTTGGAGTTTTTGTAATTCCCGAGCTTGGCTTCGTGTGAAAGGCCGTGTACCTGTGGAGGCTGCCCTAACCGTATCATCAACCCCCTTACCCCTTTGGATTTAACTCCTTTGTCTGGTGATGTTATGATTAGCTTAGATGGAAGCAATCGGGCTGATTCGATGAAGACGTTACATGAGAAGGTACGGCTTCGACTTGAGAAGAAAAATCAAGACATTGCAAGGAGAGTCAACAAGGGGAGAAAGAAACTCATTCTTGAACCAGGAGATTGGGTGTGGGTTCACATTAGAAAGGATAGGTTTCCATCTCAAATAAAGTCCAAATTGATGGCAAGAGGCGATGGTCCATTCCAAGTACTTGAACGGATCAATGATAATGCCTACAAGATTGACCTTTTCCCGGAATAGCAAGTGCACAACACTTTCAACATGTGTGATCTTTCTCTAGTGGATGTGGTTGAGGATGACTAAATGCTGAATTTGAGGTCAAATTCCTCTCAAGATGGAGAGGATGATACAGGTGTACAAAGCTGTCTAATATGTTCTCGACCATTCACACAAAGTCATGCTCGGGAGTTACAAAAACTACAAGCCATGTTCATGTTCAACCTTTTTAAGTGTGAAAATAAGCCTTGAAGTGTAATACATTACACTCTTTGGGCACGCCATGACTGAAGGGTAGGGAACCTTAAGAGTGAACCGCTAACCAACTACACTAAAAGCTATAGCTGATAGAGAGAGGTACAACCCACCCATTATAGGCCCTAAACTATACGGGGCATAAACCCGACGCAAACCTCTAACCAAGGACAAACCGAGATAGGTGGCCACCCTTTGGGTGCCATCATTCCCCCTTTCTTTGGGAAAGGTTCGTCCTCGAACCTGCGGATGGTGTAAGCGGGAATCGAACCCGTGACCTCTGCTCTGATACCAAACCTTACGAGTGAATCGCTAACCAACTATACTAAAAACTATAGCTGATAAAGAGAGGCGCAACCCACCCTTTATAGGCCCTGAACCATACGGGGCACGAACCCGACCCAGACCCCCAACCAAGGCCAACCCGAGATAGGTGGCCACCCTTTGGGTGCCATTAATGTGGGGCTCCCTCCTCTACCTGTATATGTTAAGACCGAAGTAAAAACAATAGGAGAGAGATGCAAATATTATCAAAGTGATGTCACACCAACTTCTTACTAAATATGTGATAGGTACCTCTACTAAAAGAGCCAGCGTTATAGATGTAAGGGCTACTATGGCATGTGAAGGTGCGGAAGAGGAGATACTTGATAACAAGGTGGGATTGTTGCCAAATTATTTAGAGGGTTTCCACATTTTATCTCAAAGGCGAGGTGAGAATCAAGGTCAGAACAATGAAAATTGTGGCATGTCTTCATGAAAAACAGAGAGGTACACTAATGAAGAAATGTTGACTCAAATTTTGATAAAGGTTGAGTGGAAATAAATGATAGTAAGGGAAATAAGAATTGATTTCTCTAAGTTACACCAATTGGTAGAATCTCATTCAACTGCCATCTAACATCTTGAGGCAAAATTGAATTAAATATTAGCGTATCTCATGGGATGACAAAATGAAGAAAGGTCTAATAGTATGGTAACAAATTCTATTTTTACTCGAAGTTGTAAAACTCTTTGCAAGAGCATGGAGTTTGATGGTGAACATGACAAAAGAGAAATAATGAGCAAGAAAATATGAAGAGGAAAAGGTTGAATGATGATGAGTTAAAGCATAATGAAGTTATCATTGAAAATTCAAAGAGTAATGAATCCCAAATTGTCTCCAAGCCACCAATTACAATTTCTACTCATTTTTCTCAAAGACTCAAGAAAAAAGTGGAAAATGCCAAGTTCAAAAGATTTCTTGATAAATTTAGCAACCTCTCCATCAATATCCCATTGATCGAATCCTTGCAAGAAAGGGATTACTTTCCAAAAAGTGGCTTGTTGAGGATGAGTTAAAAGAAGTGACTCATCATTGTAGTCCAGTTATATCAAGCACGATGGAGGAAAATATGAAAGACTCCAATCTTTCACAATCTCGTGCACTATAAGAATGTTCAAGTTTTCTAAGGCCTTGTGTGACCTTGGGAATAGTGTAAATTTAAGGCCATATGCTATATTTCAAGAGTTCGGGTTGAGGAAATCACAACCTACCACTATGAGATTACTGATGGCCGATCAGACTATCAAGAAACTTATGCGGCTAATTCATGATATGCTAATTAAATTTGATCTATTCATCTTCCCAACTTACTTTATGATACGGTTAGGACAACCTCCACAGGTACACGGCCTTTCACACGAAGCCAAGCTCGGGAATTACAAAAACTCCAAGCTTTGTTCATGCAAATGGCCGTGTGTGAGTTGGTGATTGAACAAACCAAGGACCTAAACGTTTTTATGTGTGAGGAGAGGTCCTAATGTAATAAACTACTCTCCAAGGTTAGCACAAGAAGCAAGGGCGGATGGGTCATTTCACCCCTTTTGTTTGTAGTATAAATAGAACATGTTAGAGAGGCATCCCTTAGTTTTTGAATGCTGATTTTTGTAACCTAAAGACCCTAAACATTTCCTCTCTCTTCCACTCATAGAAGCCGCCCCTATTATCTCACAAGTAAAGGGATACTTGTGTTGTCTCTTTGGCTAGAAACAAGGGTTTTGAGGTCGTTGAGTGCCTCTTGGTCCTCGTAAGAACTTGGTGTTTATATTCATTAGACTTAGGGTCCTCTCTTGATGTTAGGGTTCTTAGTTTCTGGAATGTTATATGTCAAGTTATCTATCTTTCTGTATCTTATTGTTGTTGTTGATTTTGTTATCTTAAAGTCTAGTGAAGCCGTGTTGGGCTCTTTTCGATTCACTAGCATTGTTATCTATCTTGTTGTTCTTGTGTTGTGGGCTGAAAAACCGAAACTTAAACTTGTTGATCTTGTGTTGTTGGACTGAAATCCGAGCCTACTTGAAGCTCTTGGTGTTGTTGGTTTGATTTTGTATCATTTGGTATCAAAGCAAGACCGGTTGTGTTCCAACATAATCCATCTTGGGCTAGTTCACGGCTTAAACAAACTACACCAAAAAGAAATTCTGAAAATCTGTCCATTAAAAGTTGAAACCAAGAATGATGTTGTATGTTTAGATCTAGGTGTTATTTTGCTTGTTTAGTGAGTTTCTAGTGTTGGTTTCTTTCTCACCAACACTAAAGTGTCTAGATCCAAAAGTTGAGCTTGAAAACTTGAACATTGTGTAGTAACTTGAAGTGGCCGAAAGTTCTATGTTGTTGATAACCAAAAAAAAAAAAAAAAATCGGTGGTTGTGTGTTTATGTGCTAAAGAAGTTGATAAAGTTTGTTGAGGTGTTCATCTTTTGAACTTGTTCATCTTGTTGTGTGCTCAAGTGGTAAGACAAGCTATAAAGTTGTTGTGAAAGACTTGCACTCATCACCTTTTAGTCTTGTCAATCACTTTTCCCTAATTCAAGGAGCCTTGTTTTGTGGGATTAGTCAACCAAACCCCACTTTCTTGAGTTTGAAAAGGGTGAAATACTACAAGATTTTATTTTTCCCACCAAAACACTTTACAAACTATAACAAGTTGTGTGAATATTAATACAAAACAAAAAAAAAAAAAAAGAGAGAAGAAGAACGTGTGGGACCATTGCATGCTGCCACGTCGCTATAAGCTCAACTTAGGATATTCTTTGGTTGCTAATTGTTGATCCTTGGTTTCCCTTACTTGGTCCTAGAAATAATTAACAAACTAGTACCTTCCTACTAGGTTGTCAACTAGTTCCTTGAACCGTTTGTTCGTGTCAACGATTATTTGAGTGCTTTTATTCGTTTGAACGAATTGCTGATTTTTGACTCTAGTCCGGCAAGAATTCTTTGAGTCTTCAAACAAGAATCCATTCCGGATAAGAGCTTACTCATACCTTAAAAATCTCACGGTTACTAGCCAATTATACAACACTTGTGGAACACGAACTTATGGTGAACTAAAGCGGATAATACCTTGACAATGGAAGGAGCTACGTCTCATAATGTGGATACTAATGCCCTTGATTCTATGAGGGTCACTCTTGAGGCCGTTACCCGGACACTTGAAAGGTTGAATTCGGAATTTAGGGCCGTGAGAGGGGACTTGGCAGCAATAAGGGGGGAAGTGTCGACTATTAGTGGGAGATTAGAACAAGTGGAGAGTCAAAGGAACTCTCGTCCTTCTACTCCTCTACATGTATCTACCAATGGTCATGATAGGACCTCCTCCGCAACCATCACCCCCGAAACAGTCCACCAAATGCTAAATGCACCCGCAAGCTCCACTTAATACCGCAAGCCAAACTACCTATTTTCCTCCAAACCGATACTCCACTAGACCACTACATTTCCAAGACCCTCCAATGCCACAAGAAGGATTTGGACGCCAAGTACCTCCACTAAATCCGAACCCTCCATTCCAAGCTCCATTAACCCAAAGACCGCAAATTCCAAATCCTCCGAATCAAAACGGCCAAGGTCGGCCAGCCCACTTTGAAGGATACGGTAGAGAGGAGTATGAAGGTGATGGAGCCTTTGATGATGCATATATGAGGGAGGAGGATTTAAGAGGGGGTCGAGGAGAACCTAGGAGATACCAGGGATATGGAGATAGGGGAAACCGACACCAAGAGAGAGACGTAGGCATCAACACCATCAAGTTGAGCCTACCCATCTTTAAGGGTGAAAGTGACCCCGAGACCTACTTAACTTGGGAATCGGCTTGTGACAAAGTTTTCCAAGTTAATGACATCTCGGAAGAAAAGAAGAGTTGCTACGCTATAGCTCACCTCGAGGGCTATGCTAACACTTGGTGGGAGTATGTTAAACGATTTGGTAATGAATTAGTGGATGGGCAGCCACCACCTTGGTATCGGTTGAGGTATTTGATGAGACAACGATACCTTCCCGAGATATATCGTCATGAGCTGCTCGCTAGATTATATGGCTTGCGGCAAGGAGGCAAGAGTGTGATGGCCTATTTTGACGAGTTCCAACAACTCATGTTGAAACTTGATCATCGTGGGGAGCAAATCAGTCACGACATCATCCGGTTCAAGTGTGGGTTGAACAAAGAGATCGCCACTCATTTGACCCTTCACCGGTTTGAAACCATTGACAGTATATTCCAAGCGGCCCTAGAGATTGAAAGGGAACTTAAGGAGAGATCAACCTTCAAGGCAAGGGCACAAACCCCCTCGGGTTGGCCCAAAAACAAGGACCAACCCGCCCCTACGAAGCTGCCCGAGTCCAAAATAGTCCCTAAGTTCCCTCTGAAACCGGAGGCTCACAAAAATCCCAACCCAAAGGGGTTCCAATGCTTCAAGTGCCAAGGTTGGGGGCATAAGGCCAATGAATGTCCGAACCGGCGCAATGTGATCCTACGAGAAGGGAAAGTGTACTACCTTGGTGAGAAGGTGGTTTCCGAAAGGGGGGAGGATGAGGCCGAGCCTCAAGATGGAGAGGGAGCTGAAAATGGGCCGAATGATGATGAATTAGATGGTAGTGAGGATGTCTATCCACAAGAAGGGGAGTGTGTGGTTCCAAACTTTGTGGTTAGACGTGTCATGATTAGTAAGGCGATGGATGACCCGAGTCAAAGGGAAAATCTATTCCATACTAAGTGTCTTGTAAAGGGGAGTGTGTGCACCTTGGTGATTGATAGTGGTAGTTGTACAAATGTTGCGAGCCATGCTATGGTAAATTTCTTGAAGCTACCAACTACACTACACACTAGTCCTTACAAGCTACAATGGTTGAATGATTGTGGTGAATTAAAGGTCACAAGGCAATGTGTGATTCGGTTTAAGGTGGGAAACTACCACGATAAAGTGCTTTGTGACGTGATCCCAATGCAAGCATGTCACTTGTTGTTAGGTAGGCCATGGAAATATGATAGGGCTACTAAGCATGATGGGAGGTCCAACCGGTATACGCTTGAGAAGGATGGCCGAAAGGTCATACTTCACCCTCTTTCACCCTCCCAAGCAAATGAGTGGCATCAAAAGATGAGAGAGTTAAAGGGAAAGGGGAAGGAATCCGGAAAGGGAGAAAAGGGGGGGGATGCCGTAGGTGAGGAAGTAGGGACATCCGAGGCTGTCCCAACGACAAGGGAGATGGAAAACGTAGTGATGTTGGCTAGGAGGAAAGAACTCTTCGTGGACCATGATGAAAACAAGCCGATGTTACTTTTGGCCCATTGTTTTAATACTAACCCCACTAATTCTTCCATTTCCCCTTTGATTTCTTGTGTGTTGCAGGAGTATGAAGATGTATTTCCTCAAGAACTTCCGCAAGGATTGCCCCCACTTCAGGGAATTGAGCACCAAATTGATTTGGTGTCGGGTTCACAACTTCCAAACAAACCGGCCTATAGGAGCAATCCCATGGACACTAAGGAGCTTGAAAGACAAGTTGAGGAGCTTCTCAACAAGGGATACATCAAGGAAAGCATGTGTCCGTGTGCTGTTCCGGTGCTTTTGGTACCAAAGAAGGACGGAACTTGGCGCATGTGCGTTGATTGTAGATCCATCAACAAAATCACGATAAGCTTAGATGGAAATAAAAGAGCCGAGGCAATGAAGAAAATGCATGAGACGGTGCGGATCAAGCTTGAAAATAAGAACCAAGAGATTGCAAAAAGGGTAAACAAAGAGAGAAGAAGGCTTGTGCTTGAACCCGGAGATTGGGTGTGGGTGCATCTTCGAAAGGATCGGTTTCCAGCTCAAAGGAAGTCCAAATTGCTGCCAAGGGGTGATGGGCCTTTCCAAGTACTTGAGAGAATCAATGACAACGCCTACAAGATTGACCTTCCACCGGAATATCAAGTGCACAACACTTTCAACGTTGGTGATCTCTCCCTCGTAGATGCGGTTGAAGATGACCAAATGCTGAATTTGAGGTCAAATTCCTTTCAAGATGGACACGATGATACGGTTAGGACAGCCTCCACAGGTACACGGCCTTTCACACGAAGCCAAGCTCGGGAATTACAAAAACTCCAAGCTTTGTTCATACAAATGGCCGTGTGTGAGTTGGTGATTGAACCAACCAAGGACCTAAACGTTTTTATGTGTGAAGAGAGGTCCTAATGTGTAATAAACTACTCTCCAAGGTTGGCACAAGAAGCAAGGGCGGATGGGTCATTTTACCCCTTTTGTTTGTAGTATAAATAGAACATGTTAGAGAGGCATCCCTTAGTTTTTGAATGCTGATTTTTGTAACCTAAAAACACTAAACATTTCCTCTCTCTTCTACTCATAGAAGCCGCCCCTATTATCTCACAAGTAGAGGGATACTTGTGTTGTCTCTTTGGCTAGAAACAAGGGTTTTGAGGTCGTTGAGTGCCTCTTGGTCCTCGTGAGAACTTGGTGTTTGTATTCATTAGACTTAGGGTCCTCTCTTGATGTTAGGGTTCTTAGTTTCTTGAATGTTATATGTCAAGTTATCTATCTTTATTTATCTTGTTGTTGTTGTTGATTTTGTTATCTTAAAGTCTAGTGAAGCCGTGTGGGGCTCTTTTCGATTCACTAGCATTGTTATCTATCTTGTTGTTCTTGTGTTGTGGGATGAAAAACCGAAACTTAAACTTGTTGATCTTGTGTTGTTGGACTGAAATCTGAGCCTACTTGAAGCTCTTGGTGTTGTTGGTTTGATTTTGTATCACTTTATGATCCTTTATTATGCATTAGACTATGAAATCTCTATTATTCTTAGAAGGCCAATTTAATCCACCGAGGGAGTATTGGTAGATGTGGAGTGCAGCAAGATAAAATTCCGCCTATATGATAAGGAGGTTTCTTTCAATGTGTGCAAGTCCATGAAATAACCAATGGACTTGCAAGTAATTTTTATTATCGATGTCATAGATGATGGGGTGTTGAATTATGTTGATGTGAGTTTGGTGAATGACCAATTAGTGGGAGTCTTGTGGAATTGTTAAAGTGATGAAGTTGAAGCATTTGATGAAGTGGTTGCATATTTAATGGGCTTTGGATCTTATGCCAATAACCCGGTAAAGTTGGACCTTAATCTAAAATATTGGAAGAGTCTGCCCGTAAATCCATCCATCCTTAAGCCACCTCAAATTAATTTGAAGTCGTTACTGCCCCACCTTCAATATGTATTATTGGGTGATGGTAACACTTTGCCTATCATTATTTCAAGTGATCTCGAGCCTTACCAAGTAGAGGCTTTGAAATTGGTAGTGAAAATATTTATTTGAGTAATCGAATGGACAATTACGGATATCTTAGGCATAGCTCCCGTCCATTGTTCCCACAAGAGAAAACTAGAACAAGATCATGTAACAAGTGTGAAACATCAAAATAGACTAAATCAACCCATGCAAGAGGTGGTAAATAAGGAAAATATAAAATTCTTTGATGTGGGAGTCATCTATCCAATCTATTATATCATATGGGTAAGCCCGGTGCAATATGTTCCAAAGAAAGGTGGCATTACGATAGTTGTAAATAAGTGAAATTACCTTGTTCCCATCCGACTAGTCATGGGGTGGAGAGTGAGAAATGACTCCCATAAGTTGAATTCTTTGATAGAGAAGGAAAATTTCCCCATGCCCTTTATAGACCAAATATAATATAGGTTGGCCGTGAGAAGGTGGTATTTCTTTTTAGATGGTTATTTGGGATACAATAAAATTTGTATTGCCCCCCTATGCTACATTAACATTCAACCGGATGTCGTTTGGTTTGTGTAATGCATCAGCAACATTCCAATGGTGTTTGCTATCAATCTTTGCAGATATGGTTGGGGATTTCCTAGAAGTCTTCATGGATGATTTTTCAGTAGTGGGAAATCCATTTGAGTCATGCCATGTGCATCTAAGAAAGGTACTTGAGAAATGTATGGAAACCATCCTTATCCTCAATCGGGAGAAATGAAATTTATTATAGTCAAGGAGGGTATCATTTTGGCCCACAAGATCACGGGAAAGGGTATACAAGTTAATCAAGCTAAGATAGATATCATTTCTAAATTACCCCCTCCTACTTCAATAAAAGGTGTTAGAAGTTTCCTTGGGCATTCTAGTTTCTGTCAATGATTCAATAGGGATTTGTCCAATACAGCTCATCCAATGTAAACACCTTGAAAATGATGAAAAATTTAAGTTTTATGATGCATCCTTGATGTCTATTAATTGTGTCAAAGAGTTTCTTATATCAGCTCCCATATTATGGACCCAAATTGGTCATTACCATTTGAAGTGATATTTGATGCAAGCAGAATGGCTTTCGGGGTGGTCATGGGTCAGAAAAGTTATTTCATATGATATATTATGCGAGAATACCTTGAATGATGCTCAATGTAACCACATGTTACAGAGAAAGAGGTGGTGCAAACGGATCACGCCACCTTTAGATACCTCATGGCAGAGAATTAAGCGAAGCCACACATAGTTATATGGATCTTGCTCTTGCAAGAATTTGATTTTGATGCAAAGGACTAAAAGGGTTCTAAAAACAATAGGGCCGACCATCTTATACGCCTTGGGAATAATCATGAAAGGTAAGGTGAGATTGAGATTGACGATGCTTTTCCAAATGAGATATTTATGTCAATCTCTAGAAGAGTTGCCTTGTGGTTTGCCGACTATGCTAATTATGTGGTAAATGGAGTACCCTGAGGATCTTATCTATCATCAAAGGAATCGATTCTTGTTCGGCGTAAGGAAATGTTTTTGGGATAAACCCTTATTATTTCGAAAGTGCGAGGATGGTATGATTTGGCATTCTTTTATGGAGGTGGAAATAAAAGACATCCTTGAAGCATGCCAGCCCTCCCCTTTGGGTGGTAACCATTCAAAGTTCTTCAATGTGGTTATTATTGGACCATAATTTAGAGAGATTGAAAGGGTAAAAGCATGTCACCAATGTCAATTGAAAGGTGGCATCGGGAGAAGACATGAAATGCCCCTTATACCCGATCTTGAAGTCAAGTT
Organism: Capsicum baccatum var. pendulum; assembly: GCA_030864225.1. Taxonomy (NCBI): domain Eukaryota; kingdom Viridiplantae; phylum Streptophyta; class Magnoliopsida; order Solanales; family Solanaceae; genus Capsicum; species Capsicum baccatum. The sequence goes on along the minus strand of CM061554.1, from coordinate 104,145,214 downwards.
TTTTGATGTGTGGGGAACTAATTTTATGGGATCTTTTATGATCTTCTTTGGTAATAAATATATATTAGCGGTGGTTGATTATATCTCTAAATGGGAAGAAGTTGTGGCCCTTTCCACCAACTAGGGCAAAAGTTGTAACATCCCGTATCTTGCTTGTACTTATTCTAATTATATGGAACCTGGTATGGTCATATGGTATAGGTAACAGATGAGATTTGTTATGCAATTATTAATGGTGTAGATGGAATTATAGAGGCTACCCGTATAGTTTAGTGTGATGCGACTAAGTTAACATTAAGTTAACTATTTAAACTTGGAATCGCAAGCTAGTATTTGAATATAAAGTTTAAAGTGACCAAGTGTGTATAAGTTGAAGGTTAGACTAAAGGGGTTAGAAGCTAAAAATGGAGCAAAATATTGAGGTGCTTGCTTGACTTATTTAAGCTAGTAGGTGAGTCACCTACTTAAGTTGTTTGAACCAAATTAATGGACCCATGGCTATGGATCAGATTTGGGTCTATGCTAATATACTCATTTGGGCCAAATTGAACAAAAAAAAAAAGGAAAGAAAATGGATAAGTGACCCAACACACCAATCTGCCAAGGCCCAAATATAATTGAGCCCAACAAGAAATTATGCAAGTAGGTGCATCACCTACTTTGATGTTTTAGCAGCTTGGACCCTTAAGTAGGTGCATCACCTACTTGGACCAATTTGACCAATTTTGATACGGTTAGGGAAGCCTCCACAGGTACACGGCCTTTCACACGAAGCCAAGCTCGGGAATTACAAAACCTCCAAGCTTTGTTCATGCAAATGGTCGTGTGTGAGTTGGTGATTGAACCAACCAAGGACCTAAACGTTCTTATGTGTGAAGAGAGGTCCTAATGTGTAATAAACTACTCTCCAAGGTTGGCACAAGAAGCAAGGGCGGATGGGTCATTTTACCCCTTTTGTTTGTAGTATAAATAGAACATGTTAGAGAGTCATCCCTTAGTTTTTGAATGCTGATTTTTGTAACCTAAAAACACTAAACCTTTCCTCTCTCTTCCACTCATAGAAGCCGCCCCTATTATCTCACAAGTAGAGGGATACTTGTGTTGTCTCTTTGGCTAGAAACAAGGGTTTTGAGGTCGTTGAGTGCCTCTTGGTCCTCGTAAGAACTTGGTGTTTATATTCATTAGACTTAGGGTCCTCTCTTGATGTTAGGGATCTTAGTTTCTTGAATGTTATATGTCAAGTTATCTATCTTTCTTTATCTAGTTGTTGTTGTTGATTTTGTTATCTTAAAGTCTAGTGAAGCCGTGTGGGGCTCTTTTCAATTCACTAGCATTGTTATCTATCCTGTTGCTCTTGTGTTTTGGGCTGAAAAACCGAAACTTAAACTTGTTGTTCTTGTGTTGTTGAACTGAGATCCGAGCCTACTTGAAGCTCTTGGTGTTGTTGGTTTGATTTTGTATCATTTTGTATCAAAGCAAGACCGGTTGTGTTCCAACATAACCCATTTTGGGCTAGTTCACGGCTTTAAACAAACTACACCAAAAAGAAATTCTGAAAATCTGTCCATTAAAAGTTGAAACCAAGAATGATGTTGTATGTTTAGATCTAGGTGTTATTTTGTTTGTTTAGTGAGTTTCTAGTGTTGGTTTCTTTCTCACCAACACTAAAGTGTCTAGATCCAAAAGTTGAGATTGAAAACTTGAACATTGTGTAGTGACTTGAAGTGGCCGAAAGTTGTATGTTGTTGATAACCAAAAAAAAAAAAATCGGTGGTTGTGTGTTTATGTGCTAAAGAAGTGATGAAGTTTGTTGAGGTGTTCATCTTTTGAACTTGTTCATCTTGTTGTGTGCTCAAGTGGTAAGACAAGCTATAAAGTTGTTGTGAAAGACTTGCACCCATCACCTTTTAGTCTTGTCAATCACTTTTCCCTAATTCAAGGAGCCTTGTTTTGTGGGATTAGTCAACCAAACCCCACTTTCTTGAGTTTGAAAAGGGTGAAATACTACAAGATTTTATTTTTCCCACCAAAACACTTTACAAACTATAACAAGTTGTGTGAATATTAACACAAAACAAAAAAAAAAAAGAGAGAAGAAGAACGTGTGGGACCATTGCATGCTGCCACGTCGCTATAAGCTCAACTTAGGATATTCTTTGGTTGCTACTTGTTGATCCTTGGTTTCCCTTACTTGGTCCTAGAACTAATTGACAAACTAGTACCTTCCTACTAGGTTGTCAACTAGTTCCTTGAACCGTTTGTTCGTGTCAACGATTATTTGAGTGCTTTTATTCGTTTGAACGAATTGCTGATTTTTGACTCTAGTCCGGCAAGAATTCTTTGAGTCTTCAAACAAGAATCCATTCCAGATAAGAGATTACTCATGCCTTAAAAATCTCACGGTTACTAGCCAATTATACAACACTTGTGGAACACGAACTTGTGGTGAACTAAAGCGGATAATACCTTGACAATGGAAGGAGCTACGTCTCATAATGTGGATACTAATGCCCTTGATTCTATGAGGGTCACTCTTGAGGCCGTTACCCGGACACTTGAAAGGTTGAATTCGGAATTTGGGGCCGTGAGAGGGGACTTGGCAGCAATAAGGGGGGAAGTGTCGACTATTAGTGGGAGATTAGAACAAGTGGAGAGTCAAAGGAACTCTCGTCCTTCTACTCCTCTACATGTATCTACCAATGGTCATGATAGGACCTCCTCCGCAACCATCACCCCCGAAACAGTCCACCAAATGCTAAATGCAGCCCAAGCTCCACTTAATACCGCAAGCCAAACTACCTATTTTCCTCCAAACCGAGACTCCACTAGACCACTACATTTCCAAGCCCCTTCAATGCCACAAGAGGGATTTGGACGCCAAGTACCTCCACTAAATCCGAACCCTCCATTCCAAGCTCCATTAACCCAAAGACCGCAAATTCCAAATCCTCCGAATCAAAACGGCCAAGGCCGGCCAGCCCACTTTGAAGGATACGGTAGAGAGGAGTATGAAGGAGATGGATCCTTTGATGATGCTTATATGAGGGAGGAGGAGTTAAGAGGGGGTCGAGGAGAACCTAGGAGATACCGTGATACATAATCAAACCAACAACACCAAGAGCTTCAAGTAGGCTCGGATTTCAGTCCAACACACAAGAACAACAAGTTTAAGTTTTCGGTTTTTCAGCCCACAACACAAGAACAACAAGATAGATAACAATGCTAGTGAATCGAAAAGAGCCCCACACGGATTCACTAGACTTTAAGATAACAAAATCAACAACAACAACAAGATAAAGAAAGATAGATAACTTGACATATAACATTCAAGAAACTAAGAACCCTAACATCAAGAGATGACCCTAAGTCTAATGAATATAAACACCAAGTACTTACGAGGACCAAGAGGAACTCAACGACCTCAAAACCCTTGTTTCTAGCCAAAGAGACAACACAAGTATCCCTCTACTTGTGAGATAATAAGGGCGGCTTCTATGAGTGGAAGAGAGAGAGGAAATGTTTAGTGTTTTTAGGTTACAAAAATCAGCATTCAAAAACTAAGGGATGACTCTCTAACATGTTCTATTTATACTACAAACAAAAGGGGTAAAATGACCCATCCGCCCTTGCTTCTTGTGCCAACCTTGGAGAGTAGTTTATTACAAATTAGGACCTCTCTTCACACATAAAAACGTTTAGGTCCTTGGTTTGTTCAATCACCAACTCACACACGGCCATTTGCATGAACAAAGCTTGGAGTTTTTGTAATTCCCGAGCTTGGCTTCGTGTGAAAGGTCGTGTACCTGTGGAGGATGCCCTAACCGTATCATCCTATCCATCTTGAGAGGAATTTGACCTCAAATTTGGCATTTGGTCATCTTCAACTGCATCCACGAGGGAGAGATCACCAACGTTGAAAGTGTTGTGCACTTGATATTCCGGTGGAAGGTCAATCTTGTAGGCGTTGTCATTGATTCTCTCAAGTACTTGGAAAGGACCATCACCCCGTGGCAGCAATTTGGACTTCCTTTGAGCTGGAAACCGATCCTTTCGAAGATGCACCCACACCCAGTCTCCGGGTTCAAGCACAAGCCTTCTTCTCCCTTTGTTTACCCTTTTTGCAATCTCTTGGTTCTTCTTTTCAAGCTTGATCCGCACCGTCTCATGCATTTTCTTCATTGCCTCGGCTCTTTTATTTCCATCTAAGCTGGTCATGAGATCACTAGACAAAGGAGTGAGATCTAAAGGGGTAAGGGGATTCAGGCCGTAAACACATTCAAAGGGAGTCATTCCCGTGCTCGAATGTATTACCCGGTTGTATGCAAATTCCACCAAGGGTAGGTGATCTTCCCATGAAGTCAGTTTACCTTTAACCATAGAACGTAGCATATACCCCAAGGTTCTATTTACTACCTCCGTTTGGCCATCGGTTTGTGGGTGACAAGAAGTGGAGAAAAGTAACTTCATTCCAAGCCTACCCCACATGGACTTCCAAAAGAGACTTAGGAACTTGGAGTCCCTATCGCTCAGAATAGTCCTCGGTACCCCGTGAAGGTTTACAACATGTGCAACAAATAATGAAGCTACACTACGAGCATCCTCGATTTTAGCACATGGAATAAAATGAGCCATTTTAGAGAATCTATCAACAATAACAAAAATGCTATCTCGGCCCTTTCGAAGACAAGGTAGCAACAAGCACATTCTTCCTAGACAAGGCATCGGCAACAACATTTTCCTTTCCCCTTTTGTAATGAATTACATAAGGGAAAGTCTCGATGAACTCAATCCACTTAGCATGACGCCTATTCAACTTGTCTTGGCTCTTAAGGTGTTTCAACGACTCATGATCCGTTCGTATCATAAACTCCTTAGGCCACAAATAATGTTGCCAATTTCCCAAGGCTCTAACAAGGGCGTACAACTCCAAATCATAAGTTGAGTAATTAAGAGTTGCCCCTTTGAGCTTTTCACTGAAATAAGCAACGGGCTTACCTTCTTGCATCAAAACAGCCCCGATGCCAACCTTACTAGCATCACACTCTACTTCAAACATCTTATCAAAATCGGGCAATTGCAATAAAGGCGCCGAGATGAGCGTAGCTTTCAAGGCCTCAAAAGCCCTAGCCTGCTCATCACCCTATTTAAAGGGTCCGTCCTTTCTAATTGCCTCGGTCAAGGGGGCTGCTATGGAACTTAATCCTTTGACAAACCTCCTATAAAAGATTGCCAACCCGTGGAAACTTCGGATTTCTCCAATAGTTTTTGGGGTTGGCCAACTTCGAATAGAGTCTATCTTGGAATCGTCTACTTCCACACCCCTTGAGCTCACGACAACACCCAAGAATATAACTTTTTCAACACCAAAATAACACTTCTCCATGTTGGCATACAGCTTCTCCTTTCGGAGCACATCAAACACACATCTCAAATGCATTACATGATCATCAATAGATTTACTATACATCAACACATCATCAAAGTAAACCACCACAAACTTTCCAATATAAGGCTTCATTACATGATTCATTAGCCTCATAAATGTGCTAGGAGCATTGGTAAGGCCGAAGGGAATGACCAGCCACTCATATAGACCGAATTTGGTCTTGAATGCGGTCTTCCACTCATCACCGGGTTGCATGCGAATTTGTTGATAGCCGCTCCTAAGGTCCACTTTAGAAAACAAACAAGATCTGTGGAGCTCATCTAACATATCATCTAGTCTAGGGATTGGATGACGATACCTTATCGTGATTTTGTTGATGGCTCTACAATCGACGCACATGCGCCAAGTTCCGTCCTTCTTTGGTACCAAAAGCACCGGAACAGCACACGGACTCATGCTTTCCTTGATGTATCCCTTGTTGAGAAGCTCCTCAACTTGTCTTTCAAGCTCCTTAGTGTCCATGGGATTGCTCCTATAGGCCGGTTTGTTTGGAAGTTGGGAACCCGGCACCAAATCAATTTGGTGCTCAATTCCCCGAAGTGGGGGCAATCCTTGCGGTAGTTCTTGAGGAAATACATCTTCATACTCCTGCAACACACAAGAAATCAAAGGGGAAATGGAAGAATTAGTGGGGTTAGTATTAAAACAATGGGCGAAAAGTAACATCGGCTTGTTTTCATCATGGTCCACGAAGAGTTCTTTCCTCCTAGCCAACATCACTACGTTTTCCATCTCCCTTGTCGTTGGAACAGCCTCGGATGTCCCTACTTTCTCACCTACGGCATCCCCCCCCCTTTTCTCCCTTTCCGTATTCCTTCCCCTTTCCCTTTAACTCTCTTATCTTTTGATGCCACTCATTTACTTGGGAGGGTGAAAGAGGGTGAAGTGTGACCTTTCGGCCATCCTTCTCAAGCGTATACCGGTTGGACCTCCTATCGTGCTTAGTAGACCTATCATATTGCCATGGCTTACCTAACAACAAGTGACATGCTTGCATTGGGATCATGTCACAAAGCACTTCATCGTGGTAGTTTCCCACCTTAAACCGAATCACACATTGCCTTGTGACCTTTAATTCACCACAATCGTTCAACCATTGTAGCTTGTAAGGACTAGTGTGTAGTGTAGTTGGTAGCTTCAAGAAATTTACCATAGCATGGCTCGCAACATTTGTACAACTACCACTATCAATCACCAAGGTGCACACACTCCCCTTTACAAGACACTTAGTATGGAATAGATTTTCCCTTTGACTCGGGTCATCCATCGCCTTACTAATCATGACACGTCTAACCACAAAGTTTGGAACCACACACTCCCCTTCTTGTGGATAGACATCTTCACTACCATCTAATTCATCATCATTCGGCCCATTTTCAGCTCCCTCTCCATCTTGAGGCTCGGCCTCATCCTCCCCCCTTTCGGAAACCACCTCCTCACCAAGGTAGTACACTTTCCCTTCTCGTAGGATCACATTGCGCTGGTTCGGACATTCATTGGCCTTATGCCCCCAACCTTGGCACTTGAAGCATTGGAACCCCTTTGGGTTGGGATATTTGTGAGCCTCCGGTTTCGGAGGGAACTTAGGGACTGTTTTGGACTCGGGCAGCTTCGTAGGGGCGGGTTGGTCCTTGTTTTTGGGCCAAACCGAGGGGGTTTGTACGCTTGACTTGAAGGCTGATCTCTCCTTAAGTTCCCTTTCAATCTCTATGGCCGCTTGGAATATACCGTCAATGGTTTCAAACCGGTGAAGGGTCAAATGAGTGGAGATCTCTTTGTTCAACCCACACTTGAACCGGATGATGTCGTGACTGATTTGCTCCCCACGATGATCATGTTTCAACATGAGTTGTTGGAACTCGTCAAAATAGGCCATCACACTCTTGCCTCCTTGCCGCAAGCCATATAATCTAGCGAGTAACTCATGACGATATCTCTAGGGAAGGTATCGTTGTCTCATCAAATACCTCAACCGATACCAAGGTGGTGGCTGCCCATCCACTAATTCATTACCAAATCGTTTAACATACTCCCACCAAGTGTTACCATAGCCCTCGAGGTGAGCTATAGCGTAGCAACTCTTCTTTTCTTCCGAGATGTCATTAACTTGGAAAACTTTGTCACAAGCCGATTCCCAAGTTAAGTAGGTCTCGGGGTCACTTTCACCCTTAAAGATGGGTAGGCTCAACTTGATGGTGTTGATTCCTACGTCTCTCTCTTGGTGTCCGTTTCCCCTATCTCCATACCCCCGGTATCTCCTAGGTTCTCCCCGACCCCCTCTTAACTCCTCCTCCCTCATATAAGCATTATCAAAGGCTCCATCTCCTTCATACTCCTCTCTACCGTATCCTTCAAAGTGGGCTGGCCGGCCTTGGCCGTTTTGATTCGGAGGATTTGGAATTTGCGGTCTTTGGGTTAATGGAGCTTGGAATGGAGGGTTTGATACAAAATCAAACCAACAACACCAAGAGCTTCAAGTAGGCTCGGATTTCAGTCCAACAACACAAGAACAACAAGTTTAAGTTTCGGTTATTCAGCCCACAACACAAGAACAACAAGATAGATAACAATGCTAGTGAATCGAAAAGAGCCCCACACGGCTTCACTAGACTTTAAGATAACAAAATCAAAAACAACAACAAGATAAAGAAATATAGATAAATTGACATATAACATTCAAGAAACTAAGAACCCTAACATCAAGAGAGGACCCTAAGTCTAATGAATATAAACACCAAGTTCTTACGAGGACCAAGAGGCACTCAACGACCTCAAAACCCTTGTTTCTAGCCAAAGAGACAACACAAGTATCCCTCTACTTGTGAGATAATAGGGGCGGCTTCTATGAGTGGAAGAGAGAGGAAATGTTTAGTGTTTTTAGGTTACAAAAAATCAGCATTCAAAAAAACTAAGGGATGCCTCTCTAACATGTTCTATTTATACTACAAACAAAAGGGGTAAAATGACCCATCCGCCCTTGCTACTTGTGCCAACCTTGGAGAGTAGTTTATTACACATTAGGACCTATCTTCACACATAAAAACGTTTAGGTCCTTGGTTGGTTCAATCACCAACTCACACACGGCCATTTGCATGAAGAAAGCTTGGAGTTTTTGTAATTCCCGAGCTTGGCTTCGTGTGAAAGGCCGTGTACCTGTGGAGGCTGCCCTAACCGTATCAGGGTTCGGATTTAGTGGAGGTACTAGGCGTCCAAATCCCTCTTGTGGCATTTGAGGGGCTTGGAAATGTAGTGGTATAGTGGAGTCTCGATTTGGAGGAAAATAGGTAGTTTGGCTTGCGGTATTAAGTGGAGCTTGCGGGTGCATTTAGCATTTGGTGGACTGTTTCGGGGGTGATGGTTGCGGAGGAGGTCCTATCATGACCATTGGTAGATACATGTAGAGGGGTAGAAGGACGAGAGTTCCTTTGACTCTCCACTTGTTCTAATCTCCCACTAATAGTCGACACTTCCCCCCTTATTGCTGCCCAGTCCCCTCTCACGGCCCCAAATTCCGAATTCAACCTTTCAAGTGTCCGGTTAACGGCCTCAAGAGTGACCCTCATAGAATCAAGGGCATTAGTATCCACATTATGAGACGTAGATCCTTCCATTGTCAAGGTATTATCCGCTTTAGTTCACCACAAGTTCGTGTTCCACAAGTGTTGTATAATTGGCTAGTAACCGTGAGATTTTTAAGGTATGAGTAAGCTCTTATCCGGAATGGATTCTTGTTTGAAGACTCAAAGAATTCTTGCCGGACTAGAGTCAAAAATCAGCAATTCGTTCAAACGAATAAAAGCACTCAAATAATCGTTGACACGAACAAACGGTTCAAGGAACTAGTTGACAACCTAGTAGGAAGGTACTAGTTTGTTAATTAGTTCTAGGACCAAGTAAGGGAAACCAAGGATCAACAATTAGCAACCAAAGAATATCCTAAGTTGAGCTTATAGCGACGTGGCAGCATGCAATGGTCCCACACGTTCTTCTTCTCTTTTTTTTTTTTTTTTTTTTGTTTTGTGTTAATATTCACACAACTTGTTATAGTTTGCAATGTGTTTTGGTGGGAAAAATGAAATCTTGTAGTATTTCACCCTTTTCAAACTCAAGAAAGTGGGGTTTGGTTGACTAATCCCACAAAACAAGGCTCCTTGAATTAGGGAAAAGTGATTGACAAGACTAAAAGGTGATGGGTGCAAGTCTTTCACAACAACTTTATAGCTTGTCTTACCACTTGAGCACACAACAAGATGAACAAGTTCAAAAGATGAACACCTCAACAAA